>JAUIMM010000249.1:9152500-9752500 GCA_031769625.1 Taudactylus pleione
CCTTTGCTTTTTGATGTTCAGTGTACACAAACTTTGTTTAAGGCACAATAGTATTCAAAATAAAGTATAAAATGACCTATAGGCTGTGTGTATAAGGTGTCTATGAAACATAAATTAATTTCATGTATGTACACATACTTTGTTTGAGCCACAAAATTATTGAAAATATTGAATAAAACTTACCTCAGTGTATACCTTGTATATAAAGCATAAATGTATTCTGTGTTTAGATTTGGGCCCTATTCCTAAGACATTTCAATATGGTATCCAAATATTCCAAAATACGGAATATTCCGATATCCAAAATACCCCTGGTCCCAAGCATTTTGGATATGGGAGACTCAACCTGTAGTATGTTTTGTCGTTATACAGTTATAAAGAATATAATACTTGGTATCACAAGTTCTGTGTAGCATATACAGTATTAGGGGTTATTAGAGATTTCAGGAGAAGAAGTTGGATACAACTCATCTACGGTGTCATAATACTGGATAATATTGCCGCAGTTAAATGATAAGAAAATAATGGAAAATGAAGAACTCCCAGTTTCTTTGTTTGACTTTCTGCTGTGTAATATAAGAAAACACACATAGGGTGTAATGGTTGATCTGTGATGTGAGCAGTCAGTGTCTGGCATCTCTTCAGCTATGTCAGAGGTAATCCACCTGTGTGCTTTCAGCTGCTTTCAGGGAAGGGCGGGATGTACTAAGGCTAAAATGCAGTCAAAACTCAGAAAAGTGCATTTTTGTTTTAGTTTTGGCCTCATTTCCCATATGTACCAAGCTCTGGAACTCAATACTTTCTGGAGCTTGGATCTGGTAGACATTGCCTAATAGAAACCTATGGGCTTCTTTCAGCCTTCTTCTGTGAGAGGTATCCAATCAGATCCCTCCCAGTGTCTCCCATGGTGCGCACTGCGGCCTCACATGCGCAAATAGGAGATTCGGGTTTATGACACGGGAGTCCTGTCATCCCAAACACAGCTCTTTCAAGAAGAGTTGTTCTTTGTTATTCTACGTGCATACCGGCATTAACGCCGCAATGCATGCGATAATTGTCAGAATGTATCGCATTCATAATGCGATGCGTAGTACATCCCACCCTAGGAGTGCTGGTATAGCCGTGATCCTGCTCTATATGTACAGAGAATATTTGTTATTTAGTAGGAGATTTGATAAAGCTTTTAGAGAGATAAAATTGTGAGAGATAGAGCACCAACCAATCAGCTCCTAACTCATTTTTCAAACTCAGCATGTAAAGTGACAGGAGCTGATTGGTGGGTGCTATTTATCTTTCTAAAAGCTTTATTAAATCTCCCCCTAACTTTTACTTTTGTTTTTTTAATCTTCCTCAACATTTCCTTTGGTAACTTTCATATGAATGCTTTGGAATTACAATATGATACTTTGGAATTACAGTATGTTTAAGGTAAATGTTGTATTGTCTCTCTTTACTGTCCTACTAGTCTTGCCAGGACTCCTGTAATGGCTGGCTGATGACTGACTTTATGGGACTGTGTTGAGCCCATGCTCCTGTTGACTATGGGCCTTATTCTGAGATGTACCTGATGGTTTATGTACATCTCCAATATTTCAGGGGGCTATGTTCTTGCTCTGATTCCTCAAGGCGCAGCATGATTTACATGTGGTGTTTGGGGGGACGGCTAGTGTTTTCCGGGGTGGATGACGGACAGGTCTGTGTATGTGGATGAAGCTTTCCTGGCTTCACAAGTTGCCAGAGACCATCCAAGCTGAGTAAGTATCAGCTTACGCAGCCTGGCCAATTTAGCAACCATCATGACTGATGGTCATGATGGTGATCTGTGGCTGCGTCTACGGAAGCTGCACTGGGATCGCAGATGCAGCAAGGAGGTGTCTATTTCCTACAGACACCTCCCTGAAGCATTTGCATTTGAGTTGGAAGGTATTACACAGCCGCTTCCTTGTGACTGGGCAATACCGTCCATCTCCGCATCAGGCCCTATGTCCGCACACTAATCCTCTGATTTGGAAACTGGACTTTGGGAGGACAGAGCTGTATATATGCTAGCTTGCCTCACTGACTCCATCTGAAGATGGAATACCCAGTAATTAGAGGAAACTATTTCTCCAGCTGGGCTCCTCTATGGCCCAGATTTCTGCAAAGGCCTAGAGGAGCAGAATGCCTCACACCTCATTACCTCAGTACACTTTTAAAATGTTCTTTATTGACTCCCTTTTCCTCTCTGCCCCAGCTCCCCTCTGCATCTATCCCTCATTTTCCGATCTCGGGAATAGATTTAGCCTCCACTTGAATAAGGCAGCTGCAATATTTTCAAGTCCGCAACTTTTTTCATTCGATTAATAAAACTGGTCCCTTTTGACAACGCAGCACTTTAAAATCCTTATGTTGGTGTTAGCCCACCCAAAGAAGCTCACAAGATAGCACAGGAACAGGATGCGGATCCTTGACCTGGATGCGCATTCAGACCAATCTTGTATATTCCTCTTCTGAGGTAAAATTCCTTAAAAGACTGTCTTCGTTACCTCCTACCAGAATTACTACACAAATTTCCCCTATGCCTTTAAGCTTATCCTGGAGAGGTTGTGGTCAGCTAGGTACTCTGGGCCTAATTCAGACCCGGACGCTAAGGTAAGATTGCTCGCTGCCAAAAGGGGCCGAGTATGCAAATTCCGTGATCACACTGTGTGGGGTAAGGACACCCTCTATGTCTTAGAGAGCGACGGCAGTGAGCAAACGGAGGTGTATAAAGATGTCCACTTTCCTTTCTTAACACACGTCATCTCCAGGAAGTGTATGATTAATCGGTAACATCGCGAGCCATCGGAGCTGCACGCAGCGCTTGAGGGTAGCCCCTACCCCGCTGCAAGCACTGCGATCACTGCAGGCTAAATACAACCAGGTGACGTGTACAATGACGCATCTTTGATAAATATGCACACCCATAAAATGCTGTTTAGTTGCCCAGACACGCCTGCGTTTGCACCACCACTCCCCCGTTCACAAGCACCTTCCCCTGTTACCACCCACAAACGGCACTGTCACTCAAGGTAGCCCTCAGTCTTTGTGCTACGAGCGCACGATTCCTGATCGCAGTGACTGGCTCGCGCACGCGCACTGCAATGCATGTGCAGACAGGCGACAATCGCCAATAGCGAGTGATCGCAGCTTAGCGTCTGGGTCTGAATCAGGCCCTCTGTCCCATATTTCCTGTATCTGTCCTAAAATAACCACAATCACAAAGAAGTACACCACCTCAGTTACGTGATAACTGGTGGCCAGCTGCCATAATTTACTCTCTCCTTCCGAGACCTATAACGGACATATATACTCAGAAACTAATTTGGCACATTCTAAATGCAACAAAATGCCAGATATCCCGGGCCGGGAAAAATGTAGATCCAACCTCTATGTTCTCGATCAATATTCTGTTTGGTTTGTGTACTAGATTAAACACATTTCAAGTATTACTGAGAACAACGCTGATCAGTTCTTGGCTACATGGTCCCCATGGTTGGCTCATCATGGATCATCTCCCCCCGTGACCTTTGGCTTGTAGGCACTTGAATGTCTCTCTCTCTCTCTCAGGGGCTGGTATGATGGGTTCTACTAGTATCCCTTTCCTATTTGTGCGCTACTATGTGGTGAGGTTGCTACATTGTTATAGTTTACAGTTTGTGTTTCCTAATGTATAGTATATGACATGACACTTTATTTCTTGCAAATTAATTGTTTGTTGGATTTTCCTGTCCTCCCCCTTCTATGTTTCTGTTCCTCTCCCTCTATACATCAAAAACTCTAAAACAATACAGACTGGTTATATACATCTGTGTTTCTGCTGTAAGGCTGGATGCTCACTGGTGTCAATAAAAACTCACCAGTGACTCTGTTTACACTTGTTGGGGTTGGTTAGTAGTTAAAACTCCAGTCATGTCTAAATGGGATGTAGGTCTCAATATTGACATCGGAATCCCGACAAGTTTATTGAGCATAGCGGGGTTAGGGTTAGGTTTTGAGGGGGGAGGTTACAGTTAGGCATCCCTAGGAGGGAGGGTTAGGGTTAGGCACCACTGGGGGGGTGGGTTAGGCACTAATGTGGGAGGGTTAGATTTAGGCACGAAGGGGGGAGACTTAGGTTTAGGCACTAACGGGGAGGTTTAGGGTGTGGGGAGGGTTAGGGTTAGCCTACAAAAAGGGAGTGTTAGGGTTTGGGTTGGAAGGGGGGAGGGTAAGTATACTTACCCGACCCCTGTTGGGATACCAACCATCGGGATGCCGCTGTCGGTATTCCAACAGGAGGCATCCTGACAGCCGGCTTTACATTCCATCTACGGTAAATTATGCAAGAAATTCATATGCCATTTTAGCCCCCTAGTAGGTGATTAATAAACAGAAGCATTCTTTAGAAAAATTGTACTCCATCATTTTTTTTCACACATTAAGTTAAGTGGATCAATTTGGTTCAGTCTGGGATCCAATTACCGGAGATGAAATTAAGTTTAAAAAAAGTCTCTTTACTAGTATACTAGTGCTTTCGGGACTTACTGTAGCTGGTGGCTGTAATATTTTTGTCCTCTTTATTTTTTTTCTTACTCTTTATTTTTTTCCCTAGTATGCTTTCCACTTACAATTATTTAAAAATAAATATTGAATCTCGGTTGACTTTTTGTAATGTGGAAAAAAAAAAGATTGTGCTTTGCTGCCTTTTAAAGCAGGTCTAGTATTTTTGGTCACCGTTATTTAGTTGACTGTGATAACAAATAAAATATTTTGCATCTGTACATATTAAAATAAGGATTAGACGCCAGACGTTTTTTTGTTTGATCCACGGCTTAGTCTTTGTTTCTACATATATAAAATGTAGCTGGAAGAGTGAAAATATTTATAAAATACATGATCTGTTCAGAAGTTGCACAGACATCAGATTAAATATTTCCTACTTGTGTTTCATATTTTACAACTTCCCTCAGTTGTGGTGGTCCGCCAGACACAATGTATGCATTCAATGCTATTTTCCATCCAATTATTACAATTATGTAGCTGAATTAGTGTATATAATCTGCATTTACTGCAATATAGGTATCATTTTCACATAAAGGAAGGAACTACTTCTACTGGCTTGCCTGGTTGAACTGATGCAAAGTAGGTAGTGCAGTAGTTCTGTTACCTAGCCAGGAAGAAGATCAAACCTATAAACTGTACACTATGGGCCTGATTCTTGAGATTTAGGCTCATGTAATCGTAGCTGCGATCTATTATGGACCACAATAGCAAAAATATGGTAATGCCTTCCAAAGCGTCCTGAGCATAGGGACGCCCACTGCTGCCTTCTCATATCCATCCCACAACGTGCAACAACGTAAACATTGGTAACTTTGATGCAGATCGGGCAGCCACGCAGCATTAAGTCCAGGGGCAAACGCAGGATTTTTATGAGGGGGTGTGTGTATGTATGTATGTATATATATATATATATATATATATATATATATTTATTATATATATGTCACAAACTGTTTATATTATAAACAAACTTACCTTGCAGCAGATCAAATCGATACAGGAAGGAGCAGGCTGGCACCATTTAAGAGGCCCCTCCCTCTCAAATGCCACGATTTGCGACTCAATGGGGAGGGGGCGGGGCCAAATGACTAGATTATAATGAAATCTCGTCATATTGGCTCCGCCTCCTCCATACTGACCCACTACTTGTGGCAATTTGCCGCTGAGGGACGGGGCTTAAGAACATGGTGCCTGCACTCCAGTCTGTCAGGGGGGCTTTCTGAGTAACCAGTGTCGAAGCTGGATAATTGGCTGAGACAAGATCAGTTTAAAATTGAATCGCGGCGATGCCATCTTGCGACTGGCCGCAAGACGCCATCTTGGATATGAAATCGCAAGACGCCATTTTGCGAATGGCCGCCCCAGCGCCATTTTAGATAAACTCAAAATTAAGTACATATGGTGATATTACTAATAGCATCATGTGATTGCATCTTTCACCGTTTCTCATATACACATTAATACGCACAATTGCGCTGTTAACTAGTCGCATATTAGCGAATGCATAATATCCTATATGAATACGCTGTTTAGTAGCTAAATGCGCACGCATCTGTCCCCAGTTAACTAGCATCCTTATATCAAACCCCGCATACTCAAACATTACATATTCACATACAAGGTTCCATAAGCTTTAAGGTATAAGATTTAAGTTTGTTCAGTAAGTATAAATGCTATGAAATAAAGATTGTTTGGTAACTAAGGTTTTATACATGATAAGTAAGCCGTGTTTGGTTTTGTACTGATGCGTACTCTTTCCACAGTATTCCGGTATTATTGGTGGGGAGATCGCATCATGCATTCTCGACTTATGGACCGCAGAGACTTCAAGCAACAAAATGTATATAATATGAACAACTGTTAGGATGTTGCATGTGGCGGGAATCTAGGGACCCTCAGTTGTTGGAGGCTGAGTTGTGTCTATTTGAATCAGCCTGTTAAATGCTCTGTAACAGATGTATCCCCCTTGGGAACCAATGACATCAGCAACAAACGTCTCTATTGTTTTGTCTGTTCCTGGGGGTATAAATATGTGTGCTCAAACGCTGGGTTGTTAGTCTTCGTGCTGAATGCTGGTAGACGAGGGGTTTCTTGCTGAAGCCTAACATCTGGTCCGGAAGCGCTGCGTATGTATACTGTACTTGGGTCTGTATAATTCCTTTGCGCCGAATTGTGTCTAGATCAATAGCGTGTAACTGACTGTACTTTTACCTGAATAATACTTGTGCTTTGGAACCACAGATTCCAGGTCTTAAGTCTTTATTTACTGTATGACTGTATACGCAAATTAGCGTCATCCTTAGAGGTTTATAGGTAGGATATTAGAAGGTATAGGCAGGGGTATATAGAGGTTCGGATCCAGTATCGTTAGTTGGGGGCTCGTAGTGAAGTCACTTACCTGTACATACGGCTATCGATATTTCAGCAAAGGGTAGAGTGGCCACATGCAGGGTTTACCTGCAACCGCTTTGTGCTGAAAGATCGCTATCCGTTTCTGTGTGAGTCAAGGAAGCTGACTAGAATCCAGGGACAAGAGAGGAAAAAGTTTGTTTTCCTCTGTTGATAGAACCTAACGTTTAAAGGGGTGCCGTAGTATTGAGTACGCGGCTGAGTCGCAGGTTTGCGCACAGCAAAGATGCACTTTTGTGTACGCAGCTAAAGGTTGTCATACTGTTGTGTGGTAGTCGCATTATTGTGTATGCAACTGGTTGCACAATAGCGTATACGTACTTCCAGTTGTGCTGCCACGTGTTTAAATAAAGCCGTTGAGGTTTACATTTTTCAATTGTTATCAATATCTGGGTTAACGTGTATTTTTCTGCGCAGGAAAAAAAGTGTGTAACAGTGAGTATTTGTTGAACAAAGTTAAGGGTATCATATGATCCTTAAGGGCTAGGTGCAAGGGTTAGTCTAGCCGCTCAGTAAGTAGCTTTACCGTTCTATACACAGTAGCAGGTGTACATGTTGTCTTTGTGTTGTAGAGAGGTGCGTGGAAGTAGCCAACATACAAACTTCCATAGGTGTGGAAGTTGCCTTACTAAATCTTATCCGGGTGTGGAAGTTGCCTTTTTCAAATCTTATCCAGGTGTGTGGGCGCCGCCGACTTAAATCGTCCACAGGTAAGTGAAAGTATCTTGATTGTCTTTCACCAGTTTAAATCTTTATTGAAAAGCGTAGGATTTTTGTCTCAGAATGGGAGCCTCACAACAACACGTTTTCACCCGATCCACGAACATGTTTTAACTGTAAACAAACAGGACACTTAAGTAGAAACTGTACAGTAAAAAGAGTAGGAACCCCAAGTCAGGGAAGACCTGGATATCCCCATAAGGGATATGCACAGAGACCAGAAAATGTCCAGCAGGCACCAGCTCCAATTGTGGCCGTAAATGCTTTATTGGAGAATGGTAGCCAACGCTAGGGGTCAGGTCATACCTGTAGTCTACAGATAGTCATGTTAACGGGAAGTACTAGGGAAGAACCGGTCATGATGCTTGATGTAGCTGGTACTGAATATCCTTTTCTTGTAGACACAGGGGCGACCAGGTCAGTGATAAAATCTCCCGTTAATTTACAGGGGACCAACGAGACAGTACCAACAATGGGTGTAACAGGTAAAGTGGAACATTATTCTTTAACAAAGTCCACAGAGGTTACTATTGGGCCGCTGCATACCAGGCATTCTTTCCTTCTGGCTGCTGCGGCTCCTACTAACCTGCTGGGTAGAGACTTGTTATGTAAGATGGGATGTGTTATATACTGCACCCCTGATGGTGTATTTTTAGATATCCCAGAGAGAGTTGCACACGAGGTGCGGGATATATTGAACACTCCCCAAAGGATAATGTATCACTCTACAAGTTTAAATGAAAATCCATCCCAGGTAGATGAAATGTTGTCCCAAATTCCAGATTCCCTTTGGACTAAAGATGGACAGGACACTGGATTAATGGCAAACGTAAGCCCTGTAATGGTAAATTTAAAAGGCAGTAGGCAAGCTCCAAAAATTCCCCAGTACCCACTAAAACAGGAGGTAGAATTAGGGGTTTTTCCAATAATTGAGCGATTATTGCAACAGGGAATTTTAGTTCGCACAGCTAGTATAGCCAACAGTCCCATTTTTCCAGTGAAAAAGAGTGGTGGGAGGGGTTATAGGCTGGTACAAGACCTTAGAGGTGTTAATAAGGTGGTAGAGAGCCAATTCCCTGTAGTGCCAAATCCAGCTGTCATTCTGATGCAAATCCCAACAAATGCAACCCATTTCACTGTCATTGACCTCTGTTCTGCTTTCTTCTCTGTGCCTCTCCACCCTGACTGTCAGTATCTATTCGCATTTACATACAGAGGTTTACAATACACATGGACACGGTTACCCCAAGGTTTCATAGACAGCCCCAGTATCTTCTCCCAGGCATTGCACGACTGTTTACAATCTTTTCAACCTGCCAATGGATCTGTTCTAATTCAATATGTGGACGATTTATTGTTATGTTCTGACTCGTTTATGTCATGTTTAAATGATACTAAACTTTTGTTACTTCATCTCTCGCATACAGGACACAAAGTGGCTAAGGACAAACTACAGCCGTGCCAATCCAGAGTAAAATATTTGGGACACTGCCTAACCCAGGGTTTACGACATCTTAAAACGGATAGAATCCAGGCCATACAAAACATGACACTGCCGCAGAATCAACAGCAAATTCGTACCTTCTTGGGAATGTGTGTATACTGTAGAATGTGGATCCCAGGTTTTTCTATTTTGGCCTTACCTTTACAGGAATTAGTCTCTTCCTCAAAGCCCGATCGTGTCGTACACACAGAGGAATCAGAGCATGCTTTGCTTAATTTTAAGGATAATCTGACAAAAGCTCCTGCATTGGGAATACTTGATTATGAAAAACCTTTTTGATTTGTATTGTACAGAAGCCGATGGTTGTGCTGCAGGTGTCCTTACACAAAAACATGGTGATGCCAGTAGGCCCGTAGCATACTACAGTGCCCAATTGGACACTGTGGCAAGATCACTCCCCACCTATTTGAGAAGTGTAGCAGCTACCGCTCTATTGGTGAATAAAAGTGAGGACGTAGAATTGGGTCTTGATATGATTGTCTACACTCCCCATGCTGTATCTGCTCTGTTGAACTCAGCTCAAACCAGACACGTCTCTTTGGCTAGGTTGGGAACTAGCACAAATCGCGCCTGCAAACATTACTGTTAAACGTTGCAGCACGCTGAATCCAGCAACGTATTTACCATTTGTACAACATGATGTACAAAGGGTGGAAGGAGAGGAGTTGCTGGCGGGAGGTGAGTTCAGCAGACATAATGATACGCACGATTGTCTGACATATCTGAATCAGACCTTTACTGCTAGACCTGACATACAGGACACACCTTTAGAGAATGTGGATGTGACTTTTTATACGGATGGGGAGTTGTCATAGACAAACAGACACAGGTGAATTATGTACAAGTTATGCTGTTGTAAATGACACAGATATCATAGAAGCTAAGCCTCTTGGTCCTCCTCACTCAGCCCAGTTGTCAGAGTTAGTAGCACTAACTAGAGCGTGTGAACTGGCAGCAGGCAAATCTGCTAACATTTACACTGACTCGAGGTATGCGTTCGGGGTGGTGCACGATTTTGTGGCTCTATGGCGTCTGAGAAATTTTATGACAGCAGCAGGCACACCAGTTGCACATTCCCGACACATAAAACATATTTTAGAAGCAATCCAACTGCCCAAAGCGGTGGCAGTAATTAAATGTAAATCCCATACATGTGAGGATGATCCGGTTTCACTGGGCAACAACAGAGCCGATGAAGCTGCAAAATGGGCAGCAGGGTTAAAAATGTTTTCTCCAACTGAAAAAATTATGTCTTTCCAAACAATTGGTATGCTGAAACTAATTGAGATGCAAAATTTGTGTTCAATTCAGGAAAAATCCATTTGGAAGTCCAAGGGATGTGGGTAAGAGTCCTCCGGGCTCTGGAGGGACGGACAAGGTAAACCAGTAGCCCCCAAGGCATATTACCCCAGCCTGGTTGAGGGAGCACACGGTCTGACTCATCTGGGCAAACAAGTTATGTGCAAGTTGGTGAGAGCATACTGGTGCGCACCAGGTTTTTCTTCAGAAGCAGAAAAGAGAGCAATTTCCTGTCTGACCTGCTTGAGGAAGAACATAGGGAAAGCGATCCCTACCGAAACGTCCCACATTCCACCGACTGATGGACCTTTCCAGGTGATACAAATTGATTTCATCCAATTACCACCCTGCAGGAACCTTAAGTATGTATTAGTGTGCACGGATATATTTTCTAACTGGGTTGAGGTCTACCCAGCGGCCACTAATACTGCTGCGTTTACTGCCAAGAAAATAGTTCAGGAATTTGTATGCAGGTACGGTATCCCTAAAATCATCGATTGTGACAGGGGTACTCATTTCACAGGTGATGTTTTTCAAAATATGTGTAAGCTGATGGGTATTAATAGCCGACTTCATACCCCCTACCGACCGCAAGCCAGTGCCAAGGTAGAGAGGATGAACGGGACTATTAAAAATAAGTTAAGTAAAATCATGGCAGAAACTGGACTAGGATGGCCAGAAGCGTTGCCTTTGGTCCTACATAGCATAAGGACCACTCCTAGACCCCCTCTAAATCTGCCCCATTTGAAATACTGTTCGGTAGACAACCTCATTTGATTATAAGTCCACAGGAAGACCTGAAGGGTAACAACGAGGTAACTGTAAAGTATCTTATATCAATGAGTAAGCAGTTAAAGCAACAGCAGCAGAAACTGAAATTGTTGTCTAATGATATGCCTGAAACTAACTGTCATGATGTTGAACCAGGAGAATATGTTATGATCAGAAATTTCTTGCGTTCAGGTTGTTTGACTGATCGGTGGGAAGGTCCGTACCAGGTGCTGCTGACAAGTACTACATCTTTGAAGGTGGCCGAGAGAGATACCTGGGTCCATTCCACTCACTGCAAAAAGGTCAATCAACCGGTGGAGAAACAAGTCGGAGACAAGGCTGATAGTGAGGACCTGTTGCTCACGAGCTTGTTCCGGCAGGATTGAAAAGGTTGTACTGAGATACCTGAACTAAAAGAAACTTGCAGGTTTTGTTGTGACAATGGACGGGCCTGCTGTGTTCATTTTCAGATTCTCTTTTAGAGTGTTCACCATCTTGGTCGGTTCGGGAATATCCAGTTTCTGTGATGGGAGACCAATCGAGGAAATGGGAGCTGATGGCAGTGCTGATGGAGTGGAGTCAGGAGGAGTGCAGTGCCAATCAGGGGAGTGTCTGACCAATCTTAGTACTGTTATTGTTAATAGAGCTGTCATTCCGGATACTCGGGGACGGTGTGGAGGTTTATCGTCTGAAGATTCCTGTATTTGTGAGCTATGTGGGTCCAAGTTGATGAGAACTGTATCCAACGGTGCCAACCTAAATATAACCCATACTGGGGTAGGTATCCTTTAGAGGATTATCATAGCATGGTAGGCAAAGTGTTAAATCAAACTGATTGCTGGGTGTGTTCACATGTGCCACAGGGACAGCATAATGTAGGGTTGGTGCCATTTCCGCTGAATATCACGGAAAGTTTAGAATTACAGAAAGGGAAAACATTGGATGGAAAGTTCCTCTCATCCAAACCACCTCATTTCAAACTCTATCAATTCCAAGTAGATAGATTACTTTTGTGTTTAAACATGACCAACCCCAATAAACCCGGGAGATGGGAAGTGACGGGGAATAATCAGACGATGACCTTCTCACAGATAGCTGATAATGAGTTCATAAACCATGATCTGTTACGCTCAATTAAATATTTTAGGTATCAGTATACATTGAGTTCCGCCAAAGAAATTATTGGTAAGGTGCCAGATGGTTATTGTGCTAAAATAATACAGCCGGAGACTTGCATGAACCAGATGGAAGACCCAGAAATAAGATTGTTTACAAGGGAAATGTGCTTAATGATAGTGATGCATACCATTCCTTATGTTCTCCCTGATAATGTTTATTTCATATGTGAAAGAAAAGCGTATAAATGGCTCTCCCCGAGTTCCGAAGGTTTGTGTTACCTGGGAAGAGTAGTCCCAGAAGTTATGACCCTCACGCATGTTGAAATGCTTGGTATACATAAGAACACACCATCACCATATCTTCACACGCAATATGAACACAGAGGCAAAAGAAATATGATACCAGGTGAAGTGCATAAAGCCAGTCAGTTAATCAGTGAGACAACTGGCTTTCAAGTTTTAGACGCATTGGATCCCACCAGGATTGCTCGGGGTACATTAAATTTTAGATATATTCAGGAACTTGCTAAATTGATAGATAATATCACCGAGATGTACGATGACACATTCAGGTATACAGGGAGAGAATTGCAAGCGTACAAGAAAGAACTGGTGCAACACAGGCTATTGGTGAATTATTTAACTGCTGTTACTGGAGGGTATTGCGTAACGTTAGCCACCCAGTTTGGAGTAAAATGTTACACCTATGTCACCAATGATAAAAGAGACCCTAAGGAAGTGATAGACCGGAAGATGGATGAAATTCTGCAGCTAAATTGGGAGTTTCGTAAGAACCATAACGCTTCAGTGGCTGAAGTAGGGGAAAAGATAGAAGGATGGGTTTCATGGCTGAACCCAGTAAAATGGTTCTCAGGTCTAGGGGAATGGGTCCAGGAAGTGATCGCTAGCATAGGCAAATTCTTGATCCTTATACTAATTGTCATCATAATAATTGGCATATGCGTCCGGTGTGTTCCTATTGTGTTGAAGTGTGGAAAATTTAAAAATAGAGTAAAACGCAAGAACGAAACTATGATGGTGGTCAGAAATGACAATATGAATACCGAGGTAAATATAGAACTGCATTACAACCCTGAACTAGGAAATACCATCATTTGATGTATTATATTTAGACGTGCATAGAATGTATTATTGAAATGTTATTTTTAGAACACCTCAGATAATGTAAAGTTTCAATTCCCCTTCAAGAACGAATAGGTGGGATGGCGCTAGTATCACATAGAAAACATGGTATAAATGCATAAAACGTTTATTGTAAATTTAGCAGCACTGAGTGTCAGCAAAAGTATCAAGATATAAAAATATAAAAAAACATACAATGAGCTAATATAAACACACTCTGCACCAGATAGTACGTGTTGCCAATCAATGAATGGTATAATAGCAATTATGTATCACATGTAAAATTATGCAACAATAGCCAGGAGGAATGAATGATGAAATTGATGTTCCCAAAGGGCTGGTAATTGTGAAGCTCCAAAATAGTTGCCTGATTGGGATAGAACAAAAAATATGTATAGATATAACATGTATCCGTATATGGTAGATGATAAAAAAATAATAAATGATGATAAATAAAAATATGAAAATCAGTCAATGAGGCAAATAAATCCGGATAGCATATGGATAATCCTGTTATATAACTCACATGTCTGAAGTCACCCCAAGACAATGATGGTATGTAGTTCCAGTAATGGATGCAGTGCCAGCCTGTTGGTATGAGGCCGGTACGCAGCTGGAGAGTGCAGAGGAGTGTGCAGAGTGAGTGCACGCGTGTGTGCCAGGAAGAAATAGCCGCTCTGGCGGTCGTGTGACGCGGCCCCAAGGCCCCGCTGCGGAGACTGCAGTCAGTGAGATGGTGAGCTGTCCGGCAGTGGAGTCGCTCTCTCCAGAAAGATGAGATGATGCAGCCACGTGTGAGTGCTCCACTCTGCTGGGCCGCGGCTGACGGACAAGATGAACGTGGCAAATGCTGAATCCTGGATATGAGATCAATTCACTGGTGCGCAAAGTGGTGATGAACTGGTCTGTAATCCTTAACGCGTTTCACTACATATAGTAGCTTCAAGAAGGCAGAAGGCCTTGGGGCCGCGTCTCACGACCGCCAGAGCGGCTATTTCTTCCTGGCACACACGCGTGCACTCACTCTGCACACTCCTCGGCACTCTCCAGCTGCGTACCGGCCTCATACCAACAGGCTGGCACTGCATCCATTACTGGAACTACATACCATCATTGCCTTGGGGTGACTTCAGACATGTGAGTTATATAACAGGATTATCCATATGCTATCCGGATTTATTTGCCTCATTGACTGATTTTCATATTTTTATTTATCATCATTTATTATTTTTTATCATCTACCATATACGGATACATATTATATCTATACATATTTTTTGGTCTATCCCAATCAGGCAATATTTTGGAGCTTCACAATTACCAGCCCTTTGGGAACATCAATTTCATCATTCATTCCTCCTGGCTATTGTTGCATCATTTTTCATGTGATACATAATTGCTATTATACCATTCATTGATTGGCAACACGTACTATCTGGTGCAGAGTGTGTTTATATTAGCTCATTGTGTGTTTTTTTTGTATTTTTATATGTTGATACTTTTGCCGACACTCAGTGCTGCTAAATTTACAATAAACGTTTTATGCATTTATACCATGTTTTCTATGTGATACTAGCGCCATCCCACCTATTCGTTCTTTACATTTTCTGGGCACCCCCGTGCTCATTGGGAGTGGTGGCATACTCCCAGGTGGCAGGCAGCTGTGTCCATTTTTTATCAGTTTATGCACACATCAGTTTATTTACATTTTGTCTTGTAGCTAGTTGGTTCACACCCCTTCTTGGCGCTTGGTTATTTCTCCATATTTTGGTCAATTCCCCTTCAAGACTGCTTTTATAAGACTGGTGCATTCCCACACTTTTCACATGATCTTTCAAGATCCGTGGTGTGCGTATAATAGTAGTTTTATGTCCCCACCCAGAGACACATTATTGATGGATTAAGAACCACCTTGTGCCATCCCACAATAACACTAAATAATATGTAAATGTAAGCCTAAATTAAATTCAAAGAGTAGATTGTGATAGCATGTTGTTTGCTATCAAAGGGTGGACTGTCGAAGCTGGATAATTGGCTGAGACAAGATCAGTTTAAAATTGAATCGCGGCGACGCCATCTTGCTACTGGCTGCAAGACGCCATCTTGGAAATGAATTCGCAAGATGCCATTTTGCGAATGGTCGCCCCAGCGCCATTTTAGATAAACTCAAAATTAAGTACATATGGTGATATTACTAATGGCATCATGTGATTGCATCTTTCACCGTTTCTCATATACACATTAATACGCACAATTGCGCTGTTAACTAGTCGCATATTAGCGAATGCATAAGATCCTATATGAAAACGCTGTTTAGTAGCTAAATGCGCACGCATCTGTCCCCAGTTAACTAGCGTCTTTATATCAAACCCCGTATACTCACACATTACATATTCACATACAAGGTTCCATAAGCTTTAAGGTATAAGATTTAAGTTTGTTCCTTAAGTATAAATGCTATGAAATAAAGATTGTTTGGTAACTAAGATTTTATACATGATAAGTAAGCCGTGTTTTTTTTGTACTGATGCGTACTCTTTTCACAGTATTCCGGTATTATCGGTGGGGAGATCGCATCATGCATTCTCGACTTATGGACCGCAGAGACTTCAAGCAACAAAATGTATATAATATGAACAACTGTTAGGATGTTGCATGTGGCGGGAATCTAGGGACCATCAGTTGTTGGAGGCTGGGTTGTGTCTATTTGAATCAGCCTGTTAAATGCTCTGTAACAGATGTATCCCCCTTGGGAACCAATGACATCAGCAACAAACGTCTCTATTGTTTTGTCTATTCCTGGGGGGTATAAATATGTGTGCTCAAACGCTGGGTTGTTAGTCTTCGTGCTGAATGCTGATAGACGAGGGGTTTCTTGCTGATGCCTAACATCTGGTCCGGAAGCGCTGCGTATGTATACTGTACTTTGGTCTGTATAATTCCTTTGCGCCGAATTGTGTCTGGATCAATAGCGTGTAACTGTACTTTTACCTGAATAATTATGCTTTGGAACCACAGATTCCAGGTCTTAAGTCTTTATTTATTGTATGACTGCGTACGCAAATTAGCGTCATCCTTAGAGGTTTATAGGTAAGATATTAGAAGGTATAGGCAGGGGTATATAGAGGTTCGGATCCAGTATCGTTACCAGAAACCCCCCCTGCGTGCGCTTCTGAAGTCTGACCTGCCTCAAACACTGATTTTCTCATGACACGCTGAGAGCTTTCATGCTGTGTAGGAGATCGCAATAGCTAATTTATGCACGCCCAAATGGTTAGACACGCCTGTTTTATTCTAACCCCCATCCCCCCCGTTACCTCCCCCAAACTCTAGCTACCTGTCACTCCTCTGTGCGAGCGTAATAACAATATAATCGCTGCAAGTGCGCAGTGTGGCATTTGTGCATGCGCAATGGCAAACAATCGCATGATCTGTGTAAATGTGGTCATTGTGTAAATCTCGGAATCAGGCCCTGTATTGTCCTTATTTTTATCTGTGAATTGTTATTTCACTTGTGGATGATTTAGTGGGATAAACTGATCTAGTTCATAGAGACTATCTTGGGCTTTTTACAGCTGCAGAAAAAATTGTATTAAAATGTAACTCACAATCCACATGAATTATGGGACCGTAACCACTGTATTTATTGCAGTATTGCTGTGCATGCTAAGCACTAGGGTGACATCTAATTGCTGAATTAGAAGATTATATTTTATCATGTGCATATGATGTAAGATGAATTGTTACATGTTGATTTCAGATAATTGCATTGTTTCACTGAGGTTGCTCTTTTGGTCAGATTAGTGTGATACTGCTGAACTCGTTTGTTTGTTTGTAATATATGTTAATTATGTAGCTATGCAATAATTCATGGTATGTGCTTGGTGAGTTATTCAAACTTCATTACGGTCTAATTTTTGGTTAATGCTTTAAACAGATATAAATATTTTGGTTCTTTGTTTTTGTTTTTCTTGGATAATTTTACTATAATTAAATTAATAAAAAAAGGATTATGTTGGTCACATATTGTTTGAGTAGTTTGGCCTGATTGCTGGAAACCTGGATATGTGGTTAGTTTAGCTACATATATGGCAAGCACACCGATCAGTACCACCCTGTTTGATCCTCCATTCTTTCTCCTATTTGGCCAATAACCTCATAAATGCATCAGTGGGGGGGTCAGTAGACTGACCAGAGTTTGTAGTTTTGCTCGGTGTGGCACATTTGTTAGCATTGTTCCCTCATAATACTAGGGTCATGGGTTTGATTCCAACCAGTGCCCTATATGTGTAGAGTTTGTATGTTCTCCCACTGGTTTCCTAACACAATCCAAAAACAAAGTGGCAGGTCAATTGGCTTCTCACAAAGAAATAATAAAAAAAAAAGAAAAGAAAAATAACCCGAGTGGTTGTGTATTGCAATTGAGAGACTTCATTAACTGTAAAGTGAATTGTAAACATGGAAATAGTTTGTATAAGTGACGTTCCTATTAACCACTTCCAAGGACGGGTGGGACTCATCCTACATTTAACAGCCAAGTTTCACTGCTGCACCAGAGTGGGAAGCATCCTAGCAATGCTGCGCTAAGGGACATTATTTTTAAATCGCCACATGTTGTTGTTTTGTATTGGGAGGGAAAGGGGGTTTCCTGCACATATAAAAATAAGACTTCCCACATTTTGGAGAAGTGTTTCTTTAGAAAAGCAACTAATGCAGAATAGCCTTTATTTTCTTCACGACAATCCCACCACTGGGGGGCACTGTTCTATTATCTATGGCTGTAATATGGCAGATCACGATGTTATAGGAAATAAATGTTAATATATTGGGGTCCTAGGTTTTATACAATTTGATAGACCAATAAAGTAGACATCAATCACACCTATATAAATAAGATCTGTATATACCAATAATAGGGTAACCTTGGAAATAAGACTGGACTGTGGTTGCATATATGTTAAATTTCCTAGTTTATAAAATTCAGAATGTAAATAAAAAATGACATGCATTATCTGATGCCCAATAGCAAAACATATTAAAACCTTGAATGGGCTCCATTGTAGTCATTTTAAGAGTCATTATTCTCAATGAGCTAAGTGGCCCTCTGATAGTCTTCAAGGATTTTTTTTCAGGAAAACTAAACCTAACCTCAGGTCAGTAATACCCCTTTTACACCAGAGCTAAAACCCAGGTTATTGCAGGGTTAACCCGGGCAGCTCCTTTGGTGTAAAAGGGGAAAGGGTTGGATTGCCGGGTCGAGTGACCCATCAATCCAACCCAGATAACTTGCAGGGTTTAACATGGGAATAACCCGTGAAACCCTGCAGTGTAAACTGCGCGATCCGGGTCACGGTGACCTGGATCGTGCCGCATGCCTGCTGATTGGTCGGCTTCAGTGACACTTGGAGATGATGTAATCTCCAAGGGTCCACTTCAATGCTGGTGTGAACGGCGCCAACTCAGGAATATCCTGGGTCAGCGCCGGGAAAATTCCGGGTCTGATCCGGATTGGAACCCTGTTCCAACCTCCGACTCAGACCCTGAATTTCGGTATAAAAACAGTACGAGAGGATAAGCTCTGTTCTGCAGAGCAAACATGTATTTCTAATTTTCTATACACAAATGGCCTTGTGTACTGGTTATTCATTTTATTCAGTAATGTGGGTGTTTTCTATATTTTAATATTTTTTTATTTGTGTTTTCTTTTTTTTTGTTTACGTAGTTTTCATCAATGTTGTCAATATTGGTATTTTTCTTGCTACTTTTTTTAGCTGATGACATCACTTATCCTGGGCGTACACTATACAATTATCTGTCAGATAACTGTCCAATCTGGCTGGTTGGAATGAAAACCTGGTAATGTATGGGAGCAAATGACAGTCGATCATATGGTTTTAAACACCGGAAAACGGACAAAAAACAATTGTTTAAATTGGTTACATTTGTGTGTTTTAACCAACTTGTCTGAACGACCATTTTTGTCAGTTTTCCAGGTTTGTGAGCAAATGGTTGATTGTCATTTGCTCCCATACATTACCAGGTTTTCATTCCAACCAGCCAGATTGGACAGATGGCTGACAGATAATTGTATAGTGTATGCCCAGCAGGGGTGTATCTATAATGGGTGCGGGGAACACGGGCCCCTGGGTCAGCACACACCCTGCACCCATAATATTACTTACCTCTCCGAAGTTCCACGTCAGAGCGGGGGTCCGGCGGCGGCCATTTTCCCGGTGACCTGTGCATTCATTATAGACTCTGTTTACCTCCAAACTGTCCCACTTTCAGCGGAACAGTCCCGTTTTTCTGGGACTGTTCCGCCCGCGGGCCGCAGTGTCCCGCGGTGGGGGGGAAATTTGGGGGAGCACAAACCGCTGCTCTGCATAGCAGAGCAGCGGGTGTGCAGGAGGAGAACAGATGCCGTGCGCATGCTGGGCGAGTGCTGGGCACGCCCCCAAAGTGACGAAAATGGGGGAAGCCACAAGGCTTCGCCCCGTTTTCAGTCGACTCCGCCCATTTTGTGGAAGCCATGCCCCTTTTTGGGTGCGCCCTGTCCCTCTTTTACTTCTACAAATGTTGGGAGGTATGACTCTGGGCACACTCTAGTGCCCAGAGTCTATAACTCCGGCGCTGATCGTGCACAGCTCAGTGTGCTGCCGGGCGGAGAGGAGGGGGTCCGTGTCGGAGACTGCACACGGGCCCCCTCCTCTCTAGAAATGCCCCTGATGCCCAGCATTAGTCACACCCAATCGAGTCAGGAAGGCACAATTAGTACATTTGTGTAGGAAACCTATGTCTTCATACAAAATTGCTTGAAGAAACCTGACTTTCACTGGGTTTTTTTTTGTTAATTGGTAACGTGTTTCATCCCCGATTGACCCACCTGAAATTTTCCCCTGGGTCTTATTGCCCAGTGGTGTCCGTGTTTACACACATAGATATAATCTATGTGCTTGTTATGTGTCCAGATTGTCTCCAGCTTTTAATCTTCATAACGTAAGCAGTATCAATGAAAGCCTAAAGTGATTGGTTGAACTCTGTAATGAGGACCATTGTGATGCTATTCATATTTTAGTGAACACAGCACCTGATTCTGAGATTCACAAAATGCCAATTTTTACGCAGATCGAGCGATTGTTTGACATTGCGCATGCATGTAAGCACTGTGCACGCACAGCGTTTGTGCCCACACAGAGGATCCATTCGCAAAGTGAGTGACAGGTATACAGCGTTTGTGGGAAGTAACTGGAGGTGGCTAGGCAAACGCAGGTGTGTCTGACCGTTTAAATGCCGTTACATGGGCTATTGCGATCTCCTTCGTCAGACATGCCGCATATGCTGCCTGATCTGCATCAATGTTACTGTTGTTTACGCTGTTGTACGTTCTCGGAGGAATAGGAGAAGGCAGCAGTGGCCGTCCCTATGCTGGGCTGTGCTTTTTAAGGCATTAGCATATTTTAGCAACAGCGATCTGTGAGAGAATGCAGTTGCGATTGCATTAGTGTAAATCTCTGATTCAGGCCCACTGAGTGTTTAAATTTGTATATACTTGTATATATGATTAAAGTATGTTAGCGAAGGCAAATTGTTATTAGATCTACCAATAAGGGTTAAGCTATGAACATTTGCAACATGAAAATTAGTACTTTAATTCCCTGTTTTTTACTGAGTACAGTTTTACAGCAAACTCCTTGAACATTGGGCTCGATTCAATTGAACACGAATTAAATAGCGCCGGGAGGGAGCTCCCAGAGCTATTCAATTCAGCGTGCTGTTAGGTCGGAGAATGCCCCTTCTCCCGCCCCTCACGCCTTAAACAGAGTGTTTAGTCGCAAGAACGGGCATTCTCCAACTAACCTGTCCGGCACAGTGCTGTTTCCGCCGCGCTAAGTGCAGAAAACAGCATCGCGCCTGTTCTTTTGTCGGATTCCTTAACAGCGCGCTGAAATGAGTAGCTCCGGCAGCTTCCTCCTGACGTTATTTAATTATCGTTCAATTGAATCAAGCCCAGTGACTTTTATAGTGGACTAAAAAAAAAAAAAGTGCGTGTGTGTGTGTATATGTGTGTATATGTGTGTATATGTATATGTATATATATGTGTGTGTGTATATATATATATATATATATATATATATATATATTATACTAAAGTCACATTTTTACCATTCCAAGCATGTTAAAGACAGCTGGCAAGTCATGTAATTTCTGAAGTAATATAGAAATAGAGGCTTCACGAGCCACCATTTGCGCTACAAAATTGTGAATTTACCATTTTTAGACGATCCCACTGTATTTTTAATGCTAAAAAAATGAAGACATGGTATTTTTTAATTTTTTGAGAGCAAGGAGGTAACGTGGGCTTGTTGAGGTTATCGGCCATGTTACTATTTCTGAAGGGGACATGATTAAAGTACACAGAAAAGATGGTACATCATCTGAGAAAAAGTTTCCTTTCTAGAGTATGTAAAACCATTTTCTCTTTATGTTTGAGAATCTATCCCATTATACGTGACACTCTGCTAGCGGATGAGGATCATACAATGACTGCAGCCTTTATTCCTGTCATAGCATGGGGAATTTCAAGTATGCACTTGCGAATCTTGCAAGATCGTTTTTCATACTTAACCAACCAGTATATAAGTAGCAGTAGTAGTAGTAAGGTCGTGAGAACAGCAGATGTAAAGTCCTATAGTCCTATAGCCTGCCTTACTGCATGCCATCATCACAGCAAGTTTACAATCACTTGACTCTAGTTCTGTGCACAGTGCATTGGAGGGGAGGAATGGGGTTGTTTTACCGGTGGCTGTTTAACAGCCGGTTCAAATCCCTACAGGGAGAGCCCGGCAGGACAGAATGCCAACAGCGCAGGTAAGTTAGTCTAACCCTAGCCTCTCCCCCCCCAACCCTAACCCTCCTATAGGGGTGCCTATCCCTAACCTCCCCCCTTAGTGCCTGAACCTAACCCCCCCTCCCCGCTCCCTAAACGTAACCCTCCCAGGGGGGTGCCTAACCCTAACCTCCCCTTCCCCTAGCCTAACCCTAACCTTCCCCGGGGCCTAACCCTAAGTCCCCCCGGGGTGCCCTAAACCTAAATCTCCCCCCCCCCCCGCGCGGCTAAGTAGTACGGGCGCCGGTACTTACCTCGATCGGGCCCGCGTCGTTCTACTTTCCGACATCGGGATTATGACAGTCGTCGGCATCTTGACGCCTGTCATAACTCCTTATATGGCGTTCCGGCGTCGG
The DNA here is from genome assembly GCA_031769625.1 of Taudactylus pleione. NCBI lineage: Eukaryota > Metazoa > Chordata > Amphibia > Anura > Myobatrachidae > Taudactylus > Taudactylus pleione. The sequence goes on from JAUIMM010000249.1 coordinate 9,175,272, forward strand.
GATTGTGACCGACGGCCTTGCAGCCACCGGTCATATTACTGCATCCCAGAGGGGAAGTCCGTCTGAAATCTCATGTACATTTTTCTCATAATCTACTGTACTTGCTGGTAATATTGATTGGGTGCAGCATTACAAATATATAACACGGTGCATCAATCTAAGAAGGGCACTTGCCAGTACAAGCCGATAATGGTGGCCATATGTGCTAAGGATGGCCAATCAGATGTCCCATATGAACCTTTTGGAGCGATACGAGATCGGCATCTTTGTATTTAATATACTTAAAAAACATGGAAATAATGTTGATATTTACTGGGATCAATATTTTTACGCATACGAATTTGTGTAGTGAGAAAAGGTTACGCATGCGCAGTTGGGAAAAGGAAAACTCATGCATGCACATTCACAATAGAGACGCTGGAAAAGCAAGAACATCGCCGTCACCATTTTGATGAATGGATCGATTCTATTGATACAACACAAACCACAAATTGTGATGTATCGGACATAGAGGGGGCGATTCAATTCCCTCATCGGTCAGAACCTTCCTGACTTGAGAGCAATTGGACCTACTCCTCAGAAACATGCTGAGTGCTGAAATGCAAAGTGATATCAGCTGAGAAACTGTACAGCCAGATCTCTTCCATGCAGATAGATTTTGCAAATGGAAGACAGGGTTTTCGGCAGGCATCTTGTATAAGGTCTCAGATTCATGTTAAACAAGTACAAACCTTGCAGAAATCAGGACACATGGCAACTCTATATAAAGTACAGAATACTTTATACTAGGGGTGAGCGGGTTCGGATTTCTGAAATCCGAGCCCCCCCGATCCGAGGCCGATCCGAGTCAGGTTCGACTTTTCCCACCTGACTCGGATCTGAAATCGAGGCAAAACGTCATCATCCCGCCTTCCGGTCTCGGGGGTTTTGGATCCTATGTAAGGTACCCGCGTCGGCGCCATTTTCTCACTCGGCTGTGGACAGTGAAGAGGGAGGGTGGGAGTTAGGGCTGTGTAGTGTAGTGTAGTGCAGTGTAGTGTAGTGCTGTGCTGTACTGCTGTTGTCCATAGGGGCTGTGTTGTGCTGCGCTGCTGTTGTCCATAGGGGCTGTGTCCACTCCTTCAAAGTCCATAGGGGCTGGCTGGCCTGTGTTGTGCAGTCAGTTGTCCATAGGGGCTGTGTCCACTCCAAAGTCCTGTGCAGTGTCCCAGTCCTAAAGGGGTGCTGCAGTGTTGTCCAGGGGGTGCTCTGTCCATCAGGGGTGCTCCCCCCAAGTGCAAAAAAAAAATATATTTTTTCTGTGTTTGTGAATTGTGTGCATTGTGGCTGCACGTGCATCAACAAAGGAGCAGCGCCAAGCGTGTGCCTGTGTCCCATTAGTAAAGGTCCGGTTGGCTTGTCCATTAAAGGGTGCTGTAACCCCCAAACGGCACTCCAAACAAAAAAAAAATATTTTCTGTGTTTGTGAATTGTGTGCGCAGTAGCCGCACGTGCATCAACAAAGTAGTGCCAAGCGTGCACCTGTGTCATAAGTAAAGGGCCGGCTGGCTCGTCCGTTAAAGGGTGCTGTAACCCCCAAAGGGCACACCAAACAAAATAAAACATTTTTTTCTGTTTGTGAATTGTGTGCGCAGTAGCCGTACGTGCATCAACAAAGTAGTGCCAAGCGTGCGCCTGTGTCATAGGTAAAGGGCCGGCTGGCTTGACCGTTAAAGGGTGCTGTAACCCCCAAAGGGCACTCCAAACAAAATAAAAAAAAAATTTCTGTGTTTGTGAATTGTGTGCACTGTGGCTGCACGTGCATTAACAAAGGAGCAGCGCCAAGCGTGCGCCTGTGTCCCATAAGTAAAAGGCTGGCTGGCTTGTCCGTTAAAGGGTGCTGTAACCCCCAAAGGGCACTCCAAACAAAATAAAAAAATATTTTCTGTGTTTGTGAATTGTGCGCGCAGTAGCCGCACGTGCATCAACAAAGTAGTGCCAAGCGTGCGCCTGTGTCATAAGTAAAGGGCCGGCTGGTTTGTCCGTTAAAGGGTGCTGTAACCCCCAAAGGGCACTCCTAACAAAATAAAAAAAAAATTTCTGTGTTTGTGAATTGTGTGCACTGTGGCTGCACGTGCATCAACAAAGGAGCAGCGCCAAGCGTGCACCTGTGTCCCATAGGTAAAGGGCTGGCTGGCTTGACTGCTAAAGGGTGCTGTAACCCCCAAGGGGCACTCCAAACAAAATAAAAAAATATATTTTTTTGTGTTTGTGAATTGTGTGCGCAGTAGCCGTACGTGCATCAACAAAGTAGTGCCAAGCGTGCGCCTGTGTCATAGGTAAAGGGCCGGCTGGCTTGACCATTAAAGGGTGCTGTTACCCACAAAGGGCACTCCAAACAAAATAAAATATTTTCTGTTTGTGAATTGTGTGGGCTGTAGCTGCACGTGCATCAACAAAGGAGTAGCGCCAAGCGTGCGCCTGTGTCCCATAAGTAAAGGGCCGGCTGGCTCATTTCTTAAAGGGTGGTGTAGCCCACAAAGTGCACTAGTCTCCAACAAAAATAAAAAATAATTTTCTGTGTTTGTGTGCGCCTTAGCCGCACGTATATATCAATATAACATAAATGGAGGACCAAACTTTCTCCGATAAAAATAAAATAGGGAAAGATCAAGAACCACTTCCTCCTAGTGCTGAAGCTGCTGCCACTAGTCATGACATAGACGATAACATGCCATCAACGTCGTCTGCCAAGGCCGATGCCAATTGTCATAGTAGAGGGCACATACAATCCCAAATGACAAAGTTCAGGAAAATGACCTTGAAAAAAACATTTAACTCATCTGAAGAGAAACGTAAACTTGCCAATATGCCATTTACGAGTAGCAAGGAACGGCTAAGGTCTTTTCCTATGTTCATGACTAGTGGTTCAGCTTCACATGACAATGGAAGCCCTCCTCCCGCTAAAAAAATCAAACGAGTTAAGCTGGCAAAAGCACAGCGAAGAACTGTGCGTTCTAAGAAGATATCACAAATCCCCAAGGAGAGTCCAAGTGTGGTGGCGGTTGCGATGCCTGACCTTCCCAGCACTGGACGGGAAGAGGTTGCTCTTTCCACCATTTGCACGCCCCCTGCAAGTGCTGAAAGGAGCACCCACAGTCCACTTGCTGATATGCAAATTGAAGATGTCACTGTTGAAGTACAACAGGATGAGGATACTGGTGTAGCTGGCACTGAGGAGAAAGTTGGCGAGGAGGATTCTGATGGTGATGTGGTTTGTTTAAATCAGGCTCCGGGGGAGACAGTTGTTGTCCGTGGGATGAAAAAGCCCATCACGGTCATGCCTGGGCAGAAGACCAAACATTCCACCTCTTTAGTCTGGCAATATTTCTATTCAAATCCAGACAACAACTGTCTTGCCATATGTACCATATGTAAAGGTGAAATAAGTAGGGGTAGGGACGTTAACCACCTAGGAACATCCTCCCTTATACGGCACCTGCAGCACTTTCATAAAAAGTTACTGTAAAGTTCAGAAACTTTGGCTAAGACCGTAAGCAGTCCAGGGACACCTAAATCCCTTTTTCCTGTTTTATCCAAGGAATCGGTGGATGAGGAGGATGAGGACGACATCTTGCCTCCGTAGAGCCAGTTTGTGCAGGGACACATTAATTGCCAGCTTGTTTTGTGGGGGCCCAAACGAACCAATCATTTCAGCCACAGTCATGTGGCAGACCCTGGCGCTGAAATGATTGGTTTGTTAAAGTGTGCATGTCCTATTTATACAACATAAGGGTGGGTGGGAGGCCCAAGGACAATTCCATCTTGCACCTCTTTTTTTTTCTTGCAGTATGTACTGTTTGGGGCCTAGTTTTTCAAACTGCCATCCTGTCTGCCACTGCAGTATCACGCCTAGATGGGCCACGTGTTTGTGCCGCCCACTCGTGTCGCTTAGCATAGTCATCCAGCTACCTCGGTGCAATCTTTTGGCCATAAAAACAATATTGTGAGGTGTTCAGAATAGACTGGGGTTAATAATAGCATAGGAGCAGAAAAACCCACAAATTCTGTGATTTAAGCTGTTTTTATGCTTTTTTTAAAAAAAAATACAGATCCAAAACACAAAACCCAGAACCCAAAACACGGAAGGGTGGTTTTGGCAAAACCAATCCAGATCCAAAACACGAAGAAAGATCCAGATCCAAAACCAAAACACGAAAAGTGGCCGGTGCACACCCCTACTTTATACCTTATGCTAACTACACACATCTTATACAGTACTTGCTCCTAAAATGGAAATAAAACATTTATCAACTAGATTGCATTGCATGAGAATGTGTGTGCAGATAATGTTTTATTATATCTGACTTCCCCAGGGGCTATATTTTACAGTTTGTAATGATAAAAATGTGTGATATAATTTTTTTATCATGAAACAGAACCCAGCATATCTGTATATCTGTACAAAAACAAAGGGCTGATTTCTAAAGGAAATGCCGTTGAAGTTGTTCAGATACAAATCTTCGATAAACTTTACTTGAGAATTAATTCTCTGCTATGTAAAACCGCTTTCCAGATTTCCTTTAGATCACTGTTTAGTTTGTCCAAGATACATTGTACTCATGCTTAGGAGTAAATTTACTAAAGTGAATGTTTTTAGAAGTGAGTTTTAGAAGAGATGTTGCCCATAGCAACCAATCAGATTCTAGCTATTATCTTCTAGAAGTTGCTAGTTAAATGTTAAATAGAATCTGATTGGTTGCTATGGGCAACATCTCTTCTAAAACTCACTTCTAAAAACTCTCACTTTAGTAAATTTACCCCTTAGTGTGTATAATGTATATTGTGTGTTTTAATGACAGTGTGCTATTTTTGTATGCCAGTGTAAATCAGTGTTGCGACAGTGTCAATAGTATTTGTGTTTATACCTGTGCAAATAATCAGTGTTGCTACAATTACAGTGTGCGTTTCTGTATGTCTGTGTAAATCAGTGTTGTGATGACAGTGTGCGTTTCTGTATGTCTGTGTAAATCAGTGTTGTGATGACAGTGTGCGTTTCTGTATGTCTGTGTAAGTCAGTGTTGTGATGACAGTGTGCTTTTCTGTATGTCCGTGTAAATCAGTACTGCGACAATGACAGTGTGCTTTTCTGTATGTCTGTGTAAATCAGTGCTGTGACAATGACAGTGTGCTTTTCTGTATGTCCGTGTAAATCAGTACTGTGACAATGACAGTGTGCTTTTCTGTATGTCTGTGTAAATCAGTGCTGTGACAATGACAGTGTGCTTTTCTGTATGTCTGTGTAAATCAGTGCTGTGACAATGACAGTGTGCGTTTCTGTATGTCTGTGTAAATCAGTGCTGTGACAATGACAGTGTGCTTTTCTGTATGTCTGTGTAAATCAGTGCTGTGACAATGACAGTGTGCTTTTCTGTATGTCTGTGTAAATCAGTGCTGTGACAATGACAGTGTGCGTTTCTGTATGTCTGTGTAAATCAGTGCTGTGACAATGACAGTGTGCTTTTCTGTATGTCTGTGTAAATCAGTGCTGTGACAATGACAGTGTGCGTTTCTGTATGTCTGTGTAAATCAGTGCTGTGACAATGACAGTGTGCTTTTCTGTATGTCTGTGTAAATCAGTGCTGTGACAATGACAGTGTGCTTTTCTGTATGTCTGTGTAAATCAGTGCTGTGACAATGACAGTGTGCGTTTCTGTATGTCTGTGTAAATCAGTGCTGTGACAATGACAGTGTACTTTTCTGTATGTCTGTGTAAATCAGTGCTGTGACAATGACAGTGTGCTTTTCTGTATGTCTGTGTAAATTAGTGCTGTGACAATGACAGTGTGCTTTTCTGTATGTCTGTGTAAATCAGTGCTGTGACAATGACAGTGTGCTTTTCTGTATGTCTGTGTAAATCAGTGCTGTGACAATGACAGTGTGCGTTTCTGTATGTCTGTGTAAATCAGTGCTGTGACAATGACAGTGTGCGTTTCTGTATGTCTGTGTAAATTAGTGCTGTGACAATGACAGTGTGCTTTTCTGTATGTCTGTGTAAATTAGTGCTGTGACAATGACAGTGTGCTTTTCTGTATGTCTGTGTAAATCAGTGCTGTGACAATGACAGTGTGCTGTTCTCTATGTCTGTGTAAATCAGTGCTGTGACAATGACAGTGTGCGTTTCTGTATGTCTGTGTAAATCAGTGCTGTGACAATGACAGTGTGCTTTTCTGTATGTCTGTGTAAATCAGTGCTGTGACAATGACAGTGTGCTTTTCTGTATGTCTGTGTAAATCAGTGCTGTGACAATGACAGTGTGCGTTTCTGTATGTCTGTGTAAATCAGTGCTGTGACAATGACAGTGTGCGTTTCTGTATGTCTGTGTAAATCAGTGCTGTGAGAATGACAGTGTGCTTTTCTGTATGTCTGTGTAAATCAGTGCTGTGACAATGTCAGGGTACATCTGGATTTCTATGTATCCATATTCCAAGTGACCAGCACATTTCTAGGATTTTTTTCAACTAAAAACCCAAATAAGGAAGTAGAGAGAGAGAGGGGGAACATGAGAACAACACAGGACAAGAAAGGACGAGGGAGAGAATAAGTGGATGAGAGGGATGATAAAACAAAGGCTGAGGAAATAAGAATGAGGCCACATCATAGTAGTAGCGAAGAAGGCGCAAGACGGATACAAAAATAAATGGAATAAAAAGACAATGTGAACATGAATGGAGAGAGCATTGTCTTCCAGAAAAGGTGAATAAGTATTTCTCCAGCAATGGGAAGATGTTCTTTATGGAAATGATGTCCGTACACTGGTCTAAGCAAAAAACAAACTGAGGAAGGAGAATCAGACATGAAGAGACCATACAGACAATTCAGTCGTGTTATAAAGGGGATTATAAAACAGAAATAGGGGCTAGAGGCGGGAAGAGATCAAAAAAAGTCAAATCTTTTTGGAATATAGTCATATGAAAGACTATGGGCCATATTCAATTTGGAGCAAAAAGTCGCCGATGACGTAATTTTCGCCATTTACACTTATCCCCATATTCAATTGTTAAAAAAACTGTTTCACCACTGTTTAGGTGGCGAAAAAAAGTGCAGAATTGGGGTTTTGGGGTGCAGAATAATGAAAAAATAGCCTGCAGCCTTTGGAATGTCCCATTAAAGTAATCTGTGTAATTTTTTTTTAAGTTCCTCAGGACACCCCAAAAAAGGTACTTTCATTTTGGGGGCGGAAAAAAATATTGGGGGACAAACTTCTAAACTAGCCAAATTGACTCCGGAGGGGTCCCCAAGTATGCGGCAGCTGTTTTCTAGAATGTGGGTGGTTGCTTCAGGTGGATTTTTTTAAGAATTTAAAAAATCACTTTAGGGACTTAAAAATATGCTTGCACCCATTTTCATGTACCCCAAATTTGATGGGACTAGTTATTTAAAAAACAAACAAACGCTAAGTGCTATTCTTCACCACTTCTTCAAAGCCGCATTTATGCACCTGCCGCGGCTATTTCAAAACCCCAATTACCTTCAGCAGGCCAAATCAAGGGTACCCATAGTGATTCCCCCATGTCAGACCATCTTTTGGGGGAGTGACAGGCTGATTTCCCCAAAACTGACAGGACTTTTCGATACTTACCTTTCCGCCGGGTCCCGTTTTCACTGATTCGTAACTGAATACGGGGATAAGTGGGCACGCGCCCGATACTTTATCCCCTGCTAAGGCCCGTATTCAATTTGAAACGAAAAGCCAGAATCCGCGGAAAAGTTTCGCCGATGACGTAATTTCGCCTGGCGGAAAAGTATGACCCTATACAATTTGAAAGACTTACCACCTAGGCGGAAAGTCAATGCAATGTAATAGGTGGAAAAGTTTCGCCTATGAATAGCAGGTGTAAAATAGTGCAGAATTGGGGTTTTGGGGTGCAACATTGCGGGAACCCCCGTGCAGCCTTCAGTCAGTCCCCCAAAGGTAAAAAAAAATAAATCTTGGGGGACAAAGTTAAAAACTAGCGAAATAGACTCTGGGGGGGGGGTCCCCAGGTATGCCCCATGTGTTTTTTTCATTGCAGGGGCTTGCGGCAGGTGGATTTTTCACGATTTTTAAAACTTAACTTTAGCAACTGTAAAATATGCTGGCCCCCATTTTCAAGTACCCCAAATTTGCTGAGATAAGTTTATTTTCTGCAAAAAAAACCTCCTGAATACTATTCTGCACCACTTATACAAAAACGCTATTTAGCAGCTACTGAGCCCGTTTAAAAACAACAAATACCTTCAGCAAGCCAAATCGGGGGTAACCATAGCTAACCCCCATGTCAGAGCATCTTTTGGGGGGTGTCAGGCTGATTTCCTCAAGTCTGACAGGACTTTCTGCTTGTTTAAGTTTTGCCGGGTCCCGTTTTCGCGTACTGTCAAGTTGAATATGGGGATACGTGGGCACGCGCGTGATACTTTTCCGCCTGCAAAACACGCGATGTAGGTGAAAAGTCTGGGAGGCGGAAAAGTATCGCGGGTCCGCTCAAATTGAATACGGCCCTAAAACGGCAATGATGGTGAAAAGTCCGACCTCTGACTTTTTGCCTCAAATTGAATATGGCCCTATAGAGAAATTACAGAAACAGTAAAAATTTAGTATCTGGTCAGTATTGAGAATATTGGATGAATTATTTCATGATGGGAAAACATTTTTGCAAATGCAAATCATTTTTATAGTTAACACTCAGTAGCTTTGTAGAGCTTCCTGGGACTGCAGGGAGATGATAGATGAAGCTGCAACAGCTGTATAGTCAGACACTGCTTGCAGAGCTGGGGGCGGGGCCACATCTCTTGCAGTTAGCTGCACTGAAAGAGTGCTAATAGAGGCATGCCTCTGAGTATGGGGGGCGTGCCTTGAGCACTGATGGACAGCTTGGATGTGTCATTGGACCAGGAAGTGCACTGCATTGTTTAGACTAGAGATCGGAGCTCAGTCAGCAGCAGCAAGAGAAGACACAGAGATGCAGGTAGGAGAATCAAAGGACACTGAAGCTCAGTGTAGTGAGGGGAGAATAACAGTGAGTAGGGGGTGAGAAAAGCTCCCTGCACTCAGATCCATCTCCATGTGTGCCTCCCCAGCCATTAACCTCACCGCACTTCACTGTTACAGACTTCCTGTCAGTAAGCTCACTGTAGGACTTGATAGGAATAATTATTCTGGCCACCAACGGGTCAATCCTATCACTGTCTGTTCAGCCATATAGGTAGATGGAGAGCTCAGACCATTTGCAGTGGGTAGAAATGTGGGGTCACTTCTGGTGTCACTAGCACTTATTAGTGTGCTCGGGAGATTACCACACACACAGGCCAATAATAGTCACATGCTGGCTACATTTATTATATGTGATCATGATCAGATCACTTAGGACTAATACACAGGCTGTGCTATCAGGCCACCCGCCTAATATTGCAATGTATGCCTTGCTTAGAATGACTGTTATGTCAGGACAATAGCTTGCAGCCACAATGTTAAAATGACTTAAAAAATTTCAAAGATCTTAACTCTGGTCAGTCTGTGTGAGCTTTTAGGCATACATTTATGAATGCTATAAGATGCCATCACTGTGTAATTTAGGTCTAGTTTCCCTTTAAGTAACAAGTGGAAGCATTGTTCTGACTTTCCTTGCTCTGCTCTAGATTTGTTGGTATTTCAAGTATTAAGACCTCTTGTAGAGATCTTGTTGAAGAGCTATTACCACCTACAGTGATTTACCAGGGGAGGGCTCTGTGCAATAGAAGAATTCATATTTATGCTCTGGGATGCAGTTAGTGACTTCATCGAGAGAGAGGATACATTTCTATTATTCCACAGGTCCTCAAACTCGGTCCTCAGGACCCGAAACAGTGCATGTTTTCCAGGTCTCCTCACAGAATCACAAGTGAAATAATTAGCTCCATCTGTTGATCTTTTAAAATGTGTCAGTGAGTAATGAATACACGTGTGTACCTGCTGGGTGACCTGGAAATCGTGACCTGTGTGGGGTCCTGAGGACTGAGTTTGAGAACCACTGTATTATTCAATTGGTAAACTATGTAGAAATATGACGGTTACACCAAGGCATGAGGGATCATTAAGCTCTATGACAAATTTGCCAGCGTACGAAGCCAACATCACGTAACATAAGACTGTGGGATATTATGTGATAAGTCGTTATTTATTCGGAATACATACTATTTATATGTTGGGGTACAGGATGCTGGCACTTGGGATCCCCGCGGTGCCGGTATTCTAAGTGCCGGCATCCCGTGTCGGGATACTGAAAGTATCCCATCATATCCTAATTTAATGTATAGCTGTGATGCAATAGAGTGTTAAATAATGTAAGGAGTAATTATGATAGGTTAACTAATATTCTGCATGTCTGCTTCCCAAGGCTCTAACCGTGAAATAATGATTGATTCTGCTATGATAGAGGAATTGCTAAAAATCACGATTTTAGCAGAAAAGGATTAACATGTTATTTTCATAACTTCAGCACTGGAGGAGTTAAGAAATATTGTACGTGGTTGTGCTTAGTTGTAGCCGGAGATGGTTGGCATTGTGTTCTTTGCACTGTGAACTGCCATGAATGACAGAACGTTAATTAAATTACAGGATTATCTGATGGTGATCGGACTGGGACTAATTGGATTAAGCCAGCAAACAGTATTGTACTAACATGCAGTTGCTGCACTGTTCTCTACCTACACACACAATACACTCATACCTGCTACTTACACACAATAGTCTCATACCTACTGCTTACACACAATACTATTTTACCTACTACTTACATACAATACTCTCATAACTGCTACTTACACACAATACACTCATATCTGCTACTTACACACAATACTCTCATACCTGCTACTTACACTCAATACACTCATACCTGCTACTTACATACAATAGTCTCATACCTGCTGCTTACACACAATATTCTCTTACCTGCTACTTACACACAATACTCTCATACCTGCTACTTACACACAATACTCTCATACCTGCTACTTACACACAATGCACTCATACCTGCTACTTACACACAATGCACTCATACCTGCTACTTACACACAATACTCTTATACCTGCTACTTACACACACAATACACTCATACCTGCTACTTACACACACAATACACTCATACCTGCTACTTACACACAATACACTCATACCTGCTACTTACACACACACACACACACACACACACAATACACTCATACCTGCTAATTACACACACACAATACACTCATACCTGCTACTTACACACACACACACACAATACACTCATACCTGCTACTTACACACACATTACACTCATACCTGCTACTTACACACACACACACACACACACACACACACACACACACACACACACAATACACTCATACCTGCTACTTACACACACAATACACTCATACCTGCTGTTGATGGAAAAGCGGGTTATGCAGAGTTGGGTGTATAGATATTTATTTTATTTCAGATGGATCTTTTGCACCAAGTATATTACTGGTGCACACAGCTATGAAACCAAGCACATGGATGGCGGCAGTCTGGATAGTTAGATGTGTACAACTCTGCATTTGGACCAATAGCCACATATATTTCTGTCCCTGCAATGCGAGAGCAGTTACCGCAAGCTTGGGTTCCACTCTGGACCTGTTGAAGGTTAGAGGCCGTCCATGCGTCAGTCCCTGAAGTGAATCGGTTATCTATAACACCAACTTGTGATACACACCAAATTCTCAAAGTTTACCTAAAACATGGGACTGACGGTACATTCTACTAGCACATGGGATCTCCAGCACATTCTATAAATACAAAAGACTCAACACCTTTTACTTAAGGGGCCGCACTTGAGGCTATCAGATCATGCTGCTCTGCTATCTACAGACAGATCATGCTGAGGAGCACACTGATCCAGAACAGCTCGGGTAAGAAGGGCCATCGCCTCTGTTCAGCAATTGCAGATCTCTACTTCGTAGTGTGAAATCAATACGCCAGCAACGCTGGCTGCATCATTTTATTAGTCTTGCACAAAGATACTGCTTGTTTTATATTTCTGGAATAGATACGACTTTTGTTAGAAAAAGGGAACAAATAAATATATTTTTTATTGGGGGATAAACAAGTACAGTCTCCATGATTGTTCTCTAGTGACTGAAATTTAAATAGCGCAGTCCCTGACCTTTACCCCATATTATTCATTTATAGTCTGAGATCCAAAGAACAAAAGTATTCCTTGTAATTGTAAATGCCCGCCACCCTCACAGTTGGCATGCCATGTCTGCACACAGATGGGAGATCTTTACCATAGGAGCGAAAATAGATAGGAGTGATGGCACAGACAACAAATGGTGTGGGGGTTTTTTTGTGTGTGTGTTTGGGGTAAAAACTTAAAAATGACATTTACATTGCACAGTAGTACATGAGAGCCTGACAGTTTTATCTTTGTTAGATCAATGAATGTTAAGTGTTTTACTGCTACTGAGAAGCAGGAGACACATAAATTGTGTCCTTCCTGACCTGATATGGCCAGCCCCTGTTGCAGGAACTTCCAGTCATGTTGCAATCCCCAGTGGTTTAGTGTTGGGTGAACACAGGGTCTGAAAACTAAAACTAATGCCCGACTGTTCATAGTTGGTGAAAGCCTAGTTCCACTGGCAGTGTCTTTAAACATGCTGTAGCGCTGTCATTTTGGCAGGATGTTTATTTAAGTCCTGACAACGCTCACAATGCCTGACCAGGTATATGTAAAGTGATCAGAAGGAAAGTGACTTCAAACAGGTGGATTAATTGTGCAGTGGACGGCCAGGCCATGATGATCTAGTTCACAGCAAATCACGTCATAAAGGCCCCCCACCTACTCCACTAGGGAAGTGGGGGGATGGCTGGCTCTTCTGGGAGAGTAGGCAGGTATAACCTTAAACTTGTATGTGAATCTTGCGTGTTTTGCACTGAGCATGCTCCAGAACCAAATGTACTCAAGTACAGGAGTCGCGGAGATGTACACATCTCAGTTGACTGATGATGCGGAATGGGCTGTAATGGGGCATTATCATGTAGGCAAAGTTTAATGAGGGGATGCTGACGCAACTGCAGCTTATGCAGAGATGGACCGAAGCATAAATATGTCTGTTTACAGGCATATCATTTTCACCAAGTATAGCCTATTGTAGAGGAACACTGGTGATGATGACGATGAGTATGGATAGGGAGTGAGTGCACCACAGAGACGCTTTCAACTCTACATTCAGCAGAATATACTCCTTTTCTTCCATGCATGCAGGGCAGGAACACCTATAGCTGACGTACGTGCAAGGCCTGATTAATACCCCTTTCAGACATACAACCCGGGAAATTTCCTGCTCAGACCCGGGAATTTCTCCTGTGCAAATTCCCGGGTATTTGGTCGAGACCCCCCCTTTCACACTACAGTGTCTACCCGGGAAATTCCCAGGTAGACCCCTTTCAGACAAGAGCAGGGTTTTTCTGCTTACCTGCCTCCTCTCTGCCATCTGCTCCTCCCAGCCAAAAGCCGGCCAATCGTAATGCAGTTTTTTTTTTTTTTTTTTTTATTATAATTTTTTAACATTTATTTTAATTCCCTGGTGGTCCAGCGGGAGTGCGGGCGGCCCCCTGTGGCACAGCCAGCCGGTGCTGTGGGTGGTGAGCAGCAGCGCTGAGCGTCCTATAGGACGCTTTGCGCTGTCAGCTCAAACAAAGCAGCAGCGCTGAGCGTCCTACAGGACGCTCTGCGCTGTCAGCTCAAAGTAGCAGCGCTGAGCGTCCTATAGGACGCTCTGCGCTGTCAGCTACATGTCAAAGCTGCTTGATGCTGCCCGGGAGTAGTAAATTCCCGGGTAGCACCTTTAAGTCCTGGGAAAACCCCTGGTCGATTGCAGGGGCGGCTACCCGGGAACGTGTTCCCGGGTAGGTACCTTTCACACAGACATGAGACCCGGGAATTTTGGCCGAGGCAGGCCAAAATCCCGGGAATCTCAGTATGTCTGAAAGGGGTATAAGTTATCTGGCCGCTGTAGACCAATGCACTTGTAACACCCCCTCCCCGCATCAAATCCCACATGACATGCCTCCTCCTGCTCTGTGTCAGACAACCCATATTATACTGTCTACCCCCTGCCCACGTCATAGTATATCTCCCTGCATCTCTAACCACCACCAAAACCGTTGTCAAAGGGCACTGAGCTCTTTTAGTCAATTAACAACAAGTGTGATGGTCACTGTGCAGTTGTACAGTCAGATGGATGGGTGGGGGGGTACGTTTTCAGACCTACTTTCAGTAGAGGTAATGGGAGAAATATCCCAGCATCACCACAAATGCCTCCTTGGACGGTGACAATGACACATGCCCTTAATGTTCAAGTTGCCCACTACAATAGGATATGGTGACAACAATGCAGACTTTACCATTATCCAGAATCTTAAGTACTTAAGCTCTAATATGCCTACAGGACACTGTGACTGACAGGTGCCCGCCTGTCTCCTGGCACCCTAGTCTGCAGCCTGAATAGCCTAATGATTGATCAGACACTGTTCTTGATTCTTGCATCGGCCCCAGGCTTGGACTGTGTTCATGGTGGTGTACCTAGTGTACTTGTACATAGGAGTATTGTATACAGGGTGTCACTGGTTCCTAGTAATATTAATGAGGGTTATACATACTTTACAGCTAATTTATTTGCTGTTGCATCTTACACTCACTGAAGTATATCTGGCTCTCTTGTCTATTCAGTTATTGGGGATACTTTATTTCAGACCAGCTTTATAGCAGATATGTATCTCTCTGACAAGTAGCTGCCTTTTTGTAACCATCAAGGATTTGTACGCCTCAGATATTTTTCTCTCACACCTCAGTCATTATGTCACAGGCACACTTCCTCCCCCTCAATCTTGTTCACACTGTGGTACTAGAAGACTAACACTAGTCACAACACAGTGCGAGTCTCCCTCCTCTTTCCTCTGCCTGTCACATTTTCTCTGTTTACCTTCTTCCTCTCTCTTATGGATAAATGTCTGTTCCTCAGTGCCAGGTGATCTGCTTTATCGTGTGAGCACCCAGTGCTCTCTCTATAGCCAAAGGGCAGCACTGGCTCTACATTTCTTCTCTACAAGAAACCATTCACCAAGAGCAATTATTCAACCTGTTCTTTGTCATTATGTCTAATAATAAAACGTAGTGATACAAGTGTGACAGGAACTTGCAAGTTGGGGCCTGCGGAACAGGAAAAGAAATAAGCACCAAGCTTTGAAAGGGGCCATAGAGAATGAGAGAAGGCAAATGAGAGTGACATACTTTATAATGGGTTTAACTAAAGTGGCAATAGGGCCTGATTCAGTGGTGTACGCTCAGCAATAACAGGTGCTACTCCGAACTTATTCTAATGCTGCAGCTGATGGGCTGTTTAATGAGACTGCTATCGGCTGTAGCTCTGTGCGCATCATGGCGGATTAAACGCGCACCTTCAAGGTGACATCAGCCATACCATTGGACGTCTGCGGTTGCTCAGAATGTTAGATGGTCTTTTGCTGCTGGTGTCGGTGGAGCTGCGTCTCAGACGCAGTCCCTGACTCTAGTACGCCCTCAACACACCCACCGACTCGAGCCAATGCCCAGGAACACCTATCACACCCTGCATGGATGTCCTTGCAGTTTCAATGTGCATCTGATGGCAAAACCACCGGGACGCATGCGCAGTACGTCCCGGACACACACGCTTTAATAATACATCAGGCGCTTGCGTCCGATATTTACTTGCGTCCACCTCTGAATCGGCCCATAGATCAGAGGTTGGAGATGTTTTCCATTTTAGTACATGGAGTTACGGTGTGATGGATAAGGATATTAGTTAGCAGCCCAAATACTGTTATTGTTTGAAGACCTGCTTTAGGCAATTCTATTATTTTATATTTTAATTATCAGTTTGCATTTGCCTAATGTACACAAATCTGTAAGCTCCAATGGAGAAGGGACTCGTGAATGTTTAAGTATTCTCTGTAAAGCAATGCGAAATATGGTGGTGCTACATAAATAATGGCTTTATCGATGTATAAAATATTTTTCTTAAAGTACTTCACCTAGTTTCTATGATGATGCTGGTGAAGCTGTATGTAGAACTCATTTATATACATATACACTGTATATGAATGTTAATAATAATATTATTAATAATAATAATGAAAATTATGATGATTATAATTATTGGTGCAGATTTCAATCATTGCCTTTTTTTTTTTCTCCTATATAATTTTATTGTTGGCTCCCATAGCTATTATTATTATTATTATTATTATTATTATTATTATTATTATTATTATTATTCCTGTTATCTTATTGAATGAGATTAGGTTTAATAAGGCTTGGAGAGAGAGAAAATTGGAGATAAATATCAACCACCAATCAGCTCATAACTGTCACTGTACAGGCTGTGGGGCCTATTCATCAACACTAAAATAACGTTTTTAAGGACATTTTCCTTAAATAATGTTATTTTGGTATTCATGTAGCCACTTAGCACTTAGTATCCTTGCTAAGTTCCCCTGCATTAATTTCCACACTCCCCATACATTAGTATGGGGATGTGGAAATTGTGGTATTCATCAAATTTTGATGCAGTTACTATTCGCCACTGTGAGGTGGCGAATAGCAGGTGAAACTTACCTGTATCCGCGTGTGCAGGTCCCCCGACAAGTCCCTCCGGCGCTCTGCTCCGTCCTCAGGCTCCGGAGGCTGGTCGGACATGTGTGCTCCCCAGCAGAGCACAAGAAAGTTTAGACAAAAAAAAAAAAAGTTTTTTTTTTTTTTTTTCTAATTTGTCATGTGGTCTGCTGGGAAACCACATGACAGACAAGCAGGACGGAGCCGGAGGCTGCTGCGCGGACAGGTAAGTCTGGGGTGGGGAGGTGAGCAGAAGATGGAAGTGGGTGGGGGGGTCCACAAACTTAACGCATCTGTAGGCAGTGCTGCGCATGCGCTGGTTTTACAGATGTAACAGCGCATGCGCAGCACTGTTTCCAGATGCGATAAGGTAGTGTAGGCAGGGAAAAGTATCTATTTCCCGAAAAGCTGTCATCGCAAAAATGACAGCTTTTTGGAATAGATACTTATGGAGAGGTGGAATGATGTATTCCACCTAGAATTAGCTAGAACTCCATGAGAGTTCTAAAGCTAATTATCTCCAGAGAATTTTTAGGTTTAATGAATAGGCCCCTGTGTTTGAAATATGACAGTTACGAGCTGATTGCTATTTATCTCCAATTTGATCTCTCTCCAAGCTTTATTAAATCTCATAATCCTCTCACAGTGCAGTCACATGTGGGTGTGGCCTAACACCATGAAATATGCGTGGACATTTAGGGCAAGGCAGGATCTCATTAGAAAGTCAGAGAGCATAAACATTTGTCTCATATATACATTGTTTGTGTGTCATATCCTCCCCTCCTTGCAATGCCTATTCGAGAACATTTGGTATGGTAAAAGACCTGTTTTTCAAACTCCAAGAAGCATTCAATAGTTTTATACTATTTTTTTTTCTTTAGATTTTTAATACATTTCCACTTTTATTTATTAAATTTTCACTAAGTGCACATACACAAGCTGTCTTGATGGCGCACAGGTACATATATCGGCAGAGATAGCCTGGATGAAGAATTAAATTAATTACCGCTCTAGACTGGATTTTATTAATAAATAGCAGCAATAATTACAATAGAAATATCCTCATTTTCAAAGCTTGTACATAAAGAGCCCCCTAATGGTGCGTACACACGGTATGACTTTCCTGAGCGATATGAACGATAGCTCTATAGTTAATTTTTTTTGCGTTCCCGCATGCACGATAACGATGTCTATAGTCGACCGTACATGCAGGCCAACTTGCACGATTTTGTAAAGATTTGCCTGTAAAAAGATAGCTTCACAGAAATATCTATCATATGGCCCGTACACACGGGTCGATCAGACAATGATCAGATATCGTTGTCTGATCGTCCTGCATGTGCTGGATGTTCGAATTCGAACATCCAGCAACATGCACCAACCCCCTAATGACTTAACAATCGCGGGTCCCTAGAACAAACAGGCTAACCTGGTCGATATCGACAAGGTTTGCCTGCAATGACGGGCGATGGTTGATATCAACTATCCGTGTCGGCGCATCATCCATCGTTTGGTCGTCAGAGGGGTTGAAAAAAAAGAACGATATAAACGATCTAACGATATCTTTACCGTTTATATCGTTCTTTTAAGTTGGACCGTGTGTATGCACTAATAGATATCTATCATAGATATCGATCGGTGTGTACAACCAAAATTATTTGCCCTGCACTACAGAAAGTTGGAGGGAAATCTATCAGCGATATCTATGGTTGTTCAAGTCATACCGTGTGTGTGCACCAATAGGGATGAGACCAACTAAAGCAGCATTCAGGAGAGCAGGCATAGCAATAAGTTATTACAAAAAAACTAATGTTGTTGCTGCAATACTTACAGTAACTAGTAGTTTGTTCCTTTTTGGCAGATGTAATAATTTAATTGCAAATATCTGTATTTATAGTGTATACTGAAAATACATTTATAAGAGGTTACAGGCCCTTTAGGTGCCAACTCCCACCTTTGAAATACTGCCAGGATAAACCCATGACACTGCCAAATCTCTCATCTACCCTCTCATTGTCTCATGCCTTGACTGCTGCTCCTGTTCGGCTCCCTACTTTTAATCCATCCTCAAAGCTGCAGCAAGACTTAATTTTCACTTTCAACCTCTACACTTTCTCCTCCATACTTTCACCTCCCCCTCTTCCAATCTTTATCTCTTCCCTACAGAATCCAATTTCAGGAACTCCCGCCTCACCTACAGAGCTCTCAGCCGTACCTTCATTCCGATAGGAGCCAAAGATGGACGCCTGCTCCCTCCCACTGTAACCTATGTAGTGCGCCCAAGATGACTGCTTCGCGTGGTACTTTCATGGGTGGGATGAGCAATCTGCGCAATTGATTATTCTGTGGGCGTCATGTAACTTGCTCTTGGCATTTCATACTTTGTATTTCAACTTTCATTCACTCGCAGTAACCAATGGAATGAACTGCCTCCTTTGTAAGGTGATATTTGTAAATAAACAGTATTATTATTATTATTATTATTATTATTATACATTTCTGCTGACCAGCACAGCAACTCCCCACTGCTATCCACATTTTGAAAAAAATCTATTTTTAACAGTTTTTATATATTTCTTATTTCTTACAAAGTGAAACTGAAAGCTCAAGTGCCACCTGTAAGACTTCTACAATGTTATTATTTGCCTCCAAAGTTTAAATGCTTCATATCAACCCACCCATTCATCAAAGCCTACCAGTCCCCACCTTGACTCAAGCTGGTCCAACCTGCTTTTGCCCACATTCTCACTCCACGTCAACACCCCCTTGTCTCATCCTTGCCCTTCCCCATTAGATTGCAAGCTCTCGGTCTCTCCTTCAGCGTTCATGTCAATTCCCCCTTTGTTTACAGATGAATTTTTGTATAGTGCCTCTTACTGTACATGTTCTGTATAACACTTTTTAGGTATATACCTTGCCTGTTATGTCTTATGTACAGTATTATGATCCATTTCTAGTTTATGTTTTTTTGTTTGTTTTAAGCTTCTTGAATTGTATTGTGCCTTTGCTTGTTCTGTATCTTGCCTGTTGATACTCTATGCTCTATCTCTTAAATGTACGGCGCTGTGGAAATTTTGTATAAATAAACAATAATAATATAAAATAAGAGATTTAACAGTGAAAGTCCTCAAATGGAAGTGGAAGAGCACAACCGCTATCTTTGCAGGACTTGTATATACTGTACTTCCAAATGTAGTTATGGTAATGTGCTGGATGGCACAAGAAGCAAACACAATGCTGACTAAATATACCACAGACGCTCTCTTTTTGTAGTCATAGTGTTTTCTGTAAATATCTTCTCTACCACAAACATACACCAGTAAACTTGGCATTGTGTATTTATATTGCAGAAGGAAACCACAATCCAAAGATACACATTCAAATTGAATAAATATACCATTGTATGGAGAGGAAGAGACCAGCTAAGCTAGAAATTCAGAGCATGAAAAAAAGCATAATAATACTGCTGCAGAATGTACAGTGCTATACTTCTTCATGACCAATAAAATTATATTGAAAGAGATAAAAATATAATTTTAATAAAATAAAAGGTACTTGTGTACTTTACGGACTCATTGCAGAGAGAACCTAATGAATGTTTTAAATGGTACTAAGTACCGAAAGTTGTCCCCACCTAAAGAAAAAAGTTGTGCACTCGCCACGCTTCGGGCTGTAGGACACTTGGGTTCTCTCTGCAATGAGTCCGTAAAGTACACAAGTACCAAACAAAAAATATGAATAACATTACCTGAGCTACTCTGCCATGTTCCTCCCAGTGTGGGGGTCTAATGAGGCTGATGGTGGATGGAATGGGAGCATTCTCTCTCCATGACCCAGCAATGTTACAATCAGTCTAATGGAAGAAGCTGCAGTGCCTGTAATGTGATCTGGATTAGGTGCTAATAATTCACCCAACTGTTCAATTAATCTATATTGAAATAGAAGACTTAAAGGGGTTTTCCACTCTTATTTACAAAATCCTCTCCCTTTCCAGTGATAGTACTTTGGTGGAGGTCTCTACCTTGGGATTTCTATCATTCTCTGGCCCAGATTCAATAGACCGCAGGTTCCATTAACGTGGGTTACCGCAGATACAAAATCTGCAGCCACAACTTTTTGCTATTCAGTTATCAAATCTGTGTTAATGTGGGTATCAATGGGAGTTAGCGCGGCTTTTAGTTCACAGTCCCTGAGTAGGTGAAAAGTAGGGAAGAATCTTTGTGGTATGGTAAGAATGTCAGGAATCAGTGCAGAACCTCGGCCGCCCCCCTTCCCAATGAATAATCATGCACTTAGTGTTATTTAAATAGGTTCAATTATGTCAGACATGTAATTTGGGATGGTTTTGAACTTGTCTATGGAAGTTACAAGTGTTTTTTTTTTTTTTTTTTAATTTGCTTAAAAACAAATTTCACATTACATACATTTTTCTGTACCCCAAAATAATCTAGAGGCTTTAACCTGGTGAAAAACACTTGTTTTACTATCATTTTCTCAATGTTTAGAAAAAAGGTAAAAATCATCTAGTTTATACCTTTTAAGAACCTCAAATACTTTGCTTATGGCTGCTAGTAGACCTCTATATGGTTATCCAATCATATTTGCCACTTTTCTGGGGTTCAGGGTGTTTTCCCCACTGTAGTATTACTGCATTGGTGCACGATATTGGAGACAAACGTTTGCTAGTGTAGGCACTAATCAGAGATCTAATCTGGAACAGTGCTGCTGTCTAAAAGAAAGGGATGTCCAGTTTCCCAAAAATATAGAAAAAAAGACAAGTATAGGTTGCGCATATGTACCCAAACAAATGATGGTCTCAAGTGTGCTCGTAGATAAAAAAAAAAAGATTGTAGATAAAGGTAAAAAAATAAAATACATTTAATGTAGATAAATGTAAAAAAAAAAACCCACACAATTACATAAGCACAGTACAGCATAAAAACAATGGGGAGGGGAGCGAAGCAATAAAAAATATATTTATAGAGGGTAAATAAAGGCACTGCTGTTGCTAAAAAGTCAATAGATTGACCAGTTCTTTGACACCACAAGTAATGAAGACATAAGTCAGTTCAATTCAAATCAACATTTTAATGTCCATTGGTAAATGGATTCAATTTGTAAAGTCAAAGGAGTATAAATTATGCCCGTATTAACCAGGTATAAGTTGCTTGTGCACAGGCTGATTTGTAGGTAAGAGTTACCTTGTTGGGACAGTAGCTCTTGGACTCCATGTCCCAGAGCTAGCTTGACATCCTGACACTAGAAAGGAGCATATACTGGCTATTCGTGGTAGTGAGTCTGGTGGTGATGCTCCGTCAGAGATAAGTTCTCTTGTCTTTGTATGGTCTGCTCTGGAGAGCAATATGTGGCGGCCGCTTGTGGAGCTGCTTCCTCACAGGATAGTGACATAGGTAGGGGATGCACGATAAGCATTTTTTTAATTGAATAGCATGGGTCGCGAGGGTGCACATGCTGAAAATACGACATGCGCATTAAGTTAACCTGTAGGTAATTGAATCCCCCCCCTCTGTGTATATCAGCATTTAAGGTCTCTCAGTTACTTTAAAACCATACTATTAGGATTAAATCTAGATCCTTAGGGGTAGATGTACTAAGCCTTGGAGAAAGATAAAGTGTAGAGAAATAATGTACCAACCAATCAGCTCCTAACTGTCATTTTTCAAACACACTGTGATGTACTAAGCTTTGAAAAATGATAAACTGGAGAGTGATAAACCACCAGCCAATCAGCTCCCAACTGTCATTTTTCAAACACAGCCTGTGACATGACAGTTAGGAGCTGATTGGTTTTATCACTCTCTAGTTTATCATTTTTCAGAGCTTAGTACATCTCCCCTACAGGCCCAGATTTATTAGCTTGTTATCACTTGTTACTAATCTTAAATGGTGCTCTAACCAATCAGCTCCTAACTGTCATGTGTCAGAATGATCCTCTTATTCCCTTGACATGCTAAAAACAGTGAGCGTTCAGGACTGTACTGTGATGTTACCGTAAGGCAGCTGATATGCTAGGAGACTCCAGCTTGTTCCATTCACTGGCCCTGATTGATCATTGTGCCTGCAGGAGGACATGTATAAACAATGCTACCTTTGATTTCTTCCGCTTTGTGAGTGCAACATGTTTTTATGGTTTTATTAAATGAAGCTGTTTGATTTGCACCACAGGTAATGTGCTTCTCTCTATTTATTGTGGAGAACTATTTTAACTGTGTGCAGCAGCTCACAGTGACTGTAGAAGGAAGCGCTCAGTAATGTATGTACTGTATGTATGACCAGGGCTGTAACTAGGGTAGTGCGACCAGTGCCATGGCACAGGGCATCGCGGGGCAGGGGGCGCTGTTTGGGCCTGTCAATTTTCCTGTTTATTGTCATTGTCACTTGTAGCTTCCTCTTCTCTTATCCCCAGCATCTCCTGGCCTCCCCTATCTCTTCGCTGGCCCTTCCCCATGACGCCATGGCCCTTTTTCAGGTCCACTATCTTATGTCCCTATTTAAAAAAATATGGGTGGGGGGGCAATGCTCTCTCTGGCACAGGGCAACAAATAGTCTAGTTACGGCGCTGTGTATGACCGTAGCAATTTCTTTCTTTTTTTTTTCTGGAGCTTCCTGGATACAGGGACATTTGATAACAGGTCTCATACATTTATAAGGTTTATGAGAACTAGCACTTATCCGCACCATAATAAAATATAATTATAGTTGTTGATAGATAGTTTTAGCTGATTGGAAAATGGCAAATGTATTATCTCTCAATCCCCAAAAAGTCCGTAGGGAATAAGATGGATTCTAGGTCTGTGAGTCTAACATTGATAGTAGGGAAAGTAATGGAAACAAATGGATGACTATTTAATGTCAAACAAATGATTAGGGCAATGGCTGCATGGATTTGATGCTGGGGCATACTGTCTTACTTTTATAACCTACCTACCAGGAGTTCCGGGAGAGGATGCAGGTGGCAGAGAGTGGGGAAATGTAAATCATATCACCATGACCCCTCCCCCACTGCACAATGATGATAATTGTGGCATCACAGTCTGGGCAGTAATACAATAATAATGTGATCATAGATGTAATGTGTGGCCATTCATAAAGATAGAGGGCAACCAATGTGGACCCTGATGTGTATCAAATTGCCAATCACTGATCTACACTTTATATGTCTGGAAGTAATTTCTTCAAAAAGACATTTATAAAATAAAGGGCTACTAGCATGTCGCATGGACTGTGTAACACAACTTACCAAGAAGTGTGTACAGCTTAGAGGAGATAAGGGGCTGCGGGGATATGATACATACATTGGGGTATTAATAGAAGTCGGGAACACAGTATTTTCAAAACAAATGATTTCTAGAATAAAGGGACACACATCAACATTGAAGAAGGATAAAGTAAAATAATAAATACTGTGACACAGTTAGGTTAGGGGGTCCTTCTCCTGGGTAGAGGACTCCTTCCTTACACACACACACACAGCAGCAGGGAAGCAGCACACCAGTCTGGATGCAAGTACAAGCTGGTCGGCGCCAGTCTTTATTATACAATGTCAGAAATAACACAAAGAAAACATAAACGTAAATCCTAGCCCTGTCGGGGCACTAACTTCACAGGTAGTTCCCTCACTACCAGAACCTGGCAGGGCCTAATGCCCTCGCCAGCAACAAAGCACAGCACAGTACTCACAGATAGGTTTTCCAAGTGTCTCTGAGCAAACTCCCTGTCTGCTCTCCCAGGTGAGACAATCAGCCCTCAACACACTAGGCTTATATTGGCCACTCTCGGGTGGAAAACTAACAAGCCTGATACCAGGCTGCGAGAACCAAAACCTGGAGTGGCCGTGGGTGGAGCCCTCCCTCTCCTCTCACCCACAACCCCCAGGTCCCAAACCGGCTTTTCAAAAAGCCGAAACTCAAGCCTGCTACACTGCAGACTTTCTCCTGGGGATTTTAAACACATAGGACAGGAATCTGGGATAAATGTCCCTGCCACAGACCACTTTACCAGTGATTCTATCACATATCCCCCCCCTTTGTTTCGACCTATGGGGCGGAACAACTGAAGCATCCAAACAATGAACGCGTGACAACGCGTCTGCTTTAAACCACAGGCCCCCTGGCCTGTGTTCCACCGAAAATTTAAAAGTTTGTAACGCCCACTTTATGGCCAACGCCTCCTTCTCCACTGTAGCACCGGGTAGGCATCGAATTTTGAAACACTGTTCAACTTTCGGAAGTCATTGCAGAAACGCACACTCCCGTCGGGCTTTGGAATCAACCCAATGGGACTTGACCATTCACTATGTGATACTTCAATAACCCCTAACTCTAGCATATTTTTAATTTCTTTCGACACCGATGCTCTTGGTGCTTCTGGTAACCTATAGGGCTTTAGATTAACTTTAACCCCTGGGTCAGTGATGATGTCATGTTTAACGACCGAGGTTTTCCCAGGTACGTCAGAGAACAGCACCCTATTTCTAACCAGAAACTCCTTGACCTCTCGTTGTTGAATTGCCGACAGGGTTTTTGCCACTGTCACTTCGGGAACTAAGGGCCCTGGATTTACTGGAGGGGCTCGGACGGCCGACGGTACCGTTCTATCTTTCCAGGGCTTTAATAGATTTATATGGTATACCTGTTCCAGATTTCTTTTCCCCGGCTGGTAAACTTTGTAATTGACCTGTCCCACTCTTTCTAAGATTTCAAAGGGGCCTTGCCATTTAGCCAAAAGTTTATTTTCCACAGTGGGAACCAACACTAACACTCTGTCCCCAGGAGCAAAGCTGCGTAACCGAGCATTGCGGTTGTATACCCTCTGCTGTGCCTGTTGAGCCTGTTTCAGGTGCTCTCTCACTATTGGCACCTCTACAATAGGCAATGGAACTAGTGGACCCTTAAAACATGGTCTGGGAGCATGATACTGACACTCAGGGCAGGATGCGCAAAAGTCAGATACCTCTCTTCTGACGTCTAAATCAGGCAGACGATCAACTGGCCCAACAACACTTCCCACCTCAATGGGAGGCACATCAGTTGGCGGGCCACCGTCACGCTCCGCATTCTCTAGTTCGCCAATCATAGTAGAAAAAGGGAATAACTCTGACTCAGAAGAAACTCCCTCCTCCACTATATCGACAACCTTCTCAAGTGGACCGGGGTTGTTCACTTCTGGAACAAAACGGCTTTCCCACAATTTCCAGAAGTGAGCAAAGTCTCTCCCCAATATTGCATCGTACATCAGACCAGGCACCAAACCCACAGAAACTATAGCAGAGCCACATGGTGTCTCGATGTTCACCTCGGCAGTAACATAATATCGATTATCCCCATGTATGCAGGTCACATCAACAGTTTTCCCCTTATGCCTCAAATGGTTCACCAGCTCAGCTTTTAGAAGTGTCACCAAGCTACCAGAGTCTAACAGTGCCTCTACTCGGTTGCCATCTACAGTGAGTACACACATGTGCTTATCAGTCTCAGCCTGCCGGTCAGCCGTACAGGCTGTCTGTGCAAAGAAAGACCCCCTGCGGTAGACATGAGCAGTATCACATTGCATAGGTTCAGTTGTAAGTGAACAATTAGCGGAAATATGGCCGAAGTCGCCACACTGGAAACACTGAATCATATTAATGTCTAGTCGTTTACGGGGCAAGAACCTTCCTGGCCTGGCAGGCCTGTCTCCAGGTTCTACACCCTCAGTCTTAGGTACATCCCACCGCCCAGCACCCTTCTCCCCTGGAACAGTCTTACCAGTGTCTGTGGGAGTTCGCCGGTGCGCCATCGGGGCTTGGTGGGGCATACTCCTCAGCTCCTCAGCCGCCACGTACCTCTCCACCAGCTCGACCAACTGGTCCGCGGACTTAGGGTCTGCATGGCTCACCCACTTGCGCAGAGTCGCAGGTAACGATCGCAGGTACCGGTCCATCATGACCCTTTCCACGATCTGTGGTCCCGTCAGCGTCTCGGGCTGTAGCCATTTTGAGGACAGATGGACGAGGTCATGCATCTGTGAACGTGGAGGCTTGTCCATATGGAACTCCCAGCGGTGGACCCGTTGGGCACGAACAAAGGTGGTGACTCCCAAGCGAGTTAGGATCTCCTGTTTTAGTTTTTTATAGTCCTTGGCATCAGCCAGGCATAAGTCGAAATAGGCCTTTTGTGGCTCCCCAGACAAAAAAGGTGCCACCAGACTTGCCCACTGCTCCTGGGGCCAACTCTCCCTTTCAGCCGTTCTTTCAAATGCGGCGAGATAGGCCTCCACATCATCGCCCGAAGTAATCTTTTGGAGGAAGTGACTGGCTCGTACGGAGTGAGTGGTGGTGGGAGGACCAGTAGTAACATCTCTGGGCCGGGCGACCAGGTGCTGTACCACCTCTCTTATGGCCTGGCTGTTTTCCGCGATGGCGACCTGTTGTTGCCTCTGGGCTGTCTCCAAGGCCAACAGTTGCACCCTGGTGGATTCCTGCTGAGCCCTGGTAGATTCCTGCTGAGCTGCTGTAGCTTCCTGCTGAGCTGCTGTAGATTCCTCCTGAAGTTGGTTCGTCTCCTGCTGTAGTTTGTTCGTCTCCTGCTGAGCTCCTGGAGCTTGGAGCAAGGCCTTAATAATTTCCTCCATTTTGTTCTGGGGTGTAGGTTGGAAGCTGAACCTTGCCTCTCTGAGCATTGGCTGACGCCTCCTCTATGGGACTTCAAGGACACAGTGTTATTTCCACACTCACAAATTGGGTGTCTGTCCCTTTAATTTTTAAACGGAAAGTTTTCCTCTTGCTGCAACTTCAGTGTGTGTGGGTGCCCGCATTCTCCACCATATTGTGACACAGTTAGGTTAGGGGGTCCCTCTCCTGGGTAGAGGACTCCTTCCTTACACACACACACAGCAGCAGGGAAGCAGCACACCAGTCTGGATGCAAGTACAAGCTGGTCGGCGCCAGTCTTTATTGTACAATGTCAGAAATAACACAAAGAAAACATAAACGTAAATCCTAGCCCTGTCGCGGCACTAACTTCACAGGTAGTTCCCTCACTACCAGAACCTGGCAGGGCCTAATGCCCTCGCCGGCAACAAAGCACAGCACAGTACTCACAGATAGGTTTTCCAAGTGTCTCTGAGCAAACTCCCTGTCTGCTCTCCCAGGTGAGACAATCAGCCCTCAACACACTAGGCTTATATTGGCCACTCTCAGGTGGAAAACTAACAAGCCTGATACCAGGCTGCGAGAACCAAAACCTGGAGTGGCCGTGGGTGGAGCCCTCCCTCTCCTCTCACCCACAACCCCCAGGTCCCAAACCGGCTTTTCAAAAAGCCGAAACTCAAGCCTGCTACACTGCAGACTTTCTCCTGGGGATTTTAAACACATAGGACAGGAATCTGGGATAAATGTCCCTGCCACAGACCACTTTACCAGTGATCCTATCACAATACATACATGGGTAATACAGCTGAAATCAATGAACATATGACCTCATGAAGGGGTTGCAGGTCCCTTCCTCAGCAGAATTCTGCATTTCTAATGTTTCATAATAATGTTGCTTTAAACTCCTGAAACATGTTGCCCATGACTTGTGCTCTGTATGATGGGGTTTGCAATATTCCCATGACTTGTCTTCTGTATGATGGGGTGTGCAATATGCCCATGACTTGTGATCTGTATGATAGGGTGTGGAATATTCCCATGACTTGTGCTCTGTATAATGGGGTGTGGAATATGCCCATTACTTGTGATCTGTATGATGGCATGTGGAATATGCCCATGACTTGTGATCTGTATGATGGGGTGTGGAATATGCCCATGACTTGTGCTCTGTATGATGGGGTGTGGAATATGCCCATGACTTGTGCTCTGTATGATGGGGTGTGGAATATGCCCATGACTTGTGCTCTGTATGATGGGGTGTGGAATATGCCCATGACTTGTGCTCTGTATGATGGGATGTGGAATATTCCCATGACTTGTGATCTGTATGATGGGGTGTGGAATATGCCCATGACTTGTGCTCTGTATGATGGGGTGTGGAATATGCCCATGACTTGTGCTCTGTATGATGGGGTGTGGAATATGCCCATGACTTGTGCTCTGTATGATGGGGTGTGGAATATGCCCATGACTTGTGCTCTGTATAATGGGGTGTGGAATATGCCCATTACTTGTGATCTGTATGATGGCATGTGGAATATGCCCATGACTTGTGATCTGTATGATGGCATGTGGAATATGCCCATGACTTGTGCTCTGTATGATGGGGTGTGGAATATTCCCATGACTTGTGCTCTGTATGATGGGGTGTGCAATATTCCCATGACTTGTCTTCTGTATGATGGGGTGTGCAATATTCCCATGACTTGTGATCTGTATGATGGGGTGTGGAATATTCCCATGACATTTATAAAATAAAGGGCTACTAGCATGTCGCTTGGACTGTGTAACACAACTTACCAAGAAGTGTGTACAGCTTAGAGGAGATAAGGGGCTGCAGGGATATGATACATACATTGGAGTATTAATAAGAAGTCGGGAACACAGTATTTTCAAAACATAAATGATTTCTAGAATAAAGGGACACACATCAACATTGAAAAAGGATAAAGTAAAATAATAAATACATACATGGGTAATACAGCTGAAATCAATGAACATATGAGCTCATGGAAGGGGTTGCAGGTCCCTTCCTCAGCAGAATTCTGCATTCTAATGTTTCATAATAATGTTGCTTTAAACTCCAGAAACATGTTGCCCATGACTTGTGCTCTGTATGATGGGGTGTGCAATATTCCCATGACTTGTCTTCTGTATGATGGGGTGTGCAATATGCGCATGACTTGTGATCTGTATGATAGGGTGTGGAATATTCCCATGACTTGTGCTCTGTATGATGGGGTGTGGAATTTGCCCATGACTTGTGATCTGTATGATGGGGTGTGGAATATGCCCATGATTTGTGCTCTGTATGATGGGGTGTGGAATATGCCCATGACTTGTGCTCTGTATGATGGGGTGTGGAATATGCCCATGACTTGTGATCTGTATGATGGGGTGTGGAATATGCCCATGACTTGTGCTCTGTATGATGGGGTGTGCAATATTCCCATGACTCGTCTTCTGTATGATGGGGTGTGCAATATTCCAATGACTTGTGATCTGTATGATGGGGTGTGGAATATTCCCATGACTTGTGCTCTGTATGATGGGGTGTGGAATATGCCCATGACTTGTGCTCTGTATGATGGGGTGTGGAATATGCCCATGACTTGTGATCTGTATAATGGGGTGTGAATAACAATAATTTGGGATTTCTGTCACACTGACCCTCCATTTATTTCCGTCCTGCAGGAGCCCAGCAGTAAGTCCTTGGTGACCTTGTGTGTGGACAGCACTGGATGTTACCTGTACTGGACCTGTCCTAACATGGTGAGGAGAATGAGAATGTATTACCTTTGTAGAGAGAGTGGACAAAGCCTTCATATTGGGGAAGAAAATAGCATAATATCTAATGGAAGGTGATTGGAATGAGGACAAATTGACAGAGAAAGCACAGAAGTAGATATACATCTATAAAGAGCTCCAGCAACACAAGACTTGGTCTGTTTTCTTCCAGTACACTCAGTTATCTCATAATAACAGCTGTTCCCACACCATATCTTTTCTGCATATCACCCAGTGTGCTCTCTCATTGTGTCTCTCTCTCTCTCCCCTCCTTTCTCTCTCTCTCTCTTGTGTGTATACAGACTTGCATAGATCTTAGGATACATGCTGCTAACAAAACAGTAAGAATGCAGCCACGTCAACGTACGCTTTAAGATAGATACGTGAATCATGATCATCATCATCTTTATTGCCGCACTGCATTAGTGAACTTCAGTGATGGGGTGTAGTTCTTTCATAAGCTGCCCTGATTGGTTACTCAAACACTCTGCACATCACTTTGGTGTTATGTAACCACTAGTATTACTTACCCTCGCCTACATGCCACTGCTAAAATTCCCTCAACAACACTACCCCTTCATACATCTCCATTCTCATCTTGAAATACTCTCCCACATGCCCTCTTAGATCCAAACCAGTCTTCAAGTTATATAAATATATTTCTAATCTATTTCATCATCCCCAATGTATCTTTACACTAGGGCTAAAGTAGCTACAAAAAATTCACATTCAGCAGGTGTATCACAAGGTATTACTGAGCACAAGAGCTCATTCAGACCCTCTCGCTAAGACGCAAACGCTCGCTGCTGCCGATGGCATGCGTATGCATCGCAGTGCACATACCTTAGCGAACGTTCATAGTGCGTTTGCTCACTGCTCATAGACAGCCCAGCAGAGTGAGTGACAGAGGAAGCCGTTTGTTGGCGGAGACAGGGACTGGCCATTAAAAACGGGGGAGTGGAGGTGCAAACGCAGGCGTGCCTGAGCATCTAAACAGCATTTTAGAGGTGTGCATAATTATAAGCCAGCATCGTAGTACACGTCACCTGGCTTGTTTTTACACTGAAGTGCTCGCAGTGCTTTAGCAGGGTATGGTCAACCTCAAACGCTGCGGTCGCATCCGATGTTACCCGATGTTCCGATGGTTGCATACACTTCCTGGAGAAGACGTGCACAAGTGGGCATCTTAAGACAGGCTGGTGGGTGTCTGCATACACTATGTGATCGCTCTCTAAGAAATATTGGGCGTACTAATGCATTGCTGTGTGATAGCACTGCCTACGCAATTTGCATACACATCGCGCGAGTGATCGCATCTGGCGAGCGGCTCTGAATCAGCTCCACAGGCTGCATCTCCAGGGGAAAGACTACACTTGTCTGTGCAGGTCATTACTTCTAATAAGTTGCACTTCTTCAGCTGCAATGTCCTTGTCTGGGTATGGAAGCCGCAAGTGCACATATTCCATCTTGTTTTACCGCGCATGCACAGTGGAACTTTGCACCTGAGAGTTAGGGGTTTATGTACTAAGCCGTGGATGGAGATAAAGTACCAACCAATCAGCTCCTAACTGTCATTTTACAGGCTGTGTTTGAAAATTGACAGGAGCTGACTGGTTGGTTCTTTATCTCCATCCACTTTATCTCTATCCAATGTTTAGTACATTGACCCCTTAGATCAGTGTTTCCCAAACTTTTTAGAATCACGGCACCCTAGAGTATCAGCATTATTTTTCACGGCACCCCTAAGCCAAAAGTTTGTTAATGAGAAATGCAGAAATAAATGTAGTGAAGTAAATTGTGCTTACCTGCCATCCCTAGGTTTGGTTATAGTGGTGGACAGGTTTGTGCACATATTTAAATTGCATTGACCATAAACAATGTGATTTGGTGCTGGACCACCAACCTGAGGCACCCCTGCAAGTGTCCCGAGGCACCCCAGAGTGCTGCGGCGCACAGTTTGGGAACTACTGCCTTAGATCAGTGGTTCTCAAACTCGGTCCTCAGGACCCCACACAGGTCACGTTTTCCAGGTCACCCAGCAGGTGCACAGGTGTAGTCATTACTCACTGACACATTTTAAAAGATCCACTGGTGGAGATAATTATTTCCTTAGTGATTCTGTGCACTGTTTGGGGTCCTGAGGACCGAGTTTGAGAACCTGTGTGTTAGATTTATGCCAAACTCTATATCATGCAGAACGTTTCTCTCACCTTTTCCCATCTTTCACACTCTCCTCTTTCTTTCTTGCTGCCTAGTTTATCACACTGTTTCCTATGCACATGTTACTGCTCCCATTCTGCTTATTGCCTGAACTGTTTACATGCTCTGGTGTCTCCCTGATGCTACATTGTGTCCTTCCATCCTTCCACTCCTCCTTCCCTGTGTTTCTCATTATGTGCAGTCTCCACTCTGGTCATTCACTGTCCTCTGCTTGTTAGGTGATTTCACAAAACTATTCCACTCCCTGACGGCACTCCTTGTTCTGTAGCTTCTTACTCTGCAGTCCCTTCTGTTGTTCTTCTGTCCAACTACTTTTTTATACTCCTTGAACCTCTGACACATCTGGATATGTCCAGTTTGGCCCCTACCCTTCCTTCACATCTGGATACCGGATGTGTATGCTGCTCTCTCATTCATTTTCCCACGGCCTCACACACTCTGCTTACCTTTACTGTCCAACACTAATTCCCTGTACCCTCCATCCCACCCTCTGTCTTCCCTAACCATCCCCTTTCCTCCTGAGTTCCTCTCCTTCTTCTCCCTGTCTCTGTCTCCAGATGATAGACTCTGCGGAAGTCAGGAGGAGGAGGGGGGAAGCTTGTTTAAGTGTTTACATTTTTTATATTCTCTCTCTATCCCCCGCTCTGTTGAGATAAACGCCATCCGCCTAACCAGCCCTTCTGCGTGTGTAGACAAATAGTAAGACTCCAGTTTGTAAGCCTGTTTAAGCAAAACATGTCTATTAATACGTCTTTTTATAGGCATGCCTGGTGCATGTGTATGTATGTGTCATCCCTTCAGAGTTTATTTGGGAAACTTGTGTATTATAAAGTATAAGGCATCTCCAATTGTAAGTGATTACTTATAGTAGCCGTCACCGCAGAGCTAAAGGTGCCCACACACATACCGATGTCCTCACGATACGATTTTATGGCCAGTTTCCTCATGAACTTTCACGGGAGCTCCCTTGCCGTCGTGATCACGATTTGGAGTTAAAAATGTCCAATCTGACTAAAGATCTACCTTGCAGCCAATGCATTATATCCCAGATTGGCTAATCTGCCCTACAGCACGGCATATCAGAAGATGCGATGTACGACGAGCGGGGACGCGCATCGGCATCGTGATCAAGAGTATAAACTCACGATTTGTACTTTTTTGTTACCCGATTCGTCGTCACGATTCATCGAAATCAGCCAAATCCTGTAAAATGTCGCTATGTGTGTTGGCACCTTAAGTGATTCGCCTATGACTTTGTATTATCTTACCTCTATGGCAGCCTATCTGTTATTACTCAGTCTTGATTTATTATGTTTTTTCCCAATTGTAAAATGCAACGGCATATGTTGTCGCTATATAATAAATACATTTTCCTCCTCATGGCTTTCCTAAGTGACATCTTCTATCCTTTGTGTCCTTTTATTAAGCCTTCCAGCCTGCAAATCTGCCGCGAAGCTGAAAACTAACCATATACATTTTTCTCGTTATCATTCCAATATCAATAAGCTTGGTGGGAACAGGGATCTGCATCCATAATAAAATATAAATTGTGCATTCAATATATATGCTGTAAAAATAAATATTACAAAAGTGTAATATTTTTAGATGTTAGTCTGGTCCATTTTACACGTTCTAACTTGACTTTTTCATTTTGACAGCTATTTTCACATCACACTTCTTATATAAGAGTGTATATGGCTTCAATGTGCTGTAATCACGTTAGACATTAACTTTCATAAGTCTGTATCTGTCCACAACTGTATCTGTGTATCAATATGGGCACACATGTGGACAGATATGGTCATCTCACAGTTAGGTTGAATTACAGGATCATAGGGGGCTCAACTAGAGTAGTGAGCTGATGACTGCACACACAAACACAGAGCAGCTATCAGCTGAGAGGATAGTGATTGGGATGACTGTTTGTTGGGAGCTGTGTAAATTCTAGGCAGCTTGGTGGCGCACAGCCAGTCTAACCAACCTACTCACTGTGTGTCTGGCCAGTGTAACCTGTGCTGGACCTATCTAATGCCACAGCTCATTGGTTGCTGACATTTGCGCTGTCTTTAACATTTTAGTCATTAAGTCTTGTATTATAACTGTTGAGGTGGATTCCATGAATCAGTGACTATCAGTAGAATGAGTTGCTAACCTGGTCTAACCACTTTTGAATATGATACTTATGAATAAGTATAAGTAAACAGAAAATTGCACTATTATATACAACTATTCGTAACCAAAATATGCTATATACAAGATGTTTTTAATAATCTAGTTTTATACATTAGCTATGTATTAAAGAGGTACTTCTGTCATTTAATGCACAGAGAGCCTGATTCAGAGATGTACGCTAACCCGATGGTTAGCGTACATCTCCGATGGTGAGTGGTCTGCGCACTTGCTGAACGGGCCCTGCGATCTCGCCCGCAGACCCTCCCATGCCGCTGCATGATTGACACGCTGCAGCATTTGGGGGGAGGAGCTGTCCTCCTTTGTCAGAAAGGGGGGCGTGTTGCCCCCGTTCTCCATGGGGGACGAGGCCAGGGTCTACTCGGAGGCAGATTTCCTGGCCTCGCAACTGCCAGGACCTGGTCAGGCTGCGGTAAGCTTCAGCTACTGCAGCCTGGCTAAAGGGGGAACCATCGCAATCTCGTTTGCAGCGCTGGGTTCACAGGTGCAGCAAGGAGGTGCATGTTTCCTACAAACACCTCCTTCTGCATTAGCATTTTAGATGGACGGAATTGCACATCCGCTTGTGTGCGCTCTGCAATTCCGCCCATTTCTCTGAATCAGATCCACTGTAAGGATATCAACATTACATCAGATATGTCCTATGTATGAGATATGATATGTAACAGTAATCTTTCTCTCTGTGTCTTACTTATCCTTACAGGAAGTTGATATTCTAGATATCAGTTTTATAAGAGACACACGGACAGGGAAATATGCTAAAATACCGAAGGTAAGGGCAGTATCTCATTTAAGATAATACAACTGTGGTGTGAAAGAAAAGAGAATAAAATGTGAATTATTGTTAGGCTTATGTTCATGGTATTACTGTGGTATAAAAATATGGAAAAGCTGACCTGTTAAACATAAAGTATTTTCTTTCTTTTTTTTATGGCAATCACACATCTCTCCCAGAATCTAACATATCCCTTGTGACAATAAAATGAATGAGGACTTGTTACCTCTCTTTTGTTAATTACATGATATACGAAGCCTGTAGCTAACAAAAAGAGAGTGGGAGAGTAGCATGTCTTGGGCCATGAGCATGCGGAGTAACCTGACTAACATGCTAAACAGTTTTGCTAACATGCTAGTAACAGCCATCATGTGCCCCTGCTCCGGGCCAGTGTTGGCCTGGAACAGAAATACTTACTGAGCACATGTTCTACCTCATCCATTCTCCATTTCCCAAATGAACCAGGTTATGGGAGGGGAGAATGTAGTTTTTTTTTTTTTTTTTTGCTAAAACCTTAGAATGATTAATGAAAAGACTGGTCACAGGTTTAAAATGACAAAGAAGTTTATTATCCTGTATATGCATTTGATGCTGTATTTACTATTGTCCATTTATAAATGTGTTTTCAATTTGTGCTGTGCTTGTGATTGTGTGTGGCCACTTCTGCGCAGACTCCATTGCTCACCATGTTACTCAGAACACTGGAACATTGAAAGCAGGCAATATACCAAATCTGGGACTGGATGCAAATCAAGTAGAATTGCAAAATAATAAAAAGTTATTTATAAAAATGTATACTAAGCTGGGACGTGGAGGGTAAAGTAGTGGCAAGAATATATCTTGTGGAAAGGCGCAAATGACATCATTACACTGTGGAAGGCATTTAACACTGAGGGTATAAATGTGTAATTAGAGGGTTGTTTATTTGGCTAAATGTGATGGTACATAGGGTATGTATGTAATCTAGAAGTAAGTTTCAATAGATCTTTTGCTCCATCTGCTGCTCAACTGCAGTACTACTGCTAAGATTTTAGCTATGTTAATTAATAAAAGAAATCGTTTAGTTTGTGAATATCTAGTCAATAAATTAAAGACTATTATGCCCTTATCTTAGAAATACCCCTGCAGAATGTAAATTTTGGTAAAGTTATACACTTAGTCTGGCATATCTCCTGGTGTTTTGGCCAGTGACATTTATAGTTCTCATAATGTATACATGTTTCTGGAAATAGTGGAGTTCCATTACAGATAGATCTCACTTAGAGCCGGCTCCGTCGTGCGCATGCACGAGACCCGGCTAGCGACAGGCGCTCCGGGTCTCGCACCAAAGGGGGCGAGCTGTCGATGTTGAGTGACAGCTCGCCCCCTTTGGTGGGCAGGCCGGGGCGGTGGCTGCCCAAACGGAGGCGTTCCCATGAGAACGCCTGCCGTTTGGGGGCAGCCCCACTGGCATCACTCGTGATGTCATTGGAGAGATTCCGGCTCTGTTAGAGCCGAATCTCTCTGGGGCTTGCGGCCATGAGACCCTACCACAAGGGTCTCATCGCAAGCCCGATAGTCGCGACGGTCTTGATCATCGCGATCATCATCATGGCTGCTCGCTTATAGCTGTGGGTGGCCACCCACAGCTATGCGAGCGGTCAGGAGGCCGCACAAAAAAAAAAAAACCCCTGATTCAGAGCGTCCGGCTCTGAATCAGGGCCTTAATGCATTACAACATTTATATTAACGTAATATAGAGATAACTTATTCCTTAGTAATAAAGCATACTGGGTGTATTATATTGGTGCTTGTATAGAAGCAGACAACATGCAGGCAACATGCAGGCATCAAGTTGAAGGCCTAAAATTTATGTTTGCATGAAAAGATGTGTTAAGTGGTAGCCTATTTTAAATAAACCTTCAAATATATTTGATAGACTAATTTCAAAAGTAATATTGTTTAAGGATCTTTGGCATACAGTAGTAAGAGCTGACTTATTTATGCATGAGGATTTGTCATTGTTGCACATTACTGTCCCTGATTGCTCCCCTTTTTGCTGCCTGGCACAGTCACTATAAGAGATCCATTTCTCATGTAGCCCTTAAGTTGGTCTTATGTACCTTCATCGCTTTCTGTAACTTTCTTATGGTTGTAGGTCTTCTGTACCTCCATCGCTTTCTTATGGTTGTAGGTCTTATGTACCTTCATCGCTTCCTGTAACTGTCCTGTAGGTCTTATGTACCTTTATCGCTTTCTGTAACTGTCCTATAGTTGTAGGTCTTATGTACCTCCACTGCTTTCTGTAACTTTCCTATAGTTGTAGGTCTTATGGACCTCCATCGCTTTCTGTAACTTTGTTATGGTTGTAGTTCTTATATACCTCCATCACTTTCTGTAACTTTCTTATGGTTGTAGGTCTTATGTACCTCCATCGCTTTCTGTAACTGTCCTATAGTTGTGGGTCTTATGTACCTTCATCACTTTCTGTAGCTTTCTTATGGTTGTAGGTCTTATGTACCTTTATCGCTTTCTGTAACTTCCTTATGGTTGTAGGTCTTATATACCTTAATCGCTTCCTGTAACTGTCCTGTAGGTCTTATGTACCTTCATCGCTTTCTGTAACTGTCCTATAGTTGTAGGTCTTATGTACCTCCATCGCTTTCTGTAACTTTCTTATGGTGTAGGTCTTATGTACCTCCATCGCTTTCTGTAACTGTCCTATGGTTGTAGGTCTTATATACCTCCATCGCTTTCTGTAACTTTCAAATAATTGTAGGTCTTATGTACCTCCATCGCTTTCTGTAACTTTCTTATGGTTGTAGGTCTTATGTATCTCCATCGCTTTCTGTAACTTTCTTATGGTTGTAGGTCTTATATACCTCCATCGCTTTCTGTAACTTTCTTATGGTTGTAGGTCTTATGTACCTTCATCACTTTCTGTAACTTTCTTATGGTTGTAGGTCTTATGTACCTCCATCGCTTTCTGTAACTTTCTTATGGTTGTAGGTCTTATGTACCTTTATCGCTTTCTGTAACTTTCTTATGGTTGTAGGTCTTATGTACCTCCATCGCTTTCTTTAACTTTCTTATGGTTGTTGGTCTTATGTACCTCCATCGCTTTCTGTAACTTTCTTATGGTTGTAGGTCTTATGTACCTTTATTGCTTTCTGTAACTTTCTTATGGTTGTAGGTATTATGTACCTCCATCGCTTTCTGTAACTTTCTTATGGTTGTAGGTCTTATGTACCTCCATCGCTTTCTGTAACTGTCCTATGGTTGTAGGTCTTATGTACCTTTATCGCTTTCTGTAACTGTCCTGTAGGTCTTATGTACCTTAATCGCTTCCTGTAACTGTCCTGTAGGTCTTATGTACCTTCATCGCTTTCTGTAACTGTCCTATAGTTGTAGGTCTTATGTACCTCCATTGCTTTCTGTAACTTTCCTATAGTTGTAGGTCTTATGTACCTCCATCGCTTTCTGTAACTTTGTTATGGTTGTAGTTCTTACATACCTCCATCACTTTCTGTAACTTTCTTATGGTTGTAGGTCTTATGTACCTCCATCGCTTTCTGTAACTGTCCTATAGTTGTGGGTCTTATGTACCTTCATCACTTTCTGTAGCTTTCTTATGGTTGTAGGTCTTATGTACCTCCATCGCTTTCTGTAACTGTCCTATAGTTGTAGGTCTTATGTACCTTCATCGCTTTCTGTAACTTTCCTATGATTGTAGTTCTTATGTACCTCCATCGCTTTCTGTAACTTTCTTATGGTTGTAGGTCTTAAGTAACTCCATCGCTTTCTGTAACTGTCCTATGGTTGTAGGTCTTATGTACCTCCATCGCTTTCTGTAACTTTCAAATAATTGTAGGTCTTATGTACCTCCATCGCTTTCTGTAACTTTCTTATGGTTGTAGGTCTTATGTACCTTTATTGCTTTCTGTAACTTTCTTATGGTTGTAGGTATTATGTACCTCCATCGCTTTCTGTAACTTTCTTATGGTTGTAGGTCTTATGTACCTCCATCGCTTTCTGTAACTGTCCTATGGTTGTAGGTCTTATGTACCTTTATCGCTTTCTGTAACTGTGTCCTGTAGGTCTTATGTACCTTCATCGCTTCCTGTAACTGTCCTGTAGGTCTTATGTACCTACATCGCTTTCTGTAACTTTCTTATGGTTGTAGGTCTTATGTACCTTTATTGCTTTCTGTAACTTTCTTATAGTTGTAGGTCTTATGTGCCTTCATCACTTTCTGTAACTTTCTTATGGTTGTAGTTCTTATGTACCTTCATCGCTTTCTGTAACTGTCCTATGGTTGTAGGTCTTATGTACCTTCATCGCTTTCTGTAACTGTCCTATGGTTGTAGGTCTTATGTGCCTTCATCGCTTTCTATAACTTTCTTATAGTTGTAGGTCTTATGTGCCTTCATCGCTTTCTGTAACTTTCCTATAGTTGTAGGTCTTATGTACCTCCATCGCTTTCTGTAACTTTCTTATAGTTGTAGTTCTTATGTACCTCCATCACTTTCTGTAACTTTCTTATGGTTGTAGGTCTTATGTACCTCCATCGCTTTCTGTAACTGTCCTATAGTTGTGGGTCTTATGTACCTTCATCGCTTTCTGTAACTTCCTTATGGTTGTAGGTCTTATATACCTTCATCGCTTTCTGTAACTTTCCTATAATTGTAGTTCTTATGTACCTCCATCGCTTTCTGTAACTTTCTTATGGTGTAGGTCTTATGTACCTCCATCGCTTTCTGTAACTTTCAAATAATTGTAGGTCTTATGTACCTCCATCGCTTTCTGTAACTTTCTTATGGTTGTAGGTCTTATGTACCTCCATCGCTTTTTGGAACTTTCTTATGGTTGTAGGTCTTATGTACCTCCTTCGCTTTCTGTAACTTTCTTATGGTTGTAGGTCTTATGTACCTTTATCGCTTTCTGTAACTTTCTTATGGTTGTAGGTCTTATGTACCTCCATCGCTTTCTGTAACTTTCTTATGGCTGTTGGTCTTATGTACCTTTATTACTTTCTGTAACTTTCTTATGGTTGTAGGTATTATGTACCTCCATCGCTTTCTGTAACTGTCCAATGGTTGTAGGTCTTATGTACCTTTATCGCTTTCTGTAACTTTCTTATGGTTGTAGGTCTTATGTACCTTTATCGCTTTCTGTAACTTTCTTATGGTTGTAGGTCTTATGTACCTTCATCGCTTTCTGTAACTTTCTTATGGTTGTAGGTCTTATGTACCTTCATCGCTTTCTGTAACTTTCTTATTGTTGTAGGTCTTATGTACCTTCATCGCTTTCTGTAAATTTCCTCTAGTTGCAGGTCTTATGTGCCTTCATCGCTTTCTTATAGTTGTAGGTCTTATGTGCCTTCATCACTTTCTGTAACTTTCTTATGGTTGTAGTTCTTATGTACCTTCATCGCTTTCTGTAACTGTCCTATGGTTGTAGGTCTTATGTACCTTCATCGCTTTCTGTA
Organism: Taudactylus pleione; assembly: GCA_031769625.1. Lineage (NCBI taxonomy): Eukaryota > Metazoa > Chordata > Amphibia > Anura > Myobatrachidae > Taudactylus > Taudactylus pleione. Next base: position 9,216,045 of record JAUIMM010000249.1, read on the forward strand.
ACTGTCCTATGGTTGTAGGTCTTATGTGCCTTCATCGCTTTCTGTAACTTTCTTATAGTTGTAGGTCTTATGTACCTTCATTGCTTTCTGTAACTTTCTTATGGTTGTAGTTCTTATGTACCTTCATCGCTTTCTGTAAATTTCCTCTAGTTGTAGGTCTTATGTGCCTTCATCGCTTTCTGTAACTTTCTTATAGTTGTAGGTCTTATGTACCTTCATCGCTGTAACTTTCTTATAGTTGTACGTCTTATGTACCTTCATCGCTGTAACTTTCTTATGGTTGTAGGTCTTATGTACATTCATCGCTTTCTGTAACTTTCTTATAGTTGTAGGTCTTATGTACATTCATCGCTTTCTGTAACTTTCTTATAGTTGTAGGTCTTATGTACCTTCATCGCTTTCTGTAACTGTCCTATGGTTGTAGGTCTTATGTGCCTTCATCGCTTTCTGTAACTTTCTTATAGTTGTAGGTCTTATGTACCTTCATCGCTTTCTGTAAATTTCCTCTAGTTGTAGGTCTTATGTACCTTCATCGCTTTCTGTAAATTTCCTCTAGTTGTAGGTCTTATGTACCGTCATCGCTTTCTGTAACTTTCTTATGGTTGTAGTTCTTATGTGCCTTCATCGCTTTCTGTAAATTTCCTCTAGTTGTAGGTCTTATGTGCCTTCATCGCTTTCTGTAACTTTCTTATAGTTGTAGGTCTTATGTACCTTCATCGCTGTAACTTTCTTATAGTTGTAGGTCTTATGTACCTTCATCGCTGTAACTTTCTTATGGTTGTAGGTCTTATGTACATTCATCGCTTTCTGTAACTTTCTTATTGTTGTAGGTCTTATGTACCTTCATTGCTTTCTGTAAATTTCCTCTAGTTGTACTGTAGGTCTTATGTGCCTTCATCGCTTTCTGTAACCATCTTATAGTTATAGGGCTTATGTACCTTCATCGCTTTCTGTAACTTTCTTATTGTTGTAGGTCTTATGTACCTTCATCGCTGTAACTTTCTTATGGTTGTAGGTCTTATGTACCTTCATCGCTGTAACTTTCTTATGGTTGTAGGTCTTATGTACATTCATCGCTTTCTGTAACTTTCTTATAGTTGTAGGTCTTATGTACATTCATTGCTTTCTGTAAATTTCCTCTAGTTGTACTGTAGGTCTTATGTGCCTTCATAGCTTCTGTAACCATCTTATAGTTATAGGGCTTACGTACCTTCATCTTTTCTGTAACTTCCTTATGGTTGTTTTGTATGTTGCATGAAATTATTTTACTTTTTGTTTTGTACCAGGACTCTCGAATGAGGGAAACGTTAGGATTCTCAGGAACCGAGCAGCGTCCTGAAGACAAACTTGTAACTGTTGTGTATGGCAGCGACCTTGTTAATATCAACTTCCTCAACTTTATGGCTGTTCAGGAGAACACTGCAAAGGTATTCAGCTGGGCATCTCTGACCTGGGCCTATAATATAGAACAAGTGTATTTTTGTATGTATGTGTATTTATTTTTAATTCATAATGTGCCACAAAGCTTCTGCAGCACCATATGCAGATTATAATTACAGTGTAACTTGACATATCATAAGTACAATACTGTGTAAACTGATATATCAAGTTACAATATGCCTGATGTGCCTGTACATGAACTAAGGGCGAGCACGGAGTGTCAGTGTCGGTGAACAGACTTGGAGACAATACACAAGAAGCAGAGGTGGCAAGGGTAGTGTTAAGAGAGGAAAAGGGAAGTATTATGGAAAGGCAGTGGCGTATCTATAATGGGTGTGGGGTGCACACGGGCCTCTGGGTCCAGGGGGGCCCACACTGCACTCCCTGCACCCATATATAGTTATACTTACCTCTCTGGAGTCCTGGTGTGCCAGCGGGCCGACACTGTAGAACAGTGTCGATAATCACTTGGAAAATGGCGTGGCGGCCATTTTCCCAGAGAGATTCTGGAACCAAGCCAGAGGCTACTGCGCTGCCAGAGAAGAGGGGCCCACACAGTCTGCACACGGGCCCTCTCCTCTATGAATACGCTCCTGTGGATAGACTGCAAAATTGACTAGGTTTAATTTTCTTTGCCACTCTTTGGTAACATTATTTCCCCTAGTTTTTTATGAATTTCTACAATTGAAAGTTATATGTTTAAGTATAGGGCTGTAGCAGCAGCAGCAGCAGTCCTGCTAATATACGCATTGAATCTATACACAAATATACGTAGTCTGACAAAAGCGCCATCTGCTGTCCGGATACATGTATTGCTCTTGCAAACATACGCTACAGGCTTGCAAAACCTTAGTGCCATATGCTTGAATACACCATCTCTGCCGCTCTATTGAATATGTGTTCGGCTTAGAGCAAATCTAAGTTAGGACATGTCTGTGTAAATATATACAATATTATAATATGCCATATGATATACACATGGGTCCACATACATCTAGCTTCCTTGTGCGTTAAACAGCCCTTCTAGTCTTGCCATGTCATGGCGTGACACTGTAGCGCCGAGCATCTTATCTTTCGTCTTTTTATCTTTAAATTTGTCTTATTCGCACAACTTATTTGCGACTTGTAGCGCATGGAGGATAGATGTATGTTGGCACATCTGTAGTTTGTGTATTCTTTCTGTTTATTTTTCAGATTTGGACAGATGGGCTTTTTAAGTTGGCCACAAATATTTTGGCCCAGAATTCATCTCGGAACACGTTCCTGCAGAAAGCGTAAGAAGCGTTCCTTACCTGCCACCCAGTAACACTCTGCTATTGTTTGAGTTCAAAGCCTGATTTATTCCTCCATAGTGACCAGACTGATCAATTTATCCGTAGTTATAGGCCTGATCTACTCCTCCATCTTAATTGGCCTCATCTATTTCTCCATAGTAACCAGCCTGATCTATTCCTCCCATAGTAACCAGCCTGATCTATTCCTCCCATAGTAACCAGCCTGATCTATTCCTCCATCGTAATCTGCCTGATCTATTCCTCCATCGTAATCTGCCTGATCTATGCCTCCCTAGTCATCGGACTGATCTATGCCTCCCTAGTCATCGGACTGATTTATGCCTCCCTAGTCATCGGACTGATCTATGCCTCCCTAGTCATCGGACTGATCTATGCCTCCCTAGTCATCGGACTGATCTGTTTCTCCGTAGTCATCGGACTGATCCATACCTCCCAACATGACCCTGTCCAGATGCTACTGTCCTGGACTTCCCTGGTAAGAGGCGGGGCTGCAGCGCAGTTCAAAAGACAAATAGGGGAACCACACCAACTGCCATTTCACACTCTGCCAAACATCACCGGCTGGGACTCACTGGCAATTGGTGTGACTCCCCTATTTGAATTTTGGATTGTACTGCAGCCCCACCCCTGGAGCCGCCACCAATCATAAATTACCGGGGAAGTCCAGGACCAGAGCATTGTGTCCCTCCTGGAGAGGGTCATGTTGGGAGGTATGCTGATCTATTCCTCCCTAGTCACCGGACTGATCTATTAATTCCCTAGTAACCGGCCTGATCTATTCCTCCCTAGTAACCGGCCTGATCTATTCCTCCCTGGTAACCGACCTGATCTTTTCCTCCCTAGCAGCCGGCCTGATCTATTCCTCCCTAGCAGCCGGCCTGATCTATTCCTCCCTAGCAACCGGCCTGATTTATTCCTCCCTAGTCATCTGACTATTTTGTGTCTTGGGGGTCTATCTGTGTGGGTTTGACAGGAAACTGTGAATGAGGAGTTGCTATCAAGAATGTTCTGACTAATGTAGCACAACTGTAATCCCTCTAGACAGAGTAAGCATACAGCTGATAATAGAACCATCATTTCATGAATTCATCTCCTGAGCTCCCATTGCGGAGCTCATCTCCTGGTTTCCTGTGCCGGGCAGGCATCCTCTCCCCATGTCTTCTGGCAGGTATAGCTCCTCTGCCTCTCTGCATTTAAAGACCTTTCCAAGCCTCCCACCGCACTGATTGCCACTGCTTCCCTAAATACTGCACATACCTCATGGTTTCATTCAGTAAATAATTGTTTTTGTTTCCCAGATATACCAAACTGAAGCTGCAAAAGAACCAGGATGGAAGGATACCAGTGAAGAAGTGAGTATATCTAGCATTTTGCTCAGTTGTACTTTTCTTACAGATTATACGTATGGTTACCGGTGACTAAAGAGGGCACTCCCCAGGCAGCCTATTACTAGCTCATCAGTCAGTCACTGCTGGCTGATAGTGAAGCGCAACAAAATATGCTGGCGCTATATAACTATATGATCATGTTAATAATATTCGTGCTTAGTAGCTTTCTCTTGCTTGTACTTCAAGCATAGTGGATGGAGATTGTAGCTATACAGGCCATACATCCTCCCAGTTGTATACTGGTTTGTGTGTATAGCTTTTATTTCACCTACATATTACATTAGTAGATCTGTGGCAGCAGCTGCCTTATTTCAGCTATAGGTTCACTCTCTTTCATCCTTTCTGCTTTTCCAAGGGCTCCGGCATGGTTTATTATTGTAAACACAGGCTTAGCCATGAAACCAAGGACTAAAGCTGGCCACGCATCTAAAGATTATCTGTCCAACCAGCCAACTAGTTGATTGGTTGGAATGAAAATCTGGTAAACGTATGGGAGTAAGCAATTTGGTCCTAAATGCAAGAAAACAGATGAAAATGGTCGTTCAGACAAGTTTGAACTAATTGTTTAGATCAAACACTTAACAAACTTGTCTGAATGACCATTTTCATCTGTTTTCTGGCATTTAGGAGCAAATTGCTGATCATCATTTACTCCAATACGTTACCAGATTTTCATTCCAACCAATCAACTAGTTGGCTGGTTGGACTGATAATCTTTAGATGTGTGGCCAGCTTGAGAAGGGGTATCTCCCTTTACAGACCTTCCATCATTTCAGTCTGTTAGAGAGAGAGAGAGTCCTAGGGGTATATTTTAATAAAGTGTGAGTTTTTAGAAGTGGAGATGTTACCCATAGCAACCAATCAGATTCTACTTAACATTTAACTAACACCTTCTAGAAGATAATAGCTAGAATCTGATTGGTTGCATTGGCAACACCTCCACTTCTAAAAAAACTCATGTTTGTAAATTTATCCCCTATAGAGAACCTTTCACTAGAGCACAGGTCCTCAAACTCGTTCCTCAGGACCCCAAACAGTGCACTTTTCCAGGTCTCCTCACAGGATCACACGTGAAATAATTACCTCCATCTGTGGATCTTTTAAAATGTGTCAGTGAGTAATGAATACACCTGTGCACCTGCTGGGTGACCTGCAAAACGTGACCTGTGTGGGGTCCTGAGAACCGAGTTTGAGGACCACTGCACTAGAGGGATTTCTTTCTCTTTACCTTATGCATTCTAAAGCGCAGACATGAACCTGAGCTACGTGTTCCCAGTATGTTTGTTTCAAAACTGGGCCACTCTCTGCCTCTGTAGTAGTCTGTCTGATCTATTCCTCCGTAGTAGCTCCATCTTTCCTCCAGACACCCCCTCACCCAGATCTGTAGACCAGTAATGAACACCAAGGACAGTGACGTGCAAAAGGAACTCTGCCCAGCAGCACCAGCATAGAACCGGAGAGGAAATCACTGCCGGGTAGAGCTGGGCCTTTCCACACCCCTCCGTCCTGCACATCACCAATGACAACCTGCTAGCCTCATCTATGTCATCATTTGTAGCTCTCCCTATACTCTGTTTTATTAACTACTTAAGACATGAATATTATGACTTTTCACGTTTGTATTCATTTGGATTGTTGCTTTCAATTATATTATCATATTTTTCTACTTCAGGGTCCATAGGGTATCCACAGGATACCTTGGGGTGTAGGTGTGACGTCAGTCGCAGGGCACCAAAGAGTTAAGCTTTCAGCCTCCCAGGATGCACTAGGTCCCCCTCCTATACCCCGCCCCCGAGCCAAGGCACCTCAGTTTAGTTTGGTGCCCGGTCGAGTCGGGTGCACCTGTTGGAGTGGGGGCTAGAAGAGCCCCTGAAGCTTTTCCTTCATGCAGCTGTGGCTGCACATCTGGATGAACAGCATGGACAGTCAGTCCTGACGTCCATGCTGTCTTCCCTACACCCCGCCGGTACCAGAACGCCGGTACTGATCCGGGGATGCTGGTGGGCATCTGGGGTCACAGCTAGCGGTGACCCCAGATGTTCCGGACCGTGGCCGGATTCAAGGGGGACAGGGGTAAGCAGCGGGGTCCCGCGGTGGGTCCCCGCTGATCACATGGTCCTAAGTCCCCAGGCAGGGGGCTCCCTGGGGACTGGCTGCAGCGTGGAGCCAGGCGACCAACCTGCGCTTCCACTACCCCCTGGGACAGCGGACCGCAGCAGAGCGGTAGCGCTGCGGCGTCCCATGGGTTAAATGCATGCCAGGGGAGCGCGCCTTCCCTGTCTCACAGCCGGCGCCTCCCCCGCTGCACACAGCCCTCTCTGCACTGTGCTGACTGGCCCTGTGCAGCGCTCCTCCCCCAGGCCAGCCTTCTCTCTGCTCCTCGGCGGCCATCTTTTCAGAAGTATGGTGAACGCTGCTGGAAGCCTGCATTGGAAGCATCGTGGTCTGGGTCCCCCCGCATACCTCTCCTCCGCTGTGGTCAGGTCTGTGTATGCAGCGCTGTGTCCTACCAGGCCCTGTGTCTGTGTAGTTGAGTGATCAGCGCTGTTAGTGCAGGAATTGATTTTCTTTGCATTGTATGTGACTGTGCTAGCGCTGCTGCCTGTAACTTTTCTTCTCAAGACTGTCAGCTTTATTACTGTCCCTGTTCTTTCTGCTAAGCCCTTGCGGTGCGGTGCTGCAGGGTGGTCTCTCGCCTATTTAATATATAATTGGTGAGAGGGGTCACATTCGTGGTGCCATCATGTCTGAAAGTGATTTTCCCCTCCGGCTACAGTGTACCACGTGTAAAGTACCGTTAGCGGAGGGGGAGGGTAGCGCGGAGGGCCTTTGCCGGCAGTGTTTGTCCATGGCGCGGCCTCTTACGGTTACAGCACCGGTACAGGAGCCGCCCTGGGCTTGTTTCGCTCAGGCGCTAACAGCTTTAGTGGGCCAGTTAGCTCCGCAGCCCGCGTTTACTCCGATGGGTTTGTCCCAGCAGTCTGTGGTGTCGTCACCCATGCAGGGTTTCCCACAACAATTGGCGGTACCCCACAGTCTCCCTATTTCCCCGCTCCCGGTTTCTCAGGAGCCAGCGTGGGTTAACTCCCTGACGAGTTCTGTACAGCACTTGTCAGATGTGTTGCAAGGGGAGTCTGTGATGCGGCCTCATAAACGGCCGGTGGCGTCTCTGTCCGCTCCTTATGAGGATGACGAAGGGACGTCTGATGATGGGGAGATTCTGGATCCTTACGATCAGGAACCTCTCCATACTAAGGACGCTGATGCTAAGTTCAAAGTATATATTCCTGGACTTATTCGGGCGGTCCGCACAGCTTTGGTGATTGAGGACGAAGTTCCCCCAGCGGCTAAGTCTAAGTATGCCTTTTTCAAAGACGTGAAGGGCGATGCCACAGTCTTTCCTCTTTCGGGTCAGTTGGTGGACCATTTAGAGGAGGCGTGGAAACAGCCTGGCAAAAGATACCAGCCGCAGAGACGCCTGGCGGTGGCTTATCCGTTCGCGGATAATTATTTTGCTAAGTGGGAATCCCCTCCACAGGTGGATTCTCACGTGACCCGTCTTGTCCGTAGTGCCACATTGCCGATGCCATCCATGTCCTCCCTTAAGGATGCTACGGACCGCAAGGTGGAAATCTGCCTGAAGTCCGCTTATTCCCTTGCGGGGGGGGGGGCAGCACGGCCGGCTATGGCCATTTGCTGGGTTGCCAGAGCGATGGAGCGCTGGGCGGATTCATTAGAGGCTTCTTTTGATTCCGACTGTCCGGCCGAACAGGCGGAGTTGATTGGCAATCTCCATGATTCGGCCACCTACATCAACGAGGCGGCTCTAGACATTAGTACTCTGGTGTCTAGAATTTCTTCAGCAGCGGTAGCTGCTCGTCGCACCTTGTGGCTGCGATCCTGGAAGGCGGACGCAGATTCCAAGAAGGGTCTGGAAGCGTTGCCGTTTACCGGAGAAGTTCTCTTCGGTCCGGATCTGGATAAGATTGTGGCCACGCTGGCGGCAGCCAAATCGGCTTGTCTCCCGTCGGCCGCTGCTCCTTCTGGTTCTGGACCATCGTCCTTTCGGTCATCTAGGGCCCAGGGCAGGCCCAAACCACAGTCGTTTCCTCGTCAGGCTGGCCCTAGGAAATCGGTCAAGCCCCGGAAGCAGGCATGGAGTACCAGACGTCCGGCCCCCAAGCCAGATGACAAGCCTGCGGCCTGACGGTCCGGGCCTCCCTTTGGAGGATCCCAGGGTGGGAGGCCGCCTGCTGCAGTTCGCCCAGTGTTGGTCGGTCACTACGACAGACACTTGGGTTCTGGAGGTGGTCTCCCACGGGTACGCCCTCTCCTTCCGGCACAGACCCTCGGCTCGATTCTTCACCACGGGTCTACCATCAGACCGGAACCAGGCTACGTAGCTGCGGAAGGTATTGCACACTATGCTCCAGGCTGGAGTTATAGTATCTGTTCGGCTGGAGTTAAAGTGTCTGTTCCATTCTCCCAGAGGGGCCAGGGTTTCTATTCAAATCTTTTTTTGGTACAGAAACCCAATGGGTCGTATCGTCCGATTCTCAACCTCAAAGCACTCAACAAGTCTTTGCGGGTACCGAAGTTTCGGATGGAGACCCTACGGTCCATCATTCTGGCGCTGGAACCTGGGGACTACATGGTGTCATTGGACATACAGGACGCTTACCTGCATGTCCCTATTCTTTTGCGCCATCAACAGTTCCTCAGGTTTGCAATCCGCAGCGACCACTTCCAGTTTCGGGCGTTACTTTTTGGCCTGGCGACAGCACCACGTGTTTTCACCAAGGTGATGGTGGTCATGGCGGCTTCTCTGCGGCTGTAGGGAGTCCGCATGTTGCCGTACTTGGACGACCTGTTATTGGTGGCGGGATCTCCAGAGCTCCTGTTACGCCACTTGGACCTGACCATTGCCCTGCTGCAACGGCACGGCTGGCTAATCAACTGGCAGAAGTCCACTCTAATCCCGTCTCAGAGGATTCTGCATCTTGGAGCCTTATTGGACTCGGGGCAGCAAAAGATCTTCGTGACGGAGGAAAAGATCTCTGCTTTACAGTCAAGGGTGCGCAGTTGTCTGCACAGCCGCCGGGTGTCTCTACACTCGGCGATGAGGTTACTGGGCTCCATGGTGTCGGTGTTTGACATGGTGGAATATGCCCAGTTTCACTCCAGACCTCTGCAGCACCTGATCCTGTCAAAGTGGAACGGGCTGCCTCAGTCTCTGAAGTCCCAGACGATTGTGTTCACCCCGGAGGTTCGCCTGTCCCTTGCTTGGTGGTTACAGACGACCCACCTCAGCGAGGGACGTCCGTTCTGGGTTCCAAATTGGGTCCTGTTGACAACGGACGCCAGTCTTCGGGGCTGGGGAGCAGTTTCGGGTCCACATCTGTTCCAGGGCAGGTGGACGCCGACAGAAGCGGAGCTTCCAATCAATATCTTGGAACTCCGTGCGGTCTTCAATGCTCTCCAGCAGGCACATCGGTTTCTCCAGGGTTGCCCGGTACAGGTCCAGTTGGACAACGCTACCACCGTGGCCTACATAAACAGGCAAGGAGGAACCCGAAGCCGGGCGGCTCTCGTAGAGGTGTCTCGGATCCTGGTTTGGGCGGAGCGCAATCTTCCGGCCATATCAGCGGTCTTCATCCCGGGAGTGCTCAATTGGGAGGCGGACTTTCTAAGTCGCCAGGACGTTCATCCGGGGGAATGGTCCCTGCACCCGGACGTTTTTCAACTACTGGTGGACAGATGGGGTCTTTCAGAGATCGACCTCATGGCGTCCCGGCACAACAACAAGAGACGAAAGGGCGTCTCTGGTGGATGCTCTGTCCGTCCGGTGGACGTTCCGGTTCGCATACCTGTTCCCTCCGGTCTCCCTTCTTCCACGGGTAATCCGGAAATTCAAACAGGAAGGAGGGACGCTCCTGTTGATAGCTCCCGCGTGGCCCAGACGGCACTGGTTCTCAGACCTTCAGGGTCTGTCCGTGGACAGTCCTCTGCGGTTGCCGCTACGACCGGACCTCCTGTCTCAGGGTCCTTGTCGTCACCCGGACCTGACTCGGCTGTCTTTGACGGCGTGGCTGTTGAGACGGCCATGCTGAGGTCCCGGGGGTTTTCCAGCTCTGTGGTGCGTACCATGTTGCGAGCTCGGAAACCGTCTTCCGCGAGGATATACCATCGCGTGTGGCATACGTTCTTCCAGTGGTGTCGACCGAGAGGTTATGCACCGCGGGAGTTTCGTCTGTCTCGGATTCTCGCCTTCCTGCAAGCGGGACTAGATCATGGGCTTCGCCTTGCTTCTTTGAAGGTACAGGTTTCGGCCCTGTCTGTCTGGTTTCACCGTAGGATTGCTACAATCCCGGATGTGCGCACCTTTATGCAAGGTGTTGTCCGCATTCAGCCGCCCTTTGTTCCACCTGTGGCGCCTTGGGTTTTGGCTGTGGTCCTGAGGGCTCTCCAAGGACCGCCGTTTGAACCACTGGGATCAGTGGATCTTAAATGGCTAACAGCTAAGACTGTTTTCCTTCTGGCTATTGCTTCGGCCAGACGTGTTTCTGAGTTAGGGGCTCTTTCTTGTAGACCCCCTTTCTTGGTTTTTCATGGGAACAGGGCAGTACTCCGCACTCGGCCCGAGTTTCTTCCCAAAGTTGTTTCCCAGTTTCATGTTAACGAGGAAATCGTTGTTCCGGCCTTTAACTCACCGGGTCTTTCCGTTGGTGAGGCCTCTTTGGATGTTGTGCGGGCCTTAAGGACTTATGTTGACCGCACTTCTTCGTTTAGGAAGTCGGACGCTTTGTTTGTCCTCTATGGCTTCCGTAAAAAGGGTTGGCCTGCTTCAAAGCAAACTTTGGCAGCCTGGATCCGTATGGCTATTTCTGAAGCTTATCTTCATGAAGGCCTACCGGTTCCTCCTTCTCTGAAGGCTCATTCCACTAGGTCTGTGGGTCCTTCGTGGGCAGCTCGACGTGGTGCCTCTGCAGTCCAGATCTGCAAGGCTGCTATGTGGTCCTCTGTCCATACCTTCGTGAGGTATTACAGGTTTGACACCTTCGCCTCTCAGGATGCTTCCTTCAAGCGGCGGATTCTCCTTTCTGCACAGGAGCGTCCCCACCCTTAAAGGATACTGCTTTGGGACATCCCCAAGGTATCCTGTGGATACCCTATGGACCCTGAAGTAGAAAATATGAGATATGGTAAGAACTTACCCTTGTTATCTCTATTTCTACGAAGTCCATAGGGTTCCACAGGACTCCCGCCCTGTCGCACCTGTGCTGCAGATGGGCTTTGCTCTGGTCACCGGTTTTCCGTCTCCCTCTGGTGAGAATGTGATTCTTGTATGTGTCCAGATCTTTGTTCTCTCTCTTCCTTCTCCTCCTCCGGCCTATGGCTTGGTAACTAACTGAGGTGCCTTGGCTCGGGGGCGGGATATAGGAGGGGGACCTAGTGCATCCTGGGAGGCTGAAAGCTTAACTCTTTGGTGCCCTGCGACTGACGTCACACCTATACCCCAAGGGATCCTGTGGAACCCTATGGACTTCGTAGAAATAGAGATAACAAGGGTAAGTTCTTACCATATCTCATATTATTTTTCTCAGACAACTTATATATGTGTTTTACCTCTGCGCTCTTCTTTTGGTCTTTTCCAGCATCCTAAAGATGTTTGCAGCTGACAAGAAGAGAGTGGAGACTGCACTTGAGTCCTGTGGCCTGAACTTTAACCGGGTAACAACCGGGTCTTGCAGTCGCATTACTATTGTGTATCAGTCTCATTGTGGGCACACAGCACTCTCTCACACGCACATCCAAACATTGCTCATCTGAGTCCCTATGACCCAACTTCCTTATTAAAGTAACTTTGCTGTATTACTGTTATGTAAAGATTGCTTGACTCTGTGTGAACAATACAAGTTAGGCTGGGTACACACCTGAACGATATCTTCCCGATTTGGCTAAATCAGAACAACAGATCGGGCATATCATACAGTGTGTATGCCCGATTTGCGCACTCCCGCGGTCGCATGCAATATCGTGTGATTGGCCGTGCTGCACAGTCAATCACATGATATCGCATCATGATCCTATTAATGAAGGACTGAATAGTGATTGTTCCATCGTTCAGTAAATCTTTTAAGTGTACCGGCAATCATGTGATGTCCAGAGTGAAGGCAAATCGCCCTGCACATTGGCACAATTGCTGGTTGTTTAGGTGTGTACCCAACCTTAGTGAGGGATAAAATGGCTGTGTGTTATTCATGTGTGTTTGTTGGTTTTAGGCCTCTAATTACTCCATTTTCCAATGCACACATGAGCACACTGGCAGCCTGTGTGCACTTCCAGCTGTATATGGCCTATGTTTACCTGTCTTTTGGACAAACTTTAAAAAACAACCCATATGCTCTCCAAAATCTCTGCGCGAACTTGCAAAAACAAACTCACAAACGACCTTAGTATTTTTTTTTCTGCAAAAAGTGTTCAAAAATGAACCTGACTGGAGATAGCAGCAACCAGGGGCGTATTTATAATGGGTGCAGGGTGTGCGGGGCACATGTGCCCCTGGGTCCAGGGGGGCTGCACACCCTGCACCCATAGTATTACTTACCTCTCTGGAGTCCCACGTCGGTGCGGGTGTCCGGGGCTGTAAAAATGACTGGAAAATGACCGCCACGCCCATTTCCCCGTTGTTTGCACATGCGCAGTACAAAGAAAATGGCAGCCGTGGCCATTTTTCCGATGACCAGCGCGTACTTTATAGACTCTAGGTGCACTCTAGTGCCCAGAGTTTATAACTCCGGCGCTGGCCGTGCACAGCTCAGTGCGCAGCCGGCCGCCATACAGAGAGGAGGGGGCCAGTGTCGGAGACTGCACACAGGCCCCCTCCTCTCTAGAAATGCCCCTGGCAGCAATCCATTCCCTGGTCAACGCATACATCAGGATTCACTCTGCATCTGCCAAACTACCACCTTCCCACACAAAGCTGTTACCTAAGTATCACACCTCCTCCTCACCACACTTTCTTTTACTCTGTGGAAGTTACCCTCACTGTCTTTATTGAAGCCTAGTATAGGAGAGTAGAGCATCTGGTTTAAATTTTAGCCTTTTCATTTTGTAATTTAGAGTTTGGACAGCAATAAAATGAGTAACTTTGTACCTGGGCAAACTATGTTACAATGCAAAGGGTACACACACTTTTAAATTGCATGCAGGGTAAATACTGGCTGCTGTTGCATGTAGCCCACAGATGCTGGATAGCTTTATTTTTATACTGCAATTTAGATTCGAGCTAGAACACGCACCTACCAAGTCTAAATCTCTCTGCATGTTAAATCTTCCTTTCCCGCAGTGCAGCATGGTTTTGCCCAGATGCATAGTTACTCCCTTTTTTTGCTTTGCTCCCAACTCAGAAGAATCACCTCCATTAACATTGTGGGATATAGTTATGAGATAGGCGGCCGCGATGCCACCGGTCTCAATACCGACAGGGAATCCCGACAAGGGACTTAAGATAGACGTCGAAATACTGACGCCTATCTTAATCCCGGCGCCGGAACTCCAAAGGACGCCAGACCAAACGAGGCTGGCGAGTCTGGGGTGCCCTTAACTTTAGCCGCGCGTGCGGGGAGGGGGGGGCGGGAGGTTTAGGGAGCGTAGCGGGGTTAGGCACTAAGGGGGGAGACTTAGGTTTAGGCATTAATGGGGAGGGTTAGGGTGCAGGGTGGGGAGGGTTAGGGTTAGGCTACACTAATGGAGGGTTAGGGTTAGGGGGGAAGGGAGGAGGGTAAGTATACTTACCCGACCCCTATCGGGATGCTGCTGTCGGTATTCTGACAGGAGGCATCCCTACAGCCGGCATTACGTACCGATTCCAACATTGTTTATTGCAGTCATTGTGCAGCAGTGTGGAATTCACTTCTTTAATAGACTCTTTACTGCCCTCTTGTAGCCAAAGAGCACAATGCAGCTGTTTTACTTTACTTGAACAGATATAAAGGTATAAGGGTGTCCTATTAGACAAAATACACTATAAATTGAAATGGTGTATGAGTCCAAAAGATAGTATGTTTTATTAGGTCTTCCCAATGTGACACATGTTTATACCATCATAACAGTTTGCCGTAACGGGAGTTTAATTATTGTTTTTGAGGAACTTGACGGATGAATGTAAATAAAGGTATATTTGTACTTACCATTAAATCCCTTTCTCAGAGGCTGTAAATGGACATAGACATTGGGTTATATTACATCTAGGAGGCTGGGGGGCAAATGAATCAAACTTTCTAAAGTGTGGAAAAGTTACCCATAGCCAGGAACAGACTGGGCCCTGGCAGTCCCCCTGATGCGTGCACAGCAAAAGGGGCATGGCCTCACTTAAAGGGGGCATTGCCACATCTCATGAGGTGTGCCATGAGTCATGGGTGCTTGGCCCCGTCTTTCAGGGTCCCGGGCGAGCAGAGCGCCAGGAGCTGCTTGACCAGGGTTTGCAGCTGGACCGGCCCATCTGCCCTTCTGGCATTTGCCAGAAGTGCCAGATGGGCAGTCCTGACCTGCTCATAGCAACTAATCAGCTTCTACCTATCATTTATTATTATTATTATTATTATTATTTTTCCACTCTTTAGAAGGTTTGATACATCTTACACTGGGCATTAGAAAACACATACAATGACTCCACCATAATGGTAGTACTGTACACTTTGTAAATTAGGAATAGGTGCACAAGGGCACCAGATGGCTGCTCTACAATCCTGTCTGTGGGCCTGATTCAGCAAGGAACGCATGCTAGCAGACGAACGCACCCAGCCGCTGCGAGAATATGCTAATAAATGCATACACATGGAGGCCGCAGCACAAGAAGCAGACACCCAACAAAACATAAAGCTGCCCACTTATGCCGTGATTGACAGCGTGAACATCGAGTGCCATCGAAGCTGCATGTAAGCTAATGGTAGACCTGAATCTGCCACAGGACTTGAGAGATCACTGCACGCAGAGAGGTGCCCGGCTGCGTGCGGTGCCTCTGAGATTAATTTATGCATGCCCCTGTAATGGTGTGCGAATGCACAGGCACGCCTGCGTTCGGCCGACCACCCCCCTGTCACCACCAACAAATGGCACTTCCTGTCAATCAACATCGGAGGTCTCTGCGGGCTCCCTGCGTACTCTGAGAGAGCCCTTACCATACTCAGCAACCTGTTCGCATACACGCGATGAATACGCATGCACAGATCGCAAACATCGGCTCGTAACGTGCGTTCTCTCGTTTGCTGAATCAGGCCCTGTGCCCCATACGGCACTACACAAGGAGGACTGACCACATTGGATCAGTGTGCTTTGAGCTCAGAGATGACTGTTACCGCCACCACCACACAATAGGCCTGCCTGATCCATGGACATGAAGATGTTCTGCTCTGACCTTCCCTTAGATCTGAGGAATCGGCCTAGGTCAGGGGGAAAGGATAGGTCTACTGAAATGTCCATGAATACATTAGCACACCCCTGCCTCTGTGCCATAGAGGGTCAGCTTGTAATTTTCTCACAAGTCCAACAGATCTTTTTCAGAGGACCCCAAGATCCGCCCAAGGTTGGGCTTTGGAATGTAGTAATCACTTGCTTGGATGTTAGTTGCCGCCCATTGCTTATATGGCTAAAACAGAGATGTACTCCTCCTGTGAATGTGTGACCCTGATATCATGGCTTGGGGGCTTATGCTACAGATCAGCCACAGCTGTATCACCCTCTGCAAGGTCCTTGAGGAGAGTGTCCATGTGCTCAGGGCCAGATAGTTGACTCTGAGTTTGTGAACATTGATTGGTCTCCTGAGACCACGTGATATGACAGTTTTCCCTTTCTTATCAGTAAAATATATTTGTGATCAGTTTTAAATGTCTCTTACCTTCCTTCTGCTGTTCCTGTGTAGTGCCAAGTCTTTAGACCATAAACCCTTTATCTTCTATTTAGAGTGAGTCCATCAAGCCGGAGGAGTTCACCTTTGAAATATTTGAGCGGTTTCTCAATAAGTTATGCCTTCGCCCGGATATTGATAAGATCCTACTGGAGCTGTGAGTTATTTACACATTCATACTTTCATCTTCTAATTTATCCATTATAAACCTTTGTTGTACTACTACCTATAATTGTGAAATTATTGATTTCCTTTATTTATAACTAACATCTTATAATGTTAAATACTTTTTAAATACTTTCTGTAGCTTTTAGAAATGAAAATACAGCATTTATTCTACATATTATCTGCCTTATTTTATTATCCGCCAATTCTTTCTCCTCATCCTTGTTCCGACTCCCACCTCTCATGCCTTCTCTTCCTTTCATGGAGATTACTACTTCTATTAGTGCTTCTCATCACCTTTATGGATATATATATATATTATAGTGCCAGCGTAATGATCAACTGTGCTTTTTTAAATCCTTCTAGTTCTTTAATGCTCCATTCACTTCACTTTGTTTTTTTCTTTGTGTTTTCCTCTCATTATATTCTATATTTGACTCATTGTTGCTCTGCATTGTTCCCACTTTTATTATTTTTCAAGCAAAGAGAAAATATGCAGATAGCAAACTTCCTACATGTACGTAAATGTATGAAACCAACAAGGGCACACTATTCATGCTCACTCCTTTTATTTGCTGTAAAGTCTCTTTGTACTTCCATCTTGTCATTGCTTTCTGTCTCTTTTCTCTACTTCTTATTGTAGAGGAGCTAAAGGGAAACCTTACTTAAATCTGGAGCAATTGATGGAATTCCTAAACCAGAAGCAGAGGGATCCACGACTCAATGAGATCCTTTTCCCTCCACTAAATAGGGACCAGGTGCGCCAGCTTATTGAGAAGTACGAGCCCAACAAACAATTTCTGCAGCGGGGTAAGTCAGGAAACTGAAGAGCACATAGGAAATTGCTGATGATTATTTTACAAGTAAGGAATACTGTACTTCCCAAGGATCACATATTTGGAATTAAAATACCTCAGAAAGGCCCAAGGCCATAGCAATATGAAGCTGTGGCGACATTACGATAGGGCCTAAGAATGTCATCGGCGGGCTGTTCCACACCCTATGGGGGTGTCTAGGACTTCCAAATACGATAGGCTTACCTCAGCCCCCCTTCCCTCTCCTACCTTTATGGTAACCCTGCATTGCCATATGTGCCAGTTGCAGATATTATTATTATCCTTTATTTATATGGCGCCACAAAGGTTCTGCAGCGCCTTACACAGTACATAAATGAGCACACAAGAAAAAACAGTAATAGTAGTACAAAACAATGCAGGACAGGGACATGGTTTATAAACATTGCTGCATACCACAAGCAGCAGGACATAGGCAACCAAGTGATAGGTGCCAATTGGGGAGTTAGGAGTACATGATAGTATAAGTAAGGGAGGAAAAGCACATGAGGGATGAGGGTCCTGCTCGTGAGAGCTTACATTCTAAAGTATACCAAAGTTACCTGCTCCCCGCAGTGGCATCTCTAGGTAAGGTTATATATTAATTTGTCTAAACTTTTTCTCTCCTTTCCAGACCAGATGTCCATGGAAGGCTTTAGCCGCTTTCTGGCTGGGGATGAGAACAGCATTGTCCCCCCGGAGGCTCTTGACCTGAGTGATGATATGACGCAACCGCTCACCAGTTACTTTATCAATTCCTCCCACAACACCTACCTCACCGGTAAGACGTCCGTGGGACACGCACATAGATGTGTGGCTGTATCCTGTTCTAGCACTGAGCTGGGCCTCTGATTTTGTATGTACTGTAAATGAAAAGCATAGACAGCATGTTCATATTATTCACAGATTATCATATTAAACAGCAAAATCAGTGAAGTAGATTTACTGAGAGCGGCCATTGTGGTCCCTTTAACACTTTTAATTGGAGTTGTAGCTTACATATAAGTAAATCACCCCCATTATATGAACTCCATCCTCTAATTGAACAATTATTTAGTATCGGAAAGATTTCTTAAGTAAATTGACAATCACTGGGTGTACATACTATACATTGGTCCTGCAGATTGGTCGCAGGCCGTATAGTTGCACAATATATCGTATAGTGATGCAGAGGTGATGGCCAGTATGTCAGTTGCCATAATGATTTTACCATGATTAATATTAGTATGTAACCTTGTGCTTATTTCTCCCCTACTCCGCCTATATGTGACCTCTCTTCCTTTCTCGCTCCCTCTCTGCGACTCATGTTGTGCAGCCGGACAGCTGACTGGTAACTCCTCCGTGGAGATGTACAGACAGGTGCTGCTCACAGGCTGCCGCTGTATTGAGCTGGACTGCTGGAAGGGACGCCCCCAAGATGAAGAGCCCTTCATTACCCATGGTTTCACCATGACCACTGAGATACCGTTCAAGGTACTAAATAAGTGCCATAGCTGAGAATGGTATGTTGTGTTACCCTCTGATAAGTCAGATTGTAATTGTCTCCTCTCACAAACAGGAAGTCATTGAAGCAATAGCAGAAAGCGCCTTCAAAACCTCCCAGTTTCCAGTCATTCTATCATTTGAAAATCATGTTGACTCGTAAGTACTAGACTAATACTATTCCAGTTCGTTCTCTTTTGTTTTCCTCATTACTTTTTGTTCAGCGATTTATCATCACACACTTAATTATTGCCCTGTATTCCCTCCTTTGTGAATTTTTTTTTTCACTCAATCAATTCTGCAGTGCAAAGCAACAAGCTAAGATGGCTGAATATTGTAGGAACATCTTTGGAGACGCGCTCTTAATCGAACCCCTGGAGAAATATCCTGTGAGGAGACCTTTTATTATTAATTCAGCTTCTATCTGTTCTTTTCCATTCATTCTCCTGTTGTTATTTTCCTCTTTCAGTACAAGCACATCTGCCTACTCCATATTTCCCTCCACACTCTCACATATGCCCTCAATGGACACAATTCTCTCTCTGGGGACCACTTACATCCCTATTTTACCATTTTCAAGCCCCTCAGTCTAATGTTTACCACACGGTTTTACTGTTGTAAGTCATATTATATAATTGACCTGATATCACAGCATGTGTCACCAAAGACCATGATGCCCGTTTATGTTCCTTTCAGAATCCATAGTATCATTGTAAAGCTTGTTGGTAAATGATGTCCTCCCTTACAGTGCGCAATACAACATGCAATAGTCTAGAAGGTCTTCCCGCACAATCTGAAGAGGTGCACTGTACAAAAGTTTAAAGCTAAATCCTACCACTCTATAACCACTGCCCAGGTTAGCCTCAAAGGGTTTAAATGAATCATTAGTAAAGAGACATCATGGCTACATTTATTATGTGTGGCTCTTTTGTGTGTTAGAAACGTTGCTTGAAATTAGACAATGTGCACTGAGAAACCTGCATTTTTACGGAGCTGAAACTGTCAGCTGCAAAATAAGTCCACTGACAGTATGAGAGAACACCCAATCTGTACCAGCTCAGGGCTGGTGCAAAAATCAAGCCCTTAGGTGGAGCAGAAATGGGCATTCACCTCTACACAACAAGGATGCCACTAAAAATGTGTCCTTTCCTCCCCTACATCTCAAATCTGTATCCACACCTTGCTATATGAAATATTGTTTCTGCGCTGCTCCACCAAGCAAGGTACTGCAGTATGCCTTCTCCGTAATTTGCCAGGAAGACTCTCACTCCACCCTTTCCAACTGCTGTCTCAACATTTTGCCCTTGCATATTGCTGCCATCTTGGCAAACTTATGCACTTTAGCACAAATTGAAGCGCACAGCAAGCGTGTTGTGATGCTCTTCAGCCACTTTGGTCTTCATAAATGTGGCCCGGTATATTATTTAGTACTCCAGTTGCACTTAAAGACACAGTGGTCCACGATGTGTTTCGGACACTTGGCCCAACTGCCAATTAAGTGACTCTTGCTCAATTGGGGCATCCACATGAGCCGCAAAATTGGACGGTTAGCTACAGGGTGGCCACATTTGTGGTCAGCACTACTGTCCCTGCCTGTGGTTTGCTTCTTCCACTTCTCAACTCCAAAAGGCTTGGCTTACTGGACCGCCTCAGCTCATGCCTCCATCCCAATCCTTCACCAACCCCTGCATTGCTTACTGTACCTCCTCAGCTCATGCCTCCATCCCAATCCTTCACAAACCCCTGCATTGCTTACTGTACCTCCTCAGCTCCAGCCTCCATCCCAATCCTTCACAAACCCCTGCATTGCTATAACCTTTAACTTCCATACCTATTGCATACTTAAAATGTCACTCTTTTGGTCACCAGCTTCAGCCGGGTGTGGCTCTCCCAAGCCCCCAGGAACTCATGGGGAGGATTCTAGTGAAGAATAAGAAGAGGCATCGGGGAGGGGGGAAGGGCAGCGTCAAGAGAAGAGTCAGCGAGCAGCCGTCCAACACTTACAGTGACTCTTCCAGTGTGAGCGAGTCTCCTGCAGTGGGTATGTGACAGGGATCCTACATGTCAGGGGTATAGTATGTGCAGCTTTCAGCATTTGTTTTTTGGACCAGACATAAAGGAACATGATCCTCAAAATGTTATAACAAAATTATTTACAAAAATATTTCATGTAAAAAAGTCTCAGGTTTAATTGTTTTCACGGTAGTCTCCCTTTACAGTAGAAGTCTATCAAATCATTATAAGTACTATATCCCAGCTGATAACATTTCAGGTGTTCCCTAGTAGAAAGAAGATATTCCTTACAGGCTGTAACATATCTCCTAGTTCTGGCTGTTACTTTTATATTTAATAGAACATGGCAGACAGCCAGTATCCTGGGCTTATAGATTGCACTCTCATAAATTTAGGTCTAGCTCACAAAATGGCTGCCGCCTCCCTCTGTAGGTGACGGAAGCTCTTTATAGATATAGGGCAGAAGAATAATATCAGAGATTTAAAACATTTATTTTCTTCATTATGAGATTTTAAAATAAAGAAGAGGCAATGATCTCTTTATCTACCATAGCCTATATCTCTCCAGGCGCTGCCATTCTCCACCTGCTGCCTGAGAAAGCAGAGAGCTGCAGTGCATTATCCATGTGCAACCTAAGACTTGATGCCCCTGTATATTGTGGAACGTACTGTATATTTGCAGCATGTTTGTCTAAGAGAAATGGCTGTAATTGTAACTGTAATTGTAATACGATTGTTGCACCTGTGTATATGCTTTCTTCCTCCTAATGACATGTTCCATGTGCAGGAGCACTGATATCTGACTCAGCTGATGTATCGCTGACACTTTCCAATGGGGATGAAAAAATGGAGGAGAGGATTCCTAAGTGTGTGGAGCCACGCAAGTCTATAGGTGAGATTACTACTGTGGTACTGTAGTGATAATAATAATGTATATATGATGTACTTGCCTTACCCTTATTATACCTTTCTCAGACCGTGATGCTTATAGTGAGGAGGAGGAGGATGAAGAGCCGTCTGATCCTAAAAAGTCTGATGAAGTAAGTCCTGCTGCCAGAAAACACCAAGGGCCATTTACTACAGCTCTGCCAATGTCTGACCTTTTGTCTTTCAGGGCACTGCAAGCAGTGAGGTCAGTGCCACAGAAGAAATGTCCACTCTTGTTAATTACGTGGAACCTGTTAAGTTCAAGTCATTTGATGTAGCCAACAGTGAGTAACCTAGGGATGAAACAAGTGGGCGAGTGCTGCTGTACGGGGGCAGAGACAATGGCCCTGATTCAGGGATGTTTGCAGCGGCCATCTCGTACGCAGTGGATGTGCGCAAATATGCAAATTTTGTATACACCGGATATGTACTGAGACGCCCACATCGCAAATTCAAGCAACTGTGTACAAATACGCAGCCGCCATCCCATAGCATAATCGGCCATCTGAGTAAGCCCTATTGTCGTACAGAATGCCCGCTTAAATTGGGAGGTCAGAACCTCTTTATCTGCATATGGGATCACAGGCGTGGGCTATGTCACTCCCCGGTAATGGCCGGGACATGCCTGCTTTTTTTGCCACCACTCCCCGTTACCTCTCCCAAACGACCTCTAACTGTCAATCGCTTTTTGAATGAATAGTTGCTGCAAGCGACTACGGTAATGTACCTTGATGCTTGCGCAATGCGACCCCGACGGCTCATAATTGCTCAACTGCGTGAATATCCGAATGGCGTACATCTCTGTATCAGGCCCAATGTGTGGAGCCTCTATCCATGGGAGCGTGGTGAATGGAATATTTGCTATACGTTGAATTACAGATGTTGATCTGCTTAAAATAGCTGTATTGTATTTTATCATTAGTCGTGTAAATAATATAATAAGTATATTGCAAAGTACATGTTTTTGTTTAGATTTAGTACTTTGTACCATTCATTAGAAAAAGTGATTATGTCAAATATAATTCAGCTATATTTGGACTAAACAAACTTTATTAAGTTACTCCATTAGGCTCTTATTTTAGGTTTGCTTAAAGTAATTTATAAAATATGACTATTTTCTGTTACTTTTGGCTGCTGTACTGTAATTACACTCCTGCAGTGCCCAGGTCCAAGCTCTGAGTAGGGGTTAGGATGCTTTTTGCATTTCATGGACTGCAAAACGAACATGAGGACCACTTCCATCAAATCTGTCTCTAATGCCATCAAATCTATCACCCTCTCAAATCCATAAGTTGCGTAAAAAATCGTGAAAAATGCGTTTAATGTATTGGGTCTGGTATTTCGGGGGGCCGTAAGAAAGCGACAAGTGTTTTAAACATCGCACGTGGCTGGTGCAGGCATTTTATTAAAACCGTTAAAAAAAAACACCTGCGCCAGCAACGTGCAATGTTTAAAAGACTTGTCGCATCATTAAGGCCCCCAGAAATACCAGACACAATACATTAAACACATTTTTCACAACTTTTTTTTTTTTGCCCAAAATTTCAGTGGTCGTTTTTTACCATGTATGTAACTTACGAAAACATTTTGGGGTAAAGTATCATTAGAGAGGGGTGTGCAAAGGGTTGTGAAAGAAATTCCCACATTTTTAACCAAAAAAGGATTTTGCTATTTTTTTGTCAATGTCTGAGATGGAGAAAAGTTTTCTCCAGTATTTCACAAAAAAATGGCGATAAATTATAGCTGGTGGAATGATATCGCCGAAAAAACGGGCTATAATATCGCCGCTAATTGAATACGGTCCTAAGTCGCAATGCGACTTGACTAGGAGGTACCATAGGGATGCCCACTGCTGCCTTCCCATATTTGTACGACAACGTACAACAACGTAAACATCGGTAACATCGATACAGCCACACAGCTTGTAAGTCAAGTCTGACCTGCCTCAAATACTGCGGCTCTCCTGACACGCAGAGAGCTCTCATGCTGCGAAGGCGATTGTAATGGCTAATTTATGCACGCCCATGTAACAGCGGTCAGACACGCCTGCATTTGCCTAACCATCCCTTGTTACCTCCCCCAATGCTGACTACTTGTCATTCACTTTGCAAATGCATCCTCTGTGCGAGCGCAGTCCCGAACCAATTGCTGCGTGTGCACAGTACGGTTTACACGCATGCGTAATGGCAAACAATCGCGCAATCTGCATAAATAGCGGCTTTGTGTAAATCTCTGAATTAGGCCCTATGGGCCTGATTCAGACCCACCCGCGAGCGGCTGTCCGCTCGCAAGTGGGTCGATGGTGCGCATGCGCGAGACGCAACGAGCGAAGGACTTTCCTTCGCTCGTTGTGTCTGATCAAAGGGGGCGTGCTGTCGATGTTGATTGACAGCATGCCCCCTTTGGTGGGCGTGCCGGGGGCGTGCCTCCCAGACGGGGGCGTTCCCAAGGGAACGCCTACCGTCAGAAGCCGGCCCCACTGACATCACTAGTGATGTCAGTGGGAGTGATTTTGGCTCTGATAGAGCCAAAATCACTCCGGGCCTTGCGGTTGAGAAACTCAACCGCAGGCTTCGGCTCGCAGTGGTGATGGTCGCGATGGTCAAGACCATCGCGACCATCATCCTGCACGCTCGTATATGCTGTGAGTGGTGACCCACAGCTATACGAGCGTCCAGGAGGACGCTCCATAATTATGGAGGTGGGCCCTGATTCAGAGCGAGCGCTCTGGTCAGAGCATCCGGCTCTGAATCAGGGCCTATGTGTGCACTATATAAAAGACTGTTAAGAAATAATAATAAAATTGTGTTACATGTCTTTTAATAAGTGAGAGTGGTATGAAGTTGATCAGTGATAAGTATTGGAGAGGGTGTATGGGGCACATATTGTACATCAGCAATCACAATAAATAATTCACCGATTCTGTGTTTTTTCCCCGATTTTAACTATTCCCCAATCCACCAATATGCACTCATACATTGCTGATATATACCAGGATTTGCAGATCATCTTCACCAAAGAATGGATTTGCCAATCAAAGAAGGCTCATTAGCTAATCGGTACCACACAGTACCAATCTACAACCGCAATTGGTCAGCAAAATCCAACATGTTGGACAACCTTATTCACAGATTCCAATCACATTTTGGTCAGAATCGGCAATCGGTGAATCATTTTTATTTTATTTATTTTACAAAATCATCTGCAAAACGCAGAATTGCCCCAATTGATTGCTGATGTATGGGCGCAATAAGTTTACATATAGACAATTAAGTTAAAATAATTTAGAGCTGTTTTACTAAAAAAGAAAATTTTTTAATGTATTTTACTTGGTGGATAAAATAACTGTTATCTTATATATTTTCTTTGTTTCTTTCTCCGTTACTATTCTTCTTTCTATTACACTATTATGCTTCTAATAACCCGTGTATCTTGCCCTATGCCCCATTCTGCCCATCCTCATATTATCTGAATTATTCGTCCTCGCTTTCGTACTATCCCCTTCATTCTCCCTCAGAGAGAAATAAATATTATGAAATGTCTTCCTTTGTTGAGACTAAAGCACTGGAGCAGCTTACTAAATCTCCCATGGAGTTTGTGGAGTATCCTTACATAAACGTATGTCTGAACACAGTGGAAGCAGCCATTTTGTGGTTTGCACTGATGTTCATGAGACTACCTATGAATTCCTGGTGACCTCTTTGAGGTACTGTAAAGCACAGAAGGTACAGCAGTGATGTCACTGATTTCTAGTGAACTTATTTTCATTCATTGACTAGGAGGTACCATAGGGATGCCCACTGCTGCACCCCCCGATTTATAAAGGAAACCGGTACACCCTCATTGCTATATTGTCTCCTTTAGAGCGGCCAGTTTTGCGTTTCCTCTCTAATCAGTCACTTTTAACTAACTTTATTTCTGCCTCTTCTCTCCATTTCTCTCTTTCGTTTCATCCAGTATGTGACTGTCAGTCTTTCTCTCCCTTTCGGGTTAGCAATCAGTGTGAGCTCTTGTTGTCTTGTCTCAGCCACTTGTGGTCCTCCGTGTCTTTCTGTGTTTGCCTTAGTTTTATGGGGTCTATTTACTAAGCAGTGTTAGGAGGAGTGAAAAGTGATAAGGTGCCAACCAATCAATTCCTAACTGTCATATCACAGGCTGTGTTTGAAAAATGACAGTTGGGAGCTGATTGGATGGCACCTTATCACTTTTCACTCTTCACTTTTCCTAACACTGCTTAGTAAATAGACCCCTATGTCTCATTCCTCCCCCCTCCCCGTGCCATACAGCCCTGTCGCCTGCCCCAATTCACTTTTATTACACAGCCCCAGTGCCTCCGCTCTTTTCTTTCCACTTTTTTCCCCTGACTTCTCCTCTATCAGATATAACAAGAAACAATTGAGTCGTATTTACCCCAAAGGAACGAGGGTAGATTCTTCTAATTACATGCCCCAGGTTTTCTGGAATGCAGGATGTCAGATGGTGGCATTGAACTTTCAAACTCAGGGTAAGTCCAAAATCCTAATTATAACATACACATGATCTTTAATATGAGTGCTAGCTGCCACGTTTAGGGACTGGTTGATATCTATCTCATATTGATTTGCAACATTGAATGACATTCTTTATTACGTTTGCCAGGCAGGCTGTGATAGTGTGATATTGTATTAATGTAATTGGAATAGGTGGGAGCACATTCGGGAATGTTGGTAAATGCAGATGGAAGATGAATGTTTATACTTTCTTAGTAAGTAATAAATCAGTGCACACTTATTCCATATGGTGCAGCATAAACAGAACAGATACTTAAAACTTTCTTAGTAGCCAGTAAATCAGTGCACACTTTCTCCAATTTTATTCAAATCAAATTGTTTTTTTACAAAGAAATCTCTGTCTGATCCTAGGCCCTCATTCAGAGCCGTACGCTCTGAGCAGAGCGCACGCTCTGAATGAGGGCCGCCCTCCATAATTCTAGAGCGTCCTCCTGGACGCTCGTATAGCTGTGGGTCACCACCCACAGCCTATACGAGCGTGCAGTTTGATGGCTGCGATGGTCGTGACCATTGCGACCATCGAAACTGCGAGCCGGAGCCTGCGGTTGAGGTTTTCAACCGCAAGGCCCGGAGTGATTTTGGCTCTATCAGAGCCATAATCACTCCCACTGACATCACTAGTGATGTCAGTGGGCCGGCTTCTGACGGTAGGCGTTCCCTTGGGAACGCCCCCGTCAGGGAGGCACGCCCACCAAAGGGGGCGTGCTGTCAATCAACATCGACAGCACGCCCCCTTTGATCAGACACAACGAGCGAAGGACTTTCCTTCGCTCGTCGCGTCTGGCGCATGCGCACGACGGAGCTTTACCGCCGTCGTGCGCATGCGCAGTGCACAACATCGACCCACTTGCGAGCGGACAGCCGCTTGCGAGTGGGTCTGAATCAGGCCCCTAGTCCATACACATTTATACTGATAATTAACCCCTGGTGCACCAAGGAATACCACTGCTAACAATTCTAAACACCTAGGCAGATAGTGGGATCTCTGTTATCCCTATAGGCTGGAGTTAATACATTGCTTGTAAACAGGAGAAGCACAGGTGGCCACAAAAGTGATGACTGCCCATATGTGTAAGAGATACACAAAATTATACTGAAAAAAGAATAGTCTCCAACAGATATAAATATACATTTTCCCAATAATAGTGCTTGTAGGGGGCGCTTGTGTGTGACCCCAGCACGCTGCACTTATAGTACTTACATACAGTAGTAGGAACCTTTCTTGGCCACCTCTGATGCTGCTTCATTATGTGTATAGGAGAGTGCTCTCTGCCAGCTAGATGTACACATAATTAATAGTTTGTTAAAGTGCCAAATATAATCTTGTTGTGTACACTGTTTTTTTTATCTGTTTATGTAGAGAGATGAGATTAAAGACAGAATTATAATGCCAGTGTGTCAGTAGCCTAATTTACTAATCTAGGAAGGACATTTCTATAAATTTGTACCATTCCCCATATTCCTCTATCCTTTTGTTTATATTACAATGTTTATAAACCTTTTTAGAATGATGGAGTATTGCTTGAGCATGCCGATTTATTGATGCAACATTTTGGGGGTTAATTCAATTAGCCCCAATAATTTTTTTTTACTTCAGGCAATTCAATTAGATCCCGTATTATTCTCCAGAAAAATTATCCGTTTTTTGGGCGAATACACATAGGATTCATTATAGGGTCACAGGCCTATATGTTTTCTCGTCCGCGATCGGGAAAACTGGACTGCTTAACGGGGATTCAGGCAGATGAAAAAAAAATCCCAGTTAATTGCTGGCTTCGGGGCTAATTGAGTAGCCCCCGGGGATTGATTAGCCTCAGTAAATTACCACAGCTAATTGAATTCCTCCTTTTGTCTTTTCCAGCTTTTAGACTCATGAACTGATTTCTTAAAAGATTATTTTTACATTTTGAAATTATATTAAACTGATGAAACTTTTATCCTTCAAAACGTAGAACTAAGCAATATCGGATTGAATTCCCAAATTTTAATAAGACTTTCTTTTTTTAACTCTTGGTGAAAAACCTGAACAAACTGATAACGGAAGACTTTCTATCTATAAGAACGGGTGATAAAATGATTTGTGTTTGTTATTTTAACTATCTATAGAATGAACCACTTGATGTATTTATTAAATTAAGTTGGTACTCCATTAATCAGTACTTCAGTTCTAATTTGAAACCAAGCTGGTTTAGCCTTTAAAATGATTGTCAGTTTAAAAATCCGGGGAGATTTGTATAAATCGCTGCAGCATTGGAAGATCGCAACCTATTACATTTATCCCCAGGTGGCTGTAGCTGGGGGCAGCTGCGGGTGACTGTTATACTACTTTATGCTAACACAGCATCTGTAAAACTAATGCGAGGATCCTTGTGTGCGCACACGGAGAACCACGGCGCCCATTGATTTTATGCCAATCACCGCAACTGTCCGCATTGGCATTGTCACTTGCACCAGCCCCAGGCTTGGTGTAAGAGCTCTATCAGAAACAGGCCTCCCGTCCCCATACACACCACTCAGAATCGCATTAAGCTTTTGATGCATGCTCATGATACTCCCATGATACTCCCACAAGTCAGGGTGGTGCCATATTTCACAGAATGTCAGATCCCGAGGATGGACATACGCATAAGTCACTTCTGCCTATAGGCAAAAACTCACTGCGTCTGTGAAGAGAGATCTGTGCAACTCAGAATAAGCCCAATAAGACGTTGGGTGATGTTCCCTCACTGTCCCTACATATGGTTGAGAGGATGCTGTCTGGAAAGCACTCTGTCCTACATTAGGAGGGACTGTCCCAAAATCCAACCCTTATGAAAAGGTATCCACACTGCTATCCATATTATACAGACTTTTCCTCTTTCTTCTCTTTTTTTTTTTCCCAATTCTGGAGCGGACCAAGGAGTTCATTCAGACCCGCTCGCTAAGATGCATACTCTCGCTGCTGTCGATGGTATGCAGTGTGTATGCATTGTGCACCACAATGCACGTGCGCATACCTTAGCGAAAGTTCACAATGCAGTCTCTCGCTGCGCATAGACAACCCAGCACAGTGAGTGACAGGGGAAGCCTCTTGTAGGTGGTAACAGGGGCTGGCCTTTTCAAACGGGGGAGTGGAGGTGCAAACGCAGGCGTGCCTGAGCATCTCAACTGCGTTTTAGAGGTGTGCATAATTATAAGACAGCATCATAGTACACGTCACCTGGCTTGTTTTCACACTGAAGTGCTCGCAGTGCTTACGACAGGGTATGGACAACCTCAAGCACTGCGATAGTATCCGATGTACTGATGGTTGCATACACTTCCTGGACATGACGTGCACAAGTGAGTGTCTTAAAACAGGCTGGTGGGTGTCTGCATACACTATGTGATCGCTCTCTAAGAAATACTGGGCGTGCTAATGAATTGCTGTGCGGTAGCACTGCTTATTCAATTTGCATACACATCGTGCGAGCGATCGCTTCTAACGAGCGGCTCTGAATCAGGCCCCAAATTCGTACAAATGAATGTGGCATATGCCAAGCGCTATTACCTGCAGCTTAATCAATGCGCCAAACCCTTTTTTCTATATCTGGGCCCCAGATCTGGCTTTGCTGCCACCTCTTGTTAATATTGTGTGCGGTAAAAAGCTATAACTAACATATAACATTGTTTCAAGGAAAGCCAGATGGAGGCTGATCTGTTCAATTCATTGATTTGCTCATTGAATCCTTGAACATTTGGGGAAAATGCAGTTACCCTGACCTTGAGCCAGTGCTGATTATTGGCGAGAGCTGGCACTGTCGTACCACAAACCTAGCTCCAGAATGATGGGGATCAGTGGGGCTGCATTACATTGAAAACTAGTTGTCACACATATGTACCAATGGTAAAGCACAATGGAATTTGCTGGCACAATATAAATAAAGGTTAATAAGTAATGTTAATATATATAATATATGTACATATGTAAATTTGCTTTTAGTTTGGAGATAAAATATCTTACAAAGGTGACATTCAAGTTATTCAGTTGTATATATAGATTTTCCATTGTAAAATAACACTGAGAGATATTGCAGGTATCATTGTGCTGCTTGTGTGCCTTACAGACCTTGCCATGCAGCTAAATATGGGGATATTTGAGTATAACCGACGGAGCGGGTACCTCCTAAAGCCAGAATTTATGCGTCGGACAGACAAACCTTTTGATCCTTTTACAGAAAACATAGTTGATGGGATTGTGGCAAATACAGTGAAAATCAAGGTGAGAGAGCAGCTGATGAATGAGGGTGCTCCAGGAAATGATAACTTTACAATCGTAGCCGTAACTTTTCCTAAATTTATTGTTTCCTCATCTTATTTTGCTGTTCCCAGATTATCTCAGGGCAGTTCCTGTCTGATAAACGCGTGGGAATATATGTGGAGGTTGATATGTTCGGTTTGCCTGTTGACACCAAGAGGAAGTTTCGGACAAAAACTTCACAGGGAAACTCTTTTAACCCTGTGTGGGATGAGGAGCCATTTATATTCCATAAGGTGGGGACATTTTGTCTGTGTGTAATGTATGTGTGTTCATACCCTTCTTACTCTTTCTCACTCTCTCTCCTTTGCTATATACCTTCCGCTTTCCTACAAGTCTGTACTTCCATTTGCCTTTAGATTACTTCTCACCATGTTTGTGCTGTAGGTGGTGCTTCCCACTTTGGCCTCTCTTCGCATTGCCGTCTTTGAAGAAGGTGGAAAGTTTGTTGGTCACAGAATTCTTCCAGTCTCTGCGATACGACCAGGTGAGGCGGAAAGGAGGGAAGGTTATTTATTGAGCTGGACATTGTCTACTGTACGTAGATTTCTATCTTCCTGAAACAACATGGATTTGTCCTTTTATGATGGGGCAACCGAGGATCTGGGTGGGTTTTTTTCTTTCAAGTTGTATGTTTTGTTTTTTTTTATATATAAAGGGGCCTGTAAAATGTCATTATAACCAGCAGTATATAGCAGTCATAGAACTACACGTGTCATTAACTCTTTTTCTCCTCAGCCATAACATGACATACAGTATGTAACTGAAGCAGAAGTACCTAGGGAGCAGTACAGGGGAAGTACATAGATCTGTCCATGACTACTATTGCAGTGGCCAATAGTATGTCTGCTCTGTTAACCACATGTTGCAGACAACTTCATCAGCACCAGCTGTGGATAAATCTTAAGTCAGCCTTAGGTCAGTACTGTAAACTGGAAGCTACAGCATACAGTATTGTGAGACTGGCACTTGGTGCATACTAAGGCATATAACTAGTACATGAAGCAAACAATGGGCCTGATTCAGAGCCGTTCGCTATTTGTGGTCGTTCGTTTAAAAACAAGGGGTGGCTATTCAAATGATCCGTACGCACATTGCAGTCTGTTCACACCTCTAAGTCTGAACGAGCGAGCAAAACATACGCTCGTTTATTTGTTAAAAACGCCCCCTGGCCGCTCGCACCATACGTCATGTCCGCTATTTATTAGATTAATCGAGTACATCGACCAGCGTATGAACTGCTCGCTATTCTTGTGGTTGGTGTTTGCTACCACAAATTTGCGAGCAGTTCTGGCTATAAAATAACCCAGTGACGTGGTCAATGACGCTGCTGTTTTAAATATACACACCCATAAAACGCCCGTTTTGACCTTTAAGCACGCCTGCGTTCGGATCTCCACTCCCCATTTTCAAGCTCCTTCCCCTGTTACCACCCACATACGCCTCATTCTGTCACTCAAAATAGCAGGCCCTCGCTATATTGCGTACCAACGATTTTCGGCCGCACTGACTGGTTCGCGCATGCGTACTAAAAACCGTACGCATGCGCAGATGTGCAAACATCGCTCGGAACGAGCGTACTGCCGCTAACGAGCGGCTCTGAATGAGGGCCAATGCTCTTTGTTCTGATCTTTTCTATGACTGCTGTTTTTGTAACCAGTATAAAACAGTTTCTACAGTTAAACTACCAAAGACTGTCTTTTGCTATGACAAGCAGCTACTTCCTGATCACTACAGGGGCTTCAGTAAACTGGTGGAAGTGTGGGGCTTTGCAGAGGTGGAGGCTCTGTAACTACTGTACCCCATACTATTATGGTAGTTCTACCCCTGGACACTCTGTATTAGGGGTGTGACTCCATCCAGTTCCAGTCTGCAGAGTTGGTCTACCACTGTTATAATTTCCACTAGAGGCCTTCCCTTACGGGAAGTTTCTCATTAGTTTATTGTCTAGTCCTTTTAGCAAAAGAATGGGGTTGTCAAGGTGATACCTTCCCACTGCAATCTCTTTGATCAGATACTCAAGTAACATGCTATGTTATTTGTCACATAATCTGCACTTAATACATTTTCTGCATTTACAATAATATACACAAGCAATCTAAAAACCTTAATAATTAAAATAAGTTATGTCTTCCTATTCTTGCCTGGGAAAACATGCTTCCAGTCACATATAGGGCCGTATTCGATTAGTGGCGAAAATGGACGTTTTTTGAAGAAAAAAATGGCAATAATTTCGCCAAAAAATAGGCGAAAACGCAATTGGTGAAAAAAAAACTGGAGAAAAGTTTTCTCCATTCTAGACCAGGCGAAAAAAAATACAAAATCCCTATTTTTAGCTAAAAATGTGGGGATTTCTTTCAGAACCCTTTGGTCACCACCCCTAATGATGACCCCTAAAAAAATGTGTAAGTTGCGTACGACAGCGCAAATTTTGGGTAAAAAAAAAACGTTGAAAATGGTTTTAACGTATTGGGTCTAATTTTTCAGGGGACGGTATGGATGTGTGAAGCATTTTAAACATTGCATGCGGTCGCAGCAGGCAGTTTTTTGCGTTTATTAAAATTGCGTTTGTATGACGCGAAAATATACTTGCACCCATTTTAATGAACCCCCAATTTACGTGGAACAGTAATTTCCTGGAAAAAAATTGCTCCTTATCATTATCAACGGTTTTTGTTTTTTTCACCCAAAATTCTGCGGTCGTTTTTTTGCCAAAGTGCGCAACTTACGAATTTTTTTTTGGGGGGGGGGGTAATTTATCATTAGAGGGGCTGTCCAAAGGGTTCTGAAAGAAATTCCCACATTCTTGGCAAAAAAATAGGGATTTTGCTTTTTTTTTCCGCCTGGTCTGGAATGGAGAAAATTTTTCTCCAGTTTTTATTTGCCAATTGCGTTTTTGCCTGTTTTTTGGCGAATATATCGACATTTTTTGGCGAAATACGTCAGTTTTCGCCTATGGCGAAAAAAAGGCAGTTTTCGCCGCTAATTGAATATGGCCCATAAGGTGCATACACACGTAATGATTTTGTAACCAACAATTTTCTGTCAGATTTTCCCTTGAAAAAGTGAACGATTTTTTGAAGTGTAATGAACGATTTTTACAACGATGAACAAAAAAAGTTCCTTCAATTAATGAAAATCGTTATATTGGACAGTCTGAAATGGACGATGAACTACAAACGGGAGCGCGCTTGAACGATTATCATTCATCATTATAACTCAGAAACTGAACGATTTTTTGACCGATAACAATGTCTGTAACATCAAATCGTTCAAAAAATCGTTACGTGTGTATGCACCTATAGTCTTAAAGAGATTGAGTTGCAGGTATGGAGCTGATACTAATGGAAAGTTTGCATGTTCTAAAAGGTGAGGATATAAAAATGATTGCTATTAAAGCCGGTGTTTCAGATATCAATCTACCATTAATCACAACATATATCTTGATACCATCGGTCTTTACCTGCCAGGTTATCACTACATCTGTCTCAGGAATGAGATCAATCAGCCTCTGTGTCTCCCGGCACTGCTTGTGTACACTGAAGCAAATGATTATATTCCTGATGACCACCAAGGTGAGCGATTACCACATATATCCTGTGAATTCATTAACGAGTTTATGTTCTCTTTCTATTGTATAAACAGTATGTATCCTCTCATCTTTCTCATATTATCACATCTAGATCATTACTCTTAACTTGTTTTACATTTCTGACTCATTTCTCATTGTTGGTTATTTCTTGTGCCGTGTAATGATGACCCCTAACTTCATCCTCCCCAGAGTACATCAGAGCTCTGATTAACCCCATCCAACATGCCAGTCTGGATGAGAGGGCAAAGAAACTCGTGGCTCTAATTGGAGACAGTGAGGTATAGCACACATCAAGACTTACACAAGACAGACATGATCATATTCATAAAGCTGTGCTAGATATGGCAGCGGGATAAATCTAGGAGCATCACTTACTGCTATTTCTCCTTCATCCACTAGGGGACACTGGAGTTCAAGACAGTGGGGGCATAGACGGTGGTAGAGTAGAGCCTGGCACTTTAAATAATTCAGAAGTGTGACTGGCTCCTCCCCCTCTATGCCCCATCAGCCCCAGTTTTAGAAATGTGCCCGAGAAGAGCCGGTCACATAGGGCTGAGCTCCAGCCCACACTTAGTAATTTTACTTTTATTTTAACTTTATTTACTTTCATAGCTTCAACAAGCATTGAGGACAGGCTGACAGAGTGCTGCGTCTGTCAGCCTGCTACATGGAGGCATCAGGAGGACCCGCCACCACTAATAAAGAGTGCGTGTCCGGGTCCCAGGCACCCTGGCAGTAGCTCAGGGAGGGACACACCACAGCTTAATATAGAAGCTGTGTCCGTGCTTCCCTATGCCTAGCAGCAGTCCTGATGCCAGCAGCTGGTAAGTATAGCTCTGTTCCCCTGACTAGCGGGGGACTGAGTTAGATCTGCGGCCCCTCCGCCCCCTCCCAGGCTCATACAGTCCTGGATTCCTGTTATAACGCCGCTAGCGTTATTACAAGGGGCGGAGCTACCGCGCATATAGCGCGGATACCCATCAAGGGAGACTGTTCAGACAGTCTGTAATTACATAG
Source organism: Taudactylus pleione (assembly GCA_031769625.1). Classification (NCBI taxonomy): domain Eukaryota; kingdom Metazoa; phylum Chordata; class Amphibia; order Anura; family Myobatrachidae; genus Taudactylus; species Taudactylus pleione. The sequence continues at coordinate 9,250,931 of JAUIMM010000249.1, forward strand.
GTGCGCTGTGCACTGCCCTGCTACGAGCTGCTGGCGCATCTCTTAACATCCCTGCACTGCTGAGTCAGCGCTGGCTCACTTAAAAGAGTCTGACAGCGCTGTGTGACTGCTGCCGATGTGATCTCCTCCTCCCTCTGCTCTATGCCATAGTGGTGAGCAGCAGGGGTTAGTTTATTGCCGGTTAAGACCGGATGCAGTTAGCGCCGGGGCTCTACTCCCGGCAGTGAGGGGGCGTGGCTTAGGTCCGGCAGCCGTTACTGCTCCCGGGGAGCAGGCACCGCATATTTTTTCTAGCCTCTCAGTTGGCGCGCACTACAGCACAGGCATATGCAGAGACTGTCACTGTACAGAATACAGGCAGTCTGTAACTTTGCAGAGGCAGCTGTTTGCAGTGCAGGGAGAGGGTAGAAGTTTGTGCCTGAAGACGCTGCACTCACTGTACCGCTGCTGGAGTTAGTTCCAAGCACATTTGTCTACCTATGACATAATGCAATATGGGTAGCTTTGTATACATGCCTACATGAGTTAAGTGTATGTATGAGTATATATGTGTATATATATGGGGCTTTCCTGCTTATATATACTGTCTGTTAAAACCAGTTTTGTTCTATTGATGTTTCCAATGATAAAGCGCGGCGGAATACGCTGCGATATATAAGAACTGTTAATAAATATATAGATGAAGAGGACCTATGTGTATAGTCTCCCCTGTGCATAGCTGTAGAATCTAGATAGAACCTAGTTTGGTCTCTATTATAGTACAATGCTGAGGCATACTGAGCTGATTACAAATTATGCACGCAGCGTAGCAGTCTTCCTGCTTACTTAGTCACGCAGCGGAATGGTCCATATAGAACTTGGCTCATCTCTGTAGTTCCTATATGGTGGTCAGATTCCAGCAATGAACTTGTTAGTACTTTATCTAGCAGTAATGTACTTCTATTCTGTAGGGGAGAGCACTTCAAAACTGTCGACCCCACAACTATCCTAACTGCTGCTCTACGTCATTGTGATGTCACTGTGTAGAGATAGTTGCGACTATTTTACAATTGTCTATCTCAAGATGGCTGCTGGAGTCTGTTTGATTAGGAAATTAATCAGTACTCACTAATGTCAGATGTTATTGAAGCAGTACCTCTACATATCATGGGACCCGCCGCCACTATTATAGAGTGAGTGTCTGGACCCCTGACACTAGCTCAGGGAGGAACATGCCGCAGCCTAATACAGAGGCTGTGTCCATGTCACTTTGCCCTCCGCATGACAAATATGCCTGTATACGTTAAATATAATGCAGTATACTTCATTGATCTGAGGTTGTCCTTTTGATCCCCACTTTGAAAAGGTGGGTTCAACTGGAGCTCAAATGGCTCACCTGATAAGGCAAGGGCAGAAGGCTCCCAGGATCTATACCAGTCTGGGACAGCGCGCTGCTAAAATATCAGGCCTACAGAGGATGGACACACGGCACATCAGCAGTCTCCCTGCGTGGAGGTAAGCCACAGTTCATACTTACCTGGCAGGGGAGATACCATGATTACAAAGGTGATTCTCCCAGGGCGAGGCGCATCCATTGCACTCTGGGTGTGCTGACCCCCGATGATTTCTCAAAATGCTGAAATCTCGACTGCATAATTTGTGGAAGTGGGGGACTGCGTTCACGCTTTCTCCTGGATAAATTATCGTTACCTGTGACCTTGTATGAGGGTACATGTATGTATGTATGTATGTATGTATATATATATATGTATATATATATGTATGTATGTATCGCTTCTTATCCTTGCCATAAAGGCAGGGGTAGGATTTGTTCTTATCAGTTTTATATCTGATACCTTGCATATTTTAAAAAGAAAGATACTGCAATTGGAGGCTGGACTCTCCGGCTGCGGTGGGTTGGTACAACAACTTCTATTTACACCTACTATGTATGAATGTATTTGTTATATGTGTGGGTATGCCTATGCTTCCGCAATCATTAGGTTACCTCTAATTCCACAGATGGGAAGCCAGCTGGGATTACCAGAAGCTGTAGGCTATAATATATTATATTGGCTCTATAGACTAGAGTCATGTTCTGCAGTTTACATTGTGATAGTCACAATTCCCTAAGGCATGGCTTCTAATATGGACCATATACTTGTCTGGGAGCCTTCTGGTAGTCCACACAGGTATATAAGATAGGCACTTACACCCTTCTGGGTTTACAGTTTTGTTCCTGTCAGTTTATATCTACGGCGCCCCCTTTTCGGGGGAGTTATTATTATTACAATGTATGTGTATATAGGTGTATGTATATATACTCGCTTTGACAAAGGGGCACGTATCCCCCGAAACGTCGGCCTGTTTGTTTCAACATAGTTTAGATATACCTTTTTGATCACTATTTAAGTCTCGGAGTGCCGCTATTTGTGGTTCCTACTATGTATATATTTATATATTATATAGAGCATAATGATCTCCTGGTGCAGGAGTCTGACAAGTATACTTACTATGTTGACTTCTCATGCAACTATTTGTCTAAGTGTACGTGTGTATGTATACCAATATATTCATGTTCCTCGTATGACTACTTCCTAATAATTGGGAAACACCTGGTTTTTTTTATAGCCCTAACTGGGGTTTTCTTTACAGATGTATCCCTTCTTACTTGGGATAATTATTGCATTCTATGTCTATGTACAGGTACCTTTCTCTGTATAGGTTCCTGTACTCCATATTATTGTTTAGTCGCATATCTCAATAAAATGAGGCTATAAAGTGGCCCCTGGGTACATTCCTATCAGTACATAAAAATCCAGATTCTATTTCATCCTCAGGGCTTACTTGGTTAAATGACAACAGACCACACTTCTGCTCCTGTGCCTGAAGGTCTAGGGCCACCCGCCGAATAGGCAGGGTCAGGCCTGGCTTGATTAGATTGGTGGGTATCCAGTAAATCATGGGCCCTGCGGTTCAAGTTTAATCCCTCATTGTGAACACTATGATTGTCAAGGGTCACTGGTGGGATCCATCATCAAATATCTAATATTGCTATGTGTATCTTGACGAGTACAGGGTCTTATTTAATTCTTTCACTATCCCGCCTCTTGACTAATACGCACTTAACCATTATAAGTGTTAATGTACTAATACTTACTCTAGCAGACCGTGCTTGGGGTATATGTATAATCTATATAAGGATACACATCCCTAATGGAACAAGCTCAGGTATAGAGTCCTGTAGTACGACCTTCTTGTTACCACTAACATTTTGCTAGTTTTCTACAGTCTCTCCTACGGCAACATCGCCAGACTGAAGACTGTGCTATGGAGCATTGGTTTTTAGCCCACTGAAGCTACTCTCTATTCCCGATGTGACGGGTTGCTGTGAGATGGAGAAGGTCAGTGACATTCTACATAGTTTCTAGAGGGCTTCTGATTGCTCACAGGTAAGCGGTACCCCACTATTGCCTTGTAAGATGCTCCGATTTCATGCAACCTGACACGACATAGCCGTTATTCTCCCTTATGCATCCTAGCTGCAGACTTAGTAGCCATCCACTCTTTTTAGCAGTAGGCTCTACACTTTAGAGCTTTCCTGGCGTGCATAGCAAGTCACTTTATTCTTCTGTTGGGGTTATAATGGACTGTGACTGTAGCGCCTTGGGGGTTATGCACTTCTTTATATTAAAGCGTGACAGTCATTATGTTCCACGCAGGGGGCCTGGTTGGTTTTCCTGTTCAGTACTGTGAATATTTTCATCACACTGACAGGTACCTGATGGGTACCTCTATGGTTGTCCTAGTTCTGTAGCCTTGCTGTATGGTTGCTTCCCTATATTGGTAGCTCTCACTGGGTGACTGTTGCATCCGTGTTCTTTAACTGCTAGGGTAACTGGGTTGTTTTTATACTATGTTCAGGACAGCAGTTGATACTGCCTACGCACTTCCATCATGTTGGATGTTGTTTGGAGTTTGTTGCTGTGGGTTTCTTTTCAGGTCGGCACAGTGGCTTGGGCTGTAAGGTCTCCACCTGGGATGCCCCATACACTAATTCGAGACCCACCACAGGCAGTAGTAACCACTCAATAGGCAGACAACTGATGGGCTGCCAGACATTCTGCCAGTGGTCTGGTATGGGGATTTACAGCTGCAAGGTTTCAGTTGCTGTTTTTCCCTCTGTTTCTGAGTTGATTGTACTGCTGTCTGATGCTCTGAAAGGAATTGTGGTCTCGATTCTTTCAGAGCTGCCTCTGCCTCATTGGGATCTCTATCCTTATTGGAGACTTCTATGGTTTCACTCTGGTTGCCAACCTTGTAGTAGTTGGACCTCAAGAATGGTCCAGGGCGACTGTTCGGTCTTGTCTTTTGCTCCCTGTATACTCTTGTTAGGAGTCTGTGGACAGGATCAACTCTGTATCTGTAGATTGGTATTGTTATATGTATAACTATATGAGTTATGTCCAGCAGTGCTGGGATTCTGCTGTCTCCAAATTATACAGCTTCTCATGTTCAACTCTGTTCGTGCTTGGTCTGTTTCGGCTGAGCTTACGGTGTTCAGCTTTCATCTGCGGTTGTTCTCTTGCTAGCAGTATTCCATTCGATTTACGCTGTAAGGTGTGGATTTTCTATGGCTGTTTAGCAAGGAGCCTTGATTGTCTCCTCTGCTCTACAACACTTGATCTTCAGCTCTTGCCTTTCCATTAGGCCTACGGTTCTTGGTGATCCCGGTTTTCGGTTTTGCCAAGGGTTCGGCAAGTTCTCCGCGCTTCCCACCCGGGAGGTTGGCTTTGGGACGTCCCCACTGTCTTGAACTCCAGTGTCCCCTAGTGGATGAAGGAGAAAACAGGATTTTGGTACTTACCGATAAATCCCTTTCTCCGATTCCACAGGGGACACTGGACGCCCACCCAGCGCTGCGTACCTGCCATTTTGTTTGGTTTCTTATAAGGTTGTGTGACTGCATGTGTTCCCTGCAGTTTGTTCCTCTGTTCTCCCTCATTCGGTCTTGTTCCGTTCTGTGGTCTCCTCCTTCTCCTCGTTTTCCTATGGTCCTCCGTCTCCTCTCGGGCTCAGTTCTTAAACTGGGGCTGATGGGGCATAGAGGGGGAGGAGCCAGTCACACTTCTGAATTATTTAAAGTGCCAGGCTCTACTCTACCACCGTCTATACCCCCACTGTCTTGAACTCCAGTGTCCCCTGTGGAATCGGAGAAAGGGATTTATCGGTAAGTACCAAAATCCTGTTTTTGGTTTCTGATTCCTACATGCACACTTTCCTACAGGAAGCCATATGCACATCTGCTTATGTTGTAACCTCTGCTATTAGAGTCTGCACCTCCTAGTATCACTATACGCTTTTCTCTATACATTTCTCCACCTGTTCTGAACTACAGGTTCCAGTATAAATGGCTGGCATCTAATGCTTGGCAGGAACAGGTTGTGCAGTCTCACCGCACTGGGAGCACTACATTTCTCTCCTAACCTTCCAGAGATAACACACATTTTACACACAGCTCACATTGTCCCAGATTGTAACGTTTGTTCTTCTGTAATCAAAGCAGCCCAACAACGCAGAGAAGCCCCAAGAGAGGAAAAAGCCAGAAACGTCATTTGCCTCTCCACAGATACCTGTTGGGACCAAGAAACTATCAATCACCCCAGTGTCACCACCAGGTATGAAATGTGGGCGAGTGAGGAGATAGGCTGCCACACTGATACCTGTACAGTATCCCTTTATTCTGCGCCCCATGCCTGCTACTCCTGCTCACAGCATTCATGACAGGCAGCGCTGATTTCATAGGACGGATTCCAGAGCATTGCAGGCTTTGGTTACACTGAATGAACATCGCATACAAACTCTTAGAACATGCCGCTAACTTACCCAAATGTGTATGGTGTCATGTTTGAGAAATGTAGTGAATGTAAACAGCTGTAAATGCTCTGGAACTGTAAGTTGTAACTGGGACTGCTCTGCCAGGTTGTACAGAGGTTAAACCCTAATAAACCAGGTAGCAGCAATTTATTAGTCCATAGATGAGGATGTTTGGCGCTCTAGTTGTGAGCTTGCTTTGTTGATATAGTAACTGCAGGAAAACAAATGTAGTGTTACCTTAGTGATAGCTGATGCTTACCAGTAACCCTATACAGTATATGTACAGTATGTGTGTGTGTATATAATATATATATATATTAAAGACACTTTATTGTGTGTGCTAGTATTCTTTTTATACTTGCTGCGAGTGCCGCACCTCTGGAATTGTGTGTGTATTTATGTATGTATATATAGATAGATAGATGAAAATTCACCGCCAATTAAAAACCACAACAGGATATATAGGAGATAGGTAAAAAGGCACTTTTGAACGAGATTAATCAATAATAACCTTGATGCACTCCCCTTATTTCAAAAGGGTGTCAGCTCTATCAGAAAAATGTTGTCACTTGGATTCTGGCACCTAGAAATGTTATCATTAAATGGATTTGATATGGAGCGCCTGATAGTGCTAAGTGCCTTGTGCAAATAAATAATTAATTGAGTAATTGAGGGTATATTCCAACCACACTCACAGTGCAAGCTGTAGTGTATATGTTCAATAATCAGTTCAAATTTCATTAAAAAAAACATATTAAAAATAAGAATTAGTACTAATAGCAATATAAAGTGTTGTGGTGCATTTAAAGTGTCATTGAGGCATACGTGCACATATAAAAATCACAATGATATGCTGATTTGACTAAAAAAGGGTATACAGTTTATTTCAAGATTACAATAGTAATACCCCTTTTACACCTAAATTCCGGGTCTGACCCGGAGTTGGAACAAAGTTCCTATCCGGATCAGACCCGGAATTTTGCTGGCGCTGACTCGGGATATTCCCGAGTCAGCGCCGCTCACACCGCAGTCGGGTCTGCATAGACCCGGCTTTTGCGGAGTGAAAGTGGACGCTTGGAGATGACGTCATCTCCAAGCGCCACTGAAGCCGGGCCAATCGGCCGGCTAGCAGCGCACTCCAGGTCTTCGTGACCCGTAGTGCGCTGTTCCCATAGCAGGGTTTCACGGGCTACGCCCGTGTTAAACCCTGCTGGTTACCTGGGTTGGATTGCCGGGTCACGCGACCCGGCGATCCAACCCTCTCCCCTTTTACACCAGGGAGCTGCCCGGGTTAACCCTTCAAAAACCCGGGTTTTAGCTCCGGTGTAAAAGGGGTATAACTGTGCAATAAAGGTCTGCACAGAAAGTATGAACTTGGACAACATCAAGTAAGAAAAATCTAAAAAAAATATATTAAAAAATGGAAATAAAAAAAATATAAACACAAAAAAAACCACTTTAAAAAAATATCTATTATTTTTTTCAAAGAAGAAAATATGGAGCTTATCTCAGTTTTAAGAGGGTTCTGGAAGGCTGGATTGCACTGTCCCACAGTGCAATCCAGCCTTCCAGGACCTTATTCAAATTGAGATAAGCTCCATACTTTCTTCTTTGAAAAAAAAAAATAATAATAATAATTTTAAAGTGTGTTGTTTTTTTTTTTTTCCATTTTTTATATATTTTTCTTACTTGATGTTGTCCAAGTTCATGCTTTCTGTGCAAACTTTTATTGCACAGTTACTGTTGTAATCTTGAAATAAATTGTATACCCTTTTTTTAGTAAAATCAGCAATCATTGTGATTTTTATATGTGCACGTATGCACCAATGCCACTTTAAATGCACCAGAACACTTTATATTGCTATTACTACTAATTCTTATTTTTAATATATGTTTTTTATGAAATTTGCACTGATTATTGCACATATACACTGCAGCTTGCATTGTGAGAGTGGTTGGAATATACCCTAAATTACTCAATTAATGAATTATTTATATGCACAAGGCACTTAACACTTTCAGGCGCTCCATATCAAATCCATTTAATGCTATATATACATATATAAATGTTATATTTTTTTCCCGCTAGAAAGTGGGGAGGGCAGGACAGAGATTCATGGGGAGGGCATCTTCTGTGCCAAGGGTGTGCTCCTAACAAAGGGGCGTTTCCATTCATGGAGGGGGCATGCCCTTGTGACATGTCCCCAATTCATCACACTTGGGGGGAGTGCCCAGCACTTATGCAGGCGCTGGGCTACCCTCAAGCTCTCCCCTCACAGTGAATAGATGCCGTGCACAGGACAGGATGTTCGAGCTAGCGGGAATATATATATATATATATATGTTATAGTTACAGGGGTGGCAGGCAGTGTTACTGTATATAACCCAATGGATCTGTGCTTCTAAGTGTAGATATTTAAAATGTCTCTTTGTCTCTTCTCAGTTCACCGTGATGGCCTCATAGCAGGTATACTAACAGGTACTGAGAGATGCTCTCCATATCAGCATGTAGAAGTACCTTCACTCAAGCCTGTGTTACTAATTGTAATGTAACATTCTCTCTCATTACAATACTCAGACATGCCGGCCCCTTCCTTAGAGGAGCTGAAATTACAGAAAAGCTTTGTGAAGTTGCTTTGCCGACAGTACAGGGAATTGCGCCATATGCACCGCAAACACCTGCGCAAGGTGTCATCTCTCTGCAAAGAGCAGAACAGCCGAGTCATACAGCTGCAGAGCATCCGAAGGAAGAAGTTTGGTAAAAGCACTAAGGGGGGACAAGAGTGAGTACCATTAATATTATTAGCGACTTTTGTGTCATAGTGATATATAGTCTTAGTGACAGTCTACAATCAACATAAATATGTACCGAGGATTACTGAGGATTACTTCCTTACTATTTAGGATTTGTGCGGCAATGCTGTGTTATAGCAGGGAATGTGGCTACACTCTGTATCAGCAAGGGTATTGCTTGCGGGGCATTCTGACTCCATTTAGCACAAGCTATAGTTCCAGGTCTTGAATTGCAAAACCGGGTTTTGGCAATACAAGCGAGTTGTATTCACGCACATGAAGGCTACAATAGCCTCAGCTCTTTACTGTACAGGTCACAAAACGTGTCACCATGACGGAAGTTCTCCTCCCGTCTCCTGATATGAGGCTGCTGCAATGTCTAAGTGAGATAAATAAACATCTTATACTTCTCATTATATATAAAGACCAAGATTTGCCTTCATTTATGCAATGCTGCATATTAGATTGGACACTCCCTTGTTAGAACCTTACAAGTATATAACTGTAAAAACATTATTTATTTTATCGCTGGTATATGTAATTGAAATACTTGGGTATTGCTCTTTCTCCGGCTGCTTATGTAGATTTAAATGTAATAGTTCAGATTGAATATTTAAATGTTAAGGCACATGTCTGGCAAAGTCTCCCCCTCTCGTTTACTGGCCGGGTGAATCTAATAATGATGGTTATTCCTGTATGTTCTACAACACTCTCCAATCTATCTTCCACTTTACGTATTTTCCATATTTTGCCAGGTATCTGACCTCTTTTATTTAGGGGTATAAATGGCCCAGTATAGCCTCCACAAACACATTCTTTATTTTACCCTTTACTTGGCTCCATATCCTACACTGATAAAGGCTAATAAGATTGTAAAGGTGCGTACACACTACACGATATTTTGCACAATTTGCCCGATTACGACGCATTGGATCAACAAATCGTGTAAAATATGTCCAAATTGTGAGTGTCCACTCACAATCACTATGCTGATGTGCATACACGCGGGTCGTACAACAAGCAAGATCTGCCAATCTCGTACACGACACACTTGAAATCGCTAAGGATACACGATAGATCATTGGACAGATTGGCCACTTTTTAGCACGGTATCGTGTCCTGGAGTGCCGGGGAGAGTTCAAGGGGAAACGCTCACGATATCACATCGTGAGCACATTGTCTAGTGTGTAGGCACCTTAACAGTTGTGTGCGACTTATTGCATATCTGCCTGTATCTGTGCTATTAACAAACTATTGCTGTGTGGCTGCAGTTCCTACTCTGAGCAAGAAGAGCAACAAAAGAAGCTAATGGAGCTACAGGGGGAGCAGCAGAGGCGCCTGCTGGAGATGAGAGAACTTCAGCATGAACAAGAAAGGAAAATCAAACACATCCACCTTCAGCAGGTATTTCATTTCCTGGTCCCACAGGTGGCCACACTGCGGACCACAACTTCATTGGTTGGTGTCTAACAATTGGTGGTTGTCTGTCTCTTCCTCCAGGCTGTTCAGAAGCTCCAGGATGTGGCCCAGTCTTGTCATTCTGCACAGCTCAAGAAGTTAAAAGAGATCAATGACAAGTAAGCTGTACCATTAAACCTCTATCCAATAGAAGAGACCACTGCTTGTGGCAGATTGATGAATGAAAGTGGGAGTGTAAAATGTAATACAAAATCCAAGCCATGAAGGGTGAAGAATAGATTACATGTCAGGACATGTCAGTGGATGACACTGTGGTGTCTAGAGAGATATGATGAAGATAAATCATGATGTTTGTATGAGACAAATTCTGTCTTGCTTGGTAATATATAGATAGGGGTTATTGCAATTTAGGGAGGGTTCAAGCCTGTGCCCCTGTCTTCATGTAGAGAGAAGAAAGAACTACAAAAGATCCTAGACAGAAAGAGACATAACAGCATCACCGAGGCCAAATCACGAGATCGGCAAAAGAAAGAAGGGTCAGTGGGAGATCCTCACTATTTCCTCCCTATCCTGCTTCCCAAATATTCTGTCCTACTTATAATTCATTGTCACCTGTTAGCCTACTCCTCCATTGACCACATCATATTTTCTCCCAGAGAACTTACAGAGATCAACAGACGACACATCAATGAGTCGGTGAACTTCATACGCAGTGTAAGTGGCCTCAGACATCACGACTTATCTGTGAAGCGTTTGGGAACTTGCGTCTATATAGAGAAATGTAGAAATTGTAGGGTAAATGTCACCTGTCACACTAATTTATTTTGAAAGATGCAGGACTATGTTATAGCAGGTGGAGCACTGGTGTCATGGGTTCAGTTCCCAGTCATGTAACATCTGTGGAGAGTTTGTATGTTCTCCAATGGATTTTCTCCAGTAAAAGACAGGTCTGAAATGAGTGACCAGTGCTATCCATCCAAATGCTTATTAATCTGCAACTTTATATTGATTAATTTACTACTAAGATACTATTGCTAAATACCGAGTACACTATAAGCAAAGTAAGACACAAAATTGAATAAAAAGTATGCAGTCTATGTGGAAAGGCAAAAGGCAAGTCTGATACAAGTGACCCACGCCATCCAGCCTTATGCTGTATCTGCGACTAAAGGATACTTGTATGAGGACACTTCTGCAATTTCCCCCCTATGCCTTGTACTTTTGTCTTCTCATTTGTATACTGACAGCTAATGCCTAGTGGGGTGACCAGGGGGTGCACCTGCGTCTGATTCACAACAATGCTTATCACCTTCTTGTAGAAGGCTCCTGGTGGAGATCGCTCACCCTTTAAACCCCCTTCCCACATGAGCCAGTGTCACTTGCTTGAAGTACAGTGAATGCCCTCCCACAGACAGCTGCAGTAACACTTTAATAACAACAACAAAAATCTCCTATTGTTTGAGACATTAACGGGGATAGTTAGGGTGCAAGGTGGGTAGGGTTAGGCACGAAGGGGGGAGACTTAGGTTTAGGCATTAACGGGGAGGGGAAGGGGGAAGTATAAGTGTACTTAACCGACCTCTGTCAGGATGCCAACCATCGGAATGCCGTTGTCTGTATTCTGACAGGTGGCATCCCGACAGCCGCCATTACATACCCATTCCATATAAATAACTGGTAATAAATAAATATGGGAGCTTGCTGGCAATGATAGAAGCTTTGCTCATACAGTTATTTTAGACTCTTTAGTCCCACGGTGCATTTCCAACCACCGGGAACTATTCCTGCATCACTGCAGCGTCCTAAGCAGGTAACCTGCGCCATAAGTATTTACCATAATGTGTTCAAGCTGGTGTGAAAAACTGATTGAAAACCAAGGCAGAGGAAATAAAGGTGTTGCTTAGTGCAGATGGTAACATAATACCATACATTCACATGTGTTGTGGCCAGAGGGGGTTTATTCTCTTATACAGATGACCTTTATTAGTATTGCTTTGCTTTGTAGTTAGAAGAAGCACAGAACAAGCGCCTAGAGAAGTTGGTAGCTGCTCACCAGGAGACACTGCAGAGGATAAAGGATGAGGAGCCAAAGGTCTGTGTCAAACTACCAATTGCACTTTATTTTCTTGATTTCTCTTCACTTATGCCTGATTCAAAGTCGCACGCTATGCCGGTATTCGCACAGACGGCTGATGTTCTATGTTCTGTGCCTGAGTCACCACAGGGAGAGACAGAACAGATTTGGAGGCAGGGTGTGTGGTGTTCAGTGGGCATTCCTGGGAGGTAATAGGGGTGGATTAGCAGGTGCGGGCATGTTGCTGTAAATGCCTGTGCTCACACAGGAGCCAATGGTCAGACAGAAAAACTGCACCTGCCATAGGTCTTGTGCAAGTTTCGATGGTGCATCCGATGGGGTGTCTAATGACGCACTGAGGCGGTAATGCACCATTTCATGACGCTGCAAGTGGGTGTCTCAATATTAAGAAAATCGGCAGCGGCATTAGGCGCAGCTGTGGCAAAAGATGCATCGTGTCTGTGTGTGATTCTGAATCAGGCCCTTAGACTTTTCTTTTCCAGATTCCAAGCCAGCATCTAACAACACCCAGTCCTATCTGTACCAATTGTTACTACTACCCATGTCCTTTGTTTTTCTCTCTTTCTCTCTTTCTAGCTGATGACTCAGTTGGAAGAGGAATGCCAAGCAGAGTTCCGTCAGCTCCCTCAGGAAGTACGACGGTACCTGCAAGAGGAAGGAGGCAGTTGGGGTGGAGGCAGTTCGGGGCCTCCATCATCCACACAAAGCACCCCATCATCTATCACACGTGGCTGGGGGTCACAGGTTGATGAAGGGGAACGTTTACAGACACTAGAGGACTCAAGTGATGAAGCCACTCGACTCTGACCCCCCAAAATCAAGAACTTATATTTTTAATATATATATTCAGAAGATCACCCCTTTCAAAAAGAGAAGGTTTTATAGCCACTGATATAGTATCCTCAGACTGTATGAAGCCTGCAACTTTCATATCAAACAACAATCAGAGGACTAAAAGTGCTGAAGGTCCTCCTGGGATGAATAAACTGTATAGTCCGTAATGTAATGAGAAGGAGATGATGTGCATATTCGCCTGAATGACACTGCTTGTGCAACACTATGTATGAGAGGCATTGTGCGTGTGATTGTGTTGTGTGCAGAAATGGTTTGTGTGTCTGTGTGTGTATGTCTGTGTGTCTGTGTCACAGGATTCTCCCATTTTATGTATTTTTTACACACATTTTATTTCTCTAATAAAATGGTCAGAAATCATGTGCTGCTTATTAACATTCATTGGTTATTGTGGATTCATCACTATGTGCCAGCGGTGAATGATGTGCATTAGCAATATTATTTAGGGGAGATTCAGTTCTCCATGATGTACCTCCCGGAACTGCCATACGAAGGCACTTCATAACCAGTTACATCACTAGTCTTTCCTTGCACCCTATAACCAGTTACATCACTAGTCTTTCCTTGCACCCTATAACCAGTTACATCACTAGTCTTTCCTTGCACCCTATAACCAGTTACATCACTAGTCTTTCCTTGCACCCTATAACCAGACATCACTAGTCTTTCCTTGCACCCTATAACCAGTTACATCACCAGTCTTTCCTTGCACCCTATAACCAGATACATCACCAGTCTTTCCTTGCACCCTATAACCAGTTACATCACTAGTCTTTCCTTGCACCCTATAACCAGTTACATCACTAGTCTTTCCTTGCACCCTATAACCAGTTACATCACTAGTCTTTCCTTGCACCCTATAACCAGTTACATCACTAGTCTTTCCTTGCACCCTATAACCAGTTACATCACTAGTCTTTCCTTGCACCCTATAACCAGTTACATCACTAGTCTTTCCTTGCACCCTATAACCAGTTACATCACTAGTCTTTCCTTGCACCCTATAACCAGTTACATCACTAGTCTTTCCTTGCACCCTATAACCAGTTACATCACTAGTCTTTCCTTGCACCCTATAACCAGACATCACTAGTCTTTCCTTGCACCCTATAACCAGTTACATCACTAGTCTTTCCTTGCACCCTATAACCAGTTACATCACTAGTCTTTCCTTGCACCCTATAACCAGTTACATCACTAGTCTTTCCTTGCACCCTATAACCAGTTACATCACTAGTCCTTGCACCCTATAACCAGTTACATCACCAGTCTTTCCTTGCACCCTATAACCAGATACATCACCAGTCTTTCCTTGCACCCTATAACCAGTTACATCACTAGTCTTTCCTTGCACCCTATAACCAGTTACATCACTAGTCTTTCCTTGCACCCTATAACCAGTTACATCACTAGTCTTTCCTTGCACCCTATAACCAGTTACATCACTAGTCTTTCCTTGCACCCTATAACCAGTTACATCACCAGTCTTTCCTTGCACCCTATAACCAGATACATCACCAGTCTTTCCTTGCACCCTATAACCAGTTACATCACTAGTCTTTCCTTGCACCCTATAACCAGTTACATCACTAGTCTTTCCTTGCACCCTATAACCAGTTACATCACTAGTCTTTCCTTGCACCCTATAACCAGTTACATCACTAGTCTTTCCTTGCACCCTATAACCAGTTACATCACTAGTCTTTCCTTGCACCCTATAACCAGTTACATCACTAGTCTTTCCTTGCACCCTATAACCAGTTACATCACTAGTCTTTCCTTGCACCCTATAACCAGTTACATCACTAGTCTTTCCTTGCACCCTATAACCAGACATCACTAGTCTTTCCTTGCACCCTATAACCAGTTACATCACTAGTCTTTCCTTGCACCCTATAACCAGTTACATCACTAGTCTTTCCTTGCACCCTATAACCAGTTACATCACTAGTCTTTCCTTGCACCCTATAACCAGTTACATCACTAGTCTTTCCTTGCACCCTATAACCAGTTACATCACTAGTCTTTCCTTGCACCCTATAACCAGACATCACTAGTCTTTCCTTGCACCCTATAACCAGTTACATCACCAGTCTTTCCTTGCACCCTATAACCAGATACATCACCAGTCTTTCCTTGCACCCTATAACCAGTTACATCACTAGTCTTTCCTTGCACCCTATAACCAGTTACATCACTAGTCTTTCCTTGCACCCTATAACCAGTTACATCACTAGTCTTTCCTTGCACCCTATAACCAGTTACATCACTAGTCTTTCCTTGCACCCTATAACCAGTTACATCACTAGTCTTTCCTTGCACCCTATAACCAGACATCACTAGTCTTTCCTTGCACCCTATAACCAGTTACATCACTAGTCTTTCCTTGCACCCTATAACCAGTTACATCACTAGTCTTTCCTTGCACCCTATAACCAGTTACATCACCAGTCTTTCCTTGCACCCTATAACCAGATACATCACCAGTCTTTCCTTGCACCCTATAACCAGTTACATCACTAGTCTTTCCTTGCACCCTATAACCAGTTACATCACTAGTCTTTCCTTGCACCCTATAACCAGTTACATCACTAGTCTTTCCTTGCACCCTATAACCAGTTACATCACTAGTCTTTCCTTGCACCCTATAACCAGTTACATCACTAGTCTTTCCTTGCACCCTATAACCAGTTACATCACTAGTCTTTCCTTGCACCCTATAACCAGTTACATCACTAGTCTTTCCTTGCACCCTATAACCAGACATCACTAGTCTTTCCTTGCACCCTATAACCAGTTACATCACTAGTCTTTCCTTGCACCCTATAACCAGTTACATCACTAGTCTTTCCTTGCACCCTATAACCAGTTACATCACTAGTCTTTCCTTGCACCCTATAACCAGACATCACTAGTCTTTCCTTGCACCCTATAACCAGTTACATCACTAGTCTTTCCTTGCACCCTATAACCAGACATCACTAGTCTTTCCTTGCACCCTATAACCAGTTACATCACTAGTCTTTCCTTGCACCCTATAACCAGTTACATCACTAGTCTTTCCTTGCACCCTATAACCAGTTTCCTTGCACCCTATAACCAGTTACATCACTAGTCTTTCCTTGCACCCTATAACCAGTTACATCACTAGTCTTTCCTTGCACCCTATAACCAGACATCACTAGTCTTTCCTTGCACCCTATAACCAGTTACATCACTAGTCTTTCCTTGCACCCTATAACCAGTTACATCACTAGTCTTTCCTTGCACCCTATAACCAGACATCACTAGTCTTTCCTTGCACCCTATAACCAGTTACATCACTAGTCTTTCCTTGCACCCTATAACCAGTTACATCACCAGTCTTTCCTTGCACCCTATAACCAGATACATCACCAGTCTTTCCTTGCACCCTATAACCAGTTACATCACTAGTCTTTCCTTGCACCCTATAACCAGTTACATCACTAGTCTTTCCTTGCACCCTATAACCAGTTACATCACTAGTCTTTCCTTGCACCCTATAACCAGTTACATCACTAGTCTTTCCTTGCACCCTATAACCAGTTACATCACTAGTCTTTCCTTGCACCCTATAACCAGTTACATCACTAGTCTTTCCTTGCACCCTATAACCAGTTACATCACTAGTCTTTCCTTGCACCCTATAACCAGACATCACTAGTCTTTCCTTGCACCCTATAACCAGACATCACTAGTCTTTCCTTGCACCCTATAACCAGTTACATCACCAGTCTTTCCTTGCACCCTATAACCAGTTACATCACCAGTCTTTCCTTGCACCCTATAACCAGATACATCACCAGTCTTTCCTTGCACCCTATAACCAGTTACATCACTAGTCTTTCCTTGCACCCTATAACCAGTTACATCACTAGTCTTTCCTTGCACCCTATAACCAGTTACATCACCAGTCTTTCCTTGCACCCTATAACCAGTTACATCACTAGTCTTTCCTTGCACCCTATAACCAGTTACATCACCAGTCTTTCCTTGCACCCTATAACCAGATACATCACCAGTCTTTCCTTGCACCCTATAACCAGTTACATCACTAGTCTTTCCTTGCACCCTATAACCAGTTACATCACTAGTCTTTCCTTGCACCCTATAACCAGTTACATCACTAGTCTTTCCTTGCACCCTATAACCAGACATCACTAGTCTTTCCTTGCACCCTATAACCAGTTACATCACTAGTCTTTCCTTGCACCCTATAACCAGTTACATCACTAGTCTTTCCTTGCACCCTATAACCAGTTACATCACTAGTCTTTCCTTGCACCCTATAACCAGTTACATCACTAGTCTTTCCTTGCACCCTATAACCAGACATCACTAGTCTTTCCTTGCACCCTATAACCAGTTACATCACCAGTCTTTCCTTGCACCCTATAACCAGATACATCACCAGTCTTTCCTTGCACCCTATAACCAGTTACATCACTAGTCTTTCCTTGCACCCTATAACCAGTTACATCACTAGTCTTTCCTTGCACCCTATAACCAGTTACATCACTAGTCTTTCCTTGCACCCTATAACCAGTTACATCACTAGTCTTTCCTTGCACCCTATAACCAGTTACATCACTAGTCTTTCCTTGCACCCTATAACCAGTTACATCACTAGTCTTTCCTTGCACCCTATAACCAGACATCACTAGTCTTTCCTTGCACCCTATAACCAGTTACATCACTAGTCTTTCCTTGCACCCTATAACCAGTTACATCACTAGTCTTTCCTTGCACCCTATAACCAGTTACATCACCAGTCTTTCCTTGCACCCTATAACCAGATACATCACCAGTCTTTCCTTGCACCCTATAACCAGTTACATCACTAGTCTTTCCTTGCACCCTATAACCAGTTACATCACTAGTCTTTCCTTGCACCCTATAACCAGTTACATCACTAGTCTTTCCTTGCACCCTATAACCAGTTACATCACTAGTCTTTCCTTGCACCCTATAACCAGTTACATCACTAGTCTTTCCTTGCACCCTATAACCAGTTACATCACTAGTCTTTCCTTGCACCCTATAACCAGACATCACTAGTCTTTCCTTGCACCCTATAACCAGACATCACTAGTCTTTCCTTGCACCCTATAACCAGTTACATCACTAGTCCTTCCTTGCACCCTATAACCAGTTACATCACTAGTCTTTCCTTGCACCCTATAACCAGACATCACTAGTCTTTCCTTGCACCCTATAACCAGTTACATCACTAGTCTTTCCTTGCACCCTATAACCAGTTACATCACTAGTCTTTCCTTGCACCCTATAACCAGACATCACTAGTCTTTCCTTGCACCCTATAACCAGTTACATCACTAGTCTTTCCTTGCACCCTATAACCAGTTACATCACTAGTCTTTCCTTGCACCCTATAACCAGTTACATCACTAGTCTTTCCTTGCACCCTATAACCAGACATCACTAGTCTTTCCTTGCACCCTATAACCAGTTACATCACTAGTCTTTCCTTGCACCCTATAACCAGTTACATCACTAGTCTTTCCTTGCACCCTATAACCAGACATCACTAGTCTTTCCTTGCACCCTATAACCAGTTACATCACTAGTCTTTCCTTGCACCCTATAACCAGTTACATCACCAGTCTTTCCTTGCACCCTATAACTAGATACATCACCAGTCTTTCCTTGCACCCTATAACCAGTTACATCACTAGTCTTTCCTTGCACCCTATAACCAGTTACATCACTAGTCTTTCCTTGCACCCTATAACCAGTTACATCACTAGTCTTTCCTTGCACCCTATAACCAGTTACATCACTAGTCTTTCCTTGCACCCTATAACCAGTTACATCACTAGTCTTTCCTTGCACCCTATAACCAGTTACATCACTAGTCTTTCCTTGCACCCTATAACCAGTTACATCACTAGTCTTTCCTTGCACCCTATAACCAGTTACATCACTAGTCTTTCCTTGCACCCTATAACCAGTTACATCACTAGTCTTTCCTTGCACCCTATAACCAGACATCACTAGTCTTTCCTTGCACCCTATAACCAGACATCACTAGTCTTTCCTTGCACCCTATAACCAGTTACATCACCAGTCTTTCCTTGCACCCTATAACCAGTTACATCACCAGTCTTTCCTTGCACCCTATAACCAGATACATCACCAGTCTTTCCTTGCACCCTATAACCAGTTACATCACTAGTCTTTCCTTGCACCCTATAACCAGTTACATCACTAGTCTTTCCTTGCACCCTATAACCAGACATCACTAGTCTTTCCTTGCACCCTATAACCAGTTACATCACCAGTCTTTCCTTGCACCCTATAACCAGATACATCACCAGTCTTTCCTTGCACCCTATAACCAGTTACATCACTAGTCTTTCCTTGCACCCTATAACCAGTTACATCACTAGTCTTTCCTTGCACCCTATAACCAGACATCACTAGTCTTTCCTTGCACCCTATAACCAGACATCACTAGTCTTTCCTTGCACCCTATAACCAGTTACATCACCAGTCTTTCCTTGCACCCTATAACCAGTTACATCACCAGTCTTTCCTTGCACCCTATAACCAGATACATCACCAGTCTTTCCTTGCACCCTATAACCAGTTACATCACTAGTCTTTCCTTGCACCCTATAACCAGTTACATCACTAGTCTTTCCTTGCACCCTATAACCAGACATCACTAGTCTTTCCTTGCACCCTATAACCAGTTACATCACCAGTCTTTCCTTGCACCCTATAACCAGATACATCACCAGTCTTTCCTTGCACCCTATAACCAGTTACATCACTAGTCTTTCCTTGCACCCTATAACCAGTTACATCACTAGTCTTTCCTTGCACCCTATAACCAGTTACATCACCAGTCTTTCCTTGCACCCTATAACCAGATACATCACCAGTCTGTCCTTGCACCCTATAACCAGTTACATCACTAGTCTTTCCTTGCACCCTATAACCAGTTACATCACTAGTCTTTCCTTGCACCCTATAACCAGTTACATCACTAGTCTTTCCTTGCACCCTATAACCAGTTACATCACTAGTCTTTCCTTGCACCCTATAACCAGACATCACTAGTCTTTCCTTGCACCCTATAACCAGTTACATCACCAGTCTTTCCTTGCACCCTATAACCAGATACATCACTAGTCTTTCCTTGCACCCTATAACCAGTTACATCACTAGTCTTTCCTTGCACCCTATAACCAGTTACATCACTAGTCTTTCCTTGCACCCTATAACCAGATACATCACTAGTCTTTCCTTGCACCCTATAACCAGTTACATCACTAGTCTTTCCTTGCACCCTATAACCAGTTACATCACTAGTCTTTCCTTGCACCCTATAACCAGTTACATCACCAGTCTTTCCTTGCACCCTATAACCAGATACATCACCAGTCCTTCCTTGCACCCTATAACCAGTTACATCACTAGTCTTTCCTTGCACCCTATAACCAGTTACATCAGTAGTCTTTCCTTGCACCCTATAACCAGATACATCACTAGTCTGTCCTTGCTCCCTATAACCAGTTATATCACTAGTCTTTCCTTGCACCCTATAACCAGTTACATCACCAGTCTTTCCTTGCACCCTATAACCAGTTACATCACCAGTCTTTCCTTGCACCCTATAACCAGATACATCACCAGTCTTTCCTTTCACCCTATAACCAGTTACATCACTAGTCTTTCCGTGCACCCTATAACCAGTTACATCACTAGTCTTTCCTTGCACCCTATAACCAGTTACATCACTAGTCTTTCCTTGCACCCTATAACCAGATACATCACTAGTCTGTCCTTGCTCCCTATAACCAGTTACATCACTAGTCTTTCCTTGCACCCTATAACCAGTTACATCACTAGTCTTTCCTTGCACCCTATAACCAGTTACATCACTAGTCTTTCCTTGCACCCTATAACCAGACATCACTAGTCTTTCCTTGCACCCTATAACCAGTTACATCACCAGTCTTTCCTTGCACCCTATAACCAGATACATCACCAGTCTTTCCTTGCACCCTATAACCAGTTACATCACTAGTCTTTCCTTGCACCCTATAACCAGTTACATCACTAGTCTTTCCTTGCACCCTATAACCAGTTACATCACTAGTCTTTCCTTGCACCCTATAACCAGATACATCACTAGTCTGTCCTTGCTCCCTATAACCAGTTATATCACTAGTCTTTCCTTGCACCCTATAACCAGTTACATCACCAGTCTTTCCTTGCACCCTATAACCAGATACATCACCAGTCTTTCCTTGCACCCTATAACCAGTTACATCACTAGTCTTTCCTTGCACCCTATAACCAGTTACATCACTAGTCTTTCCTTGCACCCTATAACCAGTTACATCACTAGTCTTTCCTTGCACCCTATAACCAGATACATCACTAGTCTGTCCTTGCTCCCTATAACCAGTTACATCACTAGTCTTTCCTTGCACCCTATAACCAGTTACATCACTAGTCTTTCCTTGCACCCTATAACAAGTTACATCACTAGTCTTTCCTTGCACCCTATAACCAGTTACATCGCTAGTCTTTCCTTGCACCCTATAACCAGTTACATCGCTAGTCTTTCCTTGCACCCTATAACCAGTTACATCGCTAGTCTTTCCTTGCACCCTATAACCAGTTACATCGCTAGTCTTTCCTTGCACCCTATAACCAGTTACATCGCTAGTCTTTCCTTGCACCCTATAACCAATTACATCGCTAGTCTTTCCTTGCACCCTATAACCAATTACATCACTAGTCTTTCCTTGCATCCTATAGAGGTGCAAAAGTAAAAGAAAGGAGAAAGTACTCTTTCGATGGGGCACAAGTTCTACCTGATGAGTTAAAATGTAACTTTTATTGTATACGTTTAAAATAGTGAATAGAACTAATTGAAGACAAGCAGCATTAAACACATAGCAAAATGAGATAAAAATTGACCTCCATGGTAATATATACTGAGTAATAAATATGAGTGTTACTCAAGATATAGAAAGAGCTAATAATGCGTAATAAGAGTAAAATACTTGCCTAGGTGAAAATAATAGCAATTGAAATAAATAATTAAGAGGGAAATAATCCCTTCATGTGACATGGACACACATAAGCATAATAGATATATACTTGGCCGCTAAACTGTTGGTTAATGTACAAAAAAGTAAATTATCTTAATAATATTTGTAAAAAAAACATGCTATTGAACGAAAACAGCGACTTTACACCACTCAATATATCCAGCCGGATATAGTTACACGTCAGACAAATGACTGCAACAACTGTGATTTAAACAGAGTTGAATACATATGTATGAGTCAACCAAAGAATTTATTGTTATTCATAAGTACCAATATATACATCAAGGGTCCTGAGGTTGGAGCATGTACAGTCAGGTGCATAAATATTGGGACATTGACAGAATTTTCATATTTTGGCCTCTATTCACCACCACAATGGCTTTGAAATGAAACAAACAAGATGTGCTTTAACTGCAGACTTTCAGATTTAATTTGAGGGTAATTACATCCAAATCAGGTGAACGGTGTAGAAATTACAACGGTTTCTATATGTGCCTCCCACTTTTTAAGGGGCCAAAAGTAATGGGACAAACTAAACAATCCTAAATCTAACTTTCACTTTTTAATACTTTGTTGCAAATCCTTTGCAGGCAATTACAGCCTGAAGTCTGGAACGCATAGACATGACCAGACGCTGGGTTTCATCCCTGGTGATGTTCTGCCAGGCCTCTACTGCAAATGTCTTCAGTTCCTGCTTGTTCTTGGGGCATTTTCCCTTCAGTTTTGTCTTCATCAAGTGAAATGCATGCTCAATCGGATTCAGGTCAGGGGATTGACTTGGCCATTGCATAACATTCACTTTTTTGCCTTAAAAAACTCTTTGGTTGCTTTTGCAGTATGCTTTGGGTCATTGTCCATCTGCACAGTGAAGCGCTGTCCAATGAGTTCTGAAGCATTTGACTGAATATAAGCATATATTATTGCCCGAAACACTTCAGAATTCATTCTGCTGCTTTTGTCAGCAGTCACATAATAAATACAAGGGAACCAGTTCCATTGGCAGCCATACATGCCCACGCCATGACACTACCACCACCATGCTTCACTGATGAGGTGGTATGTTTTGGATCATGAGCAGTTCCTTTTCTTCTCCATACTCTTCTCTTCCCATCACTCTGGTACAAGTTGATCTTTGTCTCATCTGTCCATAGGATGTTGTTCCAGAACTGTAATGGCTTTTTTAGATGTTGTTTGGCAAACTCTAATCTGGTCTTCCTGTTTTTGAGGCTCACCAATAGTTTACATCTTGTGGTGAACCCTCTATATTCACTCTTGTGAAGTCTTCTCTTGATTGTTGACTTTGACACATATACACCTACCTCTTGGAGAGTGTTCTTGATTTGGCCAACTGTTGTGAAGGGGTTTTTCTTCACCAGGGAAATAATTCTTCTGTCATCCACCACAGTTGTTTTCCGTGGTCTTCCGGGTCTTTTGGTGTTGCTGAGCTCTCCGGTGCGTTCTCTCTTTTTAAGAATGTTCCAAACAGTTGATTTGGCCACACCTAATCTTTTTGCTATCTCTCTGATGGGTTTGTTTTGATTTTTCAGCCTAATGATGGCTTGCTTCACTGATAGTGACAGCTCTTTGGATCTCATATTGAGAGTCGACAGCAACTGATTCCAAATGCAAATGTCACACCTAGAATCAACTCCAGACCTTTTACCTGCTTAATTGATAATGAAATAATGAGGGAATAGCCCACACCTGTCCATAAAATAGCTTTTGAGTTGATAGTCCCATTACTTTTGGCCCCTTAAAAAGTGGAGGCACATATAGAAACCGTTGTAATTCCTACACCGTTCACCTGATTTGGATGTAATTACCCTCAAATTAAATCTGAAAGTCTGCAGTTAAAGCACATCTTGTTTGTTTCATTTCAAAGCCATTGTGGTGGTGAATAAAGGCCAAAATATGAAAATTCTGTCAACGTCCCAATATTTATGCACCTGACTGTATATAAATAGAGTGATTAAATTAAAGATAAAAAAAATATTATATTATACATATACATTGATACAATATAATTGATACAATTGAGTGGATAGCGTACCAGGTATACAAATAATAGAGATAAAGATACCACTCACTAATACCAAGGGTCTGATTAGTGTAGTAGCATCTGCTGCTCTCTCACAAAAACACCGTATTTCTGTTTACACAATACAGGTATATTGGGTATACAATCGGGAAGCCGGCTGCCTTAATACCGGCAGCCGGCTTCCCGACTGTCATACCCCGGCGAGGGATGAAATGCCAGGCGTCTAGATGTAGACGCCTGACATTTCCCCGACGCCGGGAGACAGGCGCCCGGCATCCCGATCGAAGGGATGCCGGGCGCTGCGAGCGGACAGCCGCGGGGGGGGGGGACTCAGAGTTAGGCACCCCCCCGGGAGGGTTAGGTTAGGCTAGGGGAGGGAGGTTTAGGCACCCCGGGGGGGACTTAGGGTTAGGCACCCCCCCAGCGGACTTAGGTTTAGGCAGCGGGGAAGGGGGGGGTTAGGGTTAGGCACTTAGAGGGGGGATTAGGGTTAGGCACTTGAGGGGGAGGTTAGGTTTAGGCACCCCTAAGGAGGTTTAGGGGGTTAGGTTAGGTTAGTAGATACATACCTTAGGAAGATCGGGATTTCCAGCGCTGTTGGGCTTCCGCTGCCGGGAACTCTGCATCTATCAGCCAGGCGCTGCCGGGAATCGATTCCGTATATTGGTGTATATCGGAGTGAGAGTGCCTGAAATAGATCTCAGATAAGAATAAGGTCAGGTCGGGGTATGGGTTGATACTTTAACCCTATTGTGCGGGATATATACACTGTGTGTCCAGTGCGTGTACGCTCTTATCCCCAGGGATCCTGCCGTAAAAAAGAACAGGGAGAAATGCTGGATCACGTAATACACTCCCACCCCACTGATATCACATAGACAGCGCAGTGGGAACATTGATGGGGTGGCGTGAGCAGCAGCTCCCTGAAAAAGAATATACATTATAGTGCATCGTGGCGGCAGTGTGTCTCAGAACGCAGTACTCGTGTGCGCACCGAGGACTCCGTATGGAATGAAGATGCGCGTTTCACCAGTCTCGTGGCTTCGTCGGTTATGTTCCTTTCAAAAGAGAATACTTTCACCTTTGCTTTACTTTTGCATTTCTATTTTGCTCTCACAGGTGCACCTTCACACACATTAGATTATACATATATATTTATTTAGATATCACAATCATTGTTGAAGTATTTCTGCCAGTTCATATTTAAGACATCACTACAGTATTGGTACCAGTGCTTAGGGTCTCCCCCATCCCCCTTCTCCCATCCTTTTATGAACCGTATAGAGGTCACAGGAAAATTAGCGATATACAGTGATGTGCGCAGCAGAACATCTCGCCAAGAATTTAATTTTCTCCCTTATATGAACAATACTCTTAACTCCAATGGTTCTACCCAGCTGTGAAGGAAAGCCAGGGAGAGGGATGTAACTAGCAGTCATTAGGTCTCAGAGCAAAATATTTGAGTGACTGGGTTTTCTGCCGTGTGTCTACTCACTGCTTCAAAGGCTTCTACAGTATTTAGCTCTGTGAGTGGGTGGGCACAGGTACAGTAGAGCCCCTGTATGAACCTTTAGCAGATGTAGATGGACATGTTGCAAGGCCACCCCTCTCTGTCAGGCGCAATAGCAGCAACATGGGCTGCCTGGCAGGAGTTGTGTCCCTGTAAAAGAAGTAAAAAAATGTAACTAGAAGTTCTATTAATAAATGGTTTGCATTGCATTGTGATCGCAGCCTGACATAAGGACGCACACTTTCTCTTACATCCGTGTAGTTGGGCAACATAGCGAAACAATCGGAAACATTGGACTCATACGGACAGCTAAGGCAGGTCAGTGACTAATTTATGCACTCCCATGCAACGCCGTTGATACGCACAGGCACGCCTGCGTTTACCCGACCCCCCCCATCATTACCCACTAATGGCACTTCCTGTCAATCACTCTGCCATCGGTCTGTGTACCCTCTCTGATCGCAGCGTCCGGTTTGCGTATGCGCACTGCGATGCATGCACAGTGCGAATTAATCTGCCGATTGTGTGCGTATAAGCAACAGCGTTCCTTGCTGAATCAGGCCCAGTGTGTGGGGCAAATTTTGCAAAACTGGTGCAAGATGATAAAAAAAAAAACACATTATTATAAAGTGCCAAATAATCAAAATAATGTGTCCGTTACTATAGGACAGGATTGAAGGATTTGGTTTGCTTGCTGTTTCGCCTGTAATGACTACAAATGACCCTGAATCGATGTGACCTTGAAGATTTAGCAGGCCTTAAGCGACAAGATTTTTACTTAGGCTGTACATTGTGCAAGTATTCAGATAAATTCTGTGGTCAGCAACCATGTGCAGATGGTTCTTGGCTACATCAATGATCGCCTGCTCCGTTCCATGTATGTGGCCATGGATAGTAACTACCAGTTCTGCCATTTTATACTGTATGTACTTGAAAGCAAATTGTGGTCTGCACAATTAATGTGTTGGATGATAGGATGACTTACAGGCTAGCATTACATAGAGATGGACAGTTTGAGAAGATTACATTTCAGTTTACTTTGTTGAGATTATTCACTGATAACGTGTTCTTCTATAAACAAGAACTGATTGAACATAAGATGAGCATGGGTTTCATCTTAGATGCATAAAACCTAGCAAATAGTTCAAAGCTCAAATGTAATAGCCTAGGTGCTCCCTATTGATGTTAACGATACTGACTTTGAACCTCTATACACTCCTGCCTATACCTTCTAATATCCTTCCTATAAACCTCTAAGGATGCCGCTATTTTGCGTACACAGTCATACAGTAAATAAAGACTCCAGACCTTGAACCTGTGGTTCCAAAGCACAAAGTATTATTCAAGTAAAAGTACAGTCAGTTACACGCTATGATCTAAGTACAATTTAGCGCAAAGAAATGATAGAGACCCAGTTATACATACGCATGCGCTCTGGACCAGATCCCGGCATCAGCAAGAAACCTCCGTCAATCAGCATTCAGCAAGAAGACTAGAAACCCAGGGTCAAAGCACACATATTTATACCCCCCCAGAAATCGTCAAAATAGAGAGGCTTGTTGCTGATGCCATTGGTTCCCAAGGGGGATGCATCTGTTACAGAGCATTTAACAGGTTGATTCAAATAGACACAGTCCAGCCTCTGACAGCTGGTTGCCTCTGTTTCCCGCCTCATACAAATCCTAACAGTTGGTCATATAATGTACATTTCGGTGCTTGAAGTCTCTGCGGCCCATAAGTTGCGAGTGCATGTTGCGATCTTCCCACTGACGATACCGGGAAGCTGTGGAGAGGGTGCAGATCAGTATAATACCAAGCACGGCATACTTATCATGTATTAATCCTGAGCTACTAAATAACCTTTATTTCACAGCAATTATAATAAATGAACAAACTTGAATCTTATACTTTAAAGCTTATGGAACCTTGTATGTAAATATGTAATGTGTAAGTATGTGGGGTTTGATAGGAAGACGCTACTTAACTTGGGGCAGATGCGTGCGCATGAGGCTAATAAACAGCATTTTCATACAGGATCTTATGCATTCGCTAATGTGCGACTAGTTAACAGCGCAATTGTGCGTATTTATGTGTGTATGAGAAATGGTGTAAGATGCAATCACATGATGCTAATAGTAACATCGCCATATGTACTTAAGTGTGAGTTTAGCTAAAACGGCGCTGGGCGGCCATTTGCAAAATGGCGTCTTGCGACCTGTCGCAAGATGCCGTCGTTACAATCTAATTTTAAGCTGATCTTGTCTCAGCCAATTATCCAGCTTCGACAGTCCACCCTTTGATAGCGAACAACATGCTATCACAATCTGATTTTAAAAATTAATTTAGGCTTACATTTATATATTTAATGTTAATTTGGGATGGCACAAGGTGGTTCTTAATCCATTAATAATGTGTCTCTGATTGGGGACATAAGACTACTATTATACGCACACCGCGGATCTTGGAAGATCATGGGAGTGATGTGGGGATGCATCAATCCTATAAGGGCAGTCTTGAAGGGAAATTGAGATTTTACATTATCTGAGGTGTTTCAAAAGTAACATTTCAATAATACATTCTATGCACGTCTAAATATAATACATTAGATGATGGTGTTTCCTAGTTCAGGGTTGTAGTGCAGTTCTATATTTACCTCAGTATTCATATTGCCATTACTGACCACCATCATAATTTTGTTCTTTCGTTTTACTCTATTTTTACATTTTCCACACTTCAACACAATAGGA
Source organism: Taudactylus pleione (assembly GCA_031769625.1). Taxonomy (NCBI): domain Eukaryota; kingdom Metazoa; phylum Chordata; class Amphibia; order Anura; family Myobatrachidae; genus Taudactylus; species Taudactylus pleione. The sequence continues at coordinate 9,279,354 of JAUIMM010000249.1, forward strand.
ACACACTGGACACATAGGCCAATTATTATGATGACAATCAGTATAAGGATCAAGAATTTGCCTATGCTGGCGATCACTTCCTGGACCCATTCTCCTAGGCCTGAGAACCATTTCACTGGGTTCAACCATGAGACCCATCCTTCTATTTTCTCCCCTACTTCAGCCACTGAAGCACTATGGTTCTTACGAAACTCCCATTTCAGCTGCAGAATTTCGTCCATCTTCCGGTCTATCACCTCTTTGGGGTCGCTGGTATCGTTGGTGACATAGGTGCAACACTTTACTCCAAATTGGGTGGCCAAAGTTACGCAATACCCTCCAGTAACAGCAGTTAAATAATTTAACACTAGTCTGTGTTGCACCAGTTCTTTCTTATATGCTTGCAATTCTCTCCCTGTATACCTGAATGTGTCATCATACATCTCGGTGATATTATCTATTAATTTGGCGAGTTCCTGAATATATCTAAAATTTAATGTACCCCGAGCGATTCTGGTGGGGTCCAGTGCGACTAAAACTTGGAAGCCAGTTGTCTCACTAATTAACTGAGTGGCTTTATGCACGTCACCAGGTATCATATTTCGTTTGCCTCTGTGTTCATACTGCGTGTGAAGATATGGTGATGGTATATTTTTATTGATACCAAGCATTTCATGTGAGAGTCATAACTTCTGGGACTACTCTTCCCAGGTAACACAAACCTTCGGAACTCGGGGAGAGCCACTTATACGCCTTTCTTCCACATATAAAATACACATTATCGGGGAGAACATAAGGAATAGTATGCATCATTATCATTAAACACATTTCCCTTGCAAACAATCCTATCTCAGGGTCTTCCATCTGGTACATGCAAGTCTCTGGTTGTATTATGTTAGCACAATAACCATCTGGTACCTTACCAATAATTTCTTTGGTGGAACTCAATGTGTACCGGTACCTAAAATGTTTCCCACTAGATTTAATTGAGCGTAACAGATCATGGTTTATGGACTCATTATCAGCTCTCTGTGAGAAGGTCATCGTCTGATTATTCCCCGTCACTTCCCAACTCCCGGGTTTATTGGGGTTGGTTATGTTTAAACACAAAAGTGATTTATCTACTTGGAATTGATAGAGTTTGAAATTAGGTGGTTTGGATGAGAGGAATTTTCCATCCAATGTTTTCCCTTTTTGTAATTCTAAAATTTCCGTGATATTCAGCGGAAATGGCACCAACCCTATGTTATGCTGTCCCTGTGGTACATGTGAACACACCCAGCAATCAGTTTGATTTAATACTTTGCCTACCATGCTATGATAATCCTCTAAAGGATACCCACCCCAGTATGGGTTATATTTAGGCTGGCACCGTTGAATACAGTTCTCATCAACTAGGGACCCACAAAGCTCACAAATACAGGAATCTTCAGACGATAAACCTCCACACCATCCCCGAGTATCCGGAATTACAGCTCTCTTGACAATAACAGTACTAAGATTGGTCAGACACTCCCCTGATTGGCATTGCACTCCTCCTGACTCCACTCCATCAGCACTGCCATCAGCTCCCATCTCCTCAATTGGTCCCCTGTCACAGAAATCGGATATCCCCGAACCAACCAAAATGGTGGTAACTCTGGAAAAGAATATGAAAATGAACACAGCAGGCCAGTCCATTGTCACAACAAAGACCTGCAAATTTCTTTTAGTTCAGGTATCTCACTACGACCTTTTCAATCCTCCCGGAAAAAGCTCGCGATAGGTCCACGTTATCAGCCTTGTCTCCGACTTGTTTCTCCACTGGTTGATTGACCTTTTTGCAGTGAGTGGAGTGGACCCAGGTATCTCTCTCAGCTACCTTCAAAGATGTAGTACTTGTCAGCAGCACCTGATACGGACCTTCCCACCGATCAGTCAAGCAACCTGAACGCAAGAAATTTCTGATTATAACATATTCTCCTGGTTCAACATCATGACAGTTAGTTTCAGGCATATCATTGGACAACAATTTCAGTTTCTGCTGCTGTTGTTTTAACTGCTTGCTCATTGATATAGATACCTTACAGTTACCTCGTTGTTACCCTTCAAGTCTTCCTGTGGACTTATAATCAAATGAGGTTGTCTACCGAACAGTATTTCAAAGGGGGACAGATTTAGAGGGGGTCTAGGAGTGGTCCTTATACTATGCAGAACCAATAGTAACGCTTCTGGCCATCCTAGTCCAGTCTCTGCCATGATTTTACTTAACTTATTTTTAATAGTCCCATTCATCCTCTCTACCTTAGCACTGGCTTGCGGTCGGTAGGGGGTGTGAAGTCGGCTATTAATACCCATCAGCTTACACATATTTTGAAAAACATCACCTGTGAAATGAGTACCCCTGTCACTCTCGATGATTTTAGGGATACCGTACCTGCATACAAATTCCTGAACTATTTTCTTGGCAGTAAACGCAGCAGTATTAGTGGCTGCTGGGGCCTCAACCCAGTTGGAAAATATGGAAAATACGTCAGTGCACACTAATACATACTTAAGATTCCTGCAGGGTGGTAATTGGATTAAATCAATTTGTATTACCTGGAAAGGTCCATCAGTCGGTGGAATGTTGGATGGTTTGGTAGGGATCACTTTCCCTATGTTCTTCCTCAAGCAGGTCAGACAGGAAATTGCTCTCTTTTCTGCTTGGGAAGAAAAACCTTGTGCACACCAGTATGCCCTCACCAATTTACACATACCTTGCTTTCCCAGATGAGTCAGACCGTGGGCTGCCTCAGCCAGGCTGGGGTAATATGCTTTGGGGGCTACTGGCTTACCTTGTCTGTCCCTCCAGAGCCCGGAGGACTCTTGCCCACATCCCTTGGACTTCCAGATGGACTTTCCTGTATTGAACACAAATTTTGCATCTCAATTAATCTCAGCATGTCAACTGTTTGAAAAGACATAGGGCCTGATTCAGACCCGCTCGCGAGCGCTGAGCGCTCGCAAGTGGGTCGATGTTGCCCTAGTGTGCATGCGCACGAGGGATCCGGCTCCGTCGTGCGCATGCAAGAGACCCGAATAACGATGGCCAAGCCGTCATTATGGGTCTCGCAGCATAGGGGGCGTGCTGTCGATGGTGATTGACAGCACGCCCCCTTTGGTGGGCGTGCCGGGGGCGTGGCTGCCCAGACGGAGGCAGGGTCTACCGCAGGGTCTCATCGCAAGCCCAATGGTCGCGATGGTCTTGACCATCGTGACCATAATTTTAGCCGCTTGCTATAGCTGTGGGTGGGCACCCACAGCTATGTGAGCGGCCAGGAGGCCGCTCCAAAAAGGAGCAGGGACGGCCCTGATTCAGAGCGAGTACTCTGTCAGAGCGTCCGGCTCTGAATCAGGGCCATAATTTGTTCAGTTGGAGAAAACATTTTTAACCCTGCTGCCCATTTTGCAGCTTCATCGGCTCTGTTGTTGCCCTGTGACACTGGATCACTCTCACATGTATGGGCTTTACATTTAATTACTGCCACTGTTTTGGGCAGTTGGATGGCTTTTAATAATTTTTTTATGTGCTGGAGTGTGCAACTGGTGTGCCTGCTGCTGTCATAAAATTTCTCAGACGCCATAAAGCCCTGAAATCGTGCACCACCCCGAATGCATACCTAGAGTCAGTGTAAATGTTAGCAGACTTACCTGCTGCCAGTTCACACGCTCTTGTTAGTGCTACTAACTCTGCCACCTGGGCTGAGTGAGGAGGACCAAGTGGTTTAGCTTTTATGATGTCTGTGTCATTTACAACAGCATAACCTGTACATAACTCACCTGTGTCTGTTTGTCTATGACAACTCCCATCCGTGTAAAAAGTCACATCTGCATTCTCTAAAGGTGTGTCACATATGTCAGATCTAGCAGTAAAGGTCTGATTTAGATATTCCATACAATTGTGTGCATCATTATGTCCGCTGAATTCACCTCCTGCCAGCAACTCGTCCCCTTCCACCCTTTGTACATCATGTTGTACATATGGTAAGTACGTTGCTGGATTCAGAGTGCTGCAACGTTTAACAGTGATGTTTGCAGGTGCAATTAGAGCTAGTTCCCATTTGGTAAACCTAGCTGAAGAAACATGTCTGTTTTGGGCAGAGTTCAGCAGAGCAGATACAGCATGGGGAGTGTAGACAATCAGATCATGGCCCAATACTATGTCCTCACTTTTACTCATCAATAGAGCAGTAGCTGCTACACTTCTTAAACAGGTGGGGAGTGATCTTGCCACAGTGTCCAATTGGGCACTGTAGTATGCTACGGGCCTACTGGCATCACCATGTTTTTGTGTGAGGACACCTGCAGCACAACCATCGGCTTCCATACAATACAAATCAAAAGGTTTTTCATAATCAGGTATTCCCAATGCAAGTGCTTTTGTCAGACTATCCTTAAGATTAAGGAAAGCCTGCTCTGATTCCTCTGTGTGTATGACACGATCAGGTTTTTAAGAAGAGACTAAGTCCTGTAAATGCAAGGCCAAAATAGAAAAACCTGGGATCCACATTCTACAGTATCCACACATTCCCAAGAAGGTACGAATTTGCTGCTTGTTCTGTGGCAGTGTCATGTTCTGTATGGCCTGGATTCTGTCATTTGTGAGATGTTGTAATCCCTGAGTTAGGCAGTGTCCCAAATATTTTATTCTGGATTGGCATGGCTGTAGTTTGTCCTTAGCAACCTTGTGTCCTGTATACGAGAGATGAAGCAACAAAAGTTTAGTATCATTAAAACATGACATAAACGAATCAGAACATAGCAATAAATCGTCCACATATTGAATTAGAACAGATCCATTGGCAGGTTGAAAAGATTGTAAACAGTCGTGCAAGGCCTGGGAGAAGATACTGGGGTTGTCTATGAAACCTTGGGGCAACCGTGTCCATGTATATTGTACACCTCTGTATGTGAATGCAAATAAATACTGACAGTCAGGGTGGAGAGGCACAGAGAAGAAAGCAGAACAGAGGTCAATGACAGTGAAATGGGTTGCATTTGGTGTGATTTGCATAAGAATGACAGCTGGATTTGGCACTACGGGGAATTGGCTCTCTACTACCTTATTAACACCTCTAAGGTCTTGTACCAGCCTATTACCCCTCCCACCACTCTTCACCGGAAAGATGGGACTGTTGGCTACACTAGCTGTACGAACTAAAATTCCCTGTTGCAATAATCGCTCAATTATTGGAAAAACCCCTAATTCTGCCTCCTGTTTTAGTGGGTACTGGGGAATTTTTGGAGCTTGCCTACCACCTTTTAAATTTACCATTACGGGACTTACATTTGCCATTAATCCAGTGTCCTGTCCATCCTTAGTCCAAAGGGAATCTGGAATTTGGGATAACATTTGATCTACCTGAGATGGATTTTCATTTAAACTGGTAGAGTGATACATTATCCTTTGGGGAGTGTCCAACATATCCCGCACCTCGTTCGCAACTCTCTCTGGGATATCTAGAAATACACCATCAGGGGTGCAGTATATGACACATCCCATCTTACATAACAGATCTCTACCCAGCAGGTTAGTAGGAGCCGCTGCAGCCAGAAGAAAAGAATGCCTGGTATGCAACGGCCCGATAGTAACCTCTGTGGACTTTGTTAAAGGATAATGTTGCACTTTACCTGTTACACCCATTGTTGGTACTGTCTCGTTGGTCACCTGTAAATTAATGGGCGATTTTATCACTGACCTGGTTGCCCCTGTGTCTACAAGAAAAGGATATTTAGTACCAGCTACATCAACCATCATGACCGGTTCTTCCCTAGTACTTCCCGTTAACCTGACTATCTGTAGACTACAGGTGTGACCTGACCCCTAGCGTTGGCTGCCATTCTCCAATAAAGCATTAACGGCCACAATTGGAGCTGGTGCCTGTTGGACATTTGCTGGTCTCTGTGCATATCCTTTATGGGGATATCTAGGTACTCTCTGGTTTGGGGTCCTACTCTTTTTACCGGCCAGTTTCTATTTAAATGTCCTGTTTGTTTACAATTAAAACATGCTCGTGGATCAGGTGAAGACACAGGTTGTTGTGGGATTTGAGCAGGGGGGAAAGGTGGTGGATATGGGTAGGGATATGGAGGATATGGGTATTTGTGGGGGGCATGAAGTTTGTGAGTAGTATGGGAATGTGGTTGTGGTTGTGTAGGGTATGTGGGATAGGGCTGTGTTTGTTGTTGCGTGGGATTAGTGAGGGCGTATAACTGTTCAGGTGTAAGTGTGTGTGGGTGCAAGTGTGTCTGCTGGCTGTGATGTTCTATGGCAAATTCTATTGTGGCTCCCCTCCAGGCAGGCTGTGAGGTCTGAACCCGGGTCTTTAGGTTCTCTTTAAGACCGTCCATGAGTATGGTGACTATCATTCCCCTGTGGTGAGTGCTATCTTTAATATCCTCTAACCCAGTGTACTGGGTGATAGCCTGCAGAGCCCGGTCACAATAATCTTCTGCAGATTCACTCTCCTTTTGCTTTATGTTGAAAATTTTGTTCCAGTTTACTACTGGAAAATATATACCCAATTGAGCTACAATGCGGGAAATGTTACCTTGGTTTACTTGGTCTGTTAAGGGAACGTCACCATCCAATACACAATCCGTGATAAATTTTGTCACGTTGATATTGTGTGGTAGACAAGCCCTTAACACCACCCGCCAATCTTTATTAGTTGGCTCATGAGAACTACCCAAATACATCAAAAATCTTTGACATTTGGCTAGTTCCTTTTTGGGATCGGGGAAATCATTTATGAGGGAATTTAGTTGTGCCCTTGTCCAAGGACAATGCATTACCACTTCCCTCGTGGGCACTACACCGTTTGCATCTGCATTTCCATTTGGAACAGTTATTGTCCGAATGGGATGCAGACCGGCAGCGCTGCTACCTTTGACCTTGTTACCTGGCTGGGGGTTTAATCTGTTGCTGCTACATATGGTATCAACAACTTCCTCTACAGGTGCAGAGGGTGTTAGCACTTTCCTTGCTGTTACCGATGGAGATGGCGGCACCACTCGTGATTGTCGTGGTGCAGCATCTATCATTTGCACAGCATGGGAAATGGCAGACATTACAATAGGTTCATCATCCACATCATGAACATTTTCTTTATGGTTGCTTAAGAGAGGGTACAAATTGCATGTTACATTTTTATGGTTTTATTCGATAACTGTACTTGCACCCCCATCCACATAAGGTGGCGGTGGTGCACGTGAACTGCTGGCAATACCTTCCGCACGTGCGCGCTATTTTGCGGCTCGCATGCATTGCAATCCAGCGCTGCGGATGTATTTTCTGGCAATGCGTTCGCGACGCTAGTTTGTATTGCTTGCACATTTTTAAGCCACGCATCCCTTTCATGCTGCCACAATTTTAAACATTCATAATATTTTACCTTCTTACCTCGAGAACGCATCAGACTGATGTGGTCCCGGACATTATTCAATACATCTTTATCAAAGCTACCAATTCTGGGAAATGGTCTAGCACTCTTCATCGTTATCTTAAACCATACATCACAATACCTTATTGCATAAGTACCGTACTTTGTATGCATGATACGACGGGCCGATCCAAGCGGCGCTTCCATTAGCAGCACATCATTGTCTAACATCTCTATTGTTTGCGTGGCTCCCATTCTGAGACAACTCCTACGCCTTTCAATAAAGATTTAAACTGGTTAAAGACAGTCAAGATACTTTCACTTACCTGCGGACGCCTTTGAAAAAGGGTGTATCCACCAAACCCTATGAAGGACCTCTAGATGACTTCACTCACCTATGGAAGGAGGATGCTCCCATACAATAAAATCCCTTTTTGACTACGTTTCAACTGCTAGGGGGCAGCAAAGTACCTTTGTGTTCCAGCTGATTTTGTCCACCCTCCCACCAGCTCACAATCACTATCTAGCCAAGATTATGCAGTTCAATTATAGTGTTCAAATAAGCCTAACAGATCACACACATTGATTACTGAACGCTATAATCACGCTGGGGGCCGAACCCTAACAAAAATAGCAAACCTTACACCTGCTCTGTGTAATAGTAAACGGTATGCTGCTACCGAGTCACTAGGATACATTCCTGCGCCTAGCACTTAAGTGTCCTACGATACCCTTAACATTTAGGTCCCGAGTTACGCCCTAAACGAACACTCACAGTTACACACTTTTTTCCTGCGCAGAAAAATACACGTTAACCCAGTTATTGGCAACAATTGAAAAATGTAAACCTCAACGGCTTTGTTCAAACACGTGGCAGCACAACCGGAAATACGTATACGCTATTGTGCGGCTAGTCGCATACACAATAATGCGACTACTACACAACCGTATGACCTACCCTTAGCTGCGTACGCAAAAGTGTGTCTTTACCGTGCGTGCAAAACTGCAACTCAGCCGCGTGCGCAATTCTGCGGCGCCCCCTTTTAACCTAAAATACTATCAACAAAGGAAAACAAAGTTTTTCCTCTCTTGTCCCTGGATTCTAGTCAGCGTACTTTGATTCACACGATAACGGATAGCGATTTCTCAGCACCGAGTTGTTGCAGGGAAAACTGCGTGTGGCCACTATCCACCCTTTGGTGAGATATTGATAACCGTATTTTATCGTGTGAGCAGGTAAGTGACCTCACACTACGAGCCCCCAACTAACGATACTGACTTTGTACCTCTATACACTCCTGCCTATACCTTCTAATATCCTTCCTATAAACCTCTAAGGATGACGCTATTTTGCGTACGCAGTCATACAGTAAATAAAGACTCCAGTTCTTGAACCTGTGGTTCCAAAGCACAAAGTATTATTCAAGTAAAAAGTACAGTCAGTTGCACGCTATGATCTAAGTACAATTTAGCGCAAAGCAATTATACAGACCCAAGTACAGTTATACATACGCATGCGCTCTGGACCAGATCCTGGCATCAGCAAGAAACCTCCGTCAATCAGCATTCAGCAAGAAGATTAGAAACCCAGGGTCAGAGCACACATATTTATACCCCCCCAGAAATAGACAACACAATAGAGAGGCTTGTTGCTGATGCCATTGGTTCCCAAGGGGGATGTATCTGTTACAGAGCATTTAACAGGTTGATTCAAATAGACACAGTCCAGCCTACGACAGCTGGTTGCCTCTGTTTCCCGCCTCATGCAAATCCTAACAGTTGGTCATATAATGTACATTTCGGTGCTTGAAGTCTCTGCGGCCCATAAGTTGCGAGTGCATGTTGCGATCTTCCCACCGACGATACCTGGAAGCTGTGGAGAGGGTGCAGATCAGTATAATACCAAGCACGGCATACTTATCATGTATTAAACCTGAGCTACTAAATAACCTTTATTTCACAGCAATTATAATAAATGAACAAACTTTAATCTTATACTTTAAAGCTTATGGAACCTTGTATGTAAATATGTAATGTGTAAGTATGTGGGGTTTGATAGAAAGACGCTAGTTAACTTGGGGCAGCATGAGGCTAATAAACAGCATTTTCATAAACGATCTTATGCATTCGCTAATGTGCGACTAGTTAACAGCGCAATTGTGCGTATTTATGTGTGTATGAGAAATGGTGTAAGATGCAATCGCATGATGCTAATAGTAACATCGCCATATGTACTTAAGTGTGAGTTTAGCTAAAATGGCGCTGGGCGGCCATTCGCAAAATGGCGTCTTGCGACCTGTTGCAAGATGGCGTCGTTACAATCTAATTTTAAGCTGATCTTGTCTCAGCCAATTATCCAGCTTCGACAATGTACTCATCAGTAACTATCTGGGGAGGAGACTCACCAGTCACTCTCTCAGTGCAGTCACCTGCAGCCAGACCGGACTGCCCACATGGCTTTACCACCATTGAGGCCAGTCATCGATCAACCCAGACTTGGGGATGGGATAGTGTGGGGGAATGGCCTGCTGTCACAAGGATGGCCACTAGGCAGATGATTGGTTCCCAAAGCTATAGCATGCAGCTCCCAGCACACAATGTGCCAGTATCAAGCCACCTACATATCTGGAAGACCAATGTCAGGATACAGTGCAGCTTCTTCTGGCAAGGGATTATTCAAGATGTGAAAAGATACCAGGCCTCCTACAGTGTATACCAGCGTGTACGTGGACCACCTTGCTGTACAGCACATTCCAGGTATCAATGAGCTATTTCAAAGAATGGGCGGTGAGATTATAGGCGCTTTTACCCAAGACTAGCTACCTGGAAAGGTAAGGGGTACTCTAGATGTTGATAAATTATGCCAGCCAATATCTGAAAGGCCATAGTCATCCATAGATGCAGAACAAGCCATCATGGACATATTTACCTGGTTAGGATCAGTAGTGACCAAGTGTTCCAATGCAGACAAGGTTTGTATGGACAGGGCTTGGGAGGATGGCCGCTGGCAGCTGAGACAGGAAGAAAACATATTTCTTCTGTCAACACTGTCAGTCTCCTGTGGGCCTATTTAATGGGGGGCCTTAAGCTGCAGCTCCACCCACCCCATTGTTAATCTGGCCTTGGTTGTGTGCAGAAATCTTGACAGAAACATGAGCTTGTAACATGAGCTGTAACTTCTAATTTGATACATGAAGATTTTAGCTATTTTTAATTTCTATCCTCATTTATTTTTTTAAATGAAAAAAAAAAAACCGCTTTCATCTCCCAGGATGCACTGGTCCAACCCCCTTTACCCCGAGCCAGAGGCACCTCAGTTTCATCGGTGCCCGGCCAGAGTCGTGTAACCATTATGCAGTGCAAATAGCTTTATTTTTATAATTTTATTTATTTTTAATACTTTATCTGTTGAGTGAGCACCAGCAGACTGTCCGCAGGATGTCTGCGTCGCTGCTCCATCACCCCTCCAGGTGTCGCAACGCCAGCTTCGGCTGGGGATTTCAGCGGACATCCCGGGGCCCTCGCTAGCCGGCCCTGCGGACGGACCCAGACTGCAGACCGGACACAAGGGCACAGATAAGGCGGGTCATCGCTCGCGGTGACCCACGGATTGGCAGTCATACCTCCGGTCTCAGGGGACAGACCAGAGGAGCTGAGAGTGATAACAGGCTTTGTCCAAAGTGATCCACTAGACCACCAGGGTACAAATGGAGTGGGAATCCAGCGTCCTGGTGGTTATAAGATCAGCATGAGGATGTCAGCTTTCCCCATTAAAGCGGCCCCTCCCCACAGTTCAGGGCGCCATTCCTCTAAGGTCTCTCTTCCCTGAGCTGCTGTCCTCCGACCACGCCCCCTCAGAGGTCTCCGGCAGCCATTTTCTCCAGGCTCGGCCACAGCTCTCTCAGGGAAACGATGGGTTCTGTGCCCCTACACACCTCTCCATGGAGTCAGTTTATGTAGCGCTATAGCCTACCAGATGTTGAGTCACTGACCACAGAATCTATGTGGTTGATTGTAGTGCCATTCTGCAGTTATATTGTATTTCTGCATTGTATGTGACATACGCTAGCGCTACCGGTCTGTTTATTTCTCTATACTGTCAGCATGTATCTTTCCCTTTTTTTCTGACTTTGCCCTAACATACAGATGTATTCAGGGTTTTTCCCAGTACCTCACATCTCTACAATTAATGTATTGGTGAGGGTTGTCACATACAGTTGGTTACTGCACAGTGCCATATTTGTGCTGTGCGCTCCTGCAATTTGCCCAAGACAGGATCAGTATATTGCATTTCTTCTTGTATCCTACATACCCAGTGGTTGCATTATACCCAGTGCCATATTGTGTGCTATACTACTCTACAGCTATTCTCCCTCTATACGTCCTCTCTAGGTGAACTCATCAGCTCTTTTGACCTCCATTATCGTCTCTATGCTGATGATACTCAGATCTACCTTTCCTCCCTTGACCTCTCCCCCTCTCTCCTCACTCGTATCTCCAACTGTCTCTCTGCTATTTCTTACTGGATGTCATTGCGATTTCTTAAACTTAATATGTCTAAGACTGAGCTGATAATTTTTCCACCCTCCAACATAACCTCACTTACCACTATTTCTTTAACAATTGATGGCACAACTATCTCTTCTAGCCCCAAGGTGCGCTGTCTTGGAGTTATCCTGGACTCCTCCCTCTCCTACAAACCACATATCCAGAGCCTCTCACAGTCCTGTCGCTTCCATCTCAAAAATATTTCCAAGATTAGACCCTTTCTCACCCAGGATGCCACCAAAACCCTCATACACTCACTGGTCATATCCAGATTGGACTACTGTAACCTTCTCCTATCTGGCCTCCCCAACTCCCATCTCTCTCCTCTCCAGTCTGTCCTCAATGCTGCTGCTCAACTCATCTTCCTCTCCAAACGCTCTACATCTACCTCCCCTCTCCTACAAGCCCTCCACTGGCTCTCCTTCCCTTAGAACCCAATTCAAGGTTCTCACACTTGCTTACAAAGCCCTCACCCATTCCTCTCCCATTTACATCTCTGACCTCATCTCCCTCCACTCTCCTGGCGCCCCCTTCGCTCAACCAATGCACGCCGCCTCTCATGCCAACTGATTACTTTAGAATGTAAACTCTTACGAGCAGGGCCTCTACCCTCTTGTGCTTCTCCTTACTTTACTTTCACCTACTTCTTACCCCCCACCGTGGCACATAACACTTGGTTGCTTACGCTCTGTTGCATATCTAGGTGTTATGGTCACTTATGTATCAATGTATATTATCCATGTCCTTGTCCTATTTTTTACTGTAAGTCTGTTGTCAAATTATTTGTTTATGTACTTTGTAAGGCGCTGCGGAACACTTGTGATGCCATATAAATAAACGATAATAATAATAATAATGTCTAGCAAAGGCAAGAGTAACAAACAGGCATCTGCACCCATACTGCTATCATGGAAATTATGTGCTGCAGGCTTAAGTGAGGAGGATTTTATACCAGATAGGTTATGTGTTAAATGTTATACTCCACCAGGTTCATCACACCCCCAGCTCCTGCACAAGAGCCTCCATGGGTTTTCTCTTCTCAGGTGCTGGCTACTGTTGTGGACTGCCTAGCGGTACCAACTGTAATTTCCCCTATGGGGTTACCACAGCAGGCTGTAATTCCCCCTCTGGGGCTGCCACAAAAGGTTCAGGCGATACAGGTACCTCCTGTGCCCCCTCCATGGGTAGACGTATTCTCTAGCTCGGTACAGAGTCTGGTTGCTACCTCTTCAGCCTTTCAAACTATGTTGCAAGGTGAGAAGCCCCACCCAGTAAGCCTTCTAAGCGTCCTGTGGTATCTTCACAGTCCACGCAGCTCTCAGATTCTGAAGTGTCATCTGAGGAGGCAGAAGATGCTGATCTCTCTAACACTGACTCCCCTTCGGGGGAGGACGAGAGTCAGTCTAAAATTAATATTCCTGCCTTGGGGCGAGCTGTTAGATCCATCTTACTAATAGAAGATGACGAGCCAGTCCCTAAATCAAAGCACCCACTGTTTAAACGACAGAAAGTGGCTTCAGCAGAATTCCCTCTATTGGATCAATTAGCTGAACACATGGTGGCTGTCCCAACACGCTGCGAAGCACATTCATTCACTGGTGAGAAACTTACCCTGCTGGACACTGATCCAGGGTTTGAGGCGGCCGCCGATTACATCTGGAAATACCCTCACCAGTCCCCGTTACACGCTTGGGAATGTGTGGACTATGCAGGTTTGTTTAACGGGGAGACGGCAAATTAAGGAGCCGACACTGCCGTAGGTTTTAAACATACCAAGGTCCATACATGGTTGCTGCAGCAATTTAAAATTATATACTATATATATACCTGCTTCCTAAATAAATAAATTAAACACCAATACTGGATGGTTTTAAACCCCTGAAGCAGGCTATTTCGATTGAGGAGGAAAAATACGTATTGGTGCATTTAGCACAAATTACTAACTACATGTTAGTTACAAAGATCTATTGGACACAATACGGTGGATTTTGAACAAAGGTTATATGGATAACGTGCGATGCCTGAAAAGAGCTTTTTTTACCTTTGTTTCTGAACTACTATATTGAGAGACATTCAATTTGTTATAATTATATATTTTTATTTTCATTTTTATATTTTAATATCCCCCCCTTTTTCTTCATATAAGCTTATATGTTTGACCGATTTTGTGATATCAGGGGACTGTGATTATATCCCATATTTATTTATGCAATTTATAATTAAACAATGTTTATATATTTACCATTGACCTAATTGAATTGTTTTTTCACTACCTTAGTGTATGTATTAGTGGAGACACGATTATTGGGAATTGTTTTCTTAACTTGTGGGTGCTCCCTGCCTCTTACTTTTGTTTTTCCATACACCCATTAGAGGGGCAGACTACCCCTCATGAGGGAGCAGCATCAAGCTATGAATATATAAGCAGAGTGTTTGGCGCCCATTTGTATATCTTTTTCTCTATTGGATCAATTAGCTGAACACATGGCGGCTGCCTGGCAGTCACCTGGTAGGAAGTTTCAGCCCTAAAACCATCTAACCTTCTGTTATCCATTTCCTGCTGCTCACTGTTCAAAATTGGAGACTCCCCTCTGCGGTGGATTCGCATGTTACACATTTAATTAAAAGCGCTACGTTGCCTACCCCTACGGTATCCATTTTGAAGGACCCTACGGATAGAAAGGTCGAACCTTGCCTTAAATCAATATACTCTTTCAGCGGCTGTTGCCCATACGACCATGGCTATTGCATGGGTGGCAAAAGCTATAGAGAGCTGGGCTGACACACTTGAAGACTCTTTTCCCTCAGATGCTTCTAGGGATCAGATGTCTTTTGTTGCTAACATACGAGATGCAGCTTCTTATATTGTAGAAGTGGCATTGGATGCCAGTCTCCTAACCTCCAGAGTCTCGGCGACGGCAGTGAATGCCCGCCATACCCTGTGGCTTCGCTCATGGAAGCCGGACGCGGACTCCAAGAAAGGCCTAGAAGTGTTACCCTATAATGGGGAGATCTTGTTTGGCCCAGACCTTGACAAGATTGTAACCACATTGGCGGTATCAAAAAAACTGCATTTCTGCCTTCAGCAACTACTACTGCAAAGCCTCGGACTACATCTTTTAGGTCCTTCCTAGGCAGTTGGCTTCCACTAGGGCTGCCAAGCCCAGGAACAAGCAGGCCTGGACCACCAGACGCCCTGCTTCAAAATCTGAGGATAAGACCTCAGCCTGACGGGACGGGCCTCCCACTGGGGGATCCCAGAATGGGAGACCGAATTCTTCAGTTTGCCCAGTGCTGGTGTCAAACTACTGTACCGCGGATTCTTGGGTAAGAGAAGTGGTCTCTCACGGGTACGCTCTCTCATTTCTTCATTAGTCATCCCACCAGATTTTCTACACAGGTCCTACTTCAGACCCAAGCAAGGCCTTACAAATCCAGAAAGCCATACAGTCCTTGCTGCAAGAAGGGGTAATTGTGCCAGTTCCGCTATCTCAGTGGGGGACCGGTTACTGTTCTACTCTACTTTTCTACTTTCTGGTTCAAAAGCCGAATGGGTCTCATCGGCCTATCCTCAACCTCAAATCCCTGAACAAATTCCTCAGGGTACCCAGTTTCAGGATGGAAACCCTACTCTCCATCATCCTAGCTATGGAACCTGGGGACTTTATGGTATCTCTGGATATTCAGGACGCATACCTACATGTACCTATAGAGCCCTCACATCAGCAAGATCTCCGGTTTGCTATACTACAGCAACACTTCCAATTTCAGGCTCTGCCCTTTGGACTATCCACAGCTCCACGGGTGTTTACGAAAATTATGGCTGTCATGACGGTACACCTGCGTGGTCATGGTGTCCGACTGTTGCCATATCTGGATGACCTCCTGCTCTTAGCAGGATCACCAGAAGTGCTTCACCGCCATCTGCGGCTAACCATTGCTTTCCTTCACAAGCACGGATGGTTAATCAACTGGAAAAAGTCCTTCCTGAATCCTTCACAGAGAATGATTCATCTGGGAGCCCTGCTGGATTCTTCGGATCAGAGAATATTACTGACATCAGACAAGATCTCCACAGTTCAACTACGAGTGCGCAGATGTCTCCACAGTCGCCAGGTGTCGATCCTCTCAGCAATGCAGGTTCTGGGATCCATGGTGTCCACCTTTGACATGGTGGACAAAGTATGCTCAGTTCCACTCCAGGCCTTTGCAAAGGCTGATCCTCTCCAGGTGGAATGGGTTACCCCATCGGATCAAAGCTCAGACAATGGTACTATCTCCGGCGGTGCGTCTGTCCCTCTCTTGGTGGCTAGACATATCATCTAACCAAGGGTCACCCCTTTTGGACCTCGGACTGAGTACTCCTAACAATGGACGCCAGTGTCCGGGGCTGGGGCGCAGTGACCGGTCCACACTCCTTTCAGGGTCACTGGACATCGATCAAATCAACCCTGCCAATCAACATATTGGAACTTTGAGCTGTCTACAGGGCCCTCATACTGACCCTGAACATACTTCACGGAAAACCTGTACAGGTACAGTCCGATAATGCCACAACAGTGGCTTACATCAACCATCAAGGAGGCACTTTAAGTCGGGCAGCAATGACAGAAGTGTCACGCATTCTGACATGGGCCAAGGGTCACTTGTCCATACATTTCGGAGGTTTTATGCCTTTGTAACATTTGCCTCTCAGGATGCTTCATTTGGGCTCTGGATTCTCCTCTCAGCTCAGGAGCGTCCCCACCCTTAAATTACTGCTTTGGGACATCCCCAAGGTCTCCCTGTGGAGCCCTATGGACCCTGAATAAGAAAATGAGTTATGGTAAAACTTACCTTTGTTAACTCTTTCTTCGTAGTCCACAGGGCACCCACCCTGATGCACCTGGCTTCATATGGGCTATGTTTCTGGTCTCCGGTTTCCCATCTCCTTCTACGTGAGAGTGTGATTCTTGTGTGTACCCGTCTTCCTTCTCTCTTCTCCTCCTTCGGCCTTTGGCTCGTCAATATTTGACCAATATTTCTTAAAATACATATTTTTTCAGGAAATGCTTCGGGACTCCAGTGGACCACATGCTTCAGGCGCCTCCTCTAGCCAGGGCACCGGAGATCAGCCATCCAATGAAGGGCAGAGCACCTACTGAGCTGAGCCTAAACACACAAAGAGATCAGTGCCTCCAGACAGGGGGCATGGTGTGGGCGGAGCAATGCATTTGACTCTGCCATCACCATGCCCCCCTTATGGATGCATTGATCTCTTTATGTGCTTCAGGCTCAGCTTATCAGCAGGCGATTCCCTCCCCCCAGTCGACTGACTGATCTCCGGTGCCCTGCAACAGTAAAGAGGGGGAGATCTGAGTAAGGGGGAATATCTGTGTGTGTGTGAAGGGAGGGTAGCTTTGTTAAGTGGAAGAGCTGTGTGTGTGTGGGGGGTTTGGTCCTGGTGAAGAGGGGAGATCTTTGTGAGGGGGAGTACTGTGTATGTGTGTGAAGGGGGGGATCTGAGTGAGGAGAAGATCTTAGTGAGGGGGGAGCGCTGTGTGTGTGAGAGGATACTGAGTGAGGGAGGTGAGCTGTGTAAGGGGGAGAACTGTGGTGGGGTCTGAATGAGGGGGGATTGTTGTATGTGTTTGAGGGGAGGAGATATGTGTGAGAAGGGGGAAGCTCTGACTGAGTGGCTAGAGCTGTGTGAGAAATGTATACACTATGTATTTATAATATATACATTAATATGTAGCCCTGAGGCGGTATTTTGTGTAGGACCCTTAATCCGGCTGTGAGACTGAACGGAAGGGTGGTACCACGGGCAATAACAAAAAGGGAGGAGGAGGCGGTCCCTTCCCATCATCACCCCCGGCTTCTCCTCTTTCCATCTTTGAGGTGGGTCCCTTCTACCACCCTGACCCTGACATCAGCCGCCCCGGTTTGCACGGAAGAGAGAACATGGCAGCTGTGTCCCTGCTGCTAAGGGGAGGCCTGAACTTGGTGCTGATGCTGAGAGCCTGGGGCGCGGCACCCTCTCCCTCCCCCCCCACCCCCCGTGTAGGTGTAACCCCCCTGTAGCGGCACTGGGAGAACTACATCTCCGGCAGCCATTGTGTTTCCCAGCACCCTTGGAACCTCCTAGTCACCACCAGCAGCCCCCTCCTCTAAGCATACCACTTTTTCTTTATTTGATACCGCAGTTATCAGGTGCTAGCATACCCGCGGTAATCCAAAATTGGGCACGAGGAGCACAAATTTTCTCCTCAGTGTAATAGCATGGGACTAACCAGACTGGCCCTGTTATAGCGGGGACATCTCAGCCTGGTGATGGTTACAGCTTTTTTGGGGGACCCCACACTGCTTGTTCCCTCATGTTAGCTGTAAGCAGGTTAAGCTATGAGCGCTGGTGCTTCTACTAACTTAATGGGGTAAACGTTGTTCGCGTGAACACAAAGGCTACCCTCATATCTAATAATAATGCTGTATAGAAATATTACAGGTCCTGTTCATCATCACTAACATGTTTTATGTGATGGGCCCATTCATTATTAGGGGATTGATAGGACCGCCTAATATTTAGCCAACTCCAAAAGCTGACAGTTTTTGGTGTTTGCCTCCGAGAGTCAACACCATCTTCAGATGGCGCTGATTCCTGGAGCACCACTCCTTCCTATGGATAGGATTTCTGGGGATGCAAAAAGGGAGTTGAGCAGTTCTCTTCTCCACATTCGCACAGTGCGACCTTTGGCTTTCTGCACGTGCGATCTCAACAACCTAATTAGGTCATTAGCGGTGGGTCTTCTAGGTATGAAGGAAGAGTGTTAGGGTAGATATGATGTGGAGCAGCAAAAGGTTTGGGCAAGATAAAGCCACATTAGTGTGTAATACGGGAATAACACCCCCAAATAATACTGCCAGACCCTGTGTAACCATCAATTGGTTATAATCCCTCCGAGTAACACCCAGCAGATATGTGTATGATCTATTATGTCCATCGCATAAACATCATTGAAACATCTAATGTTAACGAATAACTGGTTCTTATCAGTTACTTTTATATTTATAATGTTGTTAAATGGGCTGAAATTACAGTGAATGTGTTTCCCGAAATGACCTCCATGCTTGTTAATATATAATAGAAATGGGAAGATGGAATCTACTGGCCTGGTGTGTGGTCGTCTTTTGGCCGAAGTAACTCTAACTTGTTTGAATACTTTAAATATTACATTAGTGACTGATACATTTTGACACTATTAAATATGTTTTGGTAGAGAGTAAAGAAATTGCTTTTGTGTTCTGTTCAATATATCTTGTATTGTGTTTTCATAGTGCAGCCCACATACAGTTTTCGAAATCCACATTCTATTAAATTAGATATTAAGGAAGTCCTTTATAACAAATTTCTCCTTTGTGGCATATGACTAAGGGGCCTATTCATCAACACTAAAATAACGTTTTTAAGGACATTTTCCTTAAATAACGTTATTTTGGTATTCATGAACAGACTTAACACAGGAGATATCACAGATATCTCCTTGCTAAGTTCCCCTGCGTTAATTTCCACACTCCCCATACATTAGTATGGGGATGTGGAAATTGTGGTATTCATCAAATTCCAAAAATTATAAATTTTCGGAATTTGATGCAGTTACTATTCACCACTGTGAGGTGGCGAATAGCAGAATCCACTTACCTGTATCCGTGTGTGCAGGTCCCCCGAAGAGTCCCTCCGGCGTTCTGCTCCGTCCTCAGGCTCCGGAGGCTGGTCTGTCATGTGTGCTCCCCAGCAGAGCACAAGAAAGTTTAGAAAAAGAAAAAAAATATATATTTTTTTTGTAATCTGTCATGTGGTCTGCTGGGAAACCACATGACAGACCAGCAGGACGGAGCCAGAGGCTGCTGCGCGGACAGGTAAGTGGGGGGTGGGGGGGGTCGGGGGGGTACAAAACTTAACGCATCTGTAGGCAGTGCTGCGCATGCGCTGGTTTTACAGATGTAACAGCGCATGCGCAGCACTGTTTCCAGATGCGATAAGGTAGTGTAGGCAGGGAAAAGTATCTATTTCCCGAAAAGCTGTCATCGCAAAAATGACAGCTTTTCGGAATAGATACTTATGGAGAGGTGGAATGATGAATTCCACCTATAATTAGCTAGAACTCCATGAGAGTTCTAAAGCTAATTATCTCCATTGAATTTTTACGTTTAATGAATAGGCCCCTTAAACTCTATAATCTTTCTCGGATAATTCTCCCACATTTGTCGAATCCTTTCAGTTTCTCAGATAGCCATGAAGTGTTACTATCAGAATGTTGTCTATGTCTAACTTTCATTTACTGTACATAATTACAGCTGTCACTAATCAGTAGTTCTAAAATGAAGAGCATTTGCTTGTGTGTGGACGTATTTGCAATATTGCCTAATGGTGACGTGGTTTTCATTTTGTGTCAGTGGCAGATCCACTTTCAATAGGGACTTTTAGGGACTGATTTTATATGATGGGGTCATTTTGCTATTCTGAGAACCCTTAAAATACGGGTTGGGTATGATATCTCGGCTGTCGGGTTGCCGCTAGTCAGAATACTGACATCGGCATCCTGACATCCATAGGAGTGAATGGTGAGTATTTTTGTAACTCCTACCCTTACCCCTACCTTAACCCTAACCCCCCCCCCCAACGTGCAGCCCAGGATCCTCCTCCCCAATACCCCACCACCAGCCCAGACAGGCCAGTCTAGTTTGGTGCCGCAGAAGTGTACACCTCTAACAGGGGGCTGCTACTGCAGCCTCAATTCTTCAGTTTAATTTATTTATTTTTTCTACTTGAGCAGACAGTGCTGGGCATTATACCCCTAGCACCGGTGGCCGTGGCGATGGCGAGTGAGTTGGCAACCTCGGCCGGGTCCTCACAGCACACAGAGGACTGCAATTTGTATTCTGGAAACACTCTTTGCTGCAGCCACTGCTCTGCCTTTCATTATGTCTCTTCCAGAACTATAATAATAACATTTGGCATCTTTCCATGTATGCTGGGAGCATGTCAGGTAAGAGAACGGCTCCCTGCTGCAGGGAGCCGCATCAGCGCAGCTGTCACTGCCGGTGTGAAGACCCCTGGTGGTGCTGATGAAGTGGGAGACTGATGAAGTGGCAGCGGGGGCTACTGCAATCACGGGACATCACAGGTATTTTAGTGAGCGCCAGCGGGTTCTGTAGGTGGCCATTGACCTGGGGGATCTATGTCAGCAGGGGGAGGTAGGCTCTCCCCATTTGCCCCTCCCCCGGCCCTTGGTGTGATCCCTCACAGAGACTTCCCGTCATGGGCTTACTCCTCCTCTCTCCTCACTTGCAAGATGCTTAGTAGCCATTTTACTGAGGTGCTGGCTGCAGTCTGTGTCCAGAGAGGTTTGGCTCCTGTCTTACTGTATACTTCCCCTCAGGTCAGGTTATACAGTCTAGCTCCATCCAACCTACTGTTTGGCTACTACATTCAGTGCACAGTTCCCTATTGTGCACCCCTGTTATATAACTAGGTGTGAGGAACCTTTCTTGGAACATGGTAACATGTCTTCCAAGAAAAAACGCCCAAGGAGGAGGAAGCTGCTTTGCTGCATACATGTAGACACAGTTCTGCTGGTCTTTCCCCACAGGATGCAGTCCAGGATGGTCCCTGTATCCGGTGTTGCTCAGACACGCAACAAGATTACTATCTACTGCTTCCAACCAGGAACCAACATGGGCGGCCAACTTGTTGCAGGTAATTTTGCAGTTGATGGATCGCCTTACAGCTCCCGCGCCTGTCCTTCCTACTTTGGAGGTCCAAGCCACCCCTATTATGCAGCCTCATTTGCAGCTGCCTGCGCTGAAACCCCCATGGATGAGCACCTTCCCACATTCAGTGCAGGGCTTAGCACAGGTGTCTGCCTCCTTACAGTAAATGCTGGATAGGTACCATACTTCTGGACGCAGACCATCCAGATATGAGAGCTCTGTCCCCCAGACGGTTGAGGTTTCTGATTCGGAACTCTCCTCGGACCAGGAGGAGGATTTTTCCAGTTCCTCGGAGGATGAGGCCTCGTCTATATTATGAATTCCAGTGATCACTCCTAGTAAGCCATCTAGAACTCAGGCTATGAGGTAATAGGTTTGTTTGTACTGAAGATTTGCTGCACAGGTTCGAAACTCCTGGAGAGAACGTCAGACTTGACGTTTTTCGAACCAGAACAAAAAGAAATGAGGAAGTTGAACTAGGTGAAAAACAATGCCCAGCATGTTTTCCGAGAATTCAGCCTCTTAGCAGACTGAATCTCGGTACTGGAGTGGGAGAACTTCGGCAACTGCAGGTTGAACTGTTCGAACAGGGAGTGCTAGACATCGAGTCTGACAGGCATGGCTCCATTTTCTGATTTCCCCAGAGGGCCAATCCACTATGGGGTTGTGATCCCTGAGCCAGTGGAGACCGAGAACGACAGAGGCCAAGGGACAATGGATGAGATAGAAAGACATGGTCTCTGAATGCAAAATTCCGACTGACAAACGGAGAGGAGACATTTTAAACTTAACATGACCTGACAAAATAAATCCTCCATCCAGTCCACAGATTGGGATTTTTTGATCCAAAGGGATAGCTGGTACACCCAGTGTGCGGAAAAAAATGAAATTCATTAAGTTTCCATCCGCCCCCCTATCCAAAAATGCCGAAGTAGTCACAGTGGAGTTAGCAAGTTGGATGACTGCTGGAACCAGCACTGAGTTTTTGGAGGAAATGCGAGCCAGGCCTAAGTGCAATTCCTCCCGAACACCTAGGCCTTGCCTTTTACTGGTTTAAGCGGACAATTATTCATGGTATGCCCCTTGTATCCACAATACATACAGAGACCTAGAGACTTCTGCGTCTCTCTTCGGGTGATAAGCGAGATGCACCAATCTGCATTGGCTCTTCTGTGTCCGAAGGCGGAACCCAACTGAGAGAATGAGGTGGCCTGGTGGGAAGATTCTGTTCTCGTCTTCGTTCCCGTAGACGCCGGTCAATCCTAATGGCCTGCTGCATGAGAACATCAAAGGACTTAGAAGGAGAATGCTGAAAGAGAATGTCCTTGATGGTCTCAGAGAGACCGAGATGGTATTGACTGCGTAGAGCCGGATCATTCCAACCCAAGTTGGTTGCCCATCTGTGGAATTCTGAGGAGTAATGGTCCACTGCCTTCTGACCCTGTTTAAGGGAATGTAATTTGGACTCGGCCAAAGCAGTTTGGTCCGGGTCATCATATAACAGACCGAAGGCCGCGAAGAAGGCATCAACAGTTTACAATGCAGCATGGGTTGAGAGCAACCCGAAGGCCCAAGTCCGTGGATCCCCCAGAAAGATTACTGGTCCCACTCATTGCAACTGTGTCCCTGAAGAGACTGGACGAAGCTTAGAGTATAGTTTGCAACTTTCACGGAAGTTTAAAAACTGTCGGCGATCCCCAGCAAACCGATTCGGCAGGTTCATTTTCAGTTCTTGGAGAGGAACTGGAAGAACAGGAGAATGGCTCTCTTCGACACATAAGGAGAGCTCCTGGACCTTCTGAGTGAGAAACTGAATTTGAACTGCAAGCACTTGGGCAGGGTTCTGCGCCTGTTCCATGTTAGCAGTAGCTATCAGTCTGATATTACTCTTTCTTACACTTCTTTTGGGCCGACCATAATGTTATGAATTCCAGTGACCACTCCTAGTAAGCCATCTAAAACTCAGGCCACGAGGCTTTCTGCCACTAACAACCGCCCGTTGTTCTCTTAGAGACTAATAGCTCACCGGTACTTAGGCGGCCATCTGGACTTACTGCTCGGAGTAGTAGCAGCTTACAGGAGTGTTGGTTGGAATCCTCTGATGAGGGAAAGAGTTTGAACAGGAAGAGTCTATGGTGTAGAATAGAGAGGTGCGGCTTGTGTGCCGATGGTGCGGCAAATGTGCAGATGGTGCGGCAAATGTACCGATGGTGCTTCAAATGTGCCAATGGTACAGCTTGTGTGCTGATGGTGCGGCTATAGCCGCTGGTAGACAGATTGTAGTAGATGCTGTGGCTTTGGGAGTCGATGGTGTGGCAAATGTGCCGATGGTGCTGCAAATGTGCTGATGGTGCAGCTTGTGTGCCGATGGTGCAGCAATAGTCGATGATAGACAGTTGGTAGTAGATGCTGCGGCTTTGGGAGCCAATAGTGCGGCAAATGTGCCGACGGTGCGACAAAAATGCCGATGGTGCGGCAAAAGTCGATGGTAGAAGTTGGTAGTAGGTGCTGCGGCTTTGAGAGCCTATGGCAGCACAGTAGTATAGGTGCAGCTAGGAAGCCGTAGGAGAAGCTGGAGAGCCGGAGACAGCACGGAAGCCACTATGGGAAAACCAGAATCTTCACCATGAGGAGGATCAGAATGCTGACCATGCAGCCAAGCCGAGGGAACCCAGAAGAGCGCTATAGTCGGCAAAAGGCCAGTGTGTACAAATAGGAGGACCATCCAATCATGCAGTGCTAAGGATAGCATGTAACGTCCTGAGGTGTGCTGATCGCCTAGGAACCGAGGGAACCGGAACAACAACATCCAGGGAAGGTGAACTGCTTGAGGGAGACAAGTCGTGACCGCGACTTGTAACAGTCTGTTCAGGAGGAGCCTCTCCCTCAAGTAGATATTGTTGCCCTAGTTAAGGCAGTCAGATCGGTCCTTGCTATTAAGGATGAGGAACTGGCTCTTAGATCCAAGGCGCTGGTCTTCAAACGTCAGAAAAAGGTCTCAATGGAGTTTCCTAAATCTAAATAGCTTGAGGAAATTCTATCAGAGGCTTGGACCACTCCTAACAGGCGGTTTCAGGTTTCCAATCACATTGCGTCATTTTATCTGCTCCCTGCCAAGAAGCACAGCAAATGGAAGTCTCCTCCTCCTGTTGAAATGCACATTGCCCGTCTTATCAAGAGTTTTACCATTACTATTTTGAATACGGCTTCCCTCCAGGATCTGACGGACAGGATGTTGGAAAATTTCTTTAAGGGAATTTATTCACATACAGGTGCTATTGCACGTCTGGCCATGGCGTCTGAATGACTGGCTAAGGCGCTTGGGTGGATGCCTTGGAGTAGGGCCTTTACGTTAGGGGCCCACGGCGACCAACTATTACCTCTGGTGGCACATATCAAGCAGGCTGCTTCCTATCTGGATGAAGCGGCTCTTGACACTGGTATCTTAACTTCCAAGGTGTCAGCTTCTTCTGCGTGGGCCAGAAGGGCCCTCTGGCTGACTCCTGGCACTCTGACTCGGACTCTAAGAAGGCCCTTGAGGCCTTTCCTTATTCCGTTGACTTCTATTTGGACCAGAATTGGATAAAATAGTGGCCATGGTGGCAGCTTCCAAGACAGCGTTTATATCTTCAGCAGCAGCCCCTAGAGCGTCCTCCTATCGCTCCTTTCATCTGCAAGGGAAGGCCAAGGGGCAGTCTTTTTCTAGGTCACAAAATTCTTCCGCGAAGACCTCCAAACCCAGAAGCAAGCAGTCCTGGCCTACCAGATGCCCGGCTGCCAAACCATCTGACAAACCTACTGATTGATGGGGCGGGCCGCTCCCTGGGGGACCCCAGTGTGGGAGGCTGGATTCTGGTTTTCTCCGATGTCTGGACGACAACCACATTGGACAACTGGGTTTGCAGTGTAGTCTCACAGAGCTACTCTCTGTCTTTCAGGAGGCGTCCACTGGCACAGGCCTTCCAGGAAATCCGAGAAAAGCAAAGGCAGTGCGGGAGCCAATTCACTTTCTACTAGACTCCAAGGCTGTCCTGTCTCTCAGGATCAGAGGGGCTCAGGCTTCTACGCTAGTCTCTACTTGGTTAAGAAGCCGAACGGCTCCTTCTGCCTCAACCTCAAATCCCTCAACAAGTATTTGCGGGTCCCCAAGTTCCGTATGGAGTCTTTGTGCTCCCTCATTTTGGCCTTGGAACCAGGAGATGTCATGGCCTCCTTAGATATACAGGATACTCATTTACATGTGCCTATTCGACACAGTCAACAGCGTTTCCTGTGGTTTGCAATCAAGGAGCACTACCAGTTTCGGCCTTGGTCTATGGTCTTTCCTCGTGTGTTCATGAAGGTCATGGTGGTCATGGCAGCTCACTTGCGGTGCAAGGGTATCAGAAATCTCCCATACCTGGACAATCTTCTTATCCTAGCCATATCTCCGGATATGCTCAGAGAGCACCTTCACTTCACAATAGATCATCTACAGTCGCATGGGCGGGTCATCAATTGGAAGAAGTCCTCCCTGACTCCAGCCCGAAGATGCTCCACCTGGGGGCCCTGTTAGATCATGTATTCAGAGAGTGTTTCTCCCAGTGGACAAGATTCAGAAACTGCAGGACAGGATTCGAGAGTTGTTCGCAGGGTGTCAATTCACACTTTCATGCAGATTTATGATCTCTGGTCTCCACCTTCGACAAGGTGGGGTACGCCCAGTTTCACTCCTGGCCTCTCCAGGTGGAGATTCTGACTCATTGGAATAGATCACATCTCCAGATCAAGCTGCAGACAACAGTTCTATCTCAGGAGGTTTGTCTGTCCCTTGAGTGGTGGCTCCAGAGCTCCCACTTGGACAAGGGTTGCTCCTTCTGGATTCTGGACTGGGTCCTTCTCACCATGGATGCCAGTCTTCATGGGTGGGGAGCTGTAACCTGCCAGCAGTCTTTCCAGGGTTGATGGATGGCTCAGGAGAGCCGTCTCCCGAACAATGTCCTGGATCTTCGAGCTGTCTTCAGAGCTCTCTGTCAGGCTCAGCAATTACTTCAGCATTGCCCAGTCCATGTACAATCTGACAATGTGACAGCTGTCCCTTACATAAACCATCAGGGCGGCACTCGCTGTTGCGGCGCCATGAAAGAGGTCAGTCACAAACTTCGTTGGGCGGAGCACCATGTTCCAGATCTGTCTGCAAATTTCAAAATTTGGAAGCGGACTTTCTAAGTCATCAAGATATCCACTCTGGCAAGTGGGTCCTTCATCCAGATGCCTTTGAGCCTTTCAGCCTCTAGTTCATCTTTGAGGCCTACCGGAAGTCGATCTGATGGCGTCTCAGTACAACCACAAGGTACCAAAGTACGTATCTTGCATCAGAGACTCGGGGGCTCTTCTGGTGGATGCCTTGGCGGTTCGGTGGACTCTCAATTTCATGTACATATTTCCTCCGTTCTCACTTCTGTTGAGGGTTCTCCACAAGTTCAAGTTGGAAGGCCGCACCGTGATTCTGGTAGCACCCGATTGGCCGCGGAGAGCTTGGTATGCAGATCTTCTGAGCCTCTTCATCAATGCCCCGCTGCTTCTTCCTCCATGGCCGGATCTTCTGTCTCAGGGCCCGTGCTTCCACCCAGATCTGACTCGCCTCGGTTTGACGGGGTGGCTCTTGAGACATGCGTCTTGAGAGCTAAAGGTTTTCGCGGTCAGTCATTAGCACCATGTTGAATTAGCGGAAACCTTCTTCCACCAATGTTTATCATCGGATTTGGTGCGCTTACTACTTCTGGTTTTCTTCCAGAGGATTTGGGTCTTCATCTGTCTTCCTGAAAAGTACAGGTCTCGGCCCTTTCGGTTCTCTTTCAGAGACAGCTTGCCTTGATGCCAGATATTCGTACCTTCTATCATGGTGTTTTCCACGTACAGCCTCCGTTTGTTCCTCCGGTGGCTCCATGGGACTTGTCCCTGGTGCTTCAGGCTTTTCAGGCACCTCCCTTTGGGCTTTTGGATTTGGTGGGCCTTCGTTGGCTCACGTGGAAGACTATTTTCCTTCTGGCTATTGCTTTATCAGACTTGAATGTACTGTCGTGTCGCTCTCCGTTTCTGGTCTTTCACTCAGACAGGGCCGTTCTTCGGACTCGACTGGGTTACCTTTCCGAAAGTGGTGTCCAGATTCCACCTCTATCAGGAGATTGTGGTCCCAGCCTTTCAGTCTCTGGAGGATTTGGTGGATGAAGCCTCTTTGGATGTTGTAAGGGCCCTACGCAGCACTGTTGATTGTACCAGAGATATCTGAAAGTCGGATTCCCTTTTCATTCTCTATTGTTTCCACAAGCAAGGTTGGCCGGCTATGAAGCAGAACTTAGCCAGGTGGCTCCGCTTAACCATCCGCCACGCGCACGTGGTGGCGAACCTTCCGGCCCAGACCGTGGTGACTGCTCATTCCACTAGGTCAGTTGGTACCCCTTTGGCAGCTTGTCGTGGCGTCTCTGCTGAGTACCTTTGCAAGGCGGCCACGTGGTCTACTGTTCACACATTTATCTGCTTTTATGCATTTGATACCTTTGCCTCTGCAGATGTGGCCTTTTGGCGACTGGTATGCAGCTCAGGAGTGTCCCCTCCCTTAGGGGGGATTGTGTAGTCCCTGTCTCCCCTATGGATAGGTGAAGAAGAAAAGGAGACCTATGTCTTACCTGTTAAGTCCTTTTCTTTGAACTTCATAGGGGACATAGGGCGCCCACCCTGACGCACCTGACTAGCGGGATTTTTTCCTCATTTCCTGGTTGTCTCTTCGGGTGTTTGTGTCAGTCTTCCTTCTTCTTCCCGCTCCTGCCTTAAGCTTGCTAACTTGATTGGCCTGCCTGGGCTGGGGGTGGGGTATAGGAGAGGAGGATACTGAGCTGCACGTTGCTAAAGAGTTTAACTGTTTGGTGCCCGAATCCACCTGTCAGCCTACACCCCAGTGTAGTCCCTGTGTCCCCTATGGAGTTCTAAGAAAAGAATTTAACAGGTAAGACGTCTCCTTTTATCAACCTGTAATTATATACTACTGTTGGTTCACATCTGGATCAGCTGGAAAAAAGAAAGGCAAAGAGAAATGTTTATGGAATTTTTTTTTAAACATCGTAAATGTTCTACTATTGTCCTCAATGAAGACGGTAAAGGAATGTGAGGATTTCTGACTGTGGGCCTGGTTGAGTCTCCCATATGCAAAATTCCAAAATACAGAATTTTTGGAGCGCAACTGAGATAGTGACACCTTTGCTTTCTGATGCTTCAATGTGCACAAACTTTGTTTAATGCACACAATTATATTAAAATTTTAAAATATTGTATAACATTTGCTTCAAGCTGTGTGTATGAGCTTTATATATTCTTTTATTTAAGGATGTACAAATCAAGAATAGTCACAAATATGTCAAACAAAAACAATAAACATTTCACATAGATACATCCAATTTTCCAAAATCATATAATAAACTAATCAATACAAACAAAATTCAAAACAAAATGACAACAAGGAAAAAGAAAGGGGTAATAGAAAGGGTGATGGAAGGAGGGACGGGGAATTCCTAGGTCTCCAACAGATATAACAATCAGTTGATAGAGAGGCTCACCAAAGAAACCAGAATAAACCATTAAGGCTTTATATTTGGCAGAGTCTTTAAATTCTAGCCAATAAAAACATGTGGCTGTAAAATTAGAAAGGCAATCTGTTGCTGGCAGAGAAATTTCTTCCATATTCATATACATATCTATTCGGTTCAACCAAGCTTTGATGGTTAGGGGTGATATTGATCTCCATTTAACCGGTATAACTGCCTTAGCGGCACTATTCATATGTCGTTAAAGAGACATTTTGTACTTAGAAAAAGGCAGGATATTACATTCAAAACTCCGAACGCCGGTCCATCAGGAACCCCCTTGTCAACAATATCCTTAGTAATTTGGATGACTTGTTGCCAAAAAGAGACCAATGAAGGGCAGAGCCACCATATATGAAGAGGAGCAATCAAACTCCCATTGTGTCCCCAACATAAATTGGAAACACCTGGGAACATTTTGTTTAAAACACTGGAACATTTATACCATCTGGTAACCATAGACTAGATTGCCTTATAAATATACTGCTCTATTTTGTGCTCTAGGCATTTGTGCTGATCTTATTGATAGATTTTGTGATTTCTATATTTGCTCTTTCTATGTATACAATGTATACCTTAGTAACTGTGTTAAAGCGTGAAACCTTATTGCACCATGCAGTCATGTGAGCCTGGGCTAACTTGGGACCATTTGATCAGTGTCTGAACAAAACATTTATTTGTTTTTGCCACAAATGTTACACCCCTGGCACAAAACGTCTCCGGACTAATTGATGACCAAAGTCCTTTGAAATAACTGTGACAATGCCAGTTATTCTATTTAGCAATATCTCCTTTATTTGTTGCCAAAAAGAAATACATAGCTGAGAATTTCGCCAGACAGGGAGAACTCAACTGTGAGATAATTAGTTAGTAGATTGTCAAAAATAGATCAGGTCGGTGTTTTAGCCAAACAACACAATAATCATTCTTATTCCGGCAGCCGGCCACTATGAAGAGGCATTAGGAGAAAATTAGGTAGAAAGGGAGATTTATGCTTCACATGAGTGATTAAGAATGTACTGGAGAATGTGAGCCAGATAAAGAAGTGGCCTCATTGGATGCTTAGACCTTTGTACAGATTAGATGCCTATGAATGTGAGAATAGTGCACGTTCTGATGCTTTATAATAAATGCAGACACTTTACGTCAATCAGCTTGTTTTGTCTCAGTCCTGCTATTGACTGTGCACACTTACCAGTTACAAGAAAACTATTTCTAGTTATGCTTCTAGTCAGAGGGTTGTGGTATGATATGTAGACAGTCATAATGCTGACATGGTCATAATGTTTGACATTAATCATGTAGATACTGATGAAATGTTGACATATTAGAATGTCGATATTTCATCCCTTGTGGCCCAGCGGTGACTGGCCTGCTCCTGGCAGCTGCAGCGGCTCCATCACGTCTTCTGGATCCCGGCAATCAAGTGACTGTGAATTCTGGGTCAGAGCTGTGAACCTCTAGT
Source organism: Taudactylus pleione (assembly GCA_031769625.1). NCBI lineage: Eukaryota > Metazoa > Chordata > Amphibia > Anura > Myobatrachidae > Taudactylus > Taudactylus pleione. Next base: position 9,310,118 of record JAUIMM010000249.1, read on the forward strand.
GAGTATCCCCTATCCCTAACCCTCCCTCTAGTGCCTAACCCTAACCTCCCCCTGCAGCCTAACCCTCTCACCCGCTGGCCGCAGCCTATTTAAACCCTCCCTCTAATCCCTAACCCTCTCACCCACAGCCTATCCAAACCCTCCCTCTAATCCCTAACCCTCTCACCCACAGCCTATCCCTCTCACCCGCAGGCCGCAGTCTATTCAAACCCTCCCTCTAATCCCTAACCCTCTCACCCACAGCCTATCTGTCACAAGCGTGGAATTTAGGAGCTGTGTTCCCGGACTGGGCCTTGGATCTGTATTACTTGGCGCAGACGCTCGCTGGAGGAGGCTTGGCTTAATGAAGTTTCTCCGCATGAGAGGGTGCAGCGAACTGACAGGAGTTTGAGGAATGCGGCAGTAACGAGATAGCTAGGAAGCTACGTGGAGCGGCTGGATAGCCTAGGGTAGACGTTGGTAGCTGAGTGGCTACGTAGAGCGGCTGGATAGCCGTGGGTAGACGTTGGTAGCTGAGTGGCTACGTGGAGCGGCTGGATAGCCGTGGGTAGACGTTGGTAGCTGAGTGGCTACGTGGAGCGGCTGGATAGCCGTGGGTAGACGTTGGTAGCTGAGCGGTTACGTGGAGCGGCTGGATAGCCGTGGGTAGACGTTGGTAGCTGAGCGGCTACGTGGAGCGGCTGGATAGCCGTGGGTAGACGTTGGTAGCTGAGCGGCTACGTGGAGCGGCTGGATAGCCGTGGGTAGACGTTGGTAGCTGAGCGGCTACGTGGAGCGGCTGGATAGCCGTGGGTAGACGTTGGTAGCTGAGCGGCTACGTGAAGTGGCTGGATAGCCGTGGGTAGACATTGGTAGCTGAGCGGCTACGTGGAACGGCTGGATAGCCGAGGGTAGACGTTGGTAGCTGAGTGGCTACGTGGAGCGGCTGGAGCGCAGTGGGAAGGCTACTTAGCTAAACTAAGAAACTAGTTGCACTGGCAACTTGTGTGAGCATTGGGGATCCTTTTATAGTGGACACTGGGAGCTGACAGGCTGAGAGAGAAGGAGAAGGCTCCTCATTGGTGGTAGTGGGGTCACATGGGCAATCCAAGATGGCCACGCCCATGGACCGGAGGACAGCGCTTCCTGGAGGTAGTCAGCGGGGACCAGCGGTGAGCAGGAGCCGGCGTGGGAGCAGCACAGCAGCGGGACCCTCCAGAGGACAACAGCGGAGACTGCCTTGGGAGAAGAGGAAGGCGCGTACAGCGCGGGAGCCGGAAGACAGCGCGGGTCAGCGCCCGCACAGGTAAGCGACGGGGTCTGATTCTGGGGTCTCCAGGCTGGCGTGTGACAGTCTTCTTCAAGAGTGGCCACCGGACACTTCCTTGGTTTATGAGGAAATTTCACATGGAACGCTTTGACCAGACGGGGTGCATGGACATCGGAGGCATTTATCCAGATTCGTTCCTCCGGACCATAATTCTTCCAGTCGATAAGGTATTGAAGACGGTTGTATCGACAACGGGAATCTAAGATTTTGTCAACTTCGAACTCCTCTCCCTGCTGTGTTTGAACACTAGAAGCTTTAGGCAGGACCTTCTGAAATCGGTTTAAGACTAGTGGTTTTAAAAGAGAAATATGGAAGGAACTTGGAATGCGAAGAAATGGAGGAAGCTTTAACTTGTAAGCCACAGGATTCAAGACTTTGATGATTGGAAATGGACCAATGAATCGCGGAGCAAATTTCATCGAGGGTACTCGGAGTCTTAGGTTTCGGGTAGAGAGCCAGACCATATCCCCAGGTCGGAAATTTGGAACCGCTCGTCTTTGGCGGTCAGCAAATCTCTTGTACCGGGCTGACGTTTTAGTCAGAGAGGAATGAACCTTTTCCCAGATGTTGGAGAATCGTTGAAGGGACATTTTGGCCGCAGGCACATCTAATGTGGGAAGAAGAGGGAAATCTGGCACTCGAGGATGTTGACCAAAAACTGTAAAAAAAGGAGTTGAGCTGGTGGACGTGTGATAATGATTATTGTGGGCAAATTCGGCCCAAGGAAGAAGTTCAATCCAGTCATCTTGGGAGGAGGAGACAAAAGTGCGCAGGAACTGTTCCAGGTCTTGATTGACCCTTTCGGTCTGACCGTTGGTCTGGGGATGATAAGCGGTAGAAAATTTGACTTTTACCTGAAGGGCTGAGCAGAGTGACCTCCAGAACTTCGCTACGAACTGTACTCCCCTGTCGGAGATGATCTCTTGAGGAAGGCCGTGGAGCTTGAAGATCTCTTTTATAAAGCTCTGGGCGAGTAGAGGTGCAGACGGAAGCCCAGTAAGTGGTACGAAATGAGCCATTTTAGAAAAACGATCCACGATAACCCAAATTGTGTTGTGGCCCCGAGATGGAGGAAGATCAGAGATGAAATCCATAGATAGGTGAGTCCATGGCTTAGATGGAATTGCAAGAGGTTGGAGTTGACCGTGTGGAACCCGCCGAGGTATCTTGTGTTGGGCACATTTGATGCATGAAGACACATAAGACCTGACGTCCTTTTTCATCGAAGACCACCAATAGGACCGCTGGATAAATTCTAGGGTTTTATCCATACCCAGGTGACCAGAGAACCGGGAAGCATGAGCCCAATGCAGTAACCTCTTGCGGAGTTCCGGAGCGACGAAAGTCTTCCCAACCGGGGGTATAGAAGATAATTGGGTAGAGGCGAAGGAAGCGGAATTCAAGATTGGTTGGGGCTGTTTCATGGGTAGATCAGGGTTGCTCGTCATGGAACGGGAGAGTGCGTCAGCTTTGAGGTTTTGTGAACCAGGGCGATAGGAGACTTTGAAGTTAAATCTGGAGAAAAACATTGCCCACCGGGATTGACGAGGGTTCAAGCAATTTGCAGATTTAAGATAAAGGAGGTTCTTATGGTCAGTAAAAATGGTAATGGGGTAATGAGCTCCTTCTAGAAGATATCGCCATTCTTCGAGGGCTAGTTTCATGGCGAGTAACTCTTGATCTCCAATGGTGTAGTTCTTCTCTGCAGGCAAAAACTTCCGGGAAAAGAAACCACAGGGATGAAGTTTTTCATCTTTAAATCGCTGGGAGAGCACTGCACCGACACCTTCAGAGGATGCGTCCACCTCCAGGATAAAGAGCCGGGTGGAGTCTGGTTGCTTTAAGATGGGAGCGGAGATGAAGTCTTGCTTAAGAAGTTGAAATGCAGAGGTAGCTTCGACGGGCCATATAGTTGGATCTGCTCCCTTGCGGGTGAGGGCTGTAATCGGAGCTACCAGAGTCGAGAAACCTTTTACAAACTTGCGATAGTAATTGGCAAATCCTAGGAATCTTTGTATGGAATTTAAGGAAGAAGGAAGAGACCAATCAAGAATGGCTTGTAGTTTTGACGAATCCATTTGAAGGCATGTTCCGGAGATAATGTATCCCAGGAATGGAACACTCGAGACCTCAAACAGACACTTCTCTAATTTGCAAAACAGTTGATTGGACCCCAACCTCAGAAGGACTTGTTTGACCTGGTCTCGATGAGTTTGGAGGTCTTGAGAAAAAATCAAAATGTCGTCTAAGTAAATGACCACACACTTGTACAAGAGGTCCCGGAAGATTTCATTGACGAAAAACTGGAAGACGGCCGGAGCATTACAGAGGCCGAAGGGCATAATGAGATACTCGTAGTGCCCATCCCTGGTGTTGAAGGCCGTTTTCCATTCATCGCCTGGACGGATACGAATTAAATTATAGGCTCCTCTTAGGTTGAGTTTGGAAAAAACTGTGGCTCCCTTGACCCTATCAAATAACTCTGTAATGAGAGGAAGAGGGTAGCGATTCTTAATAGTTATTTCATTAAGACCCCGGTAGTCAATACACGGGCGCAAGCCACCATCTTTTTTTTTTACGAAGAAGAATCCAGCCCCTGCTGGAGACGTGGAAGGTCGAATGAAGCCTTTATTTAAGTTTTCCGTAATGTACTCCGACATGGCCTGAGTCTCAGGGAGAGATAGAGGATAGGTTCGGCCCCTAGGAGGATTCTTCCCGGGAATCAGATCTATGGGACAGTCCCAATCACGATGGGGAGGTAACAGGTCTGCGCTCTGTTTGCTAAAGACGTCCTGAAACCCATCGTAGGCTTTGGGCAGGTCTGTAGAATCCCGTACAACAGAAGATCTGATAGGTATTACCCGCTGAAGGCAACCTTTGAAGCAATTGGAACCCCAGGAGATTATTTGCATGGTGGTCCAATCGATTTGAGGTGAATGTCTCTGTAGCCAGGGTAATCCGAGGACTAAAGAATGAGAGGCTTTGGGAATCACTAGGAAGGATAGTTGTTCGGAATGGAGCACCCCAATGGTAAGTTTAAGTGGTGTTGTACGATGGGTGATGGTTCCACTAGAAATGCGACTACCATCGATGGCGGTTAAAGTGATGACTCGAGGCAACGCTTCCATGGGGATTTGATGCTTCTGGACAAATTCAGTAGTGACAAAGTTCTCTGCCGCTCTGGAATCCAGGAGAGCTAATACAGCTTTGGAACCTCGAGGACACTTTAAATGAGCCTGGATGGTGGAATCAGACTTCCTTTGTGATTCAATGGCAACTCCTAACTTAACCTCTCTTTCATAAGTTAGGAGGAGGCGTTTTCCGGACGAATGGGACAAGTTTTAACTAAATGTTGAGGAGATCCGCAGTACATACAGAGGTTCTGCCTCTGCCTTTTCTGACGCTCCTCAGCCGATAAATGAGAGCGGTTGACCTGCATGGGTTCTTCGCCCAGAGGAGGAGAGGGTAAGCGGGAAACTGAACGTGGCCTTCCACGATCAAATCTGCCTCTTTCCAAGGCACGCTCCCTGTGACGGAGATCCACCTTGTTGCAGAGAGAGATTAACCCATCCAAACTGGTTGGAAGGTCACGGGAAGCTAGGTCGTCTTTGAGCCTTTCAGAAAGACCACTCCAGAAGGCAGCGATGAGGGCATCCTCGTTCCAATTGAGTTCTGAAGCCAGAGTCTGGAACTGGACTACGTATTGGCCGACGGTCCTGCTGCCCTGACGGAGGCGTAGAATATCAGCTGATGCGGAGGTGGTTCTTCCGGGTTCATCAAAGATTTTGCGAAATGTAGCAACAAATTCGGGGTAGTTGGAGAGCAGGGGATCCGACTTCTCCCAAAGGGGCGAGACCCAATCGAGTGCTTGGCCAGAGAGTAGAGAGATGATATATGCCACCCTGGTTCTGGCCGTCGGAAAGTTGGCGGATTGTAGCTCGAATTGGATTTCGCATTGATTTAAAAAACCCCTGCATAATTTGGGGTTGCCATCGAACTTGCTCGGAGGGGAGAGCTGAAGACGAGCAGGAGGTAGAACCGGAGGAGCAGGTGACACCACAGGAGGAGAGGCGGCTTGGGAGCCAGCGGGAGCGGGATGAGCCAGTAAGGACTGAATGTTGTCCAGGCGTGACGACATATCTTGGATAAATTGGATCAGCTGAGCCTGAGAGGTCTCCTGTCTTTCCAGATGGGATAGTACATCCTGCGAGGCTTCTATCCCAGATCCTTGACCACTTGCCGAGTCCATCGGGCCAGTGCAAACTGTCACAAGCGTGGAATTTAGGAGCTGTGTTCCCGGACTGGGCCTTGGATCTGTATTACTCGCTGGAGGAGGCTTGGCTTAATGAAGTTTCTCCGCATGAGAGGGTGCAGCGAACTGACAGGAGTTTGAGGAATGCGGCAGTAACGAGATAGCTAGGAAGCTACGTGGAGCGGCTGGATAGCCTAGGGTAGACGTTGGTAGCTGAGTGGCTACGTAGAGCGGCTGGATAGCCGTGGGTAGACGTTGGTAGCTGAGTGGCTACGTGGAGCGGCTGGATAGCCATGGGTAGATGTTGGTAGCTGAGTGGCTACGTGGAGCGGCTGGTTAGCCGTGGGTAGATGTTGGTAGCTGAGCGGCTACGTGGAGCGGTTGGATAGCCGTGGGTAGACGTTGGTAGCTGAGTGGCTACGTGGAGCGGCTGGATAGCTGTGGGTAGACGTTAGTAGCTGAGTGGCTACATGGAGCGGCTGGATAGCCGTGGGTAGACGTTGGTAGCTGAGTGGCTACGTGGAGCGGCTGGATAGCCGTGGGTAGACGTTGGTAGCTGAGTGGTTACGTGGAGCGGCTGGATAGCCGTGGGTAGACGTTGGTAGCTGAGCGGCTACGTGGAGCGGCTGGATAGCCGTGGGTAGACGTTGGTAGCTGAGCGGCTACGTGGAGCGGCTAGATAGCCGTGGGTAGACGTTGGTAGCTGAGCGGCTACGTGGAGCGGCTGGATAGCCGTGGGTAGACGTTGGTAGCTGAGCGGCTACGTGAAGCGGCTGGATAGCCGTGGGTAGACGTTGGTAGCTGAGCGGCTATGTGGAGCGGCTGGATAGCCGTGGGTAGACGTTGGTAGCTGAGTGGCTACGTGGAGCGGCTGGAGCGCAGTGGGAAGGCTACTTAGCTAAACTAAGAAACTGGTTGCACTGGCAACTTGTGTGAGCATTGGGGATCCTTTTATAGTGGACACTGGGAGCTGACAGGCTGAGAGAGAAGGAGAAGGCTCCTCATTGGTGGTAGTGGGGTCACATGGGCAATCCAAGATGGCCACGCCCATGGACCGGAGGACAGCGCTTCCTGGAGGTAGTCAGCGGGGACCAGCGGTGAGCAGGAGCCGGCGTGGGAGCAGCACAGCAGCGGGACCCTCCAGAGGACAACAGCGGAGACTGCCTTGGGAGAAGAGGAAGGAGCGTACAGCGCGGGAGCCGGAAGACAGCGCGGGTCAGCGCCCGCACAGGTAAGCGACGGGGTCTGATTCTGGGGTCTCCAGGCCGGCGTGTGACACTATCCCTCTCACCCGCAGGCCGCAGTCTATTCAAACCCTCCCTCTAATCACTAACCCTCTTATCCGCAGCCTAACCCTCTCGCCCACAGCCTATCCAAATCATCTCTCTAATCCCTATCCCTCTCACCCACAGCCTATCCCTCTCACCCGCAGGCCGCAGTCTATTCAAACCCTCCCTCTAATCCCTAACCCTCTCATCCACAGCCTATCCCTCTCACCCGCAGCCTTACCCTCTCACCCACACACCTCAGCCTATTTAAACCCTCTAATCACTAACCCTCTCACCTCTAACCCTTAAGTTGACATTCTCAAGATTATGAATGTCAACATTTTCATTGTCCACATTTTTCTACATCCTCTACATATATATGCCAGTGTGTACATAATCCACTGCCACCACTGTATATATACACACAGGTGTATGCTCCCGTTTGTGCGCACACCACATGTGCTACCCCATGTTCCCTGGCTGAATCTGGTACATACATTGTATATGCGCATTGTGTACCCATTGTACATACCTGCTGTATTAGCCCTATGTGTGTGATGGAGGAAAGTCCACATGTTAGGTCACTTAACCAGGTCTTTGGTTTATTAACCAGGCAGAATAGGTTTGTAGAATGATATTGGGCTAATGCATTAGGTATGTACAACAGGTACACAATGCACATATACAATGTATGTACCAGATCCAGCCAGGAACATATAGCTATTGTGGAACCTACGATAAGTCCACATGGAAATTGGGACAAAAATGAGTGCCTTAAATAATTTAACCTTCATTTTACACAGACTGGGTTATTTTAAATTATGACATTTTCACCGTTTCAGAGATGTAAGCTATAGCATAGCCGCTGCGTCTTTGGGCCTGATTCAGAGATGGACGGAATTGCAGAGCGCACACAAGCGGATGTGCTGTTCCGTCCATCTAAAACTCAAATGCAGCAGGAGGTGTCTGTAGGATACAGACACCTCCTTGCTGCATCTTCGAACCCAGCACTGCAACCATCATCGCAATCATTGGTTACCCCTTTGGCCAGGCTGCGGTAGCTGAAGTTTACTGTACCCTGACTGGGTCCTGGCAGCTTGCGATGTCAGGAAATCTGCATCATTCCCGGAAAACGGGGAGACATGCCCATATTTCCTGGAATGATGTCCAGGAACACCCCTGCTCCTCCCCACAAACGCTGCAGTATGTCAATCATGCTGCGTCTTTGGGGGGTCTGCAGGCGAGATCACAGGACCCATTGTGCCCATGTGCAGACCAGTCACCATCAGAGATGTACACTAACCATCGGGTTAGCAATGTATTAAATAATTATTAAATCATTGATTATGTATGTTCCATTATGTGATGTGTGCACTTGAGAGAGTTGTTAGTTGACACCAAAACAGTCATCGGGTCCTTGCTGTTGGGATGAGTATTATTATGCTCTTGGAATGATGGCTGGCAGACACTCCATCTAGAGCTCCGACCAGAAGATGGCTCTTATAAGCTGACAGGACGCAGAATAGAGAGCTGCTGTCAATGTCACTACTGAGTGCAGTACTGCCAGGTACCACTAGATGCTCCCATCCCCATTTGTGCTGTTCCATCTGCCAGAAGTCGGCCATGCAGTGCTGACCACAAAGTGAAAGCTGAGCTGACTGAGGGATGGCATGTAGCTCAGAGGCGGGAGCACGCAGCATGCGAGGGAGACCTGCCTCGGGGATTCCAGAGATCCCACTCAGAGCTGGGATCCTACAGAGGAAGTGAATAAATTTTGGTTTTGTAAGTGATCTATCTACAGTCTCTCTCTCTCTCTTTGGGGAATTTTTACACCTATCCATCCATCCATCCATCCATCCATCCATCCATCCATCCATCCATCCAGGGTTGGACTGGCCCACAGGTGATACAGGGGAAATCCCTGGTGGGCCCCATTACCTGAGGGCTCCACCCCTTTCTCTAATGTCAGTTTCAGATTGTGTACTCAAATTTTACATTTCTACACTATTAGATGGTCAGTTACATGGGATATTTATCAAAACTTGGAGACAGATAAACTGGAGAAAGATAAAGTACCAACTATATGTACATTTTTGCATTAAATATTTCTACTTTTTGGATGAAATTGTGGAGAGTGCTGGTCTTTTATTTCCCGAAAATTTGTAACTATCAGATATTATGACCTTGCACCCCTGTTAAACTGTTTAGCTTGTGTGTGGTTATCTGTGATACCTATATATTAAATGAAATAATTGAGCTCTGCAGCACAACCCATTCTAATGTAAATGTTTGACTATGGAGATTGCCTGGCTGAAAACAGAGGCGGATCTACTGTGAAACTAAAAGACAGGCAAAAGACTGCACAATTACGACATTGTAATCGTGCAGCCGTTTGTCAGTCTGTGATGAGCCTGCATTGAACGAGCAGTTGTTCAGTGTAGGCAGAATCAATCATCTGCAAACATGCTGAACCTGACGTTATCGTCAGGTTGACCAGCAAGTTTGCACAATGATAGATGTCTAAAAGACCAATTTTTTAAACAATCTGCAAACGATTTTCAAACGATTATCGAACGATCGAACGATCTCGCTGAATCGCTCATTTTAATCACCTAGTGGATAGGCACCTTAATGAAGCTTAAGCTTCAGGGCCCCTAACACTGAGGGGCCCTGAAGCAAATTTATTTTTAATGAGTGAAATTTTCAACAAAATCAATGGAGTTTTTAAGTGTGTGTTATTAAAATAAGGTGATAGAATCATAAGTGAATGGGTTTATGGACTTAATATTGACCTTAGAATATGCTCTACAGTAGTGCATGTAGGGGGGTTCTGAGTACCCAGAAAGCACCCCTGATCAGTACCGGCTGGCAGACACTCTATCTACAGCTCCGACCAGACGATGGCTCTTATGAGCTGGCCGGGTGCAGAATAGAGAGCTGCTGTCAATGTTACTACTGAGTGCAGTACTGCCAGGTGCCACTAGATGCTCCCATCCCCATTTGTGCTGTTCCGTCTGCCAGAAGTCGGCCCTGCGGTACTGACCACAAACTGAAAGCTGAGCTGACTGAGGGATGGCATGCAGCTCAGAGGCGGGAGCACGCAGCATGCAAGAGAGACCTGACTCGGGGATTCCAGGATTCCACACAGGAGTAAGTTTTGGTTTTGTAAGTAATCTATCTACAGTCCCTTTCTCTCTCTTTGGGGAATTTTTACACCTATCTATCTATCCATCCATCCATCCATCCAGGGTTGGACTGGCCCACAGGTGGTACAGGGGAAATCCCTGGTGGGCCCCATTACCTGAGGACTCCACCCCTTTCTCTAATGTCAGTTTTCAGATTGTGCACTCAAATTTTACATTGCTACACTATTAGATGGTCAGTTACATGGGAGATTTATCAAAACTTGGAGAGAGATAAACTGGAGAAAGATAAAGTACCAACTAATCAGCTTCTTATTGCCATTTTACAGGCTGTGTTTGAAAAATGACAGGAACTGATTGGTTGGTACTTTATCTCTCTCCAAGCTTTGATGCATCTTCCCCATGGTAGAGGTTGGCCACACACCCCTGTGGTAACTGGCCACACCCATTAAGCATGGGCCCCTACCACTGCATTTTCCTGGTGGGCCCTTCATGTCCCAGTCTGATACTGTATCTATCTACAGTCTCTCACTCTCTGGGAGGTTTCTATATCTATCTATCTACAGTCTCTCATTCTCTGGGGAGTTTCTACATCTATCTATCTATCTATCTATCTATCTATCTATCTATCTATCTATCTATCTATCTACAGTCTCTTTGTCTCTGGGGGGTTTCTATATCTATCTATCTATCTATCTATCTATCTACAGTGTCTCACTCTCTGGGGGGTTTCTACATCTATCTATCTACAGTCTCACTATCTGGGGGGTTTCTACATCTATCTACAGTGTCTCACTCTCTGGGGGGGTTCTACCTATTTATCTATCTACAGTATCTCACTCTCTGGGGGGTCTCTACATCTGTCTATCTACAGTCTGACTCTCCGAGGGGTTTCTACTTCTCCGCCATTAAGGTCGTCAATATCCTTGCAAGGGCAGCACAGCCCTTTGGACCTTGCTGGATGCTGCCCTATTGTTATTGGTTGCAAAGGGGCCCCCACAACATTTCAAGCTTCAGGGCCCCGAAAATGTAGATCCACCATTGGCTGTAGGCTTGGTTTTATGCCCCTGTTAGCAATGGATGTGGCTGTAATGGACACTAGTTAGAACTTGGGATGTCCACATACATAGCTATATAGTGTATATACAGAAGTTGTATAATATTTAAAAACATATATTTGCACACGTATGAACTTTGTCTGAGTTTGATATTTAACACCTACTTTTAAATAGAGATGAGCAGTTCGGATTCTGTGGAATCCGAACACCGGGGATCCGAGTCCACCCGACCCGCGGCTCGGGTGTTACTGCCTAACTCGGATCCCATTTCGAGGCCGAACGTCATCCTCCCGACGTCGGATTCTCGCGAGACTTGGATGACGTTCGGCCTCTATATAAGGCGCCACGCGGCCGGGACTCAGCGCCATTTGTTTGTCGGACTCACTCGGCATTCACGTTGCGTAGAGCTCTGCAAGGAAGTTGGCTGTGACCAGCATCCAGACTAGTGGCTACTGGCTGTGCTGTTAAGTGACTATGGGGGGGGGGGGCACACTGCACACTGATGTGCTGCGCTACTCTGCTAAGTACAGTGACTCATTGGGCAGTAGCCCTCTGTGTATACAAGCACTGTGACTCCTTGGGCAATAGCACGTTGTGTATACAAGTACTGTGACTTCTTGGGCAATAGCTCTTTGGACCTCATTCAGAGCCGCTCTGAATGAGGGCGGCTGCATGTAAAAAATGATCCGGCCTCCTAACCGCTCACTAGGCTGTGGTTTACCACCCACAGCCTTAACGAGTGGCCAGGATGATGGTCGCGATAGTCAAGACCATCGCGAACATCTGGGCTTGCGACGAGACCCTTGAGGTAGGGTCTCGGCTGCCGCAAGCCCCAGGGAGCTTTCAGCTCTAATGGAGCCGGAAGCTCTCCCACTGACATCACTGGTGATGTCAGTGGGGCCGCCCACAAACGTCAAGCGTTCACTTGGGAACGCCTCCGTTTGTGAAACCACCACCACGCCTACAAAACGGGGTGAGCTGTTGATCAACATCGACAGCTGCCCCTTTTGTAGTGAGCCCCAGAGTGAGAGAATTTCTCTCTCGCTCCGGGGCTTGCGCACGCGCAGTGCGGCCGCTGAGCGTGCGCACTGCCAAACATCGACCCGCTTGCGAGCGCTCAGACGCTTGTGAGTGGGTCTGAATGAGACCCTCTGTGTATACAAGCACTGTGACTCCTTGGGCAATAGCCCCATGTTTATACAAGCACTGTGACTCCTTGGGCAATAGCCCTCTGTGTATACAAGCACTGTGATGCTTTGGGCAATAGCTCTCTGTGTATACAAGCACTGTGACTCCTTGGGCAGTAGCCCTCTGTGTGTATAAGCACCATGGCTCTTTGAGCAATAGCCCTCTGTGTGTATAAGCACCGTGACTCCTTGAGCAATAGCCCTCTGTGTGTATAAGCACTGTGACTCCGTGGATCTTATCCCTCTGTGTATACAAGCACCATGACTCCTTGGGCCTTAGCCCACTGTGTAAACAAGTACTGTGACTCTGCTGGTCGTACCACAATGTGTATACAAGCACTGTGACTCCTTGGGCTGTAGCCCACTGTGTATACAAGTACTGTGACTCTGCTGACCATACTTCACTGGGTGGGTGGGCCGTACTCCACTGGGTGGGTGGGAGGGCCCAAGGACAATTCCATCTTGCACTACCTTTCATTTCTGCCACTGCTGTGTGGCAATGTTTCATAGATGTGCTTTAAACTGCGGTGTCTGTTCCGCTGCTCTGTCGCTTAGTAACCAGCCAGCTCACTGCAGCCTTTGGCCAATAATGGTGAAAACAGTATTGTAAGCTGTGAGGTGGTCTTAATTGACTGTAAATGACTGGAAATTGTTATTGGGGTTAACAAAACTGTAGGAACAAAAAAAAGCCCAAATTATGTGATTTTAGCTTTTTTTGGCAATTTTTGTAAAAAAATCCAAATCCAAAGCCAGTCACGGCAGGTTGGCAAATCCAAAGCCGGATGACGAATCAGAGCCAAATCCAAATCCAGAAAAAATGGTCCGGCACACATCCCTACTTTTAAATCGCTCTCTCTCTTTTGTAAATGATAACATAATGCTCTTAACTAGGCTTCTCGTATCTTTCCTTTAATTTGGGACACGTGAATTACACAGGTTCTGTAGTTGATTAAACCAGGTGAAATGGAAACTTGAAGTCAGCCAGCCACAGAACTTGTGTAATTCATATGGGACCCAAATTAAAGGGATGATATGGCAAACCTACTATTAACTGTAGACAATAGGGTAGGTCAGGGTTGAATTCATGGTCCCTAGCCTCCCAAAATCTTAATCTAGCGCTGCCTCTAACAAACCCACGCTGACCCTCTTAACTATGCTCTAGGGTCATCCCGGTCACTTTACTCTTTAGTGTATGTGACAAATGCACTCGCCTGAGCGCGGGTGGCCTGTATGTCACAAAGGGCTAATCACAGCAAACAAAGTTATTTTTAGCAATGAATAAAATCCCCTTTTAGACCACATGCTTGATATTAATTTTATAAGTCTACCACCAATAGTTTTGTGTTCAAGAGACTAAGGTGTAAATTTACTAAAGTGAGAGTTTTTAGAAGTGAGTTTTAAAAGTGATGTTGCCTATAGCAACCAATCAGATTCTAGCTATTATCTTCTAGAAGGTGCTATTTAAATGGTAAGTAAAATCTGATTGGTTGCTACGGGCCACATCACTTTTCAAACTCACTTCTAAAAACTCTCACTTTAGTAAATTTACCCCTAAGGATTGATTTGCTAAAGCTTCTAAATATTCAAAGGAGTGGTGTTCCCCCATATAACCAATCAGATTCTAGCTATCATTTCTATATTTCTAGAAAATCATAGACATAATCTGGTTGGATGCTATGGGGAACATCACAATTTGTAAATTTTAAAAGCTTTAGTCTATCTACTCCTTTACCAAAAGCCTTGGTTATTACCTACATTACCTCACTACAATTACAGTTTAAGTCAACGACATTTATCACAAGTTAAATAAAAACCTGAAGCACAGTTATGTGACACTTATATTAGCTTGATTGTTTAGCATATGAATTAAATTCATTAAATGAGGTTTAGTATTGACAAATACATATAATGTGTAATGTGTATACAAAGTAAGATAACAATATCACAGGCAGTAATATTATGCAAATTAGTCTCTTACAAATAAAAAGGAGAAAAAATAGAAAAGAACAAGTTACGCAATTGCTTATCTCTGTGGTGGGAGAATGGTCTGTGGTGGGAGAATGCTCTGTGGTGGGAGATCATAATCCCAATCAGGTAAAGGAACAAAGGGCCTGATTCAGACCCGGTCGCAAGCGCTGAGCACTCGCAACCGGGTCGATGGTGGCCCCAGAGTGCATGCGCACGAAGGAGCTGGCTCCGTCGTGCGCATGCGCGAGACCCGGATAGCGACGGGCACTCCGTCACTCCGGGTCTCGCAACAAAGGGGGCGAGCTGTCGATGTTGAGTGACAGCTCGCCCCCTTTGGTGGGCGGGCTGGGGGGGAGGCTGCCCAAACGGAGGCGTTCCCATGAGAACACCTGTCGTTTGGGGGCGGCCCCACTGACATCACAAGTGATGTCAGTGGAGAGCTTCCGGCTCTCAGATGCCCATAATACCCCTTCCCCTGTAATGTCTCAGCATGCAGGCCTGTGTGAAAGTAAATGAGCTTTTATAACCTCCTTCCAGACAAGTTCCTAGTCAGAGATTCTTAATAAGGACATATGGTCCTACTAGAATGTCATGCAGAAATGATTTTACATCTAAGCAACAGGTCATTCTTCATGTTATCCTATGCAGTATGACTCTGGTGTGAATAATCTTATATAAAATGTGATATCATAATGTGTCCTGGTTGGTTTTTTAACCTTCGTTCAGCTGCTGCTTCTTGGCACTCAATAAAGACCTCGAAAGATATCACAGACCCTGAAGGAAATTGAGTGGTCTGATTTGATATTATTGATGGATATTGATATCAGCTTTAAAGGATTAACACAGGGATTTTCTGCATTTATGATGACACCTGTTGAAAAGTGTAGTCATTGTTCTGTTATCACGCAGCTGGCTGGCCTATTCACATACACATCTTAGGCAAATACAGATACATTACATTTACAGAAGAGATGGAAAATAATATCACTCCAAAGAATTTGTGCATTTAGATTTCACTTTATACATGTATCTAATTACATTGTAATCTGGCCAATCACAACAATGTACTTCAGTGGCTGGGTGAAGCGTTCCCCTATTGCCCATGTTCCGCTAACTTCCAGGATGGCTTAGTTTCCTCTAAGACTGGGCAGGGGATCTTATCTCTAGACCTTTCATGCAAACTTTAAAGACTTTGTCATTGGGGTCTAGCAACTCTTTTGAGCTTTAGGAGTTTTAAATCAAATCCAGGGGGATCAAAACGCAGTTCTACACCATTGGCAGCCTGTGCTTAATGTGCTCTGTTGTGGTTCTTTGACTACTGTGACTCCATCAAAATCTGTCCAGTGCTACTGCCGACAAACCGTGTGCTATGACTCCCCTATAAACGTTCCTTGAGCCAGAGGAGTGACAGCCTAGAACCAGGGGACAGAGTGCAACTTTGCCAGGTCCTATCTGTCTGTCATACATAGTTGCTGCCTACACTTCATACCTTCTTATAAGTCAATATTTATTGAGAAGTATTTAATGATATAATTATATTCAGTAAACCTGACATGAGGGTCCTCCATCACTGTAGCGTGCATGGCATGGCCAAGGTGCACCAGCTCAGCTTGTTACTGCCCCTGAAAACATTTAAAACATTAGCAGCTATGACATAATATACTGACTATGCTGCAGCACAGATTGTCAGTAGCCAATGCCAGGCTTATCCAAGTTGTCTGTCATTTCATTTTAAAAAGGTGGCTGAAACCTGTTTCATGTGTACCAAGAAAAATAGAATTACATGTCAATATTTGTCATTAATATTAATAGTACTTTCATTTATTATGCAGACAGCTTTATGTTCGGTACATGGCACCAGCAATTATTGTGGAGCACTCTAGCATTCAGCAATATTACTACTATTAATAAACGTTTACTACCAACCATGAAATATTAATAGCTGCTGTTATCTGTTATCAACAAGTACAATCATTTATTAGCGCTAGTGTTGTCATCTTGTGATTCTAGCATGTGTAATGTTGTACATCGGAGGGTTATTACATTCCTTCCCTGCTGTACAAGTGAGGGGTAAAGTACAGCTACTTACAACATAAAACAATTTGTTTACTTCATTGACATGGGTAAGGCAAGAAAACTTAATTTATTACATACTTTTACGTATGTCTGTCTGTGTGCATATATATGTATACATGTATAAGCTTCACTTAGTGACTTTTTTTTTCATTCTCACTAGGGGTATAGATCTAATATCTTCTTGGAATAGCTAGTAATAAGATTAGGTCCCTTTTATATCGAGAGATGTCACATTCATGACATCACTAACTGACCCACATGCTCTTTAGTAGAGAGGGTTCCAATTCATGTGATCACTAAGTGCAATTTTTCTTTTTTTGTCACGGTAATTAGAGGTATTTCCTTCTGTTTGTAGACTTTTACATTACACTGTTACTATAAGCGGAGTGGGGAGTGCAGTTGAAGTGAATAAAGGAAGGCGCTGGCCACAGCCCATGCATACCACACCCCCTGTGCAGACAACACCGTCACAGCACTGGTCATGCCCCACCACATCACTAGGTACACCCCTGAGGCGGCACACAATAGGCCTTCTGTAAATTTCAGCTCCAGGGCCATGTGGACCTTAATCTGCCACTGGACAGGCTCCAGCTCTGTCCACAGCCAGGAATCCAGTATTCCCTGTGCCTCTGGATCACTGAGCTGTGAGTTCAGGTTCTTCAGCCTCAGATGTCCAGCCCCAGATATTTCACATGTGCACGATGTATTGATGCTTTTACTGCATAGTGCATATACTGTAATGTATACATACCCATTCATATTTTCATGACCTATTTGACCAGATGCCTTGTATGGTATTTTATAGATTTGAGGTGAGGGTGCGCATACCTGTAAAAGTAAAAAGGCACCTGTACATGTAGCTTACTGTTACCAGGTTTGGCTGTGTTAATCCTCTATAGGGGGACCCCAATTATGTATATGCACAAACTTAAAACAAAGGCTGCTTGTGTGTGCTGTTCAAATTACGTGCTGCACCGAATCAGGCCCTATATGTTTTCCAATAGATTATATAATGTACACAATTTGACTCATCTCTGTTGACCTTTTAGGGATAAAGCTTATTTTAGCCCTACCATGCCTTGCCCTTATTCCTTCCACAATGTTCCTCTTTTGTTGTTAATGCATAGTAAATCCACATATATTTAAGCAAGACACCTTTATTTTTTAAACTTTATTTTATTAATTGAGTAATGTAAATATTTCAGTAAAATAAATAATAGTGTATTTCCTGGGATGTAGCCAACATAGGGGCAGGTGGAAGATAGTACTTCTCCAGGGACGTAGCTGAGATCGGTGCATGTAGCAGACAGTGCATCTCCAGGGACGTAGAAAAGGTAGGGGCAGGCAATTAATCTCCTGGGATGTAGCCGAGGTCAGGGCATGTGGAAGACAGTGCATCTCCAGGGACGTAGCCAAGGTCAGGGTAGGCGGCAGACACTATCTCCTGGGATGTAGCTGAGGTCAAACCAGACAGCAGACAGTGCTACTCCAGGGACGTAGCCAAGGTCGGAGCAGGTGGCAGACAGTGCATCTACTGGGAAGTAGCTGAGATCAGAACAGGTGGCAGACAGTGCATCTCCTGGGATGTAGCCGAGGTCGGGGCAGGTGGCAGACAGTGCATCTCTTGGGATGTAGCTGAGGTCGGGGCAGGCACAGACCGTGCATCCCCAGGGATGTAGCTGAGGTCGGGGCAGGCACAGACAGTGCATCTCCAGGGATGTAGCTGAGGTTGGGGCAGGCACAGGCAGTGCATCTCCAGGGATGTAGCCAAGGTCGGGGCAGGCGGCAGACAGTGTATTTCCAGGGATGTAGCCAAGGTCGGAACAGGCACAGACAGTGCATTTCCAGGGATGTAGCCGAGGTTGGAGCAGGCACAGACAGTGCATCTACAGGGACATAGCCAATGTCGGGGCAGGCGGCAGACAGTGCATCTCTTGGGATGTAGACAAGGTCGAAGCAGGTGGCAGAAAGTGCATCTCCAAGGATGTAGCCGAGGTCAGGGCAGGCAGCAGACAGTACATTGCCAGGGACATAGCCGAGGTCAGGGCCGGGCGGCAGACAGTGCATCTCCAGGGACGTAGCCAAGGTCGGGGCAGGCGGCAGACAGTGTATTTCCAGGGATGTAGCCAAGGTCGGAACAGGCACAGACAGTGCATTTCCAGGGATGTAGCCGAGGTCGGAGCAGGCACAGACAGTGCATCTCCAGGGATGTAGCCAAGGTCGGGGCAGGCGGCAGACAGTGTATTTCCAGGGATGTAGCCAAGGTCGGGGCAGGCGGCAGACAGTGTATTTCCAGGGATGTAGCCAAGGTCGGAACAGGCACAGACAGTGCATTTCCAGGGATGTAGCTGAGGTCGGAGCAGGCACAGACAGTGCATCTCCAGGGACGTAGCCAAGGTCGGGGCAGGCGGCAGACAGTGTATTTCCAGGGATGTAGCCAAGGTCGGAACAGGCACAGACAGTGCATTTCCAGGGATGTAGCCGAGGTCGGAGCAGGCACAGACAGTGCATCTCCAGGGATGTAGCCAAGGTCGGGGTAGGCGGCAGGCAGTGTATTTCCAGGGATGTAGCCAAGGTTGGAACAGGCACAGACAGTGCATTTCCAGGGATGTAGCCGAGGTTTGAGCAGGCACAGACAGTGCATCTACAGGGACATAACCGATGTCGGAGCAGGTGGCAGACAGTGAATCTTCTGGGATGTAGTTGAGGTCAGGGCATGCAGCAGACAGTGCATCTCCTGGGAAGTGGTCACGGTTGAAGCAGGCGGCAGACAGTGCATCTCCAGGGACATAACCGAGGTTGGAGCAGGTGGCAGACAATGCATCTCAAGGGACGTAGCTGAGATCAGGCCAGGTGGCAGACTGTGTATCTCCTGGGATGTAGCCAAGGTTGGGCCAGGTGGCAGACAGTGCATCTCCAGGGACATAGCTAAGGTTGGGGCTGGCGGCAGACAGGGTATCTCCTGGGACGTAGCCGAGTTCGGGACAGGCGGCAGACAGTGCATCTCCTGGGACGTAGCCAAGTTCGGGGCAGTCGGCAGACAGTGCATCTCCAGAGATGTAGCCGAGGTCACAGGAGGCGGCAGAGAGTTCATTGCAAGGGACATAGCCGAGGTCAGGGACAGGTGGCAGACAGTGCATCTCCAGGGACGTAGCCAAGGTCGGGGCAGGCGGCAGACAGTGCATTTCCAGAGATGTACCCGAGGTCAGAGCAGGCACAGACAATGCATCTCCAGGGAGATAGCCGATGTCGGGGCAGGCGGCAGACAGTGCATCTCTTGGGATGTAGACAAAGTCGAAGCAGATGGCAGACAATGCATCTCCTGAGATGTAGCCGAAGTCAGAGCAGGCGGCAGAGAAGTGCATCTCCTGGAACGTAGCCGAGGTTGGGGAAAGGCAGCAGACAGTGCATCTCCAGGGACATAGCTGAGGTCAGGTCAGGCGGCAGACTGTGCATCTCCAGGGATGCAGCTGAGGTCGGGGCAGGCGGTAGACATTGCTTCGCCAGCGACATAGCTGAGGTCAGTGTAGGCAGCAGACAGTGCATCTCCAGGGACGTAGCCAAAGTCGGGGCAGGCAGAAGACAGTGCATCTCCAGGGACATGGTCAGGGTAGGCAGCAGACACAGCAGGAACAAGATGTTTTTTAGGACTGCAGATTTTTCTACTTTGTGTTAGTCCAGGTCTTTGTCTGATGGCATAGTGTCCATTGATACATTGTGATAAGTTTCACCCCATTTAGGGCACACAAATTGAATGTTATCAAAAAGCCTCTGTTTTCTGATAGTACTTGACTATGGGACAAAGGAATTTGCTATTTTTCATCTAGATCCATGGAGCTCTTGTGCAGTATAACTGGGGATGCTGTTTTGCCAGTCTCTGTTGTTGCCCAGTTTCTTAAAGAGAAGGAGTGTTCTCGTACATTGCCATTTACTCCGAGCTGGAGAGACTGTACCTTACACAGGAGCTTTGTTATAATGTCCTTTTGTTACAGGATCAGTAAGCCCTGAATACGTTGGTTCTTGGGTAAGGATAATTGTGTTTACCACTGAAGCTGACTCACTATTAAAAGGGTACTTGCGCAGGGTGAGTAGATATAAAATAATACCAAAGGCGAACCAATCCACACCAGCACTGTATGGCTGGCAAGTTATAATTTCTGGAGCATTTTAGCCATTGGTCCCACCAAGTACTTTGGCATTGGTTTCTTCATATGCATTCAGTAGGGCCAGACCAAAGTCTGTGATCTTAACATGACCCTCTGTGGTTAGCAAAATGTTCTCCAATTTTAGATCTCAGTGAATAATTTCTCTTGAATGCATGAACTGCAATCCACAAACTAGTTCAGCAGCTATAAGTTTTATTGTGGTTAGGTCCATCAATGAGGTCTTTTTCACAAAATCGAATAGATCCCCTCCGCCAGCCAGTTCCATTACACTGCATATATAGCTCTCTGTGTGGAAGGCTGCATAACCATGGATCATAAAAATGCTCTCATGTGACATTTCAAGTACCCGACACTCAACCAAACTGTTCTCATGTTCTATTATTGCTCTCTTCTTAAAGATTTTCACTGCCACTCTTTCCCTACAAATAACTTCTGTTGCCAGCATCACTGTGACATAACCTCCAAGTAGTGAGTGGAAAGTAAATAGTTGCACTGTTAAAGGTACAGTGTCTGTGCTTTGGTGGCTAGTGGGCATAGTGCATCTCTCTTCTGCAGTTTGCTGAACCGGTGGGATGCTTGGTTGGCCTCTGCTAAATGCCTTTATGAATTGATTTTTCTTCTTTTTTACAAATCCAGCAAACCTGCCCCAGCGTCTCTGTGCAGCTGCTTTGCCTGATTTCATTTTGGTCATCTCTTTTTTTGAAAGGTTCGTCTGGCTTGCCCAATGACTGCTTCCTTCACCTGGATCTTCAGCAATGTCAAAGTTTCTCCTATGTCTTACTGGCCAACATCTGGGACATCTGCTGCATGATTTTAGATCAACTGATCTCTTTTCTTTTTAGAAATCCAGCAAATCTGTCCAAGCCTTTCTGTACACCTGCTACAAATGTATTGTTTATTCCTAGCTCTCTCTTGGCTGGATTTGCCTGGCCTGCCTTCTTTCCTCTGCGTCTCTCTGCTTTTTTGGTCTGTTTTCCTCGGTTTTTCCATCTTCCTGCTTTGTCTGGAGGTTTTTTTCTCTTAATAGTTCTCATGTTATGTCAAAAGATAACAATAGGGCTCTTAGAGAATAAAACAAACTTACAATATCACAAGATGTGACTGCACAGTTTGGAGTTTCTGAAAAGAGAGGTTCAAAGGTTTCAGCAGCTGTACAAGTAGATGTGTGATGTCATCAGTAATTGTAATTGAGATTAGTTCTAAAGGTTACATACATAGGCAAACGCAGGGGGGGGGGGTTGCCGTCTGCCTGGGAACCCCCCTCCCTAGCCCACACCATGACCACAATAAAAATAGTAATATAATGGAATTTTACTAGTGCTGCATGTTCTTCTCAGTATCATAAATTAAATAAATAGCACCACCTGTGGATCTTCATGTATCAGCCAGTAATAACCTGTGCACCAATTAGGGGATTTGGAAAACATGCAGTTAGGGATGCTATGCTATAGAGCCCAATATGTACATATATATGTCCAGGGCAGTGCTGCTGCTCCCCCCGACTCTCGGACTTGCTCCAATGCCCTGGAATGGTGCCCACATCTAAAATATAAACATTCAGCTCAAGCAGGATGGCCCTACTGCCGCATTTAATGGCTTTCTGTAATCGCTGATCCTGTATATGCTTGAATTATGACACACAATACACTTTGTATGAGGCATATTAAAGCCGGATAAGTGGTAATTATGCCCTCTCCATGGACTGGCCACACTCACTCTAAAATCACACATTTGGAAACCCCCCTCTAGAAATCCCGTGTTTGCCACTGACATACATTATGGCAGTTGATGTATATGAAAGTTTCATCTGTCCAAACTGTAAACAGTATAAGATATAGGGCCCCATTTACAAACGAAGGGAAATACCAGCGGCAATTTTCGTTTAGTCTCACTGTGATACAAACGAAAATTCCACTGGTATTTAGTAATACTTACCCCTCCGGTGAGGTCCCGCGAAGTCCAGCGGAATCCTCGTCCTCGGCGAGGCCCTCAGCTGGGCTGCTAGCAGCATAACACTGCCAGCGATGGGGCTCCAGTGTTATGCGCATGCGCGACGGTCCGTCTGCGCATCTGCATGACAGGGAGACCCGCAAGTGCCTTGAAGGCTTCGTGGAAGCCGGAAAGGCACCGCCGGGTCTCCATTGCCGGCAGTGGGGCCTGCATCGCTCTCGCCATCTAAAAAATGGTGAGAGCGATGCAGTACAAACCCAGAAAAGCGTCATAACCCCTTTAGCGAGCGCTAAAGGGGTTATTTTTTGTTTGTAAATGGGGCCCTTAGAAAGAGAATCCTTATTTCCCCTATCTAGAATGTACTTGTGCACATATTAAGACATTAAAATTAATAATTTATAAGAAAGAATACATTTTGCAGATTAGACTGTATGGCTGATAATATTTATCAGAATAGAGAAGCATTTAAAGAGCATTTTCTTTCAATTTTAGACAGTGGATTGCAGTCATAAATACCACAGACTGATCTTATGCTTCATGCTATGTATTACAGAAAAAATGACCAGTAACCTAATAGGCTTCATTTTTCCCTTTAACAGTTTGGGGCTTATTTATCATAAACATCCCTTTTGTGGCGATATGTGAGACTTTTATGTCAATAAACATGAGATGTCTGCCACACACAGACGTGACCCCACAAACCAATAGGAAGCTGCAGAGAGATGATTAGTCTGCACAGTCACAGTTCCACCAGGCCCTTTAGTAGGGAGGTTTCAAATTCATGTGATCACTAAGTGCCATTTTTCTTTTTTTGTCACTGTAACAAGGGGTATCTCCTTTTGTTTGTAGACTTTCACATTACACTGTTGATATAAGCAGAGTGTGGGGTGCAACTGAGGTGATTGAAGGAAGGTGCTAGCCACCCCCTGTGCAGACCACACCCCACAGCACTAGTCATGACCCACCACATCACTAGTCACACCCCCTTGCGGCACCTCACAATAGGCCTTTAGAAATTTCGGGTCCAGGTCAATGTGGACCTTAATCTGGCACTGGAGGGCTGATTAAAAAGTAATGAGACTTTTTTTTTTTTATTCAGAATCAGATGACTCCACAGGATCTGAACATGTTTCTTTTTCAAAGTAGTGTCCTTCACATTCAATACATTTTGTGCAGCGTTTCAACAACGATTCAAAGACGTGCAGTAGTTGTAGTAGTAGTAGTAGTAATAGTGGCATTTTTTCACTTCATCATCTGTTGAGAACTTCATTCCGCGCAGTTGTTTTTTCAGGGTTGGGAATGCCCAGAAATCACAGGGAGCTAAGGCCCTGATTCAGAGCCGGACGCTCTGACAGAGCGCTCGCTCTGAATCAGGGCCGGCCTTCTTGTTTTTTAGAGCGGCCTCCTGGCCGCTCGCAAAGCTGTGGGTGATGATGGTCGCGTTGATCAAGACAATCGCGAACATTGGGCTTGCGACGAGACCCTTGTGGTAGGGTCTCGTGGCCGCAAACCCCAGAGAGCTTTCGGCTCTAACAGAGCCGAAAGCTCTCCCACTGACATCACTTGTGATGTCAGTGGGGCTGGTCCCAGACGGTAGGCGTTCCCCGGCCCGCCCACCAAAGGGGGCGTGCTGTCACTCAACATCGACAGCACGCCCCCTTTGGTACGAGACCCGGAGCGAGGTTTGCCTGTCACGATCCGGGTATCGCACATGCGCACGACGGAGCCAGCTCCGTCATGCGCATGCGCACTGGGCCACCATCGACCCGTTTGCGAGCGCATAGCGCTCGCGAGCGGGTCTAAATCAGGCCCTAAGTGCGGGCTATATGGAGGCTATATGGAGGGTGTTCCAGTTCCAGAGTGTGTTTCAGTCAGTGATGCCAAAGCAACTACAGCAACATGTGGTCGGGCATTATCAAATGTGTTTTCAGGATGTTTGCATAGTAGTCACCATTAATTGTCTGTCCACGGGGAACCCAGCGCTGTAGGATCATACTGTGCGCCTCAAAGAACAACAGAAGCATGACTTTACACGCCGAAGGGATCACACAGAATTTTTTGTGCAGAGTCAAATTTGCGTGTTTCCATATACTGGATTGTTGTTTGGATTCCGGATGATAATGACGAATCCACGATGCTGAACCCATTTGAATGAGATGCCAAGTGAAGCTGAAACTTTGCGAAAGTTAACTTTCTTTCATTACTTTTCAATCAGCCCTCATATATAATCGAAATGCCTCATGATTATAACAAGACTATGCAATCTTCCACCATCCTAAATTAGGCCAGACAGTTCTGAATAAAGGGGACAGTTGTATCAGGAATCTCATTTGCACACCGTGCACTGTTGTATTTTCCTTTTGTATTGACTGACTGGAATCTATCTCTGGCATGGAGAAATAACTTTCTTACATGCAAATAATATTAATAACACCTATATTTAGTGAGTGTAATATATACTTATTTATCAGTGGTACACACTACATCCAGAGCAACCTGTAGCTCTCCAGGTATTGTGAAACTAGAAGCTCCAGAGGGTTGCCACCACCCATCCGGGATTACTCCACACAGCCCGTAAATCAGGACATCTGTCCGGAGTGTTAGTAATCTTGGACAGGCAGTGTTTACAAATCTAAAATATTTTATTTCTCCAAGCATGTCACTGATCAGCTGGACTGTCTACTACGTGGAAACACTCATAATAATGTCTCTCTCATTATAAGGCTAGTACTTGTATTCTAAATAGAGATGAGCGGTTCGGTTCTACTTGGTTACATTTGTATTTGAAAACGGCATTTTATTGCCTATCTGAGTCTTACGTGTTTTTGATAGCCAGTATGATAAATCCAAACTTGTGCTAATTTGAAATAGCCGAGTAGAACCAAACCGCTCTTCTCTAATTCTAAGGTAGCATAAAGTTGGAATACTTTAATAATAAATATAGAAATATATTATAAATATATATCGCTTACGGATCCACACAGATAGAGAATTATACAAATAAAAATAAAGTGAGCAAAACTAACATTAAAATATTTTGGCTCTCCTGCTGCCATGTTTACATATATGCAATTTATGGTCATTTCCTAATACAGTACAGATGGTGGAATATAAATGCAAGGCGCTGCTAGTTTGCTTAATTGCAAATCAAACTTATTAAGATGATGACTTGGCAAGGAGTTAGTTGACTGACTACTCATATCCCTATAGAGAATACATCCATGATCCTTGGTATAACGTTCCTTTGGCTGCTAGTGAAGTAATACAACATCAGGAAGAATTGTGCCGCATACATAGGCTATTGTCTGGCTTCCAAAGACTCTGAGCCTGATTCAGCGGTGCTCGGAAATCCTGCTGTGACTGCGATTCCGTACGCAGCGTTTCTGCGAAAATATGCAAATGCTGCAGCTGCTAAGATTTTTACAGACGTCCACCGACTGCGTCTCTAATCCGTCACTTGCGTACAAAGACGCCCCATCAGCTACACATTGGTCGCACCATCGATCCTCTCAGCAACCCTATTGTTGCTCAGAATATCCATCGGAAGTCAGCCATCAGAGCCTCTGCAACTGCACACACAGCCACAGGCTGAGACACGTCCCTGCAACAGTCGCAATACACCTGTGTTTGACACGCCACCAACCTTCCCCGTTACCTCGCACAAACGCTCACTGACTGTCAATCATTCTGCGTCCAAGTCCTCAAAGCAACTGATATCGTTACTCCAATGGGACGCATGTGCAGTGCAACTCCGATGCATGCGCTGCACAAATACAACACTCAGCTCCGCGCCTCTGAATCAGGCCCTCTGTCCAGGACAAGCACATTATATAACGTTAGCTCATACTTGCCGACATTCAGATCCATCCGTCCGGGAGGGAGCTGAATGCCTGCACACAGCGGAGGGCATGGCCATGCAATGGGTCCATTTTGAAGGCGTTACCAGGGGCGGGGCCGCACGATCGCGCCATTGTGACCCCGCCCCTCCTCACAATGCCGAAAATAAAGGTATTGTGAAGCAGGGAGCAGAGCAACGATGACGTGATTCAATGCAAATCGCGTCATTGGGCCCCCACGCTGCGGGGGTTTCTAGTAGGTAGTCGGGAGGGCAGGCAGCACCCGGGAGGCTTGCCTGCCATTTTCCGGGGGGTCGGGAGTGGCACCCAATATTCGGGAAGCTCCCGATTAAATCGGGAGGGTAGACAAGCCTGCGTTAGCTCCTTAACATGTTATCTAGATCATGATATGAAAGTGTGATCTAGGTAGTGTAGGCATCCCAGATAAGGTCTATGGCTAGTGGTTACACTTAAGAACTTTGCAGGTAATAAAGATAAGATTATAGTTCTATACGGAGCAGGTCACAGAGTTGCCTTTACTATTCCACAGAAATAAATGATAAATGGATGGGATTGTTACTGAAAGTTGCATATGGGAAACAGACTTATATCAAATATTTGTATGATATATTTCTTTAATAGGATCCATGTCTTCTTTGCACCTGGATGGTTTGTTCACAGATATATATGTTGCACTTCTCTGGAGATGATCAGATCAAAGATACTATATTCATTACTTTTCACATTACTCAATGGGAATGACTAAGACATCAGACATACGAGTGACTAGTCAGGTTTCCTGTTTATTGGCCATATGAGGTCAGACCTCCTCAGTGATACAATACATAGTGTGACATCACAACCATGTCCAGCACATTTACAGATGTATTTGACAAAAATACAACCTATGACATTAACCCACAACTGGTGGACTTCACCGAGGACATAGAAAAACACATTTCTTGGCACTGTATTGTTTCATGACACTCTAGACGGTGAGAAACACACACTCGGAACGCTGGCCAGGACATGTAACATTAATGCAGTTCCAATGTATTTAAACAGGGGGCTTCCTGCTCAGGCGATAGTGAGAACTAACACACTGGGGTCAGAGGACCCTGATATACTCAACATCACATGTAAGACAGTCCTCAAGCACAATGGACTCATTTAGAGTAGTCTTTAATTCTACAGCCTGAATTTAAGAGTAAATTTACTGTCAGTACTTTGAAGCCTAATGTGTGTATTTTGATTGACATACGTGGAACTCTAAATACAAAATACTGAAAAGTCATCGTAATTTTGATAGAAAATAAATAACTGTCCCCTTTAAATAATGAACCAGCAATGATGCACCTTAAAACATGTATCCCCCTTCCCCAGGGCATATCATCCCCATGCTGAATAGAACGGATGCTCCTCTTGGAACTACTGAATGGTGGGTGCCATGGTGGTGCAACTACAAGCCCTGGCAGTCATTTATTGCTTTTACATGCTGGCACACCCTGTTATAGTCTGTACCATTGCATTAGCTGTAACCACTTGTGTTGGTTAATTATTTTGCTTGAGGGGGTGGGGACACACAGCTCTATGCATGTATGTGCACAGCTTTATGCATGTATGTACACAGCTGTATGCATGTATGTACACAGCTTTATGCATGTAAGTACACAGCTTTATGCATGTATGTACACAGCTTTATGCATGTATGTACACAGTAAAGATACACGCAGCTGATGATCATTATCAGCAACAAAAAACTTTACAGTAGCCCCAACTAGAGACATTTCTAGAGTTGCAGCCTACTCCGAAAAAATTGTAGCTTCAGGATGTCTACCACTTTTCATGTGTGTGTCCCCTATTCCCCTCTCCAGGCATAGGAGAACTAGAAATTCCACCTTATTTTACTGCACATGCAGAATAAAACAGAGTACGGCGACCTGCAGTTGTACTTGCATCCAACTCTAAATCAGGCCCAAAGTGTTACTGTATAACAGCAGAGAGAACCAAGACATGACCAGTACAGACACACAGACTCCTAACACACACACAGTCAGTTTATGAATACTTACATAACAACAACACTCAGTAACACACAGCTTTTACAGAACAATCAGGACACATGCAGTGAATTAGTCCTTACGCTTTAACACACACAAAAGAATATTGTTGCACACAAAATGCACAATTAAAATGTGAACATTATAGAACACACAGTAGAGAATGGCCATTAAATTGTATAATAGTGAGGAGAGGAGAATAATATGGTGAGGTGACAATATTGCAAAACTTTCCTACCCTCCCAGAATGTCCGGGAGACAATCCTCCTAGACCATGTCCTAAGTGAAGTGGGTGGTCCGGTGACTCTATGTACTAAGCCTTGGGGAAAGATAGAGTAGATGGAGATAACATACTAACCAATCAACTCCTGTCATTTTTCAAACACAGCCTGTAAAGTGACAGAAGCTGATTGGTTGGCACTTTATCTCCGTCCACTTTATCTCTCTCCAAGGCTTAGCAGTTAGTACATAGACTCCTTGATGTGGATCGTAGAAGGACCGTAACTAGGGTGGTACGACCTGTGCCATGGCACAGGGCAGCGAAGGGCAAGGGGCGCTGTTTGTGCCTGTCAGTTTTCCTGTTTATTATAATTCTCACTTGTAGCTCCCTCTTCCTTTATCCCCAGCATCTCCTGGCCTCCCCTATCTCTTCCCTGGCCCTTCCCCATGAGGCCATGGCCCTTTTTCAGGTGTACTATTTTATGTTCTTATTTCAAAAATAGGAGGAGGGGCGGCAATGCTCTCTCTGGCACAGGGCACCAAAAAGTGTAGTTACAGCTCTGAATCGTAGCACTGCGGGGGGGATGGGATCTCCCTAAGGAAAAATATAAAATGTAGGTAAGGATGCTTTATTGCTCGTGTACTACCCAGAGCATGAGCAATACACGTTAGAGTAAAGGAAATGCTTGGACAGATAGTAATAATGCCAGTAGAAACTATAACTTGAAGTGTCTGCCATCCATAGCAGCCATTCCGTTGGCCTAGTTTTCAAACCGCACTGGATGCAGAAACAATTTGGATTTTTGCCACCACACCTAGAGGGTCCACCCTGCGCATAGGAAAGGGATGCCTCAGTATACTAGAAGAACAGATATGTCTCACTGGTCCCAGGGTGTCCAGTGCAAAAATGTAAATGTCACATGAAAACTACAGCCTCATCCCAATAAACAAAATAACATACAGTATGGCTTCGTTTAGCCTCACTTAAGGCTTTAATAATCAAGAGTGAGATTACTTTGGGACTGTACTTATTAGGTTGTATCACTCGTGGCACTTTTTTGTACTTAAAGTGTTTCATATCTTTGGGCACAGTGTACCTATTGATGCCCCTCTCTGCCGTAGTAAAATTTGATTACGAGTATAGAACAAGACATGTTCTCCACTGGCTCAGGATAGGTTTTGTGGAATCATTCCCTTTTATTCCTTTATCTCATGCTAAAAATCTCGCTCCCAAAAATGAAGTCTAATTTAAAATATATATGCACTGGTCTGCAAAACTAGGTGTAACCTGCATTTACCAGCACATAGCCAGGACCTCATTCATTCAACCCAACTTCTCCCATCAGCTGTGTCTCCTGGTCCTCTCCAAATGCTGCCATCTTGCCGATGTACTATAGGTCAGTGTTTCCCAAACTTGGTCCTCAATGCACTCTAACAGTCTAGGTTTTAAGGATAACCATGCTTATGCAGAGTACTTAATTAGTACCTCAGTTTGATTATATTATCTGTGCACAAGCATGGACTGTTAGGGTGCCTTGAGGACTGAATTTGGGAAACCCTGCTTAAGGGCACATTTAGTCATACCTGCGCAAATCAGTGTGTACAGCACCACCAAAGAGGGCGTTACACTGCGCCTTGGCTGTTGTGGGCTTTGTAAATAAGGTTCTCAATGTACAACTCTTTATTTTTACTAACATAATGCTGCATGTTGCCATATCCAGGACATGTGTATAGACTTCTACTATTGTGTTATGTCTAAATCACAGCTTCCATTTATGATGCATCAAATATTACTACCAATTTACAATGCACATTATTTTGGAAAATGACCTAGCCTATGGAAATGGAATATATTTTGCTGGACACCCTGAGACTCCATCTTGGTATCTCCATGTCTGCAGACTGTACTACCAATGAAAGGAGCTGTTTTATAGAATATGCATAATGTTTCAGTGTGAGAATATTATATTGGTGTTAGGGGCTCCTGTGAAAGTCATCTCACATTTTGTTGCTGGATTACATTGCTAGTTACATTTTATAGGCAATATCAAACGTTATTTTCGGAATATAAAAATACAAACTAACTATATTTAAGCTATAACTCATTTACCTATGTTCACTTGTAGATCTTTTCTAGGCTTCTACATATAAGATTGTAAGCTCAACCTTCTGTTTTTTATGTTATTTATGTATATTGTGATCCCCTCAATGTACAGCACTGCCTAATATGAGGGCTGGCGCTACCTCTAGGTATCGCCTGGGACACCTAAAATGTTGAGTGAAAAACAGGTCAGTAATACCTCTTTTACACCAAAAACCCAGGTCCGACCTGGGTTTTCATAGATGGTTCCAACCCAGGTCAGACCCCGTTTACACAGCACCATCGATCTGGGTTATTCTCAGGTCAGCCCTGTTCACACTGAACCTGTGTCTGCCCTGCTAAACTTGTGAGGTCATAAAAAGTGGGAGGTGACTGCTCCACAACCACCAATCAGCTAATTTTAGTCATGACCCAGGTCGGATGACCCGGGTTGCACAGTTTACACTGCACCATTACCCGGGTCCATCCTGGGTCCGACCCTGGTAGCTCCCTGGGTTGGATTGCCAGGTCACTTGACCCGGGTTATTTATCAGGGACCCTTTTACACTGAGCTGCGACCCAGGTAGACCCAGCAAAAACCCAGGTTTTTGCTCTGGTGTAAAAGGGGTATAACACAACTGCACAATATCTGTGTAGCTTATTGTATGGTTTATTAGGGATAACCCTTATGATAATGAAACACAGTGACACAGTTTATAACGCCCAGGTTAAGGGGAATTTACTGGCAGATTTAGTGGCAAATGTAAAACACTATCCTAGAGCTCTAGACTACAGGTGGAGATTCCTCATGTATATTGGTGTTTGCTAGACTGATTTTACACAATTTGCTACATGTGCATTGATCAGGAGATACTGATTACTATTAAGTCCTATATAAACACTTACAGCCCTGAGAAGGGGTAATCCACAGGAGTAACAATTTGTATGTACCTTATGTCTTTTATAAATACTTGTACTCTTTCAGTAAAAAAATCCCTTTAAAACTCATATGTTACACAATGCACAGCATACTGACATGCACCATGGGCCTGATCCACATGTGGCCACAAATGCCATCGCAGCTGCCATCTCTCACAGATTCACAATTGCGAAAATGTGCTAATGAGCCACTCGTGTCCAGTGCTTAGAGACGACCACTGATAGCATCTCGCATTCGCACAAAACCGGAAACACAACGCAGATCAGGCGGCCATCAACCTACTGAGTAAGGCTAACCTGTCACAGACACAGCGGGTCTCCAGACATGCAGAGGGCTCTGCAGCTGCGCGCAAGTACGCAGTGGCTAATTTACGGAGAAAACGGTGTTTAAATAGTCCGAGACATCTGCACTTTTCTAACCACCCCCCGTTACCTCCCCCGAGCGCTGACTATCTGTCACTCACTTTGCGAGTGAATCCACTGTGTGAGCGTAATCATATCAAAAATATCACCATTGTGTCCACATCTGAATAAGGTCCCATGTACAGAAACAAGGCACTCATACAACATTGATTATATCCCATTGAGGGTTCAGGTAAAGTGTCTTATTTTACTAGAACAGCTTTTAACAGTCCCTAAAGATTTGTTGTACATTTTAAATTCAGAGCTGCCATAATGAGGAAGACTTCTTTAAACAGTTATAAAAATAAAATGATATAATACCAAATTCTGGAAACAGAAAACATACCACACAGAAAATTAGGGATCATCTTCTTTAGTTCCTTTCCAGCTTCCCTTCAAATCTCTAGTTGACCCATAGAGAGCCATGTGGAACATAGCACCTTAATGAGACAGACCAGTGGCGTAAATTCATCCCAGATGCCCGGAGGCAAGTTATAATTTGGTGCACCCCCCACACTCCGGGTACATAGTTAGAGCCCTAAGTGGGGTGAATATGTTGTGGACAATGGAGGAGGTGTCCCTTCAGAGCTGAAGCCCGGCAGCAGGCGTCTCCATTGTCTCCCATAGTTCTGCCCCAGTAAGTGGTTATGGTTAGTGTTTCGTTAATAAAAAAAGGAAATGTACATTCATTTTTAAAGAGCTCCACACAGATATATACTATATACACAAACCATGTCAGACAAACGCCACAGGCAAGCAATCACATAACACGTGTCCTGTAATGTAGCATATCACAATCTCGCCAGAAAGATACCACACTCCCCACAATCCTACATACATGTATCTTTATTCTACCCATCACGAGCAACAAGCTAAAATTCAAACACAGCACCCTTGATTAATGACGCAGCTACACAGCACCATTAGACATGTCACACAAATGTCATATGTACAGTACACTGCTCCAAACACGCACACACATTATTTATAAAGAATATACAGTGAGTTTACGTGCAGGTAACTCACAAGGAAGCAATCTTATTGACACGGTGCCAAAAATAATCCCAAAATATCTTTGCCACCTTTTCTCAATGTACATTCAATCCATGTGTGCTTCACCCCCTCCGTTCTCTTATTATTGGAGAGCCTCTATACCCCTCTGCATTATGTGTCCATCTACTCTTCATTTTCCATACAGTACATACCTAATCCTACCAATGCCCAGAACTCTGGTTTTTGCTTTGAAATGATGATGCAATTAAAATACAAGAGGGTCAAATATAAAAGGGCATCATCTAAAGCTGGGTACACATTGGGCATGACCATCGCGACCATCGGGCTTGCGACGAGACCCTGCGGTAGGGTCTCGCTGCCGCAAGCCCAGGAGTGCTTTTGGCTCTATTAGAGCCAAAAGCACTCCCACTGACATCACTAGTGATGTCAGTGGGGCCGGACCCAGACAGTAGGCGTTCCCATGGAAACGCCTCCGTCTGGGCAGCCACGCCCCCGGCACGCCCACCAAAGGGGACGTGCTGTCCTCACCATCGACAGCATGGCCCCTTTGGTGCGAGACCCATAGCGACAGCTTGGCTGTCGCTATGCGGGTCTCGCGCATGCGCACGACGGAGCTCCCTCCGTCGTGCGCATGCGCATTAGTGCACCATCAACCCGCTTGCAAGCGCTTAGCGCTCGCGAGCGGGTCTGAATTAGGCCCATTCGTTGATCAGCAAACGATGCGATGGTCGTACAGATTTCCCTTGAACACCCTGACAAATGATATAGTGCATACACACTGTGCAATCTTCCAAATGATAGAGCGATATATCTTGCATCGTTTGGTGGTTAGATCGTTAACTATATAATGTTAACATATCGCCTGGTCACACGGTAGTGCATACACACTGCACAATATGCGGAAAATCGTTAACTAGATTGAGCTGCATGTAAGGAAGACCTGCAGATGTGACGGACGACGGCGCGGGAGCGCGCTTAGTGCGTACACATTTGACGATTTGACGTTCTGATGAGTCAGTATTGCCCAAATCATTCAAAATATCGTCTAGCGTGTACTGGGCTTAACATTCACAAATATACTGTATATTTAGATATTTCTATATCATAACAAAAATCCAGATTTTATGTAGCTGAAAGTTTCCATTACGGGATCTAAATAACTTCCAACAAAAGACTAAAGCAAGGAAGTTTGGTGAACATAGGAAAAACTATTTCCCCCATAAATCAAATATAATTTGATACTAATATTTAGCATGAGTTTTTGTGAATGTTAATAACAGCGCTTTAATTTGAAGCAACTCAAAGTTTAAGTCTAGTAGATCTGTACTGTCTGTAACTCCCCACCCTTTCCTCCTTCGCGAGAAACCAAGCCCTATGCCATCTATTAGAATGTGGGATCTTGTGTCTGACACAGAATAAGAATTGCCTTATTATCTATCACCACTTTTCTCCAATGCCATAGCACTTCCTTACAAAGGAAGACCCCATTTTGCCCAGTGTGATCAGTGGAAGCCCTGAATATGGTTATTTTCAGTTTGTGTCACTTCAGCAGCCTCAGGAAACACAAAGCCAGGAAGCCCCGATTTCTGCAGGAGGAACATCCCTCATCATCTGCACCTGGCAGCTGAGAAACATTTCTGGATGAGACAGTCAGACTCCATCGATGTAGCTGTTATTTATTGCCTCACAGAGTCCTAACAATCCCAACGTAGAACAGTTATAATT
Source organism: Taudactylus pleione (assembly GCA_031769625.1). NCBI lineage: Eukaryota > Metazoa > Chordata > Amphibia > Anura > Myobatrachidae > Taudactylus > Taudactylus pleione. Next base: position 9,344,770 of record JAUIMM010000249.1, read on the forward strand.
GTCCAAAATAAATCCAGGATCTAACAGTGCTCTCCGTAGATATGTAGTTTTGAAATGCCCAAATGTAAGACAAATACTTTTCATTTTACCCTTGGTACTGCAATCCATATAATTGCCCCAGAAGGAGAATGAACCTAGGAAGACAACATTGTGGAGAGCAATTATATGTGGTCCAAGGCTACTGTCCTTGTCAAATAGTTGTCTCATTGTGCAATTTGTTGGGTCCCATGGAAAGTTAAAAAGTTGTACAGTAACCAATCAAAGTATCTGGGGAAGACAAATTTCTTTTACAACCAGACAGTTTCTGTAGGACAACAAAATATTTAAAAGCCGGGGATGTGGCAATAAGCTTCCAGTGATGCAAGTAAGATGTACACCAGCCATAGCCCAAAGAAAAAAAGGGAAGTCAGGACTTTGGGAATTCGTGGGCCTCCAAGTTCTCCACCAACTGGAGGACGTCTGCGGTAAAGGAGAACACAGAGGCAAATAATAGACAAACCTGTAAAAAGGGTGACAGAAAAAGCCAGGCTTCCCGGGGCCACATGGAAGCTCTTGCCTTTCCCAGCCCAGTAAATAGAAGCAATGCTCCATGCCACTCCTAGGCCCAAGAATACATTTACTGCATTGCTACCTGTCACGTTACCAATGGAGGCATCGGCATGGGGGTCCTGAACTGCTGCCACTTTGCTGGCAAATGTGTCTGAGGGAACAAAAAATAATAGTTAAGTATATACACTGCAATAATATAATAATTACCGGTTTATCATGACACTTGTATGCACACAATTGTCAGTAACTCATTTATCTAAATAGGTATTGACCATAGTAAACAATCAGATTCTAGCTATAATTTATTTAATACATTCTATAAAATGATAGCTATAATCTGAATGGTTGCTATGGGCAACACCTCCACTTGTCCTCATTAGAAGGTTTGATAAGTCTCCTCATTTATCCCTTCCTCCGAAGCAGAGCTGTCTACAAACCTACATAAGCACATAGCTGGAAGCCATTTACGATTATATACAGTAAGTATATGGCGCAATCAGGTTATACTGTAACATTCAGAACCGGAGCTACATAAAGTGAAATGGGGCACACAGAAATGCGTCACCCAGCGTCACTGCCGCCGTGGTGCTTAGTCCTCAAGTGGAGCAGTGTTTAACACATATAACTTTATGTATATATACAAAGAAATGGCAGAACAATCAGGAATCTGGCTTCAAAGAAACTTTTTCCTTTTACAGAATTGCAAAATAATGCTATAATATATTGTGTAGGGATCACAGTCCCTTTGTCAAATACAAAATCATGTGATATTCCATTAATAATTTCTCATGTGTACAATGTATCCATTATCTCATTAACACAAAGGAAAGCAATATTTTATCTACTTCTTCTGTGTAGTTGAAGGCACCCAGTATTAACGATTGCTATGTCAATCATCCATGTACACTGTTTATTTTTATTGTTTTAATTAAATCATCATCAGAAATATTTCTAATGGGCACAGGGTATCAACTACCAGACATTGGCACAGATAGTATAGTACATATGCATGTGTAGACATTTATAGCAATATTACAACCTCATTTTAAGAACATATCATCATTACAACCTCTTGGGCACAATGTGTCTATATTTATCTTTCAATCCAAAATGTCTCCCTTTTCAGTAATGTTTTCACACGACCTCCCCTAGGTGGCGATCTAACATCTACTAGTATCTGGCAAAGGGGAAATAGTATGTCGACAATTAAAAAGAATAGACTTTCACATGCTCTCCATATCTACATGAGCTTTTCACAAAATAAAGAATGACTTTACTCTCCCATGTAGCATATACTTTTAATGGTATTGATTTACACTGAGATGCTGATTAAACAAATGCACGTCTAATTATAGTATTGCAGTGCCCACAATTACTACAGTGAAATGGCCCATACTGTGCAGTGAATACACATCTAGGGGTATAGTTACTAAAGTGTGGGTTTTAAAAAGTGGAGATGTTGCCCATAGCAACCAATCAGCTTCTACTTAACATTTATCTAGCACCTTCTAGATGATAATAGCTAGAATCGGATTGGTTGCTATGGGCAATATCTCCACTTCTAAAAACCTACACTTTAGTAAACATACTCCCTAGTATGTACAATGGGTTCACTCACATCAGCCTTTACCCAAATTTAGGAGCTCTTTTATATGAGAATGAAGGCACCATATGTATAGGGGCATATTCAATTGGGTGTGAGTACAGCAAAAAACCCGCACCTGCGAGGTTTTTCCTGCAGGTGCGGGTTTTATGCTATTCTATTTGGTGCGTATTTTTTTCTATTTTGCGCACCGGGAGGTTTTTATACTCGCACCTCCAGAGCAAGAGTGATTTTTTTTCTAAACTCTCCAATTTTAGGAAAAATCAGTGGGACTTGCTCTGGGACTCCGGCATCACCCCTCCTAATGACTAATTAAGCTTTTGAAAGTTTCCAATTAGCTTAATTAGTCAGTAATTACTCACCTTCCGAAGTGCTATCTTCTGCATCCAGCGTCGGGACCCGGACTCCAGCAGCAGTGGTGAGTATGTAGTGTGTATGAGTGAGGGTGTGTGTGACCCCCGGTGTATGTGTGTCCCCCCCAGTGTCAGTGTGGCCCCCCGGAATGGGCGCTTGGAGAACTACATCTCCCAGCAGCCCTTGCCCCTCCCACCAGCCCCTGGAGCCTCCCAGTAGTCCCGAAACTCCCAGCAGCCCCCTCTCCAGTGAGAAGATAGAGGGGAGGCCACCGGGAGCCGCGGAGACCAGCGGATAGCCGCGGGAGGTAAGTTTTTTTTTAACGTGACCACTTTTTTAAAATTGGATACCACGGGTATCGGGAGCACGCATGCCCACGGTAATCCAAAATTGGGTGTGAGGAGCGCAAGGTATTTTACCTCGCTAAACCTCGAGCCCAATTGAATATGCCCCATAGAGTCCGATTTAGAGATGGACACAGACGTTGTCTTTTGCAGCAGTTGCATCTGCATATTTATGCTAATGCCACATCCGATTTTAAACAACTGCTGCCCACTTGTAGCACCTTAACACAGTGCATTTCTGCCAATATGCGTGTATAGATGCGCCATCAGTCGTAGCCCTATGGCAGGTGTGGTGTCTCCGTCTGATTATGGCCTCCTGCATGAGCAGCTATGCGTCTTTGAACGCAGCCGCTTCTAGTGACTTCTGGTGATGCCCACATCATCTTCACCAGCCCGTTACCTCCCAGGAATGCCCCCGTAATTTTCAGACCCTGAGCCCGATTCTGTGCTGCGTCTCTGTGCGCATGCGCAGTGCAACCAATACGCATGCTCAGTACAAAAACCATCAGTCAGCGCATGCACATCAGCACTGCGCCCACCTCTGAATCAGGCCCATAAGCTTTATTTCTTGAATTGGCCAGTACTGTGCTTATACGTGACCTGCTTGCTATAGGTTTAGATGTTATGGCTTAATTTACGTACACATGCTATCCAATTGTATTTCAAGATCTTATTCTCTATTAACAGAGCTTCTCTGGGCAACTTGCTATCCTCTTTAAATGTAACTAATAGAGATTTCTCATTTGCTTTTTTGCATAAATGTATCCACCAGGCTACTGGCACTAGGGATCCCGTCGGTCAAATTCCAGACGCCGGCATCTCGACTAGGTTACAATCCCAACGCCTAGAGGTAAGTAAGCCTACGCTAACCCCTAACCCTCTATCCTTGTACCCTAAACCTAACCTCCCCACCTAGTACCTAAATCTAACCCTGCCTCCGTAGTGCCTACCCTATCCTTCCCCCTAGTGCCTAACCCTCCTCCTAATGCCTATCCCTCCCCCTAATGCCTATCCCTAACCCTCCCCCCTAGTGCCTAACCCTCCCCCTAGTGCATAACCCTAACACTCCCCCCTAGTGCCTAACTCTAACCCTCCCCCCTAGTGCATAACCCTAACCCTCCCCCCTAGTACCTAACCCTAACCCTCCTCCCTAGTACATAACCCTAACCCTCCCCCTAGTGCAAAACCATAACCCTCCCCCTAATGCCTATCCCTCCCCCTAATGCCTATCCCTAACCCTCCCCCCTAGTGCCTAACCCTCCCCCCTAGTGCATAACCCTAACCCTCCCCTCTAGTGCCTAACTCTAACCCTCCCCCAAGGTACCTAACCCTAACCCTCCCCCTAGTGCATAACTCTAACCGTCCCCCCTAGTACCTAACCCTCCCCCCCTAGTGCATAACCCTAACCCTCCTCCCTAGTGCCTAACTCTAACCCTCCCCCAAGGTACCTAACCCTAACCCTCCTCCCTAGTGCATAACCCTAACCCTCCTCCCTAGTGCAAAACCATAACCCTCCCCCAAGGTACCTAACCCTAACCCTCCTCCCTAGTGCAAAACCCTAACCCTCCCCCTAGTGCAAAACCATAACCCTCCCCCTAATGCCTATCCCTCCCCCTAATGCCTATCCCTAACCCTCCCCCCTAGTGCCTAACCCTCCCCCCTAGTGCATAACCCTAACCCTCCCCTCTAGTGCCTAACTCTAACCCTCCCCCTAGTGCATAACCCTAACCGTCCCCCCTAGTGCCTAACTCTAACCCTCCCCCCTAGTGCATAACCCTAACCCTCCCCCCTAGTACCTAACCCTCCCCCCTAGTGCCTGACCCTAACCCTCCCCCCTAGTGCATAACCCTAACCCTCCTCCCTAGTGCCTGACCCTAACCCTCCTCCCTAGTGCCTAACCCTAACCCCCCCTAGTGCCTTACCCTAACCCTCCCCCCTAGTGCATAACCCTAACCCTCCCCCCCAGTGGCCAACCCTCCCAACTAATGCCTAACCCTCCCCCTAACCCTAATACTTAACGTAGGGGTGCTGTCACCGGGATTCTGACATGTGTGGGGATCCGGTGCCGGTAGTCTAAGCGCCGGCATCCCAACTGTTAGCATAATGACTACATCCCGTATCCACCATCTCTACAGTCCTCTCTCTCATTACAATGAAGTCACTCTGGCACTTCTTTCCTAATTCCTGATGAATGAAAACTATCAAAATGTGACATATTATTCTCTACCATGTGGTTATTTATTTTTAATCTTTGGATTGCAAGCCTTACAGACAGAAGGTCAATAAAGGAGAGTAATGGGTAAATTTACTAAAGAGATTTTAATGAATTAAAAACATTCTATATTGATCAACATCGATGTTGTGTTCCGAAACTAAATTGCACATTTACTAATACTTATAAATCTATATAACAAAAGCATCTGTTAGGAAATGTGTCATTTAGCCCGTGAAAAACAATATTGATGATCAATTTATATCGATTTTTAAACAATTAAAATTGATCATTAGTAAATTTACCCCTGAGTCTCTGGGTCTGAGGGCCTGATTCAGCAAGGAACGCACAGGAGAGAACGCACGCATTTGGGCAATGTTTTCGCACTGCGCATGCATATGCATCACAATGCGCGTGCGCAAACTAGCCAGTGTGATCGGATACGCAGACTACATGGAGTGTGTATGCAGACCCTTCCGATATTGATATCGATTGACAGGAAGTGAAATTTGTGAGTTGTGACGGGGGCCTTTATAGGGGCGTGCATAATTACACAGGAAGCAGGCAAAATCCTACGGAAGGTCAGGTCAACCACTATTATGCTAATGGATCTGATGGTTCTCGATGTTACCGATGTTTACGCTATCTTGCGTGCTGATCAGGCTTTGAGTAAAGGGAGATAGGCGGCTTAGTATGCGGCTGGGCGTCTGCAACTTGTGCTGAGGTCTCCATGCGTATGCATTGATTTGCATATTCTTGCAGCGGACGGGTGCGTGCGTCTGCATCCGTGCGTTCCTTGCTGAATCAGGCCCAGAGTTGGATGCAAGCCCTACTGTTATCTCATTTTTAACCAATTTTACACCCTACACATACTGAATCAGGGGGTGTGTGATGAGCTCTAATGCTTCAGCACAGGGATGTTTTCTAGGGGGCCTCACATATTTTGTGTAGGCCTGATTCCCCTAGAGAATACAGCCCCACCCTAAACAAGCTAGGGCTGGTGGACAGTGTGGCAGGGGACCCCATGCTGCCGGTATCCCTACTATAGTGTCCCCAGACCACCTTGTCATGGCCAAGCGCTTGCAGCGGCTTTTTCGGAGAGACCTATGCTGTTTGCATCAGTCCAGTTGTGCCCAATAGGTTTTAATGATGACTTTAATGTTTAAGATGTTTTTTAAAACAAAAATAAAAAAAAAACATGTCCATGTGATTACCTAGTGCCTTTTGTATAAGAAAGTTTTAAAAGTGAGGCTGCAATATGGATATAAATGTGTACAAACTTACCTGCTGTGTGATGGCAACCTCTGGGAGGGGCAGGCCCAGGTGTGAGGTGTGGTGCTGGGAATGACATCATTATAGTGCCACCCCCATGGTGTAATGCTGTGAGCCGCAACATTACGCCAATGGTGATGATGACGCAATTTATCTTGAGGGAAATGGGGTAAAAAGGGGGAAGATGTCACAGTGAAATACACATACTAAAATATAAACCTCCATTTGTAGTGTTTATATTTTAGTATGTGTATATTACATTTATTGATTATTCATAATTCACATAAGGATTGGCGATGCACAAGACCGAAAATACAGCGGTCCAAATACAGGAAGGAGCATTATACATGGGTAATGTCTAAATCCCCTTCACCGAGAGGACCTTGACGTCATCAGCCAGTGTCCAGCGTCATTCCCTGCCATCCAAGTGGGCATAGAGGGGGAATATAATATGTGGCGAGCGCAGCGATCCACCGTGCCCTAAGTGTGGCGAGCGAAGCGAGCCCGTGAGGGGACAACAAACTTGTGTAAGTGGGGACAAAGAACTTCTTTAGCTGTCTGTCATGGGCAGGAACTGCACTTCCGCCCTCACTAACATCACTTCCAGGTCCCTAGCGCGAAGGGGAAATACAACCAACCATTATACATGTGGTCCATATACAGGATATCAACGTGGCCCACAGACAGGACGGAGAGATTGTGCATCTCACATCCTGTGCTTCTAATGGGAGATGCCGTCGGGTAACCATGGACCCGTTAACAAGCACGTGGAATGACGTGGGGGAATACATTCCGGCTACATTATCAACAGGGCTGGACTGGCCATCTGGCACTTCTGGCAAATGCCAGAAGGGCCGATGGCCTGATGGGCCGATCTAGCAGAGGCAGAGCGCAAGCTTACCAAGCTGGCAGCACCGCTTCCTGTGCAGTGCAAAGCCTAGCGGGTTTGGTATGCTGCTGCTTTATGGCATACTGACGTCATGACGCGGCTACGTCATGACGTCACGAAGTGGCCATCCCGGCGGCTGTATATGAAGTACGGTGGTGGTGTGGGGAACATGGGCGAGCAGCAGGATGCCATTAAGCTCCTGTGGGCTGGAGTGCCTAGACGGCACTACGCTGAGGTACAGTAGGAAAGCTATGTGTGGCCGCGTCATGATGTGATGACGCAGCCAGGTAAGAAGCGCGGAGGGGGTAATCTGGGAAAAATGGCAGACGCCATTCTAAGTGACAACTCCTCTGTGCTGGTGTGCAGGGCCACCCGGTATCGCCTCCTGAGCAGCATTGTGCTCACTGCTCAGCGAGGGTGGAGTGTCATTGCCGACGCAAAATTGCGCGGTAATGTGGTTACATGGCTGCATGTGACGTCATGATGCTGCTGGCCCCGGAATGAAATGCGCGGCAGGGCGGGCGGAAAGAATCTGAGTAGATATTTTGCTATCTTTTGACTTGCTGACAGACGCCGGACATAGTGTGTGGCTGTGTGCATTATTTCTAATCCCCTTGGTGTGGTGGGCTGCTCTGTGTAAAGTAGCAGTGAAGGTAATTAAAGATTATACACGAACATAAAATAATTTCATTGGAAATCAAAACACCCATTTTGGAGGGGCAACATAAAATCATTCTGACACCCTGTGTCCTGCCACTGCTCTCACCCGCCATCTCTCTTACCTGGTCGCGCAGGATCTGTGGCCGAAGACGGTCAGGGGCTGTGCAGCTTTATAGCAACAGACTGCACGGCCCATACACCACATGGAGGTGGAGGTGCAATGTGCAGTGTTTTATCTTATAGACCACACATTACACCTCCTCCTCCATGCGGTACAGTTATAAAGCACAGTCCCTGACCATACGTGGCTGCCGCGCCAATTAAAGGTTTGGGGGGGTGATCTATCTTCTTGCGCCCCATGTCCCGTCACCCATGTACCTATATAATAATTAATGTGCAAAAAGCATTGTTTCATACATAGGGAATAATTTTATTTACAGTGTACAGCATGTCTCTTTGAGGGCTGAGCAGCCTTTAAATCTGTTATTCTATGTTAAAATAAGTTGAATTAGTAACTCGCTAACTAAGGGGCCCATTTATCATTAAATATTTTTGGCTTATTCCCTGATAACGCCTGTTCTTTAGGAGAAAGCACAAATGTTTACTATTTGCCGAATGTATCAGAAGTACTGCAGTAGATATCCCGGGTACCTGCTGCGATCCCTCTATTCCCATCTACGCAGTGCCAGATTAAGGTCCTCATGGGCCTGGAGCTGAAATCTATGAAGGGCCTATTGTGTACTACGCAGGGGGTGTGACCAGTGATGTGGGGGTGTGGTCTGTGTCATGGAATGACCCGTGAAACCCTGCAGTGTAAATGGCACAATCTGGGTCATGATGACCTGGAGCGCGCCTCATGCCTGCCGTTTGGCCGGCTTCAGTGGCGATTGGAGATTACATCAACTCCAAGCGTCCACTTTCACGCCGGAAGAGCTGGGTCTCTGCAGATCTGGCTCCGGTGTGAACGGCGCTGACTCGGGAATATCCTGGGTCGGCGTCGGGTAAATTCTGGGTCTGATCCAGTTGGTAACCCTGTTCCAACCTCCGGGTCAGACCCAGAATATAGGTGTAAAAGTAGTATCACACTGAAGCTTTGATTATAACCGTTTGTCTATGCCTGTTATTGCGCCGAGTGCTGCACCTTACTCCACTGCATGTTTTGCTTTTGCTGTGAGGGCATCGGCCAATGTGTATGCATGTGTGAAAATATATATATATGTACACACATACATGCACAGTGTATATACACACACATACAGTTTGTCATATATATATATATATATATATATATATATATATACACAGAAAAAACTGCACATCCTGCATCACCTTTTGGGGGACTTAAAAGATCACACCCAGTGCTGCTGCAGTCACAGAGTCACCAGCTTAAACGGAGGAGCTGTGAGAATGTGACGGAGGTGGTGGTCAGTGTACAGCCTAGGACGGGCTGCAGGAGGACGCGCTGCCAAATAGCTGTTACTAGCGCTGGGAGGGCATTAGAAGCCCAGCCCTCCACAGTGCTCCATTATGTTTATTCAACGGAGGTCCAGTGTCAAAGCCGCGCGCGGGGGGGTTTATATGCACGGCCGAGGGGGGGGGCGTGGTCGGCCAACTGGCTGCTGCAGAAGGAATGAAACATTCCTTTCAACAGCAGCGCACACATGCATCATAAGGCTGTGGGCCTATTCTGATGGTGGGCCTGGAGCTGTAGCTCCATCAGCCCCATTATTAATCCTGGCCTGCATCTACGGCCACAACCCCCTATGGGCTACACTTCACACACATGCCTGTGGTTCACTGCTTGCAAGACTTCATTTAGTGTTATAGGTTAGCTCTCCTATCAACACAATGTATTGTCTAGTGGACTCATAAAATTTTAATCTTCATATATAGGGAGCGATTCAATTCATTGCGATGTGAATAGTGCCTGGATGATGGTCCCGGAGCTATTCAATTCTCTGTGATTCTTAAGTTGACTAAAGGATTTCTTCTCACACTCCCCTGTGGGTTCGAGAAGAATTCTGACCAAAGTGCCGGCCGCAAAGCTGTTTTCCAGTTCAGCGCTGTGCTAACAGTTTGCCAGCCAGCACTTTAGTAAGAGAATTCTGGTTCTCTCAGCTAAACCCACTGCTTAAGTTGCGAGAAACAGCATTCTATGATTTAAGTGCTTCTAGTCGGACTTAACAGCGCGGTGAATTGAATAGTTCCAAGACCGACATTCCAGCGATATTCACATCGCAGTTAATTGAATCACCCCTATTGTGCTATTGTGCCCCTTGACAGCGAGACCACACCTGTTTTTTTTTTGGCGCGCCCCTACGCCACGCGCTTTCCGTGCTTAAGTTGTGGATGGGGGCACCAAGGCTCTTTATGTACACAGGAAACCAACAGGTATAATTATGGCTCTGCTTTGGTGTGCACAAATGTGTCATCCTCTGCGTTCAGCACCCCTGCCTTAAAAAATTCCTACAGTGATCATTATCTAATCCTCTACATTTGCTAAGCCAGGGCTTGGTCAACTGGGAAAATGCCTTCCCTTTTCTTTGTGTGTAACCTACACCAGTGAAGTGCCAGCTTTAACAGAACCAACCAAATACCAAATGTCTGACTATGGCACATGTTTCCTGCGGATGAGCTCTGTTGTGTTCATTTCAATACAGAGAATGATGTACACTTGTATGGTGTTTTGATATTAATTATATTTGTAAAAGTATAGACTAAGGAGTGGCAGGAGTCAGGAATAGGAAAGGGAGGAGTCTATGCCAGGAGCCAGGTGCCATCTGCTTATAACATTATTCTTCCCATTGAACCAAGAAAGAGATCATCGCATTAAGGGAAGTGTTTGTTTGTTTATTTTATCTTTTATGAAGAATAGTAAATGATTCATTAGTGGGATTAGCTGCCTAATTCTAGTCACTTCTTGTATTATTATTTGATCTGTTTTGGGGTTTAGGGGTGTTAACCCAGACTGGAGTTGGGCAAATTGAAATCCCTATTTTACGCCAAGGTATAGTTGCTCTATCACTTTGTTATTTACAGCTTAGTAAATTTAGCCCATGGTATCACACGCATGTGTCAGTAATCCTTTTTCTATTGCCATCTGAATGGGGAACAATAACCCTATTGAAACCAGGCTGTCTGAAGATGTGTTGCCTAATTATTTGTTAAATATAATATTTAATTTATAAATTCACTTAAACTCATAGGCTTATGGCCTGCCCACAAGGCAATACAGTATTTATCCTTTATGAGGACTACTGTAATGTAAAAAGCACATTTCACCAGTAATTAAACATTCAAAAATGAATAATGTACTTGCAGCAAAATCCTCCTTCAGGTTCCGAGCTGTATAAGGAAATGCACCAGTAAAATAGGTCATATATAGACAAAAAATGTGTGTACAGGCACAAAGTCTGTATTTCACAAGTGTACATAGAATAGCAAATCTACCCATACTTACCTATTCCTTTGAAGTTCATGGAGCTCTCCCTGAGTTCTGACAAGCCTCCTGGATACATTTGGTTTCCCAGTGAAGTGGGAAGTCTGGAGGCTTGAAGATGGGATTTGTGGAGAAATGCGTCACTGAGAACCTATTCTCTGTAATCCCAGGCAGTGCACCATGGGGCGATTCACCGTACCGTGCCCCCACACCTCTCACCTGTGTCTGCCCTCAGTGGTCCCCCTAAGGGAATTAGCAAATGTTGCCAAGTATGAAATTACCTTTCCAAATAATTATCAGGTTTCTTAATCAATCCTTCACGACCCATTATTTCCCCCAACATACAGAAACAATATCACCTACTAGTCAGAGCAGTCCATACCTGGTACAGATGTACCCAAAGCAACAAACACCACAGCAGTGACGGAGTCTTTGAGGCCAACAGTGCAGCCAAAGTGCGCAGCCAGGTCACCAGTGACAGCAGTGAGGATCCCAATGATGCAGATGGAGACCAGAAAGCAGGCCCAGCCCCCCCAGTATTCAGTGGGAGGCACAAAGGCAAAGAGAACCTTCCAGAAGACGGTCAGGAAATGCATGATGTAGTCACAGCAACTGGGTAGCCCTTCCTCACTGCTCTCCTCATCATCATCATCTCCTGCCCAGGATGGGACATGCAGAAAGGGAGAGGGATGGGGCAGTGCCAGAGTGAGGAAGGAGAGTGGAAAAAGGACAAGGCAGGAGGAAAGAAGGGAAAAAAGAGCAATAGGAAGGCAGAGTAAAATAAGGGGAATAGAAAGAATTGGTAGAGGGGAAGAAGGAGGGAGGCAGGGTAGAGGGAAGAAAAGGGGATAGTGAGTGGGTAGCATGCCGGCAGGAAGGAAGGTGGGGACAGGGGGAAGCAGTGTTAGTTGGGTGGAGGTGAGAGAAATGTGAAAAAGCATGTGTGCAGGTAAATTACTTGTGCAAAGAGTAGTGAGCATACTGGCGGTTAGTGTGTAACATGTAACTAAGGGGCTGATTCACAACAGTACGCAACTGCGATTATGCATGCAATTGTCCGATTGTTGCGTCCTGCACATGCGTATGCCTCTCAGTGCACATGCGCGAACCAGCTATTGCGATCGGGACTGCGCAGGCCCATGGCAGAGTGATTGACAGGAGGTGCCGTTTGTGGGTGGTGACGGGGGGCTTGTTGGGTGATCGCAGGCATGCCAGTGCGTATGAACGCCGTTGCAGGGGCGTGCAAAAATTATCCACTGCGATGGCCTATGCAGTCTGAGGTCTCATAGTGTGCGTGGTTGTTAGCAATTTCTGAGTAAGGTCAGGGCTTGTGCAAGTGTGTGTGAGGCTGCGATAGTACTCGATTGTACTGGTGCTTTCGCAGTCTTGTTTAATATTATGGATGTGTGGTAAGTAGAGTGGGTGTCCTTATGTTATGCTGCGAGGGCATTGCGATCGTAATGGATTAGCATACTATTGCAGTTGAACTGCGTGCGAAATTGCTATTGCATTCGCAGTTGAGTACGGTAGTGAATCAGCCCCTAAGTGTGCAATAGTGCAAAGGCATCTGGTGTGGTGGAGTAGCTTGGTACTATGTACAAATGCTGGCTGTGTTATAGGGAAAGCTTCAGACAGCTAGCATTGAACAGGAACGTGCAGAGAATGAACGTGTACAAAGTGTGCGACATGCTCACCTGCGCTGACAGTGACTGCGCTCACAAACTGCTCTCTCCAGCTGCTGCTCCCAACAACCAAAGCCAAGTTTGCCTTTTTAATCAGCTTGTCTACGGTGCTCTATGTGAAAATTAGAGGAGGACATGTTGACCGTTGACTCGAAAGTTACATGTGATCGTGTTGATAGCATGGGAAAATAACTCAGACATGATGAGGGCACAGTGATGGTTTGTGTAAGATAGGACAGGAGAAGGGACAAGATTATGTTGACAGCAATGGGAAATGTAAGATGGTAGAAGTCATAGTGACAGCATAGGAATTCATACTATAGAAAAACAGAAATGGAAGAAAGTGAGACCATGAGGAACACATAGCATAAGACACATGGGGCTAAGGGCCCGATTCAGACCCGCTCGCTAGATGCGTTCGCACACAGCCGTCAGCTGCCAAAGTACGCAAATCCCACGATTGCACGGCAAGACATTAGAACGCCCACTATGTCTTAGCGTGTGATCGCGTGTGTATTTAGACGCCCACCAGCCTGTCTTAAGATGCCCACTTCTACCTTAGCAATACACGTCATCTCCAGGAAGTGTATGCAACAATCTGTAACGAGCAGAGCCGGCCCTAGGTATAGGCATTCTATGCAAATGCCATGGGCAACTGTAATGCCTAGGGGCATTATACGGCTCTTCAGCTCCCCAACACCATCCCCTCACCGCTGCCACAATCGGAGCTGAGCTCCGATCGGGCAGCGCATCAGTTAGCCTATCAAGGTGCTGCCTGTCGGCCAGGACCGGGAGGAAGATCTAGTAGTAGCTGTTAACAGCAGCAGGCCAACTGCTCCTTCTGGCTGGTCCCGACTCCTGTCCCAAGATGTGCCTCCTGTAGATTACATACACGCGTGATTTGATGACGTCACATCATGCACATTCTGTGTGGTCATATCTGAGAAGAGCTAAGCATGGAGGAGCAGGAACACCAGCAATCACGCGGCCAGGAACAGGAGGACCGGACACTGATTCACCCGAGGAGGATGAAGAGCAGGTAGGCGGTGTTCAAGTGACACAAGCGGCTGGACCCACGAGGCTGGAGGGTGACCCAGGTGTCTGTAAGGGACCAAGGAAGCTGGAGGGGGCCCAGGCAGCAGGGAGGGACCAAGGAGGCTGGAGGGGACCCAGGAGGCTGGAGGGGTTCCAGGAGCCTCGAGGAGAACCAGGAGAATGGAAGGGACCCAGGAGGCTATGAAGAACCCCAGAGGCTGGGAATGACTCATGAGGCTGGAGGGGACCCAGGAGGTTGGAGCGGACCCAGGTGACTGGAGGGGACCCAGGAGGCTGGAAGGTACTCAGGAAGCTGGAGGGGACCCAGGAGGCTGGAGGGGACCCAGGAGGCTGGAAGGTACCCAGGAAGCTGGAGGGGACCCAGGAGGCTGGAGGGAACCCAGGAGGCTGGAGGGGACATGTGTATGTATATATATGTGTATGTGTGTGTGTATATATATATATATATATATATATATTTATATTTACATACATACTAGAGGGGGGGGGGGCACCAGCCAAAATTTTGCCTAGGGCACCGAATTAGCTAGGGCCAGCTCTGGTAACGAGTAACATTGGACCAATACGCAGCACTTGTAGCTGACCATACCCTACCGCAAGCACTGCGAATGCTTCAGTGTGTAATTCAGCCAGGTGACGTGTATTATGATGCTGCGTCTTAATTATACACGCCTCTGAAACGGCGTTAAGACGAACAGACATGCCTGCGTTCGCACCACCACACCCCCGTTTCCATCGACCAACCCCTGTCACCACCCACAAATGGCTCGTCCTGTCACTCATTCTAGCGAGGCATCTATGTACAGGGTGCGAACGCTTCCTGATCGCATGGACTAGTTCGTCTTATACGCATGCGCAGATTGCAAACATCAGCAGGCTACGTGCGAACGCAGCCAAGCGAGTGGGTCTGAATCAGGCCCTAAGTGTAATAGCTTGCGATCTTTAGCCGCTTCGGGGAATTATGAAAATCTCCCTGTATTTTTAAAGTGGCAATCATTTTTAAGGTTAAACCAGCTTGGTTTAACTTTAGTCATTAATATGATTGCCACTTTAAAAATAAGGGGAGACTTGCATAAATCCCAGCAGTGGCTGTAGATGGCAAGCTATTACATTAGCCATGATGTGGAATAGCCTTGATAGGCAGCAGAGATAGAGCTTAGAACATGGTGATACTTGGAAGATTACAATATACAGAACATATCTATTTTTGTACCTTTGTGCCTTTTATCATCTCTTTACCATTTTTCCCATCCACCTTACCTTGAACTCATAGGACTCCTCTATGATGACTTCCATCTTGCGGTGTTCACCCAAGCTGGGACTCCCTGCAATCTCCTCACCACCTTTGTTAGGCACCACCCATTTTTCACCATGTTCACCTATATGGAAAACATAACAGGTTATACCAGTATATTAAAGACATCAGCTAATATTCCTCCTATATAAAATAACAATGTCCTTAATCAGAATGACTCTCTGCCTATCTCTCAAAGTGGGAGATCTATCAAAACTTCTAAAGAGGACAAGTGGAGAAATTACCCATATCATTCAATCATATTGTAGCTACCATATTATGGAATGTATTTGTTAAATGATAGCTAGTGTCTGGTTGCTATGGGCGATTTCTCCACTTGTTCTCATTAGAAGGTGTGACACATCTCCCCTATACCTGATTGCTCCCCTGGATTCCTGTATCTACAGCACATCCCTCCTTCTTATCTCACTCATATCTCGGTGCTGTTCCCACTCCTCTCCTCGCTCCCCCCCCCCTCATTGTGTACCTCCTCTTTGCATTTCTGGGTCTCCAAGTTCAATGAAGAAATTTTTGTTTTTTTCATATTCTTCATCATCGATTATCTTTATCTCGATGAATCTCCTAAAATATAATTACATGTGATCAGTAAGATAATATTGTATTTGTGGTCAGCTATATTATTCACCTAAAAGGATATTTACACAATTGAAACTAAAAGAAAAATATTCAGAAGTGTTAAACCCATAGCACTGAGTGATACAGTATATTATAAACTGACATTTTCTTGTTTATACCTTGGGAGTTCTAAATATTCACCAGTATAACAGATTTGATGAGATTTATCAGATCTTCTAAAGTGGACCAGCGACGATGTTGCTCATAGCAACCAATCAGATTGTAGCTATCATTTATTCAGTACGTTCTATAAAATGATATCTAGCATCTGCTATGGGCAATACCTCTACTTGTCCTCTTTAGAAATTGTGATAAATATCCCTCATTGTACTACAGCTCCTGTTACTTTGTTTTACTGTTCACCTACTATTTCCCCCACCTCTTGTCCCAGACCCTCTGTCCAGCGCCATCAGGCACTCTCTTCTTGGAATGTTCTTACTAGTCATTTCTTTTATATACAAATATCCTGCAAGCTAGATTGCTTCCTATAGATGAAAAGCAAAAGAGACTGAATCCTGGGGTGAGGTACAAGGGCAGGCTCAGCTTGTATTGTCTGCTGACAATCAGAATAATGCTCTAAAATCTGAAACACTCACCAAGATTTATCACAGAGAAAGTGGGGGATAAAGATATTTGGAAGACAACAAATCAAACGGGTCTATTTATTAAAAACATGCGCTAACTAAATATCTGTCTTGCCGCTTATCACAACTAGGGAAGCGAGTCCCCGGTTCCCAATCCGCAGGATCCCGGGATTTAGCCTCAAAAGTCCAGGATTTTAATCCCGGGATTATTTTCACTGGAGAAAGGCATCTCTCAGTTTAATAAATAGACCCCTTAATACCATTGTCGGCTCCTACCCTCTTAGATGGGGGGACTGCCGCGGCCGCTGCCAAAAACGAGAGGGTACATAAGAAAAAAAACACTAACTCTCCGGCTCCTGTCCTGTTCGGGTCGCGGCGCCTGTGCAATTGATCTGACAGGCGTCAACTTATGTCTGTAGCCCTTTGCAAACGTGTCGGCTCGCGCTAGGGCAGAACGGGCTCCGAGGAAGCAATACATTGTGGGAGAAAGCAAGAAGGAAACTGCCTCTTCCCTGCTTTTCTCCAGTGTGTGCAGACATAACATCACACAGAGCTGGTATTATATGTAGATCAAAAGATGACAAAATTGTGGAACTGCACAACCACCATTGTAAGCTATGGGGCCTGCGAAAACATGACTAGCGCAATAATTTGTTTGCACACTTTTCTAATTATTATTATATATGGAGAGACAATAATGAATGCTTTCTCTAGCCTAAAAGCTGGAGATAAGCGATTGGTGCCTTTTATAAATAGATCCCTTAATCAGGCTGGGCCGGGGGGCAGCTTGGGGCTGCAGACGTGGTGTGCATGCACATAGTTTGTGGCCGGAGAGACATGCAGAGTATACTCCTGGCCACTCTGATCCTCTGAGTGGGACCTCAGATGTGGAGTCACTGTTTCAGGAGTGAAGCCAGGGGCGTAGCTATTGTGACAGCAGGGGGTGCCGTTGCAATAGGACCCAGAGGCTTAGGGGCCCCACCTCCGTGCCTGCTTCCGCCTGCACCCAGCTGAGCTCACATCACCGATGGATATTCTCAGTCCCACCAGAGCCCCTCCATGCAACTCATACCACCACGTTCTCGGGTGCTCAGTGCCAGCTGCACTGGGATTAGACCTATCCAGTATGTGACCAGGGGTAAATTACACCACAAATTTGCTGCAAATGTAAACAAAAGCAACATATCTAATCATTTGTCTATAGGGATGAATCATAATATCATGTCCACTCCTAAGTGACTTTTTCAGATAATGATGGCTCTTGCTACCGGAACTGCAACTATATATGCTTTCAGAGCACAGAGTCAGATCTTCTTAATGTACTGTACTCATTCTACCAATGTGGGACTTTTGGCTGTATCATCAGCTCAAAGATCAAGGAGTCTATTTAATAAGCAGTGTTAGGAGACAGAGTGAAAAGTGATAAGAAAGTGATAAGGTGCCAGCCAATCAGTTCCTAACTGTCATCTCACAGGCTGTGTTTGAAAAATGACAGTTGGAAGCTGATTGGCTGGCACCTTATCACTTTTCACTCTGTCTCCTAACACTGCTTAGTAAATAGACCCCAAACTCATTTATTTGATACCTATGTGAAGGCAAAATTCACTTTCGGCCATTATTCCCGTAAATAAATTATCTGCCATCACTGCCTCTACTAAAGGTTTGCAAATACTGGCACTGTATGACTGTACACATGGAGAAAAATGCTTCCACTTGTGGAGTATGCAAAGCAAAACATCATGTTCTTTCTTTTCTCAAAAGATTGGCATTTATCTGGCTTCATAGGCTGACTGCACATTTTGTGTGCTGGGGGGAGTCGGACGAGTTCATGTCTGCATTTTTTGGCGGTCACCTGTCTACAACTTTATATAAATACTGCTACACAGCCCTACCATGTAGCAGCATTTATATAAAGACGTACACTGTCAGCTTCTGTAGACACTGAAATAATGATTGGTGCGTCTTTATATGAACCATCAGTCGCACCATTGATACTCGCACCCTATGGCAGGTGCAGTTCCTCCGTCCGGGTATGGTCTCCTATGTAAGTGGTTGAGCCTCTCTACACACAACTGCTTTCAGCGCACGCCTGTGACACTCCCATAACACGCCCATAAAATAGACCACTTCTGTGCATCCACCAAGCCACCTCCCTATCACCGCACAGGAATCCTCATTACATTTGGAGACATTTCTGAGACCGTGCATCTCCTGTGTGCCTCAATCACAACTCCGACTTTCACGTTATCTGGACGTATGTGCAATGCGACTTAGATGCATGTACAGAAGAGAAAAATCACTTCACTGCATCCAACATTGGCAGTGCATGCGACTTAGAATCAGGCCCATAATGTAAACTAGGGACTACAACGTGGCACAATGTGATCTGGGAGCACTACAATGTGGCATAATGTGATCTAGGAGCACTACAATGTGGCATAAAGTGATCAGGGAGCACCACAATGTGGCACAATGTGATCTGGGAGCACTACAATGTGGCACAATGTGATCTGGGAGCACTACAATGTGGCATAATGTGATCTGGGAGCACTACAATGTGGCATAATGTGATCTGGGAGCACTACAATGTGGCATAATCATAATGTGATCTGGGAGCACTACAATGTGGCATAATGTGATCTGGGAGCACTACAATGTGGCATAATGGGATCTGGAACCACTACAATGTGGCATAATGTGATCTGGGAGCACTACAATGTGGCATAATGGGATCTGGAACCACTACAATGTGGCATAATGTGATCGGGGACCACTACAATGTGGCATAATGTGAACTATGTTGCTACTATGCTTAGAGAGCAGTGCGCTCCGTCACTCTCTCCTGATACATGCTGGGTACTAGGACCCAGAATCAGGAGGAGGCGCGACTTCCGACCTGATATCGTCAACGCTGGGCTACTGCTCATGTGCAGCCTTCACCATCTGTACTGTGTAGTAGAGTGTCACAGTACTGTGTGGATGCCCAGTACTTAGCTCCTGAGGTTAGACACCTATATACCTCTATTCTGCTTACCACTGATATCGCCACAGGTTACCTTCTAGTTACCTGCAAATTGTGTACAGGAGGGTGTAAAATACACACTGATGGAGATTGAAAACACACTGACACTGCTAAAGAGATAAGATCTGTATATCTGATAACAAAGAGTAACAGACAATTATACCTCTTTTACACTGACATAAAAATCCCGGGTTGATGCACGTGAACGCGCATCAACCCGGGATTTTTGTCAGTGTAAATGGATCCACCCGGGTCCAGGGACCCGGCGATCCAACTTGGTTAACTTCCAGGGTTGAGCACAGGTCGTTCCCATGCGACCCTGCAGTGTAAACGGCGCAATCCGTGTCAAGATGACCCAGATCGTGTCGAATGCCGTCCGATTGGCTGGCTTCAGTGGCGCCAGGAGATGACATCATCTACAAGCATCCATTGCGAACAGAACGGAGCAGCGCATCCCACCCGCCCTCCCTGCCCCTGGACTGCTGCGGAGTGAGGTAAGAGGGTCGCAGAGGAGGAGGGAGGGGAAGAAGCGCTGCTCACCTGCGCCGGAGGGCCAGGTCAGTGCTGAACTGGTTCAGGTCGGTGCCGCGGTGTAAAAGTGGGTCTGTCCCAGGTCTGATCTTTGGTGAAAAAGGGGTATTACAGACACACTGACTGGGCAATATTAACTTTGAATTAACAGCTGCACAAGGATGGCAATCTGAATGCACTGTTTGCCACCAAGCAGAAGCAGGAAGAGTGCTGTATTGAACAGCTACAGAACACCATCATTCAGGAGTGAAGTTGTCTCAAGCAGAGTGATACAAGATAAGAGAATATCCTGACGTTGTGACACAGCTTGTTGTTATTATACGATGTCCAAGAAGAAACAGACAAAGACAAAGATACCCATTTTACAGAAAGGAAATGGAGTATATTGGGTTTTATATGTTTCTTACCCTCCACAAAGCTCACACCAGTATGATTGATTGAGTACACAGATGTATTATTTAGAAAACAGATTCATATATATATATATATATATATATATATATATATATATATATATATATTGTGTTTTGGAGCAGGCTGTATATAGATTTTATTAATCGTGATGGTAAAAGGTTGATTTTTTTTTTTGTATAACTGATACACAAACATTGATTAAATTGTTTTGAAGAAATGTTTAACGGTAGAAAGAAACAGAGACAGGTGGAAGAGCTATTTGCTGTAGGATAAAGAGGTGTTTTTGTTATGGTTTGTCT
This sequence comes from Taudactylus pleione, assembly GCA_031769625.1. Taxonomy (NCBI): domain Eukaryota; kingdom Metazoa; phylum Chordata; class Amphibia; order Anura; family Myobatrachidae; genus Taudactylus; species Taudactylus pleione. The sequence goes on from JAUIMM010000249.1 coordinate 9,365,610, forward strand.
CAGGCTGTTTCTTTTTATTAGCCACCGGTTTGATTTATTTTACGGTGGTTGGAAGAGAAGATGAGGACATTACTGGAGATGAGCCTGAGATGATGAGGCCCAGACATTGATTTCTCGTACAGGAGAATGAAAGTCCAGGAAGACAACAGAGTTGTACAAGATCTAATGGCATCACCGGTATGGACTAATTGAACTTGAGCCACATACTTGTTGAATCTGCATAATCACCAATATCTCCTAGACTTCCTTGAATGAACATTACTGATATAAGCTACCTTATGAGTAACTGATATAGGGGCCTATTCATCAACACTAAAATAACGTTTTTAAGGACATTTTCCTTAATTAACGTTATTTTAGTATTCATGAACACACTTAGCACAGGAGATATCATTGGTATCTCCTTGCTAAGTCCCCCTGCGTTAATTTCCACACTCCCCATACATTAGTGCATTAGTATGGGGATATGGAAATTATGCTATTCATTAAATTCCGAAAATTATGTATGTTCGGAATTTGATGGAGTTACTATTTGCCACTGTGAGGTGGCGAATAGCAGGTGACACTTACCTGCTTCCAGCTGGTGAGGCCCCGCGGCATCTCCCTCCGGCCCTCTGGTCCGTCCTCTGGCTCCTGGGGCTGTGCAGACACATGTTCTCCCAGCAGAGAGTAAACTGTACTGTGGGCTGCTAGGAGAACACGTGACAGCACAGCCACCAGAGCCGGAGGCGCGGCAGCGGGCAGGTAAGTGCGCGGACGGGGGGGAGGTGAGCGTGGGGGGGAGGAGGTTGGGGGGTGACACAAACTTACCGCCACTGTAGGCAGTGCTGCGCATACCTACAGTGCAGCACTGCAACAGCGCATGCGCAGCACGGATGTAACAGCGCATGCGCAGCACGGATTACAGATGCGGTAAGTTAGTGTAGATAGAGATAACTATCTATTTCCTGAAAAGCTGTCATCGCAAAAATGACAGCTTTTCGGAATAGATAGTTATGGAGAGGAGGAATGATGAATTCCTTCGGTAATTAGGTAGAACTCCATGCGAGTTCTAAACCTAATTACCTCCCGAGAGTTTTAAGTTATGATGAATAGGCCCCTTAATCATACACTGTATGATCATAGTACTAACATTGCTATATTCTATATAATGTTGTTATATCCTGTGTAATAACATTTTGTGGAAGGACAATTATGGTGCCATTGTAATGGGGATCATGATTGTTATATGTGGCATATAGAAATGAAAGGGAGGTATGTAACCAATGAAAGGGAGGTATGTAACCAATGAAAGGGAGGTATGTAACCAATGAAAGGGTAGTGATTTCTACATACCTTGCAATTTTAGTACCTGAGGCACTGAAATGTGTTTTATGTATATTTGAGGAGTCTGTACACAGGGCCTGATTCAGCAAGCAACGCAAGTGAGAGAACACACGGTGCGGGCCGATGTTTGCGATCTGCGCATGCGTATGCATCACATTGCGCATGCACGAACAGGTTGCTGAGTACGGTAAGGGCTCTCTCAGAGTATGCAGGGAGCCCGCAGAGACCTCCGATGTTGATTGACAGGAAGTGCCGTCTGTGGGTGATGACAAGGGGGGTGGTTGGCCGAAAGCAGGAGTTACAGGGGCGTGCATAAATTAATCTCAGCGGCACCGCACACAGCTGGACACCTCTCTGCGTGCAGGATCTCTCAAGTCCTGCGGCAGCTTACACGCAGCTTCAATGGCACTCGATGTTCCCGATGTTTACGCTGTCAGTCACGACATAGGTGGGCGGCTTTATGTTTTGCTGGGTGTCTGCTTCTTGTGCTGCAGTCTCCGTGCGTATGCATTGATTAGCATATTCTCGCAGTGACTGGGTGCGTGCATCTGCTAGCGTGCGTACCTTGCTGAATCAGGCCCACAGTCCTTATGTGTGTAACAAAATAGCAAACAGGTAAGACAGGTGACAGGTGTTGTCTGTAACGTAGACTGGGCACACACTAAGCACTAAGCATTATGGGCAAAATACCATTTAGAACAAAATCAGAAGAAAATAGTAGCTGTGTAAGCAGAATGCATAGTATATAAAGGGGTTTTTCCCTGTGAGTATATTTACTGATTGACATAGAATCATAAAAAGTGGCAAAGGGTTATATTAACATCCTTGGGGGTCTAAGAAAGTGATAAGGTGCCAGCCAATCAGCTTCCAACTGTCATCTCACAGGCTGTGTTTGAAAAATGACAGTTGGGAGCTGATTGGCTGGCACTTACCACAGACTTATCACTTTTCACTCGGTCACTTATCACTGCTTAGTACATAGACCCCTTGATGTTTCAATGCTATAAGAAAAGGTGACATCAGAACGTAACAACCGGCGACGAGGATAAACTTTTCATTATTTACACACAGCTAAGTTACTCATACAGTATTTACCATGGCTGACATGCTAGCATTAATTCCTCAATCACTGCAATGCTGCAGAATTATGGGGACAATGGCTTGCATGGTTTGATAATTTATTGAACCTACGGGTTAACCTCTTACAGCAAAAAGAAAAGCATGCTTCTTATCAGTACTGGCCCTAAGATTTATGAACTATAAGATATTATGCCAAAGGCAGACACCAGGGAATATGCCAAATGCAGGAAATCTTTGACCTCCTATATTTGCTCCAAAATGCATCTTATCACAATACCTGTGCAGCAGGCCGGTCAAAAGGTATACCGCTAGCTTGCGTAGCTCCTGCTGGTAGATTGCGACCAACTTGCTGCAGTAACTGTGAACATTGGTCTCTGAAGCGATCAGAGACTAAAAAAGCCTCTGATCGCTGCAGAGGCCAGCGTTCCAAGTTATCCAGTGCATGGGTGCACGTCACCCGACATGTGGGGAGCCTGCGCTCCTGCTGGATCTAGTTAGATCCAGTCAGCAGCAGGCACAGGCAGCGTCTACGCCGGAGAGAACCTGGAGCGCTGAACAGCGTGAAGACAGGTAAGCACTGCTATCGAAACCTAAATAAAACCTCTATGCAATCCAACCCTATACCTTCTAATATCCTGCCTATACCTTCTAATAATTGTTGCTATCTAGCGTAATGAGTCGCACAAGAAATAAATGCTTTCAGACTTTGAGTGTGGTTCTAAAGCACAAAAAGTTATTATTCAATATAAAAACAAATGGTTACACGCTGTAATCTAAAGACAATTAGCGCAAATAAATCATACAGACCCAAGGTACAGTTGTTACATACGCACGCGCTGTGGACCCAGATACCGGCATCAGCATAGAAACCTCCGTCAACAGCACAGCAAGAAGACTCAAGACTGGGTTCAGAGCGCGCACATATATACTCTTACAGGGATAGCCAATACAATAGAACAGATTGGCATGATTCCATTGGTTCTCCTTCATGGTACTTCTGTTACAGGATAGTTAATAGGTCAATTCGAATGGACACAAACCAGCCTCCAACAGCTCTTTGTGTCCTTTTTCCCGCTGTATGCTTATCTAAGCTGATAACATTACAGAGTACATTTTAATGTTTTAACTCTCTATAGTTCATAGTTTGCAGACGCATGTTGCGATCTTCTCACCGATGATACCGGAAATCTGTTGAGACACAGTGGATCAGTACAACACTAAACACGGTCTGCTTACCATGTACTAAACCTTAGCTATCAAATAACCTTTATTTCACATTAATAATTACTGAATAAACCTTGAATATTACACTTTAATGCTAGGGAACCTTTTATGTAAGTGTGCAGTGTGTAAGTATTGGGGAATTAAGAAAAGATGCTAGTTAGCGCTGTGCGACTACGTGTTTGTGGAGTACACTATGGTACGTGTTTTGCAAGGTTGATCATTTTATATGTTTTAGTGACTGTCTGTATTTGTATGATGAGGACTTTTAACTTGTTGCTATTGCGTGGGAATCGCACGATGCTAAATAATAGCATCGCCGTATGTACTTATAATGGGCAAGATTCACTAAAACGGCGCTGGGCAGCCAGTTGCAAAATGGCGTCTCATTTCCATTCGCAAAATGGCGTTGCGCAGATTTGATTTTAAACCGATCTTGTCTCAACCAATTATCCGGCTTCGACAGTCCACCCTTTGATAGCAAATAAAATGCTATCATACTCTGATTTTAAAATTAATTTTGGCTTACATTATGACATATTATTTCATGTTAATTTATGGGATGGCACAATGTGGTTCTTAATCCATCAATAATGTGTCTCTAGGAGGGGACATAAAACTACCCTTATACGCACTCAGCGGATCTTGGAAGATCAGGGGAAAGATGTGGGGATGCACCAATCCTATAAAGGAAGTTTTGAGGGGGAATAGGGACTTTCATTTTTTTAAGATGTTTTAAAATAACATTTTAATAAAACATTTTTATGCATGTCTAAATCTTATACATCATATGATGGTACCTTCTAGTTCAGAGTTGTAAGGCAGTCCTACATTTACCTCAGTATTCATATTGTTACTACTGGCCACCATCATAATTTCATTCTTCCGATTTATCTTATCTTTACATTTTCCACATTTCAACACAGTAGGAACACACCTGACACATAGGCCAATTACTATGATGACAACCAGTATGAGGATCAGGAGTTTACCTATGCTCACAATCATTTCCTGGACCCACTCTCCTAAGCCTGAGAACCATTTCACTGGGTTCAACCATGAAACTCATTCCTGTACCTTCTCCTCTACTTCAGCCATTATGGTTCTTTTGAAATTCCCATTTCAGCTGCAGAATTTCATCCATCTTCTGGTCTATTACCTCCTTGGGATCGCTGGTATCGTTTGTAATGTAAGTGCAAAATTTTACTCCAAAGTTACGCAATACCCTCCAGTGACAGCTGTTAAATAATTTAACACTAGTCTATGTTGCATGAGTTCTTTCTTTTAGGCCTGCAACTCCCTACCTGTATACCTGAATGTGTCATCATACATCTCGGTGATATTATCTATTAATTTAGCAAGATCTTGGATATATCTAAAGTTTAGTGTACCCCGAGCGATCCTAGTGGGATCCAATGCTACCAAAACTTGAAAACCAGTTGTCTCACTAATTAACTGTGTGGCTTTATGCACGTCACCAGGTATCATATTTCTTTTGTCTCTGTGTGTGAAGATATGGCAATGGTGTGTTTTCATGAATACCAAGCATTTCACCATGTGTAAGGGTCATAACTTCTGGAACTACTCTTCCCAGATAGCACAAACCTTCGGACCTCAGAGAGAGCCACTTATACGCTTTCCTTCCACATATAAAATATACATCATCGGGGAGAACATAAGGAATAGTGAACATTAGTAACCCACACATTTCCCTAGCAAGTGATCCTACTTCAGGTTCTCCCATTTGACTCATACAAGTTTCTTGTAATATCTTGGCACAATACCCTTCTGGTACCCTACCAATCATTTATTTGGTGGAACTCAGTGTATATTTATACCGGAAGTGTCTTCCACTTGACCTAATTGTGCGTAACAGTTCATAATTCATAGGCTCACGATCAGCTCTTAGTGAGAAGGTCATCGTCTGATTATTCCCAGTCACCTCCCAACTTCCTGGTTCATTGGAGTTGGTGATGTTTAAACATAAAAGTGGTTTATCTACTTGGTACTGGTGGTGTTTAAAATGAGGTGGTTTGGACTTAAGACATTCTCCATCTAGTACATGCCCTCTTTGTAATTCTAAAATTTCAGAGACATTTAATGGGAATGGCACTAATCCTACATTATGCTGTCCTTGGGGCACGTGAGAGCACACCCAACATTTAAAGTTTTGCCCACCATGGTGTGATAATCCTCTAAAGGATACCCACCCCAATACTGGTTGACACCGTTGGATGCAATTCTCATCAATTACGACCCACAGAACTCACACATACAATAATCCTCAGACGATAAACCTTAACACTGTCTCCGAGTATCCAGAATAGCAGATCTCTCTGCTCTATCGGTACCCCGTCACAGAAACCAGAAATCCCCGAACAAACCAGGATGATGGAAACTCTGGAAGAGAATACAAAAATGAACACAGCAGACCAGTCCATTGCCGTAGCAAGGATCTACAAATTTCTTTAGTTCAGATATCTCACTGCAACCTTTTAACCCTCCCGGAACAAGCTCGCGATCGACAGGTCCACGTTATCTGCCTCGTCTCCGCCTTGTATCTCCACCGTTTGATTGACCTTCTTACAGTGAGTGGAATGGACCCAGGTATCTCTCTCCGCCACCTTCAATGAGGTTGTACTCGTCAGTAACACCTGATATGCACCTTCCCACTGATCAGTCAAACAACCTGACCGCAAGAAATTTCTGATCATAACAAATTCTCCAGGTTCAACATCATGACAGTTTGTTTCAGGCATATAATGTGACAACAATTTCAGTTTCTGCTGTTGCTGTTTTAACTGTTTACTCATTGTTATAAGATACTTTACAGTTACCTTGTTGTTACCTTTCAAATCTTCCTGCAGACTTATAATCAAATGAGGTTGTCTACCAAACAGTATTTCAAAGGGGGACAGATTAAGAGGGGGTCTAGGAGTTGTCCTGATACTATAAAGGACAAGTGGTAGTGCTTCTGGCCAACCTAGTCCAGTTTCCGACATGATTTTACTCAATTTTTTTTTAATAGTACCGTTCATCCTCTCTACCTTGGCACTGGCTTGCGGTCGGTAGGGGGTATGAAGTTGACTATTAATACCCATCAGCTTACACATATTTTGGAAAACATTACCTGTGAAATGAGTACCCCTATCACTCTCAATAATTTTAGGGATACCGTATCTGCATACAAACTCCTGAACAATTTTCTTGGCAGTAAACGCAACAGTATTAGTGGCAGCTGGATATGCCTCAACCCAATTGGAAAACACATCAGTGCACACTAATACATACTTGAGATTCCTGCAGGGTGGTAATTGGATGAAATCAATTTGTATTACCTGGAAAGGTCCGTCAGTCGGAGGAATGTGGGATGGCTCGGTAGAGATCGTTTTCCCAATGTTTTTCCTCAAGCAGGTCATACAGGACATTGCTCTCTTTTCCGCTTGAGAAGATAAACCCAGTGCACACCAGTATGCTCTCACCAATTTGCACATACCTTGCTTTCCCAAATGAGTCAGACCGTGCACTGCCTCAGCCAGGCTTGGATAGTACACCTTGGGAGCCACTGGCTTACCTTGTCCATCTCTCCAGAGTCCAGAAGACTCTTGCCCACATCCCTTTTACTTCCAGACTGCTTTTTCCTGAATGGAACACAAATTTTGCATCTCAATTAATTTCAGCATGTTAATCGTTTGAAAAGTCATCATTTGTTCAGTTGGTACATTCATTTTTAACCCTGCTGCAAATTTTGCAGCTTTGTCTACCCTGCTGTTGCCCAGTGACACTGGATCATCCTCACATGTATGGGCTTTACACTTAATTACCGCCACTGTCTTAGGCAATTGGATTGCTGTTAATAGTCCTTTTATATGTCTGGAATGTGCAAATGGTGTGCCTGCTGCTGTCATAAATTTTCTCAGATGCTATAGAGTGCCGAAATCGTGTACTACCCCGAAGGCGTACCTAGAGTCAGTGTAGATATTAGCAGACCTACCTTCCGCTAATTCACACGCCCTCTTTAGTGAACCAGTTCCGCCACTTGGGCTGAGTGTGGTGGGCCTAAAGGTTCGGCCTCTATAACGACCTCGTCATTTACCAAAGCATAACCTGTACATAACTCTCCAGTGTAGGTTTGTCTATGTCAACTCCCATCCATGTAAAATGTCACATCTACATTTTCTAAAGGTGTATCCCGTATGTCAGGTCTTGCAGTAAAGGTTTGATTCAGATATTCCATACAATCATGTGCAACAATATACCTGCAGAAGTCACCTTTCGCCAGCGACTCACCTCTCTCCACCCTTTGTGCATCATGTTGCACATATGGTAAATACGTAGCTGGGTTTAATGTACTGCACCTTTTGATGGTGATGTTTGCAGGTGCTATTAAGGCTAGTTCCCATTTTGTGAATCTAGCTGAGGAGACATGTCTGGTTTGGGCAGAGTTTAGCAAAGCAGATACAGCATGGGGAGTATAGACAATCATATCATGGCCGAGTACCACATCCTCACTCTTACTGACCAATAGAGCAGTTGCTGCTACACTTCTTAAACACATTGGGAGTGATCTTGCGACAGTGTCCAATTGTGCACTGTAGTATGCTACGGGCCTACTGGCATCACCATGTTTTTGTGTGAGGACACCTGCTGCACAACCACTAGCTTCCGTACAATACAAATCAAAAGGTTTTTCATAATCAGGTATTACCAATGCAGGTGCTCTTGTCAGACTATCCTTAAGATTAAGGAAAGCCTGTTCTGATTCCTCTGTGTGTATGACACGATCGGGTTTTGAGGAAGAGACTAAGGCCCTCATTCAGAGGCGGTCAGAGGATGCAAGCGGTCGCTCAGAACGGTGCGGCCGCTTGCATCCTGACTGCCCGCCTCTGTTTTGGTCGTTAGGCTATGGGTTTACACCCACAGCTCTAACGACCGCTAGGGTGATGATCGCGATGGTCATAGACCATCGCGACCATCGGGGCTTACGACGAGACCCTAGGGTAGGGTCTCACTTGTCGTAAGCCCCGGAGAGCTTCTGGCTCTGTCAGAGCTGGAAGCTCTCCACTGACATCACTATTGATGTCAGTGGGGCCTCCCCCAAATGGCAGGTGTTCCCATGGGAATGCCTCTGTTTGGGCTGCCACCCCCCGGCCCGCTTTCCAAATGGGGCGAGCTGTCAATCAACATCGACAGCTCGCCATCTTTGGAAAGAGACCCGCTACGACCGGCGCTGTCGGTCGTAGCGGGTCTCTTTCCAAAGATGGCGAGCTGTCGATGTATATTGTACACCCCTGTATGTAAAAGTGAATAGGTAGTGACAGTCAGGATGATGAGGTACAGAGAAGAAAGAAGAACAGAGGTCAATGACAGTGAAATGGGTTGCATTTGGTGGGATCTGCATAAGAATGACAGCTCGATTTGGCACTACGGGAAATTGGTTCTCTACCACCTTATTAACCCCTCTAAGGTCTTGTACAAGCCTATAACCCCTCCCACCACTCTTCTTTACAGGAAAGATGGGACTGTTGGCTACACTTGCTGTACGGACTAAAATTCCCTGCTGTAACAATCGCTCAATTATGGGATAAACCCCTAATTCTACCTCCTGTTTTAATGGGTACTGGGAATTTTTGGAGCTTGCCTACCACTTTTTAGATTTGCCATTACGAGACTTACGTTTGCCATCAATCCAGTGTCCTGTCCATCCTTGGTCCAAAGTGAATCTGGAATTTGGGATAACATTTGATCTACCTGGATTTTTACCTGTACTAGTAGAGTGACATATTATCCTTTGGGGAGTGTCTAATATATCCCGCACCTCGTGCGCAACTCTTTCTGGGATATCTAGAATTATACCATCAGGGGTACAATATATGACACATCCCATCTTACATAACAAATCCCTTCCCAGTAGGTTAGTAGGAGCCGCTGCCGCTAGGAGGAAAGAATGCCTGGTGTGCAATGGCCCGATAGTGACCTCTGTGGATTTTGTTAAAGGATAATGTTGCACTTTACCCGTTACTCCCATTGCTGGTACTGTCTCGCTGGTCACCTGTAAGTTAGCGGGAGATTTTATCACTGACCTGGTCGCCCCTGTGTCTACAAGAAAAGGATATTTAGTACCAGCTACATCAACCATCATCACCAGTTCTTCCCTAGTACTTCCCGTTAACCTGACTATCTGTAGACTACAGGTATGACCTGACCCCTAGCGTTGACTCTCACTCTCCAATACAGCATTTACGGCTACAATTGGAGCTGGTGACTGTTGGAAAAGTCCTGTACTCTGTGTATATCCCTTATGAGGATATCCAGGTACTCCCTGGTTAGGGGGTCCTGCCTTCTTCACCCTACAGTGCTTACTTACATATCCCACTTGCTTGCAGTTGAAGCACCTTCGTGAGTGGGGTGAGTGTGGATTTTGAGGGTAATATGGTGGTTGTGGATAGTATGGGTTTTGTGGCTGTGTCTGATAAGTGGGGTAGGGTTGTGTCTGAGGTGGTGTAGGATTGGTAAGGACATGTAGTTGTGCAGGTGTATGGGTGTCTGCTGGCTGTGATGTTACAGTTATTCCTCCTAGAGCTTGAATACTAACAGCCATTAGCTTCTCGCTCTGAGTCTCTCTCTTTTTAAGGATGTTCTTATCATGTTCAATAGCGGATTCTATGAGGGTGTCTACAGTGACTCCCCTCCAGCCAGGTAGTGAGGTCTTAACTCGGGTCTTTAGATTCTCTTTTAGACCATCCATAAGTACTGTGATGATCATTCCCCTGTGATGAGTGCTATCTTTAATATCCTCTAACCCAGTGTACTGGGTGATAGCCTGCAGAGCTCGGTTACAATAATCCTCTGCAGATTCACTCTCTTTTTGTTTTATGGTGAAAATTTTACTCCAGTTAACTATTACCGGAAAATATACACCCAATTGAGTTATTATGCGGGTAATGTTACCTTGGTTACTTTCGTCTGTTATGGGAACATCTCCATCCAATACGCAATCCATGATAAACTTTCTCACGTCGGTATTGTATGGAAGACAAGCCCTTAACACCACTCTCCAATCTTTATTGGTTGGCTCGGGAGCACTACCCAAATGTTTCAAAAATCTTTGGCATTTGGCTAATTCCTTTTTAGGATCAGGGAAATCATTCATTATGGAATTTAGCTCCGCTCTTGTCCAAGGACAATGCATTGCTAACTCCCTTGTGGGCACTACACCGTTCGCATCCGCATTCCCATTCGGAACAGTTATTGTCCGAATGGGATGTAGACCAGCCGCACTGCTACTTTTGACCTTGTTACCTGGCTGGGGATTTAGTCTATTACTGCTACGTATAGGGTTAACAAATTCCTCTATGGGTGCAGTGGATGTTAACACTTCCTGTACTATCACTGATGAAGATGGCGGCACCACTTGTGCTTGTTGTGATGGAGCATGTAACATGTGTACAGCATGGGAAATGGCAGACATAACAACAGGTTCATCATCTGCATCACAACATTTTCTTTATGATTACTCAAAAGAGGGTACAAGTTACTTGTTACATTTTTATGGGTTTTACAACAACTGTACCTGCACCCCTATCCGCATAGGGTGGGGTGCAGGGTGAACCACTGGCAATGCTACCTTGCTGCACGTGCACGCAATCTTGCGGCGCACACGCTCCGCTAGTTTGCGTCGCGTGCACACCTTTAAGCCACGCATCTCCCTCACGCTGCCATAATTTTAAACACTTGTTATATTTTACCTTTTTCATTCGAGATCGCACCATACAGATGCTATCTCGGACATTGTTGAATACCTCCTTATCAAAGCTGCCAATTCTGGGGAACGGTCTAACACTCTTCATCATCATTTTAAACCATACATAACAGTACTTAATCGCATAAGCACCGTACTTAGTATGCATAATATGCCGTGCCGATCCAAGCGGCGCTTCCAACAGCAGCACATCATCTAACCTCTCTACCGTTTGCTTGGCCCCCATTCTGGGATAACCCTAAACTTTTCAATGGAGATTTCAACTGGTGAAATCAAAATACTTTCAATTACCTGTGGACGTCTAAACAGGCCGCGCCCATAAAACCTATGGAAGAAAAGTCTAGATGCTTCCACTCACCTATGGAAGAAAATCAAGCTGCTTCCACTCACCTATTCCCTTTTTGACTACCTTTCAACTGCTAGCATGTAGGCATTCCAATAACACCTACCCTTTTCAGTGATTTCGTCCACCCTTTACTCAGTTCACAATCACAATTTAGCCAAAACTGTGCGGTTCAATTACAATGCTCAAATAACCCTAACTGATCACTGAATACTGTACTCACACTGAGAGCCGAACCTACAACAAAGACAACAATTACACCTGCTTATGTGTATAGACTTCGGTATCTACTACCGAGCTACTAGGCCGACCCCTGCGCCTAGCACTTAAGGGTCCTACGATACCCTTAACTAGGGAACATGTTACCCCTACCAACAAATACTGTTACACACCCTTTTCCTGCGCAGAAAAATACACGTTTTCCCAGACTATGGCAACACTGATCAAGATGCTTACAACAATGCTATCTATCAATGCACTCTCAATGGCTTTGTTTAAAACACGTGACAGCAATATAGTAAATATGTATGCGTTATTGTGCGACTAGTCGCATACACAATAATGCGACTACTATACAAAATGTATTATTACCCTTACGCTACTGTGCGACTTCCCCTTTTAAACATAAAAAAAATCTACCAATGAAGGAAAACAAACTTTTTCCTTCCTTGTTCCTGGATTCTTAATCAGCACTCCTTAAGCCACAATAACAGGTTGCGGACTCTCAGCAACAAAGTGGTAGCAGATTTTCGAAGGCACAACGCATTCTCCTGCTATGGCGCCCCCACCCTTTTGCTGAGAGATCGCTACCGAGTGTTATTCGGTGAGTGGTAGCGTGATTCACACTGCGAGCCCCCAACTATTGATACCTAAATGAAACCTCTATGCAATCCTGCCTATACCTTCTAATATCCTGCCTATACCTTCTAATAATTGTCGCTATCTAGCGTAATGAGTCGCACAAGAAATAAATGCTTTCAGACTTTGTGGTTCCAAAGCACAAAAAGTTATTATTCAATATAAAACAGATGGTTACATGCTGTGATCTAAAGACAATTAGCGCAAATAAATCATACAGGCCCAAGGTACAGTTGTTACATACGCACGCGCTCTGGACCCAGATACCGGCATCAGCATAGAAACCTCCGTCAACAGCACAGCAAGAAGACTCAAGACTGTGTTCAGAGAGCACACATATATACTCTTACAGGGATAGACAATACAATAGAACAGATTGGCATGATTCCATTGGTTCTCCTTCATGGTACTTCTGTTACAGGATAGTTAAAAGGTCAATTCGAATGGACACAAACCAGCCGCCAACAGCCCTTTGTGTCCTTTTTCCTGCTGCATGCTAATGTAAGCTGATAACATTACAGAGTACATTTTAATGTTTTAACTCTCTATAGTCCATAGTTTGCAGACGCATGTTGCGATCTTCTAACCGATGATACCGGAAATCTGTTGAGACACAGTGGATCAGGACAACACCAAACACAGTCTGCTTACCATGTAGTAAACCTTAGATATCAAATAACCTTTATTTCACAACATTAATAATTACTGAATAAACCTTGATTATTACACTTTAATGCTAGGGAACCTTTGATGTAAATGTGCAGTGTGTAAGTATTGGGGAATTAAGAAAAGACGCTAGTTAACGCTGTACGACTACGTGTTTGAGGAGTACACCATGGTACGTGTTTTGCAGGGTTGATTATTTTATATGTTTTAGTGACTGTCTGTATTTATATGATGAGGACTTTTAACTATTGCGTGGGAATCGCACAACGCTAAATAATAGCATCACCGTATGTACTTATAATGGGTGAGATTCACAAAAATGGCGCTAGGTGGCCAGTCGCAAAATGGCGTCTCATTTCCATTTGCAAAATGGCGTTGCGCAGATTTGATTTTAAACCGATCTTGTCTCAGCCAATTATCTGGCTTCGACACTGCACAGGGGTGGGGGCACTCAGTATAAGGGGCATTACCGGGGGCTCCGCATAAGGGGCATTACCGGGGGCACTCAGCATAAGGGGCATTACTGGGGGCACAGCATAAGGGGCATTACCGGGGGCTCAGCATAAGATGCATTACCGGGGGCTCAGCATAATGGGCATTACCGGGGGCACAGCATAAGAGGCATTACTGGGGGCTCAGCATAAGGGGCATTACCGGGGACACTCAGCGCAAGGGGCATTACCGGGGGCACAGCATAAGGGGCATTACCGGGGGCACAGCATAAGGGGCATTACCGGGGGCTCAGCATAATGGGCATTAATGGGGGCTCAGCATAAGGGGCATTACCGGAGGCACAGCATAAGGGCATTACCGGGGATAAAGGGGCATTACCGGGGGCTCAGCATAAGGGGCATTACTGGGGGTTCAGCATAAAGGGCATTACCAGAGGCACAGCATAAGGGGCATTACCGGGGGCTCAGCATAAGGGTCATTACCGGAGGCACAGCATAAGGGGCATTACTGGGGGCACAGTATAAGGGGCATTACTGGGGGCTCAGCATAAGGGGCTTTACCAGGGGGCACAGCAAAAGGGGCATTACTGGGGGGCAAAGCATAAGGGGCTTTACCAGGGGGCACAGCATAAGGGGCATTACCAGGGGCTCAGCATAAGGGGCATTACTGGGGGCACTGTATATGGGGCAGTATTGGGGGCATTGAAGAAATGGTCACTACTGGGGACACTGTATAAGGGGCACTACTGGGGGCACTGTATAAGGAGCACTACTTGGGGCATTGCATAAGGGGCTCTAAAACAGGAGACATTGCATAATGGTCTCTAATGCAGGGAGCATTGCAAAATGGGCACAACTACAGGGGGAGCTGCATAATTGACACAACTACAGGGGAAACTGCATAATGGGCACAACTACAGGGGGCATTCCTACTGGGGCATTGCATAATGGGCACTGTATAAGGGGCACTACTGGGGGCACTGTATAAGGGGCTCTAATACAGGGGGCATTGTATAAGGGGCTCTAATACAGGGGGCATTGCAAAATGGGCTCTAATACAGGAGGTATTGCATAATGGGCACAACTACAGGGGGAACTGCATAATGGGCACAAATACAGGGGGCACTACTTCTGAGGGCATTGCATAAGGGGCACTACTAGAAAGGGGGTTGCATAAGGGGCACTACTACAGTGGGCACTGTAGAAAGGGGCATTGTATAAGGGGCACTACTGGGGGCACTGTATAAGGGGCACTACTGGGGGCATTGCATAAGGGGCTCTAATACAGGGGGCATTGCATAATGGGCTCTAATACAGGGGGCATTGCATAATGGGCTTTAATACAGGAGGCATTGCATGATGGGCACAACTACAGGAGGAACTGCATAATGGGCACTACTACAGTGGTCACTGTATAAGGGGCACTACTGTCGGCATTGTGTATAAGGGGCACTACTGTGTGTCGTATTGTGAATAAGGGACACTACTATGCGGTGTAATGTAAATAAGATTGTGCTGCTGTGTGGAATAATTTGAATTGGGGATACTATGTGTGATTTCGGAAGGACAGACCCCTCGTCCCTTGCTGTGAGGTCACATCCCCTTTTTTGCACACCACGCCCCCTTTTTCAAGCTCTGTAAATCACAAAAGGATTTAATTTTAAAAGTACATCACAAATTCCAAAAGCCTGGCCACCCCTGCTGTACAGGAGAGCTATGCAACTGCAAGCAGAGGGCCTGATTCAGAGATGAACGCAATGGCGATTACGTACGCAGATCGAGTGATTGTTTGTCATTGTGCATGCGAATAAACTGCACTGTGTGCGCAGCGATCGCACTGCGATTACAGATGCAAAGAGGAATCCATCGTAAAGTGAGTGACTGGCTGTCAGTATTTGGGATGGTAACGGGGAGTAGTCATAAATATGCAGGCGTGTCTGACCGCCATTAAATGGGTGTGCATAAATTAGCCCAGCAATCTCCTACACAGCTCAGCGTGTCAGAAGAGCTGCCAAATCTGCAGCAGGTCAGACCTGCCGGGAGGGTAAGATGGCTGCTCGATGTGCATCAATGTTACTGATATTTACAGAGGTGAGCGACATCGCATGCATGTGAGCAGGAAGAAGTGGGCGTCCTTATGCGTGCACTTTGGAATAGTTAGCATATTTTCACAGCTGCATTCCGTGTGAAATCGCAGCTGTGATCGCATTAGCGTACATCTCTGAATCGGGCCCAGAATCTGTTGATGCATATATTACAATACACCAGCCCCTTGCTAGGTGAAATCTCTATACCTGACTCGGGGCCTGATTTAGATTTGGGAATGAGTAAGAAAAAGCAAATAACTGTGTATCTTGGTAAAACCATATTGTGCTGCAGGTGGGGGCAGATGTAAAAAATGGAGAGATTCAGGGATCTATTTACTAAGGGGCGAAAAGGACATACATGCCTACCCTCCCGATTTTCGCAGGAGGCTCCCGATTTTTTGGGTAACCCCCCTCACCCACGGAAGGGTAGGCACTTCTCCCGCATTATGCCCACTTCCTAGTGAAGTAGGCAGAATTTCCATGTTGATTGTGGGTCCCCGTGTAGGGGGCGAGTCTTAATGACACAAATTTTCATGAATCTCTTCCTTTAGCCCCGCCTCCTATGTAAATGTGCGCCAGTCATGGCTATTTACCGCGAAGGGGCGGGGCTTAATTACGTGAACCGTCAGGCCCTGCCCCCATTACAACTCACTTGCTTAAAGGTAGGAAACTATGGAAAGGCAGAAAAAAATCCCTGTACATACCGCTTCTCAGTATGTACTAAAGGGATTTTCTCTGCCTGCAGCCTGCCAGCGCTAAGTGCAGGCTACAATATCAAACTGCACCTGGGGCACTTAGCGCTGCCATAGACACCTATGGCAGCGCTAAGTGTCCCAGGGGAGAGTTCACATACCATCGGGTGCCTTCTCCAGCGTTGATATCGCCTCCTGTAGCTGCCAGTATCTGCTTATACTCACTGGAGAAGCAGGACTTGAGCTGTGTCAGTTTGGCCGTTTGTTAATAAAGTTTGTTGAAAAAAAAAAAGTCACTACTGCTGCTGCTGTAATGTCTAAATCCCCTTCACAGAGAGAACCCTGACATCATCAGCCAGTGTCCAGCGTCATTCCCTGCCATCCAAGTGGGCATAGAGGGGGAATATAACCATGTGACGAGCGCAGTGAGCCACTGTCCCCGAAGCGTGGCGAGTGCAGCCAGCCCGCGAGGGGACAACAAACTTATTGAAGTGGGGACAAAGTACTTCTTTAGCTGGCTGTCATGGGCAGGAACTGCACTTCCGCCCTCACTTACGTCATTTCCAGGTCCCTAGCACGAAGGGGAAATACAGCCAACCCTGCTGCTGCCGGAGATGGTGAGTCACACAGGGCTGTCAGGGGAAAGGAGTCTCAGCTGTTACCGCCGAGGTGGTGACTTAACGTTCACCCTCCTCGGCTGGTCTATTTTTAGTAACAGCTGCGTTAGCCAACTGCTGCTTCGCAGCTGTAGCAGGTGAAGCAGGAGTGGCATTAACTCCACGACATGTCGGGTCTTAGTAAATAGACCCCTCAGATTTGGGAGGGAGGTGTCCAAACTGACATCTAAATTGCAGTGTAAGAATAAAGCTGTCCAGCATTTGTGGGCTACTTGCAAAAGCAGCCAGTATTTACCCTGTATGTATTTGTACCCCTTGCATTGCAACATGGCTTGTCCAGGTGCACACTTACTTGCTCTATCTTACTCTATTCCCAAATCTGAATCAGGCCCTAGACCTACAAACCATACTTACCGACTTTTTATATATCCCCGGGAGATGCCTGGACAGGAGACCCAACTGGATATTTCAGGGGACGGGGCTGGGTTCCTATGTCATTAGGCCCTGCCCCAATCATTGCAAACTGACGCGAATTGCGAGCTGTGATGCATTTCAACGTTAATTAGTCCTTCCCCCTTCATATGGAGCCACGATTCCAGGCAATTATGACGCAATTCCCGGCAATTATCTTCCCATCCTGCCCATTTCACTAGGAAGTGGGCTGGATTTAGGAGACCTGACTACTCTTCCGGGGGTGCAGGAACTTCCCGCTACAACCGAGAGAGTAGGTAAGTATGCTACAAACACGATCTGCCGCTGTCAGGAATTTAAATAGGAAACTTCTCATATACCTAATGGAATGCCTATGACACGCCTGGGAAATTCCGCTGATATGAGATCCATGGTGCGCCAGCTAAGCCACGCCTACTTTCCAGAACTCGTCTTCACTGTGTGTACACTCACAGTAGATGGACGATCTGTTCAGTTGGCGCACGTGCCAATTATCTGCTCTGCACTTTTGCACATACGCAGATACAATATATCACTGCAGATCTAGCCCACAGTGACTTACATGTGATTCAGAATCAGGACCATTATACACAGTACGCCTTTTCAAGGTTTTGGGTCAGCAGATGTCCTTGTCACCTGACGGAGTGCTACTGCATATTATCTCTCTAGCCCATATCAACATAAATATGTAATGGGTTAAATCTTTATAGCTATCAAAGTCACATAGTTCAATTCTGGAAACTGTTTGCTTCCCTGCCCCCTTCACTGATATTGCAAAAATGAACCATAGTTTTATGATAGAGACATCTAGACCGCTGTCCTATCACTACTCCTCTCCTAAGTTTAAATGGTTAGGGCATGCTACAAACACTGTAATCTATACAGGAAGATAATATCTTATCATCATTATACATTATTATTTGTAAGGTGCCACAAAACCCTGCAGTGCTGGACAGTCATAATTACAAAACATACTAAATAAAAACAACACATAAGAGCACAAGTACATACAAGGTTGATGAAGGAGGCTCAGACAGGGGTGGTATATCGACACCAAATGGTCGTCAGGCAATAGGTCAAAAGTTTGCCAAGTACAAAAGGTCAACATTACAAAAGGTCGACATGGACAAATAGTCGACACACATATGGTTGACACAAACAATAGTTATCACAATTTTCTTGTATTTTAAGCCTAATCCTAACTCTAACCCACCTCTAGTGCCTAACCCTAACCTTCCACTGGTGCCTCAACCCTCCCCCAAGTGCCTAAATCAAACTGTAGCCTAACCCCCTAGTTCCTAACCCTAACTATCCCCTCAGACAGCCTAACCCTTCCCCAAGTGCCTAACACTAACCTTAAAAAACAAAAAAGTGTTGACCATTGTCCATGTCGACATTTTGCACTGTTATCCTTTTGACAGTGAACCTTTTATGATACCAGCTCAAATATGAGACAGAGGGTAAGGAGGGTCAAGTTTGTGAGAGCTTACAGTCTATAAGAAGTAGTATATAGTGAAGTACAGTTTATTGTAATATTAATACATCCATAAAACACATATAGCAAGCAGCGTACCAGATATGGTGGGGGCATAGGACAGCACACACCCCAAAATAGCATACAAGGAGGTCTAAACAGTCGCCTCCCGGGATAGGTTCGTGTAATCCTCCTGGTTTTTATTCCGTGGTAACTGTGCTCCAACCCCGTCACCTGGCTCTCTCACTGCTGCTCCTTAACTCACCTTGAGTGAGGATTACATGAACCTATACCGGGAGTGTGTGCCTATTTTGGGGTGTGTGCTGTCCTATGCCCCCACCATATCTGGTACGCTGCTTGCTATATATGTTTTATGGATGTTTTAATGTTACAATAAACTGTACTTCACTATATACTACTTCTTATACCTTTTTTTGAGGAACATTGAACCAAAAGTGATATATCCACTACTCAGAACATCTGAGTTTATGAAAGACTGTGAAAGGAACATCATAGGAATTCATTCGGGGGAACTCCCTCATCTATATATTTCTTGAAACTTGGTCACCACTCTAGTGGAGCGCAGGGAACTGCAAGTACTGTATTTTTACCTAAATGTGCTACACCCACTTCCCCTATCTGCATTGTGTGGAGATCCTCTGGGGGTTGAGAACACATCTCCATCAACGCAACACCGGATGCACATCGACTCCTCTGCACAGATTCCAGATCAACTGTCTCCCTGAAACTGGCCTCTGAGACTGTGGCTCTGTGATTAGACGAGTAGCCGTGAGCACAGACACACCCCATGAACTCCCATAACGCGCCCATGGACTGGCCTTTTTTTGTGAAGATTTTCGGCAACCTCTCCAACTCCAACCAAGAACACCCATGGAGCGCAGTGGTCTGCTCAGGACCTGGCGATCACGGAGACATTGCAAATGCCGTCTCAAACTGTAGTCTGCGCATGCGCAGTGGGTTTTCCACAGTGTTTCCGGCATGTGCAGTAGCAAAAAATTGCTCAAATGCCTGAACATCAGTGTACAAATCAGTCTATTCACAAACTGCTTAATGAAAATTATAAATATATTAACAACTTGATTTTAGCACTGTCCGATATCCACCTAATAGTCCTAGATAAACAATATGGGTCTGATTCAGAGTGTTTTAATGCCAGTGTGTAAGGTAGAATCTAAGGGCCTAATTCAGCAGCGTATGCAATGACAATTACGGATGCAGATCGAGCGATTGTTTGCCATCACGCATGCTATAAGCGGCACTGCGCATCAATCACATTGCGATTACAGGCGCACAGAGGAATATATCGCAAAGTGAGTTACAGGCTGTCCGTGTTTGGGGAGCTGGTCTGAAAAATGCAGGTGTACATAAATTAGCCACTGCGATTACATACGCACAGTGGCGTCACAAGGGGGCGTGGGGGGGAGGTGAGCCGCACCGGGGTGTCACCCACCAAAGTGCCGACGGTACAGTAGCATTACGTGCAGCACCCGGCTCCTGACACAGTGAGGGAGCCGGCACTGCACACAGAGTGGTCCCCGGGGGCAATTTGCATTTCTGGGATCTCTGGAATGACTAAAATGGTGGTTCGGACAGCGTAGCCACTACCACTTTTTGCCGGTGTGTGGCTTTGCTGCGCGTACTACAATCCTATCCACACTGGGTGTCACCATGGGAAGAGACGCCGCTGCATATGCAGCATGAGAGCTCTCTGCGTGCGGGGAGACTTCCAGTGTTTGCAGCTGGTCAGGCTTGTTGTAGATGCTGCGTGACTGGCCGATAAAGGTAGATGGCACCGATGTTTATGCAGAAGAGCGACATTAGACATATATGAGAAGGCAGCAGTGGGCGTATTTATGCTGACTGAGCTTTGGCAGGCATTAGCATATTTTCGCAGCTGCATTCTCTGCAAAATCGCAGTTGCAGTCACATTAGCGTCCACTGCTGAATCAGGCCCTAAGGGGTTTATTTACTAAGCCTTGGATTGGGATAAAGTAACAGAATTAAAGTACCAGCCAAACAGCTCCTAAGTGCCATGCCACAGACTGTGTCTAAAAAATGAAAGTTAGGAGCTGATTGGCTAGTACTTTATCTCCGTCTAAGGCTTAGTAAATAGACCCTTTTGTCTTAAATTTCATTTGTCAGGCGTTCAATACATAGCGGTCTATTTTTTAAAAATACACTTATCCCAGTGATATTTGTCTTATTTTTCAGTTGCTACAGATAGAAAAAAAAATAATTTTAGCAACATTGTATTGTTCTGGCAGCTGTACCACACTCAGCTGCCAAGCCTTAAGTTAACTGGAGAAACTTTCTGCGCTACTGAGCATGTGCGGGGGACTGGCGCATGAGTGGGACTGGTAGCTCGGATACCACGTCCATGTGCTTTTATGAAAAACAAAAATTGCTTAAAAGGTTAAACAAATCCTTTAAGCTAGGTGCACACCTGACAGATTTGCCAAAGACTAGACAAATTCCGACATCTTAAATCACCCTGATAACACCAGATATGGAGCATACACACTACACAATAATTGATTCATTTTAAATGCCCACCTGGACTTTAAATCTTTGAGGTGACTTTTTTACAGGCCGATCTCTGGCCCTGATTCAGAGCCGGACGCTCTGACAGAGCGCTCGCTCTGAATCAGGGCCGTCCCTCCTCCTTTTTGGAGCGGCCTCCTGGCCGCTCGCATAGCTGTGGGTGACCACCCACAGCTATAGCGAGCGGCCAAAATGATGGTTGCGATGGTCAAGACCATCGCGACCATCGGGCTTGCGACGAGACCCTTGCGGTAGGGTCTCGCTGCCACAAGCCCTGGAGTGCTTTTGGCTCTATCAGAGCCAAAAGCACTCCCACTGACATCACTAGTGATGTCAGTGGGGCCGGCCCCAGACGGTAGGCGTTCCCATGGGAACGCCCTCTTCTGGGCAGCCACGCTCCTGGCACGCCCACCAAAGGGAGCGTGCTGTCAATCACCATCGACAGCACGCCCCCTTTGGTGCGAGACCCTTAACGACGGCTTGGCCGTTGTTAGTCGGGTCTCGCGCATGCGCACGACGGAGCCGCCTCCGTCGTGCGCATGCGCACTTGGGCAACATCGACCCGCTTGCGAGCGCTCAGCAATCGCGAGCGGGTCTGAATTAGGCCCTCTGTACACACTACAAATTCTGAACAAAGCCTTTCCAACGGCACCGGCATATAGCGTGTGCAGCACATGCTATGTTGGTGATAGATCCGATGGTTACCCTGGTGCAGCATACATACTAAACAATTCTCAGGCCAAAGACCCAATATCTGATAGATCAGTACAAGAATTGTATAATGTGTACTTAGCTTTATACTGTAATTCACTACAGACTTTCTACCTCCCCTCAGGGAGGGTTCAAAGGGTCTTACCTTGACATTACAGTGGCAAACGCAGGATTTCTAGAGGGGGGTTTCCAAATATTTGATTTTAGAGCAAGTGTGGCCAGTCCATGAAGAGAGTAGAATTAGCACTTAACCAGCCTTAATATGCATCATACAAAGTATATTGTGTGTCACAATTCCAACATGTACAGGACCAGCGATCACAGTAAGCTATTAAATGTGGCTGTAGGACCATCTTGCCTGAGCTGAATATTTTTATTTTATATGTGGGCACCATTCAAGAGTATTAGAGCAAGTCTGGGGGAGCAGCAGAATAATCTAGGACTGCCCTGGACATATATGCAGCACTACCCTAACAGTGAATGTTTCCAGATCACCTAGATGAAGCACAGGTCATTTATTACTGGCTGATAAATGTTAAAAGATCCACAGGTGGTGCTATTTATTTCATTTGCGATACTGAGAAGAACATGCAGCACTAGTAAAATTCTATTATACTACTATTTCTATTGTGGTCATGGTGAGGGCTGGGGAGGGGGGTTTCCAGGCAGACGGAAACCCCCCCTGCGTTTGCCTATGCATTATACAGCTTGTGAATATCCCTCAATAAACCCCTAAAGGAACCACTAGCAGTAAAGTGAGAGGAAGGCATTGGGGGCAGCTTGGGCACCGAAAAGTGGGTTTAAATTAAAGAGAGCATAGGGGATGCAACTGCAGCCAGCTGTGCTTCATCTGACATGTGTGTGGGTGAAAAGAACACACACTAAGTTATTGGGAGAAGCTGTGGCACCCTGTCCGATATTTGGCACCCTGTCCCATATTTGGTATTCCTAACCTCAAAATCATAGGTTTTGGAATCCATGGTAGAAACTGGTCTACTCCATCACCAATGTCATGGTGCTGAGGTCTGTCTGTGCTACTCCTGCCTCGTCCACTCAGTGTCCTGTTACTGAGCATGGAGATGGCTCTCCATAGCCTCTTGCTCACAGAGTGTTTTCCCAGCATGATGGCACACAGGCTGCATGCCAGAGTTCCCTCCTAAACCACATTATGTTGGGCTCTGTCACCTGGTGCTCTTCCTCCACTCAGAGCGCTGCTCCCAGACCAGCTGATCGCAGCATCCTATCCCTAGGGATCCTCCCCTATAAATTCCATTTCCAGACTGGCCTTTATTGCCAGTACAACTTTGCTTCTTGCTGAAGTTACAGCTCAGTGCTGAGCTCCCAGGTACTCTGTATCTGAATGGTTCCAGCCCTTTATATACAGTTCCTATATCTGGTAAACAAGTCTCCTATACCATCTTGCACACCAGTCTGATTTTAACACTGAGACTTGTTCTTACAGCCACCATCGGTTCCAGCCAATACCTCAAACTATTGGTCTCATCCAACATTGGACTCATGTTAAGTTCCTCAAATCATCAACATCGGTCCCAACTTATCAAGTTCATCAATTCATCAACATCGGACTCTTATCAATTAAGTTCTTCAATTCATCAACATCGGTCTCAACCGATCAAGTTCATCAATTCTTCAACATCGGATTCAAACCTATCAAGTTCTTCAAATCATCATCAGTCTTAACCCGATCCAGCTCTCTATCCAGCATCATCAGTCCCAATCCGATTCTGGTCATTCATTCAGTATTATCTCCAGTTCTCATTCCAACCTGCTGTTTAATAAAGACATTCCATTCTTGCTCTCGCCTTCGGGCCCATCATCCTCTGCAGCTCCTCTACCTCCTCACAACAGTACATGAGGAAGTCCTGGCTCAAGCCACCCAGATTTAGTCACACCACCCAAGTTTCCTCTTCAGCTTCCCACACCTGTTCCAAGTCAAACGAACCCTCAGGCACGACACCGACCATCAAGTATTTCCATGTCCATCTCAGTCTGCTCTAAACCTAGCAGACGTGTTGTATCAAACCCATAGGCATACGCAGACGCCAGGAAAGGAGGTTTGTGCACTTCCCCCTCTGCCGAGTCATGGACTACCCAGACCACACATCCAATCGGGACAATAGACTACTCACCTGGATGGCCAGGTGAGTCCAGGTGAGAAGTGTTTGTCCCGGAGAGAGGGGGGCGGGGTAAGCCATGACCCGGCAGAGGGGGAAGTGCCCAAGGGGCACCCCCTGCACACACATATGAACAAACCTTCTAAAGAGGATAATTGGAGAAATTGCTCATAGCAACCAATCAGCTTCTACCTATAATTTAATAGAAGGTACTTCATGAATGATAGCTCTAAGCTGATCGGTTGCCCTATGCAACTTCACCACTTGCCCTCTTTAGAAGGTTTGATACATCCCCAAACCCTCAGAGTCTCATTAGGCATATCTTAATTAGCTAATAGTTCTTTCAAATATGTCCCCAAATTTGTTGATTGTTTTGAAAATGATCGAATTATGTAAAAAATTGCTATTTAAAAGTATTTCAGTATAATTTTATTAACAAATATGCAGATTTATATATAAAAACCAGTGCAGATGCTATACCAAGTGTAAATGTAATAATATCATACACCATAAAGCTATGGTCGCTCGCTGTCTCCCAGTACAGTACTTGTCACTTGATGTAAAAGGAATTAGTGAAGCAAAAAGACAGAAGAGGCGCAATGGTTCAATATCTTCTGATGTCCCTGTGTGCTCCAATACAGTAATGTGATAATTAGAGCCTTGTAACAAAACAATATAATGAATGGCTTATCTATGATTCTTATAATGCCATTGCTTCTCCCAAATATGCTTCCAACTGGACACAGGCTTTAGTTATACCCTGTAAGGAAGGGAAATCACAAAGCGTGATATTGTTTGAACAATAATATTTTACTCTGAAAAGTAGTTGACACACAATAAAACCACTTGAAATTCTGCATCTCTGATAAAAAGAATCTGAAATCTGTCCGGTGATATAATGCTGTACTTCTTCCCAGGGCCGGCTCCAGGGGTCTGAGCACCCTGTGCCGGCCCGGTAAGCTGCGCCCTGCTTGGGGGCGTGGCCTCATTACCATAGGCCACGCCCCCTACATGATGCCTCCAAGTAACGTCAGGCTGGGGGTAAAGCCCAGCCCTCCGTCATCGTCTTCCCCCAGCCCTCTTCCGTCTGTGAATGGATGCCACGCGCATGCGCGCTGCATCCATTCACACTCCGGGGGTCCGGCATTGCTGCACAGCTGAGGCGGTGGGGGTCCCCAACCTCCTGATTTCATCACCCGAGGGCCACTTCGCTGAAATCGGGATGTTGGGGAGGGGTGCGCCCTCTATGGGTGGTGCCCTTGTTCGACCGCACTGGTCGAACACCGGTAGAGCCGGCCCTGCTTCTTCCCTGCCGCCAAGGGGGAACACAGAGGGCAGTGCCAAAGATCAGTCCTTATACCCTGTAGTCTCTGGTGCGATTTGCCTGTGAAGACTTAATCAAAGGGTAGATGCATGTGGTGGTAGCCATCTTAAGGCCTTTAGATAGCTCTATCCATTAACTTAATTGATCACATGATCATTACATCATAATGAACATGTATTTAAAATATCCAATACATTTTCATGACATCTTATACAGACAAAAAGGAACTCTATAGCGAAATATAAAAAATATTATAGAGCAATTTCACCATGAAAAAATTATCTTTCACATTAACTTTCATAAGGGGGAAATGTATAAAGCCAAGAGAGAGATAGGGCGGAATGCTTTTTGGATGTGGTACATCCTGCTACTTATCAAATACATAGCCTTGTTAATAACACCAGTATGTACCCAGAATTGCCATTAAAATCGCAAAGGACAGCCCTACCAAAAAGAGCTGTCTTTTCCGATGATTGGACTTCCGGGTTTATGACCCAGGAGTCCTTTTGCGCATATGTGCGTATGACGTGCGCCCCACAGGGGATGCTGGGAGGGATCCGATTGGATCCCTCTTGGTGCACAATGCAAAAAGAAGCCCATAGGCTTCTATTGGGCAATTTGAAATAAATAATTGTGCCCAGCGCTTGAATTGTACTCCAGATATATAGGTTTATGTCTGCTGCAGGTAAAAAGAGGTGTTTCCAACCTCACATTAAACCACATAAACAAAGAGAAAATCGCTGCGCTGATATAATCTCTAAAAATTAGTATACAAATCAGTATTCTTTTAAAAATTATATTTATTGTGCAAAAGTTATATACAGCCGTTTAAACAGTAGGGGCCAAATGTAACAGGTCATGTTTTTTATTTTATTTTACGAGTTTGACAATAAATTCACATGTTTTGGCGAATCGCAAATGTAATAGAGTGTGAGAACAGGCTTTGTCGCAATTTTCTCTTTTCCCCCAAATCGCAAATTGTCAACTCGCATCCGGATGTTTTCCCATTCTAAACTTACAACTCTCCAAATGTAATAGGTTGCGATTTTCAAAATCTCAGCCCAAACTTGCCTAAAAATTTGCCAGAACTTTAGAGCAGGTGCAGATAGGCGAGTTTAATGACACTTTCCCAAAAATAAAAAAAAGTGGCTAATTAACCCATGTGAAGTCCATAAATCATCATCACATGCCTATATAAACCACAACTACAGCCATTGCACCTGTGAGGGTTGGAGAAATGGAGTTTGTACAGTCTTCACTGGAGCTGTATGCTTGTGGCCTGCTTACTATGGAGGAGCTGCGCAGGAGGAGGGCGCAGGAGCATCACCAGATCCAAGTCCCTATTGTGCTTCGTGCCAGGCGAGGTTTTCGACTAAGGATGGACCTGGGCTCCCTATCAGATCATGAGGTGGTTCAGATATTTAGATTGAACCGCACAAACCTCATGACCCTATATGAGCAGGTGAGAGATGATTTGGCTGGTAACAACTATGCAGTGCCTGGCTGCATAAATTCATGTGTGCCCTGCATTTTTTTGCCACTGGCTCATTAAGCAGTTGTCGCGAACATATATCTCATTCCCACGTTGTGAGTCCGAGTTGCTGGGCCTTAAGGTAGCTTTCTATTGTCTCTCAGTATTGCCTAATGTCCTGGGAGTCATAGACTGCACCAACATTGGGATCAGGTCACCACACTTGAGGGGGTATGTCTATGTAAATAGACATGGCTACCACTCCCTCAATGTGCAGGTGGTCTGTGATGCTAACCTCAAGATTCTCAGTGTGGTTGCAGGTTACCCTGGGTCTTGCCATGATGCCTATATCCTGTGCCAGTCAGCCCTGTGGGAGAACTTTCAATAAGGACACATGCCGGAGGGCTGGCTACTTGGTATGTTATTTGTCTAGTTATAATTACTTTACACTAAATTTGGAATTGCTTTGTGTTTCTCTCTATTACTGTACTCATAGTATATGTATATGTGTTAGCATGGTTTTTGGATTCCAAACAGGCCAGTAATGCAATTAGTATTGTGTTTTCCTTTACATGTATTCAAAGTGTTTGTCTTGTTCCAATTCTATTTATTTGTTGTTGAATTTAAGTAGTTTCACTTCCTCTTTCATCATTTACTGATGTGCCCAGCTATAACGTGGCATCACAGCGTTATCTCTCACGCCACGCATGGCGCGCCACACACCACGCCATGAATCACGCCACAAAGAAACTTTACTAATGAAAAAAGTCATTACGTGTAATACAACTTTTTGCCCACCAGATGTCACTTTTCCTAAACTACATAGCGCATGCATCTGATTTCATTATGTGTAATACAACATTTTGCCCACCAGGTGTCACTTTTCCTAAACTACATAGAGCATGCGTGTGATTTCCAATGTACCGTACGGTATGTTCTGTATCACCGCCCGATGATTGTTTGACAGAAGCGGTGATTCGGTACACTATACAGTATTACAGCGTTTTCCACATGGAATCAGGAATGTACGGTATAATAAAGCGGTAGAAGAATGTCTAATACAGTTTGAAATCATTAAGTTCTGTATTACCCACTGACTGTGCGGTTGAAATCACAACCATTGTAGAGGTTTCATTACTTTACAAACTACAGAACTCTAGTAATGGGTGAAGCGTGTGGCCTAGCGGTCTAATGCCTAGTCTCACTGCTTCTCCCCTCTTCTTGTTCCGCCACAGATCCCATTGTACAGGTACCCCCTCCATTTCTAATCCATCGCAGATGGCTGACAGCCACCATAGCGCCAACCGTGTAATAGAGAGAGCTCTCTCTCATACAGATCCCACTACTACCGTACTTAGGCCCTCATTCAGAGCCGTTCGTTAGCATCAGTACGCTCGTTGCATTCCGATGTTGTGAAACCACGCATGCGCCGGTGTTACACTGCGCATGTGCGTACGGCAGATTGTGAGATTTTTTTGTCTCGTTCGTCAAATAGCGAACAGGAAGTGACATGTCAAATGTGATTGACAGAACAGGCCATTTTTGGGCGTTGATGTGGGTGGAGATGGAAAAACGCAGGCGTGGCGAGGCGTTTTTGGGGCGTACATAAATTTTCAGATGCGTACGTTAAATGTGTTTGTACCAAGTCATATGTCACTGGCTGATCCTCTTTCCGTTCAACTTGCTCGCAGGGTGTGGATTACTCGACCACAATGGCGATGGCCTTGTCCTCTGGTCCGGGCCTCCTCGATGTTTCATCGATTTATCACGGCTTGTCAGAAAAACAATCAACTTTGAATTGCAAACCAGCTTTTGGGTTTTTTGGGTTAGCACAAAACCGTACGCAGGTGAAAATCTCAGCTGCTAATTTCAGGATTACACAATCAATTAGCGTACATTTGTTTGAATGTTTTTTTTTTTGGATTTGGGTTTTGTTCTATTGTAACAATAATGTCATCATGTTTGTGTGTATTTTACCATTTTGATTTGGCCAGGAGAATTTGCATCCTTTTTTTAATTTTACAGTGTTCCTTAAAGAAGCCTTATTTTTAAAACCCATTTTTTTTATTTTTGGGAGGACGTTTTTGGCTTGTGGGCCAGGATTAACTCTAAACCATTTTTTAAATAATGTCACAATACAATGGAGAACATTTGTCAAATTTTTTATTTCATACACAAATTTTTCAAGTTTTGGGGTGCATTTTGCAAATACACTTTTTGGGCAGTGTTAGGCAATAATAACTTAAATAATTCTGAAAAACATATTACCAGTGTTGGCCAATTTAAACAAACACATTAAAAACAATTCACAAGAAAGGAGAGGGAAGTTTTGGCCCTAAAGGAATATGGGGCAAGCACAGAAGGAGTGTGGGAAAAGTAGCCAGTGCTGTCATCGTTTTTTTCCCCGTTTGGCTGGGGTAGGGTGGGCGCCAGACCGGGTCCGGGATGTCCTCTGGCTGGCCTGTCCAGAGGCAGATGTTGTGGCCTCTGGACTAGGCACAGGGCTAGGCACATTTGGAGGAATGGCTGTTGTGCCCGAGGTGGAGGATCCTGATGTTCCGGCAGGAAGGGAGGTCGGCTCCACCATGTGCTGGCGAACGAGCTGCTCCAGGGCATTGGCTATTCTGATGTTGGCCCTGGTATTTTCAGCCAGGGCCTGACCAATGGTCACGTTGGCCGCAGCATTTTGCTCCAGGGCCTCAGCCACCCGTAGCAGACTGGCGTCCATCCTCTGCAGAATCTCTGTATGGTAATCTGATTTAAAATTGAGGTCTGTGAGGAGTGCCACTGCCTGCGAGGGGGATTGCCATGGACTGGCTTCTGCAGGGTCCTCAGCTGGATGTACTGGTTCCTCCCCTGCAGAGCCAGCAGAAATTCTGCGGCCAAGGCTCCCCTCTGGAGCAGACTCATCCGCCTGTGTCTCTGTGAGAAAAACGAGAAAAGAGGAACATTAGAATCTACATATTGTCACAATAACATTTCAGAGTTGGTTACATCACACCATTTACCTGGGACAACATGAGGAGCCGCAAAGTCTGGCATGTCCGTATCCACGTTGGACACGCCAAACACCTCCACATCCTGCACACACCCCTGTGCCAGCTCTTCCAAATCATTCAGCTCTAATGACACAGGGGTGGGACCCCCACCTGTCCCCCTTGCATGCCTAGCCCTGTCAGCCAGTTTTTGCTTCAGGCGATATTTGAAGTCTTGCCATCTGTGGGTGAAAAAGTAGGCATTATTCCTGCATTATTTGACCCTGTATCATTTTTTTTTTTTAGAAGTTTTTACTTACCGGCGTTTGACATCCCGGGCTAGACGGACATAATCACCCACCCTATTGACAGCACTGGCTATCTCCTCCCACATTCTCCACTTCTGGCTTACACCCATATTCCTGTCTGAACCAAAACCTCCGTCCCCTTTCTTGTGAATTGTAGCTGCCTTTTCTTTTTGCCAGCTTTGGACGGAATACTGGGCCCAGCAGCCTCTTCCATGTCATCCTCAACACCTATTTACATTAAATTAATTTGAATTTAGATGTCAATCTTTCACTATATTCTGGTTCAAAATAATCCTTGAATAGAAATGTGAGAAATACTTACCGGCCGCCTCTTGGCCATTGTTTGGCTGGTCTGTAGCCATTTTTCATGCAAAAACTTGGACTACACCAGACCGTTTGTTTTTTTCCATGACGTATTTATACATGCGTCCTTATTATTCGTCCGCATCATTGATTGTGCGTTCCTATGATCCGTCCTTAATTTGAGCGGGAAACGAAACACTATTTATGGCTTTTGGCGACTCGAGTCGAGGTGGCGGGTGTTGTTTGTTGGAGGTTACGTGGTTCGGAGTGTATTGTTGGAGGGAGTAGTGTTTGGAGGAGGTTTTTTGGATTGTGTTAGAGGCGTTTTTTTTAAAAAAAACTTTCCGTTCGCATTTTTTGGTGTGGTTATTTTAGTTGTGGTGTTTTTTTTGTGTAAGTTTTTTCCCGTCATCCTTGTGTAAAATATGGTTCTCCTTTTTTTGGGGGGGGCGGCAAAAAATAATATTTTTTTTTATTTTGTTTGTAGGTTTTTTTTGGCTGTGCCCCAACGACATTTTTGTTCTGTGACTTATTTATCGTGTATTGGTAAGTTTTGTTTTTAACTTGTTTGTAAAATATTCATGTATTGTTCTTCACATATTTTGGGGTCATTAAGGTTTTTTTATGGGTTTTTGGGGATGTTAAAAATGCGAACCATTTAGCGCACTTTTGTAGGCTTGATTCCCCTTGTGAAAATGCGAACCATTTAGCGCACTTTTGTAGGCTTGATTCCCCTTGTAAAAATGCGAACCATTTAGCGCACTTTTGTAGGCTTGATTCCCCTTGTAAAAATGCGAACCATTTAGCGCACTTTTGTAGGCTTGATTCCCCTTGTAAAAATGCGAACCATTTAGCGCACTTTTGTAGGCTTGATTCCCCTTGTAAAAATGCGAACCATTTAGCGTTCAAATTCTTGGTTTTTTTTTTTGGGCCAAATTGTGGAAGTCCTCTCAATGTAGGTTTACTATTGTTCGAAATGTGTGTTTACCCCCTTTATTTTTGACCATTTTCAAAAAACAAGATTACAAAATGGCCACCCCAAATGCTAAACTTTTTTTAGTCTTTTGAAATGTAGGTTTTTTAAATCATGACAATACCCCGGCATGTAAGCATCTTTGGATTGTATCGTAAAGATAAGTATTTTTTTGTCTTTTTTGGGGGCAACATACCTTAACTACAATTCTTACCATTTCAGGTTGATGTTGGTCGTATTATTGTGGCCATGCTGCCGGAAGCCGACCAACCTCAATCTCGTCCCAGGCGTAGGCATCGTAGGCGTGCTCGGCCCCAGATATATAGAACACATGTCACCCGATGCCCGATGATGAGGTGTTAAGGCGCTACCATCTTCCGCCCCAAATCATCATAGACACTCTCTCATTAATAGAGAGTGATCTAGAGCGGCAAATTGACAGTCCTACAGCAATACCACCACTTACGCAATTTATGGCGGTGTTACATTTTTGTGCCTCAGGATCCTTTCAAACCACGGTGGGAATAGTTGCGGGAATCTCCCAATCCTCCTTTTCAAGGATCCTGAGGGCAGTGATGGAGGCCCTTTTCAAGCACCTCCATCATTTTATTAAAATGCCTTTGGATATGGGTTCCCTTAGTGTGGTGAAGGCCAATTTTTACCAAATAGCTGGCTTCCCACACATCATAGGGGTTGTGGATGGTACTCACATACCACTTCAGCCTCCAGCACGGCTGGAGGCCATTTTTAGGAGCCGAAAACACTATCACTCACTGAATGTAATGGTGGTATGTGATGCCTCCCTCCAGATCCTGTCCCTGAATGCAAAATTACCCGGGAGTGCACATGACTCATTCGTCATCCGTCAATCAGGGATTTGGCATAAATTAAACAACCTACAAGCTGGTGATGCGTGGCTTCTGGGTAAGTGGAGACCTTTTTTAGATACCAATGCAAAGCTTGATACACAGTGATCCTGATTTTGTAACTTCTTTTTCACAGGAGACAGTGGCTACCCTTGCACGCCCTGGCTGCTCACTCCTTATTTGGCTCCCACACCAGGGCCACAAAGTGAGTATAATTCCGCACTTACAGCCACCAGGCAAGTGGTGGAGTGCTGTATCGGCCTTTTAAAAGGCCGATTCAGATGCCTCCACCGCTCTGGTGGCGAGCTCATGTATTTGCCGGATATGGTTTCGAAAATTGTGGTCCTGTGTGGATTTCACAACATTGCCATAAGGAGTGGTGTCCCAATGCAACCAGAGGATGCCTTGCCTGAGGATGGCCCCCCCGAGGTTGGTCGGAGGTCTGTATGTGGGGGGGCCATACGCAATGATGTAAAGGCCCGTTTTTTTAGGTAATTATTGTCCCAAATGAAGTTAGATGACACAATGTAGACATGTAATAATGTAATTACCAATTTTAATTTTGTTTGTGTGTTTTATTCCATAATATTTTTCGTGAAAACCATGACTACTACCTGATTGTAAAAAATGACTTCATGTGGACACATTGGATTTAACTTCTGGACCAAATTTGTCGTCAACTCATTTGTGGAATCATGTTGGCATGCTACTTCGTCAAACAGTTCTTGATTGTTTTGTTTTTGTATATTTTGGGTGTAGGCTGATATTTGAAGAGTGTTTTCACTGTGTGTATTGATTGTCCTTAATCACTTTGTGTTTCTAAATTTTTATTAAAAATTTTTTTGTTACGTTAAAAAAAACATTTCCATTCTAAATTACATGCAAGTGTAACCTGGTTCCCAAAATGGAAACTTGATTAAGGGCTAATACAGTAATGATTTAAATTGTGCAGTATTTTACCATGCTTAGTGGCTCAAATCAAACACCCCAAGGTATTATGGTGAATCAGTATGTTTTGGATTCACGGCCTAAACAGGTTTCATTTAATATTTACCTTACCCCCCCAAAAAATAAATTAAAATTAACAAAAAAAAAAAAACCTATTGGTATTGTTAGGTGTTGAATGTGCCAGCTTACCTAATTCAGCTTTCTACAATCTAAGTTACATTACTTTAAAAAACTTGCTGCAATAGTCGACTTATGTAAGGTTAAACAATATAATATTTACAGAGAAGGAATGAGACTTTAAACGAAACTTTTCTTTTAATTTTTTTGAAAAATGACAAAATTTTGCAAAAACGAAAAAATTAATGCCGCAGGATCCCTGCCATGTGATCGAGGACCGCCAGCATGCCTATAACATGGCCCCTCAGCCTCTGCACACACGCTGCTGCCTCCGTCAGCCGCCTCTGGTCCTCTGTGGGTTAAAAAATTGAGGTGCTTAATAAAAAAAACGTAATTTTGTTTGAGAAACAACTGCCAAAGGAAATGCAAATTTACAAAAAGTGTCAATTTGGACAAACATTACAATTCAAAGCCAACATTCTTTGCCCAAGTAAATTCAAAAAAATCACTACAAAACCTAGAAATTGGAAAAAATGAAAAATACGCAGAAAAACTACTTTGGTGGGTACCGTAAA
Source organism: Taudactylus pleione (assembly GCA_031769625.1). Classification (NCBI taxonomy): domain Eukaryota; kingdom Metazoa; phylum Chordata; class Amphibia; order Anura; family Myobatrachidae; genus Taudactylus; species Taudactylus pleione. The sequence goes on from JAUIMM010000249.1 coordinate 9,399,906, forward strand.
CAAGAGATACAAGTATGAGTGTTTGGACATGTGTGATATGTGTAAGGGGCAAACATTATAAACATTTATAAAACAAGATATATATAACAAACATTATAAATAAGTACAATTTTAAAAATGCACAGGCAAAGGATAACATCCCCCCCCAAAAAATAAAAAAAAAAGTAAAAGGGAAACATACCATTGACAATGCCGCCTGGACCTGTAGCCCCACCATCGTCCTCCTCGGAGGTAGGCCAATGCAGGTCTGTAGGAGGAGGGGTGATTTCTGAAGGGGGGAGGGTGTGGAAAAGAGAGGGGTGGTTGGAGGGGAGGGTGATGAAAAGAGAGAGGGGGGTTGAGGGGAGGGGGAATTTTGAGGGATTTGAAGTATACTAGAGGGAGGGGCGTCCGGGTCTGGCCATGCTGGGTTGGAGGGTGAATTAGGGGTAGGGTGGGGAGAGGAGGATTGGCTGGGAGTTGGGGATAGGGGACGTGGCCGACAGCGTCGCTGCCGATGACGGCGTATTCTGCGCTCTGCCCCTAAATGATGGGTAACAATTTAAGGTTTGATTAATTTTTAAACTTGAAAACATCCTCAAAAAATATTTAGCAAAAGAAAACAAAAAACCATGCACACGCAGATATGTAGTAAATAAACAAACAGGGCAAGAAGGAAAACATGCACACGCAGATATGTAGTAAATAAACAAACAGGGCAAGAAGGAAAACATGCACACGCAGATATGTAGTAAATAAACAAACAGGGCAAGAAGGAAAACATGCACATGCAGATATGTAGTAAATAAACAAACAGGGCAAGAAGGAAAACATGCACACGCAGATATGTAGTAAATAAACAAACAGGGCAAGAAGGAAAACATGCACACGCAGATATGTAGTAAATAAACAAACAGAGCAAGAAGGAAAACATGCACACGCAGATATGTAGTAAATAAACAAACAGGGCAAGAAGGAAAACATGCACACGCAAATAGGGCCACAAAATAAAAAAGGAAAGCAAAAAAAAAACAACTTACTTTCAGCTATCCGCTGTCTGAAACATGCCAGCAAGCGTGGCGTGCAGCGTTGAAGATCCGACCACCTGCGCTCCAGCTGGCCAATCTGTCGGCGTGAGCCGAAGGAGCGCAGGCGGCAGCGAACCTCCACATAGGCGGATCTCTTCTCTCTGTTGGTGATGGGGGAGGCTGGCTGGTTATCCGCCAGTCCATTACCTCTGTCAGTACTAGAAGCTCCCGCCTGGTGAACGCAGAGGCTCTCATGATGGCAATGGTGGATTTAGGAAAAAACAGTTTTAATAAAGCCAAGAAAATAATTTTGATTGGCTAATGTATTTGGAAAATTAACAGGAACCATTCTATTGGTTAGTGTATGAGTCATGTGTTCGACAGGCTTAAAAATCTAATGTGAGTTATGATTGGCCTAATGCAGTGACATGCGTTAGCTAATTTAAAACAAAAAATGAAACAAGTAAAATATGCGTCAGACAAAACACGGAAAACAATAGGAAAAATGACAAAAACATGTATTTTGGATAAAGGAAACCATTGTTTAATCCGTACGTATTCTGCGTGAAAAAACAAACATGGACAAGAGTAAAGTTTATTGAAAATGAAAAAAACAAAACAAACAAACAAGTGAAGAGCAATTAAGCTAATTGATCTCTTGATTGGCATGATACGATTAAAGGATGTATGCAGAATGAACAAGCAGGTAATCGAAATCTGACAGGCCCACTTCCGGTTTGGACTTGTGCGAGCGTTCCCTGCATGCAAAACTGGAGATGTACGGTCGCAATTTGGCTCGCTTGTTAGCTAGAGGAAGGGTTGGGAGACTATGGGGCGGAAGATTAGCTGCGTACGAAATTACGAGCGAGTGCTTGAATTTACATTTTTCGGCACGTACGCCGAACGTGCGACCGGCCACTTGCGTCCGGGTCTGAATCAGGGCCTTAGTGTGCAAGGTTGGAAAAGCATCACCATTGTCATAAGTTTGCAACGCTATTTTCCGCTTCAAACGCACAGTCAGCTTTGAACATAGAGAGCTCTCTCGCAGCCAGAAAGCACTCTCAGACACAGTCCAAGAGATGTCGGTATAGTGTGTAAGGCCGAGACCGCATTTGCGTTGTCGCATGTTTGCGTTTTGCGGTTTAGGTGCACAGTTTGAAATACAGAGCCCTCTCTTGGCGCTACAGATCCTATTGTAACCCCTCCACTGGGCATGCGCATGAAATCCCATTGCAACCCCTCGAAGCAGACAGCCACCACAGCGCAGACATTGACGAAAGTTTTGCACTATTTAAACACACAATCAGTTTGTAATGTCTTACTTTTAAGCAGCCTTTTAAACAACAATACTACAGTATTACAGTACAACACTACTAAAGTAGTTTCACTATAGTGTCCAGAGCAGACAGTGCCAATAAAAAAAAATATACAGTATACGGTACGGTATATTCTTTTCCAGGGATCAAACCCGGGACCATAATTCTACCAAAGTGATCACCTAACCACTAGCCCACACGACAGCTACAGTGAACCGCACAGAGCAGCCTCATCCTTGTGCACTCCTCCCGCTGCTGTTTTCAATAAAAAAAAAAAATTGTCATACTATAATTCATCCCATCTCAGTGAAAGCTGTGTGTGCATCTCATTAATCTACAGTATCGGTTATACCGTGACAACAACTCGGGCAACTTCTCTACTGTTCAGTTACTGCACCGTACCGTATGTACAATACTGTATGTGCAGTGATTTGCATCCTGTTATAAGATCTTACTGTACGGTACAGTACTGTACTGTATGTACATTATGTGACATTAAAAATACAGTATTGGTTGTGCGAACATGCAAATGCTGTGAATGTGATATCCATCCAATTTACTGTAAGTTTAACAGTATGGCATTCAGTACAAGGCATTCAGTACAAATTACAACAGTGGAGCACTCGCCACCCAGCGGTTAAGCACTGTATTACATGCAATTACAAAAGTGGAGCACTCGCCACCCAGCGGTTAAGCACTGTATTACATGCCGTAGCATATCCTTCGTTGAAGAATACCACGGTATTCCACAAGTCCATGGCGCGACTCAGAGGCCTGCACGCCACGCCACAAGTCCATGGCGCGACACACGCCACGCCATGAGCAACAAAATAGCTGGGCAGATCTGTGGGTGACTCAGGATATGGGTGTCAAACTTGGCTCATGACACCTCTGTTGCGAAAACGAGGGCCTTCACAGCACTGGTACAAAAACGCACACATTGCTACAAGGTCAGTAATAGAAGCAGGTTTCGATGTTTGGACCGGTCGGCTGGCATACTCCTTTACAATGTGCGTAAAGTGTGTGAGACCATCCAGTCGTGCTGCATGCTCCATAGCATGGCACTTGGGCAAGGCCATGATGGCCTTGGAGACATTGCAGCGGTTATGGAGGAGCCGGACCCTTTAACATCAGAGGGCGTGGTCAATACAGAGGGCGTGGTCAATACAGAGGGCGGGAATGAGGTTCAACAGAGGATCATACAGCAGCATTTTTCATGTAAGTTTTTCAGGATACAATATAAGAGAATGTGTATGTGTATAGATGTGTAAAAGTTGTATGCCTACAAACACATTAATTCCAATATATGTACATGACACAGGGGTCTGAGCTGGATCCAGTAGAAAAGCTGCATGACATACCTTCTTTTTTGCCCATGAGTGCCTGTTAAGTGTTTTTGTTTTAAATTAACAAACACCATTACAATAAATATTGTATTCATTTTCTTAGGATTAAATGATTAGGAAATTCATAAATGTAGCCTTTGTCACAGCTAATGCACTGTTAAGCTGCATACACACACAACGATTTGTTACCAACGATTTTATGAACGATATTTATGAACGATTTTCTGTCAGATTATCTGTCAGATTTTTTAAAGTGTAATGAACGATTTTTATGAACTACAAACGATTTTTGCATATTCCCTTAATGAAAATCGTTCAGTTGACAAGTCTGACTGAACTACAAACTACAAACTACAAATGTGAACGCGCATGAACGATAATCGTTCATCATTTGACTCAGAAAGTGAACGATTTTTTTCAAACGATTATCGTTAAACTATATCGTTTAACAATAATCGTTCAAAAAATCGTTGTGTGTGTATGCAGCTTAACATGTTTTTATTTCCAAATACAACAATATTGCAACATTGCAATAATATGGTTAAACTCGGTTCACTGTGAACATTTACATTTTCATCAATTTCTACATATATATGTATATATGTCTATATTTTACATACTGTAACATAAGTGAAATTTTAATTTTGTCTACTGAACCATATGCACCTATAACTTTGCCTTTAACTACACCACCACGTGTGCGCAGACTGCGCCTGGGTGGAGTGGCTGGTGATGGACTTATTCTAGTCGCCTATTGTGAGTGTGTTGGAAAGTTGAAACGCTTCTTCATGTTGTAAATGTCACGTTTGCAGCTACTGGCAGCATTAACAGCATCTGTTACATATGCGGATTTAGAGTCATTGTCACAACTTTTAAAGGCACGAGGAGGTGCGAATCCATATGTGCGAACAAACTCACACTCTATTACATTTGGTCCTATATGTTTGGTGCTCAAATATGTAAAAGTTTCGGATACCAATCAGTTACATGTATTCAATAAAATATTTTGCACCTACTATAGCATCAATTACATCCAGTTAGTAGCAAACTCTGGGCCTGAGGGCCTGGGGCCTGATTCAGAGCCGGTCGCTATTTGCGGTTGTTCGTTCCAAAAAAAGGGGTGGCTATTCAAATGAACCGTTCGCCCTTTGCGGTCTGTTCACGCCTCTATGTCTGAACGAGCGAACAAAACTTGTGGTCGTTTTTTGGATAACTACACCCCCTGGCCGCTCGCATCCTACGTCATGTCCGCTATTTATTAGATTAATCGAGTACATCGACCAGCGTATGAACTGCTCGCTATTCTTGTGGTTGGTTTTTGCTACCACAAATTTGCGAGCAGTTCTGACTATAAAATAACCCAGTGACGTGGTCAGTGACGCTGCTGTATTAATTATGCACACCCATAAAACGCCCGTTTTGACCTTTAAGCACGCCTGCATTCTGATCTCCACTCCCGGTTTTCAAGCACCTTCCCCTGTTACCACCCACATACGTCTCCTCCTGTCACTCATATTAGCAGGCATTCGCTATTTAGCGAACAAACGATTTTCGGCCGCACTGACCGGTTCGCGCATGCGTATTCCGATCCGTACGCATGCGCAGTTGGGCAAACATTGCTCGGAACGAACGAGCGTCCGCTTACGAGCGGCTCTGAATCAGGCCTCTGATTCAGAGTCGGACGCTCTGACCAGAGCGCTCGCTCTGAATCAGGGCCCTCCTATCTAAAAATGGAGCGGCCTCTTGGATGCTCGCATAGCTGTGGGTTACCACCCACAGCTTATGCGAGCGTCCATGATGATGGTCGCGATGGTCAAGACCATCGCGACCATCGGGCTTGCGACGAGACCCTGCGGTAGGGTCTTGTGGCCGCAAGCCCTAGAGTGATTTTGGCTCTATCAGAGCCAAAATCACTCCCACTGACATCACTAGTGATGTCAGTGGGGCCGGACCCAGACGGTAGGCGTTCCCATGGGAATGCCTCCGTCTGGCAGCCACGCCCCCGGCACGCCCACCAAAGGGGGCGTGCTGTCAGTCACCATCGACAGCACGCCCCCTTTGGTGCGAGACCCGGAGCGACAGCTTGGCTGTCGCTATGCGGGTCTCACGCATGCGCACGACGGAGCTCCCTCTGTTGTGCGCATGCGCATTAGGGCACCATCAACCCGCTTGCGAGCGTCCTGCGCTCGCGAGCGGGTCTGAATTAGGCCCTGATTCACTACCGTAAGCAACTGTGAATGCAATAGCGATTACGCATGCAGTTCAACTGCGATGCTATGCTAATTCATTGCGATCACTATTCCCTCGCAGCATAACATAAGGACGCCACTTTACCTTACACACATCCGTAATGTTTAGCAAGATTGCGAAACCATCAGTACAATCGAGTACCATCGCAGCCTCACACACACTTGCACAAGCCCTCACCTTACTCAGACATTGCTAACAACCATGCACGCTATGAGTGCTCAGACTGCGTAGGCCATCGCAGTGGATAATTTATGCACATCCCTGCAATGGCGTTCAAACGCACTGGCATGCCTATGTTTGCCCGACCACCCCCCATCACCATCCACAAATGGCACTTCCTGTCAATCACTCTCCGATGGCTCCCTGTAGTCACTGCGACCGTAGTCCCGATCGCAATGGCTAGTTCGCGCATTGTGATGCATACGCATGCGAAGAATGTAATAATCGGCAGATTGCATGAGTATTAGCAACTGTGTTCCTTGCTGAATCAGGCCCTCTGACGCTAGCAATAAAAAAGAAAAATAAACTATTTGCATCAATAAAAACACTGGGGGAGGTATCAATAAAAACACTGGGGGAGGTATCAATAAAAACACTGGGGGAGGTATCAATAAAAACACGGGGGGAGGTATCAATAAAAACACTGGGGGAGATATCAATAAAAACACGGGGGGAAGTATCAATAAAAACACTGGGGGAGGTATCAATAAAAACACTAGGGGAGGTATCAATAAAAACACTGGGGGAGATGCACTAAGCCTTGAAGAGCAATAAAGTACCAACCAATCAGCTCGTAACTGTCAGTTTACAGGCTGTGTTTGAAAAATGACAGGAGCTGAGTGGTTGGTACTTTATCACTCTCCAAGGCTTAGAGTATCTCCCGTTGTATCAATCGAACATTGGGGCTGATTCCAAGATTTACGCAATGCTGATATTTCCAGAGATTGAGTGATTATTAGCTGCTGCGCATGCGTGTAAGCCAGACTGCGCACGCGCCTCATTCACATTACGATTATGCTCGCCTAAAGGATTCACTTGCAAAGTGAGTGACAGGTAGTCATCATTTGAGGAGGTAACGGGGGGTGGCTAGGCAAATGCAGGTGTGTCATAAATTAGCCATTGCGATCTCCTTTGGAGCATGAGAGCTCTCAGCGTGGCAGGAGAGACGTAGGGTTAGAGACAGGTCAGACTTAGAGACTGCTTGGCTGCCCGATCTGCATCGATGTTACGGATATTTACACTGTTGCACGTCGTTGGATGGATATGAGAAGGCAGCAGTGTGTGTCCCTTTGCTCGGCTATGCTTTTGAAGGCATTAACTTATTGCGATCCGCAAGAGATCTCAGTTGCGATTGCATTAACATAAATCTCAGAATCTGGCCGATTGTCTGTATTTGAGCACTAAAATATACTGTTTAAATGGCTGAATATAACTTTAGCGCAGCTATTTTCTATTTGTGTGTGTGTGTGTATATATACTCAATAAATATTATTTTCATCTGATAATGCCATTCTGAGATTAATCATCAGCGACATTGTATCCTTTGGATTTTTATGTAGTGCTGCTACTAACTTGTAAGGCCACTGATGCATTATTCAGCAGCTTGGTCCACAGAACTTTAGTGACTTATTTCAGCTATTTTCCTCCTCATTTACCTCCTCATGTCTAGATGGATTTATGCTAATGCTGATCAAAAACCCCCGTACAGCAGCTGTAAATCATTTAGTCAATGATTTCTTTTAACAACCATGTTTTGGGTGTAACACTAAATTTGTATTTGGGCACAGGGCGCCGGGGGGGGGGGGGGGGAGGAGGGGCGGTTACTAATTACCCAGGCCCGACGCCCCCCCCATTACCTGTTAGCAGCAGCGCAGCAGTCTCCTCTGCTTGTGGGTGGAGTGATCACACTAATCACCCTCCTCTCCTGGATTTGCGCGGGGCTAAGGGCTCACAGTGCCCCCCTCCGCACAGTCTGCACCCATTTATAGTTATACTTACCTTTCCACAAGGTTATGGCAAAAAACACAATTCGGCCATTTTCTCGGTGACTCGCACATGCGCAGAAAATGCGTGGGAATAAGGTGCGGGCGCCTTTTTTTTTCCCCTGGAGATCCGTACAAGCACAGTAGATTCTGGAACTAAGCCAGAATCTTCTGTGCTGCCAGAGAGGAAGGGGCCCAAATGGAGGCTGCACATGGGCCCCCTTCTCTCTTGAAATGCCCCTGAAGCTAAGGCACTCCTAGCTACGATGTTGGCTTGGCATAGATTGTTGTCTGCCTTAGATGACATATCATTACCATCACCAGCCCGAGTATAGCTAACTTAATACTGGATCTAAAGTTAGACTCTTGGGCATGAACTTTTCCCATTTTCATACTTATAGCCGGCTTATGCTCTTGACCTTCCCAGCATATATACTTGCATGGTTCATCTCACCTAGGGGTCTATTCATTATGTTAATTATCGGGGTCCGAGTGGACACCGATAATTAACATACCTACTTGTTACGAGCGCCGGAGCAATTCATCATTGCTGCAAGAGCCGGAGCAATTCATCATTGCTGCAAGCGCCGGAGCAATTCATCATTGCAGCAAGCGCCGGAGCAATTCATCATTGCAGTAAGCGTCGGAGCAATTCATCATTGCAGCAAGCATCGGAGCAATTCATCATTGCAGCAAGCATCGGAGCAATTCATCATTGCAGCAAGCGCATCATTGCTGCAAGCGCCGGAGAAATTAATCATTGCTTCGGTGCGTAGACAGCTAATCCGAAAATCATCTGTCTTCCAAAATGTGATCTTAGCACTGCAGAGTTTGATTCGGCAGTACTAGTGCACCTGTGTGAACTAGAGCTCCCGCAGGTGCACAAATCCCCAGCATCTGGTGGAAAGAGCCGGACAAGGGTGGAGGAATCCAAAAGGATACCTCTTCGCAACCTGGGACTCCTTCCCATAGGGAAGGAGCGGGTGTGCTGGAGCGAAAGTCATCTGAGGATGGCGAATGCACCCGCAGTCAAGCTCCAAAAATATTGTATTTTCTGAGCTTTATGAATATAGGTCCACATATTAGTGTACGGGGACATCAGGCCACATCGGGAGAGTAATGTAAGCAGCAGATATCTGATATCGCCTGTGTTACCTTTATGATGAAAGGGGATGCAGTCATAAATCCGACCACTGGCATTCTGAGAGCCAGAATTCCGACATACTGTATGTCAGAATCCCGACACCAGCATCCTGATTGCCAGAATCCCGAAGGTAAGTAGCGAGGTTAGGTGAAGGGTTAGCGTTAGGGGTTAGGCACTAGGGGGAGGGTTAATGTTAGGGGTTAGGGTTAGGCACTAGGAGGAGGCTTAGAGTTAGGCACTAAGGAGGGAGGGTTAGGTTTAGGGTGCAGGAAGGGGTTTAGGCCAGTGGCGTATCTATAATTGGTGCAGTATGTGTGGGGCACACGGGCCCCCGGGTCCTGGGGGGCCCCGCACACCCTGCACCCATATTGTTTTAAACTCACCTGTCCATGGTCCCGCGTCGGGTGTCAGCGCTGCTCAGAATACTGGAAAATGGCCGTGGCGGCCATTTTCCGGTGTTCTGTGCATGCGCAGTAGACTCCGGGCACACACTTGTGCCTGGAGTCTACTAACGCGTCAGTCGGCTGCCGGCCACCGGGGAGAGAGAAGGGGGCCCTGCGTGGGGAGTGCACACGGACCCCCTCCTCTCTTAAGATGCCCCTTGTTTAGGCACTAGGGGGAAGGTTAGGTTCAGGTACCGGCGAGGGAGGGTTAGGATGGGGAGAGGGGGAGGGTTAGGATACTGACCGCCAGGCATCCTGTACCCAACCCGATGAATGGCCCCAAAACGTAATTTCTGCTTTTGTAGAAATTAAGTGATAATGAATAGACCTCCTAGTCATAAGGGGGAGATCACTTTGTGGTATCGTTCCCAAACTTTGGAAGTTAAAAGGGATAACTTTCTGATGATGATTGGGCGATTATATTCCGTGCTTGTTTTAAGGTTTCCCACTGTATTACCATACAGATATGTTTTATAAACTATTTCATAGCGTATATCTTACCCCAGTCAGATAACATAAAATCTGTCCCTCCATATATATAGCCAATCTGGATGGAGGTTTTTACCATAATTGGGAAAGTTACTGGGGTAAATGTACACAGGGCCGGCCCTAGCCCAAATTTTTTGGTAAGCAAGTATATTTTTTGGTGCCCCCTATGCAGTGCCCCTTTTACAGTGCCACCGGTAGTGGTCCCCCTGTGCAGTGCCCCTTGTGCCCCCAGTAGTATTCCCCTTACATAGTGCCCCCAGTAGTAGTCCCCCTATGCAGTGCCCCCAGTAGTGGTACCCCCTATGCAGTGCCCCTTTTACAGTGCCCCCGGTAGTGGTCCCCCCTGTGCAGTGCCCCTTGTGCCCCCAGTATATTCCCCTTATATAGTGCCCCAATAGTACTCCCCCCCTATGCAGTACCCCTAGTGGTACCCACTATGCAGTGCCCTTTATATAGTGCCCCCAGTAGTGGTCCCCCCCTTGTAGTGCCCCTAGTAGTAATCCCCCCCTTGTAATGCCCCCAGTAGTATTCCTCCCCCCTTGTAGTGCCCCCAGTAGTATTCCCCCCTGTAGTGCCCCCAGTAGTATTCCCCCTGTAGTACCCCCAGTAGTAATCTCCCCTTGTAGTGCCCCCATTAGTAGTCCCCGCCTTGTAGTGCCCCCAGTAGTAATCCCCCCCTTGTAGTGCCCCCAGTAGTAATCCCCCCCTTGTAGTGTCCCCAGTAGTATCCCCCCTGTAGTGCCCCCAGTAGTATTACCCCCTGTAGTGTCCCCAGTAGTATTACCCCCTGTAGTGTCCCCAGTACTATTACCCCCTGTAGTGTCCCCAGTAGTAATCCCCCCAGTAATCCCCCCCTTGTAGTGCCCCCAGTAGTATTACCCCCTGTAGTGTCCCCAGTAATATTCCCCCCCTAGTAATCCCCACTTGTGGTGCCCCCCAGTAGTATTACCCCCTGTAGTGTCCCCAGTAGTATTCCCCCCCCTGGTAATCCCCCCTTGTAGTGCCCCCAGTAGTATTCCACCTTCCCCCGCCCCCCGCAGTAGAGACGTAATGAAAATGTAAAAAAAAACACTTACCTGAAACCCGCTCCTGGTCCCGCCGCCGATACCTGCTCCTCCGTCTGCCGCTTTGCATTATGGGAGTGACGTCACTCCCATTACCCACTGCGGGAGCCGGAAGATGTCCGGCTCCGGCAGTGGGAGCAGCAGCCGATGAGAGTCTGTCTGACTCTCATCAGCTGCTAAAGCAAACATACAGCAGCCGGAGCCGGCGGATGTGTGTTTGTGTTGTGTAGCGCTGACCGAACTCCATCCGGTCAGCGCTACACACGCGGTGCAGCTGTGTCACAGAGACATGGTACGCAGCTGAGGTGCCCTTCACTATGTGGCGCCTTATGCAGCTGCGTACCATGCGTAACGGGAGAACCGGCCCTGAATGTACAGATTGACCCACTGTTAGCTCTGTTCCATTTCTATCCGGGAGAAATTACATCAGGAGACTGATGCCATTGCCCAGTTGTGGAGGACTGCTATAGTGCCCAGCCTTTCAGTTATAGAAAACAAAATCCAGAAACACTTTAATTTTGAGACGGCAGGACTCTCTGTGCTGTCCTGTTAGTGGGTCTCTATAGGGTGTATTCTGTTTCCCTATGCCAGTTATTGTACTTAATGTCCGATGATACTTATTTGCAGAATAACTCAGTTTCATTAAGCTAGCATCTGTTTCCTGTACAGACAACCCTGCCTTATCCCTCACCTATGGCTCACTGTCTGGTGACAATTACAGGAGGTTCGGAGGTGCCTGTTCTGTAGAACTGTGTGCTGATATATGTATAAACTCTCTCTAAAATGTTCAGCAGGAAAATCTTCCTGAGTCACAGCACAATTTAGCCCTGGCTCCTTAGATGGCTCACAGAAAGTGATACAGTATGTCTTCACAGTTACCAAGTGAAAATTCTAATTCCAATCCCTACCCAATTCACTTTTAGTTTAGTGGGTTGTGTTGGTACATCTTATATATAAAATTCATTGGTCGGTCTGTTTGTTTGTCTGTCTGGTCATGCATTCGGACACCCCTACACTGAGACATAAGGTGTTTCAGTTGGATCCTTGCTAGGTTTTAGGGGGGTTAGGGTCCCGGTCGGACCTCCCGTTGGTGTATGCTGGGCAGAACTTTGACCTGAGGAGCCTGTTCTGGGCTTTCCACTGGGTGGCTTTGGATGAAAATGTCACAGAGTGGTAACACTGGATCCCAGAAGACATACTAGGGGGTAGAGGTTCCGGTCATACCTCTCGTTGGTGTATGCTGGGCATAACATTGACCCGGGGACACCTGTTCTGGGCCTTCCACTGGATGGATTTGAATGAAAATTTCACAGAAGGGTGGCAATTGGTCTGTAATGCCTAATGGAGTGGTTGGGGTCCCGGTCGGACCTCACAGCGGAGTCACAAGACAGAACTTCAACCCAGGGAGCCTGTTGCTGGCCTTCCACTGGATGGAATTAGACGACATCACATAATTTGGATGAAAACTTCACAGAATGGTAACATTGGATAACAGAAGACATACTAGGGGGTTGAGGTCCCAGTCAGACAACCCGTTGGTGTACACTCGGCAGAACTTTGATCCGGGGAGCCTGTCCTGAGCCTTCCACTGCATGGATTTGGATGACATCACATAATAAAACTTAATAACTTGAAGATTTAAACCCGGGCAACGCCGGGTACTTCAGCTAGTTGTTAATATATGTAACCATTTAAAGTTACTACTTGCTCACTGGTTTGTGGACAGAGCAATGTGCCCACTCCCTCTGCCAGGTTTACCAGTCAGGGTCAACTTAACATCATTGTAGGTCCTGGGCAAAGCAATTCACTGGGACCGCTACCCACTCATTCACGGGAATAAAAATGTAAACAGTCAATAAAATTAAACCTTTGGATTTATTGGTACTTTCAACAAAATCAATGTTTAAACATAAAAAAATTATGTACATGGTACTATTACCTGTGCGATTCAAATATATTACGTGGATCACCCAGATAATTGTTTAGTGTATGCCCAGCATTAAGCTTTACCTTTCAGGCCAGAGTTACATACCCATATTTCCTAATTCCTGATTAGGCCATAATAATGACACTGTGGATGGAAATAGGTCCTACTAGGTTTGCTAGTAATAAGGGTAGTTCTGGTGTAGATTGTGTGCTCCCTATAGGCTAGAGAAGTAATGCACAACTTTTTTTTCTTTTAGTTGGGAGCAGCGGCAGCTACTACCTGTCATTCCGAGGGGGTCTGCTCTCTGCCACTTTGTGCACAAATTAACAAGCAACCCACGCTTCTAGGACCTGCATTGGCTGCAGTCACCTATAAGCCAAATAATAATGCCACTATAGCAGTGGAATGGCTTTTGGTTGGACGCCCGCTCTCATATATTTGTAGTCTAGACTGGCAGTCGCAGGGCAGAAAACACCTCCGCCTGGGACTTCCTGTCCGGTTGTGATCATCAGGGAGCATTTCCAGTGGGAAGTCACTGCCATTGCCAGGCAGCGTGTCATTGGGGTGTAAGATTTTACTGCCACCCTGGGGTACAATACGCCACTGGTTGGGAGTCCAAGGGCCAAATGTAATAGGGTGAGATTTTAGAATATGTGAGAGTTTAACAGTAAACTCTCACACTTTTTTAAACTCGGCCAACAGGGCCGGATTATAGGCGGGGCGGCAGGGGCGATCGTCCTGGGGCCCCCACACATAGAGGGCCCCCACAACTAGTAAAAAAAAAAACACAGAGCACAGCACCTACGCTCCAGTTCTTCTCGACGGCTGCTCACTTGTTCCCCTACAGCAGCCGCCGGGGAGCTTCACTCTGGGTTACGCAGGTGAGCTCTGTCGCGCTGCACAGGACATGCAAAACATACAGCGCCGGCGACCACAGGCACAGAAAAGCTCCGGACACATACTGTGGGTAGCACACCACACACGTGCTGCGAGCAGTGTTGGATGATGGAGCGACCAATGGGCGACGCTCAGGACTCGCTGAGTGTAAGGAAAAGACACTCCGGTCCAGGTGCCAATGCCTCTCTGTTACCGCCGCAGGGGCGTTACAGCAGCAGCCGCCGGGGGAGGGAGGAGACTTGTGGTGCCGCAGCTCTACCCAGCTTCTGGGGCACAATGGCAGATTATCTTTGACCTGATGAGCCGGGGAAACTGCTATGTCCCGGATGATGCCTTTCAGCACAGCAGCTCTTCAGGAGACAGACTCACCTACAAGTGAGTGACCCTGAGTCCTCTGCTCTGTGTAATGTGGGGAGACTGTCTGTCTGCTGAGGAGAGGGTTCAGGCACATTTCTGGGATGGCTACCATTCAGGAGTTGTGGTACCATAAGTCCCAGCATGATCATGATGTGCCAGGGGGTGTGAGAGGAACATACGTCCCAGCATGATGTGAAAGGGGTGTGAGGGGATCATAAGTCCCAGGATGACTTGCAGGAGACCATAAGCCTCAGCTTGATGTGCTGGCTCTGTGATAATACAATACATTATATAGTGTGACACACTAACTTAGAGGTGAAGTATTGAACAGCATTATAGGTTATCCCAACTATCTATATATATATATATATATATATATATATATATATATTAGTTGGGGTCCACCAAGGGACACTAAAATCTATGTTCGCTTTCCCAAAAAATTAGGCTAGGGCCAGCCCTGGTCTCTCGAATATGTCACTTTAATAATGTTATTGATATAGGCCCCGACAAGTTTGTTGCCCAAGGGCCCCCACATTCCTTAATCCGGCCCTGTCGGCCAATGTAATAGAATCCGAGAACATCCAAACTCTCATATTTTTATACTAAAAAGACTCTCACGATTTAAACTCTCCTCCAGATGTTTTCCCATTTTGAAGATAAAACTCCACCAATGTGACAGTTTACTGCTAAACTCTCACATTTTCTATTCTCTCACCCTATTACATTTGGCCCCAAGTGTCAAACTGCTAGTGATCTGGGACAAAAAATACTTCATAAAGGCTTGCATAGCTAGCTTTCTGGGGACCACAAAAACAGATGTCAAGACCATATGGGGGTGTCACCACCCACAGATTGTGCAGTTCAGTTCTGGAGCACTGACTTCCAATTTGTTATAATCTACTATATAAATGCAATACAGGAGAATTTTATTTGGGAGAACTGCAGAACCTGGTGGAGAATACATAATTAACAGTTAAATATTCTGTACTAGTTAACATAGGTGAGGAACAACATTATTTCTATCTGGTGTTTTAATTATTTATACATTTTATTCAGAACGCTACCCACACTGTTATTAAATGAAGTGCCCATAAAGTCTCTACCTGCATTGCTGAAAGACATGGGGGCATGAGTCAGTTCCAGAATTAAATATACTAAATATATATATTTAAGTGGTGAAAATGTGGCAAATGTAGATCACATTGAAGCTTTTTGTGAAGTTAAAGTAGTATATAACTAAGATATATTAATATAGCAATATAAGCAATGCAACATGTAGCAAATTGCAATAGACAGACATTACAGTTAACTAAATATTGTGCTGTGTTTATAGAGTTATAGTATAATTAAAAGCAGATGCACAATTTAAATTTTTCAGTGTGTTCCCATTAGATGCACAATTTAACAAATATAACTCAAAGGGGCTAATGCAGAGTTGAACATTGTAATTACTCCCGCATTGCGTGCAGCAAACTATGGGCCTGATTCAGAGACGGACACTAATGCGATCGCAACTGCGTTTCCGTACTCAACGCAGTTGCAAAAATATGCTAATGTTAGCAAAGATCACCCAAGCATAAAGACGCCCACTGCTGCCTTCTCACCTGCATGCCACTACTACGCATACCTACATAAACATCGGTAACATCGAAGTTCATCAGCGGCCATTTTATCCTTGCAGCAGGTCTGACCTGCCGCAGGCCAGGGAGCTCTTCCGCCACGCAGAGCTGCGTATGCAATTGTAGTGGCTAATTTATGCATGCCCACGTAACAGCGTTCAAATGGTCATGGAACGCCTGCTTTTCGCTAACCACCCCCTGTCAACACCCCCAAACGGACACTTCCTGTCAATCAATCTGCAATGGACCTCCGTAGTCTGCATGAACGCCCTGCTGCATACGAATGCGAAATGGCAAACAATCACTCGATCTGCGTGCCATTTGCAGTTGCGTTCATCTCTGAATCAGGCCCTAAATGTGTATATACAAATACAGTGTTGTACATTGTAATTACTCCCGCATTGCATGCACAGAACTAAATGTGTACATAACCGCATGCAGAGTTGTACATTGTAATTACTCCCGCATTGCATGCACAGAACTAAATGTGTATTAACCTGCATGCAGAGTTGTACATTGTAATTACTCCCGCATTGTGTGCACAGAACTAAATGTGTATTACTAACCCGCATGCAGAGTTGTACATTGTAATTACTCCCGCATTGTGTGCACAGAACTAAATGTGTATTACTAACCCGCATGCAGAGTTGTACATTGTAATTCCTCCCGCATTGCCTGCACAGAACTAAATGTGTATTACTAACCCGCATGCAGAGTTGTACATTGTAATTACTCCCGCATTGTGTGCACAGAACTAAGGGCCTCATTCAGACCCACTCGCAAGCGGCTGTCCGCTCGCAAGTGGGTCGATGGTGTGCGCATGCGCCAGACGCGACGAGCGAAGGACTTTCCTTCGCTCGTTGTGTCTGATCAAAGGGGGCGTGCTGTCGATGTTGATTGACAGCACGCCCCCTTTGGTGGGCGTGCCGGGGGCGTGCCTGCCAGACGGAGGCGTTCCCAAGGGAACGCCTACCGTCAGAAGCCGGCCCCACTGACATCACTAGTGATGTCAGTGGGAGTGATTTTGGCTCTTATAGAGCCAAAATCACTCCAGGGCTTGTGGTCGAAAAACCCGACCACAGGCTTCTGGTCGCACTGGCGATGGTCGCGATGGTCAAGACCATCGCGACCATCATCCTGCACGCTAGTATGAGCTGTGGGTGGTGACCCACAGCTATACGAGCTTCCAGGAGGACGCTCCATTTTTATGGAGGACGGCCCTCATTCAGAGCGAGCGCTCTGCTCAGAGCGTCCGGCTCTGAATGAGGGCCTAAATGTGTATTACTAACCTGCATGCAGAGTTGTACATTGTAATTACTCCCGCATTGCCTGCACAGAACTAAATGTGTATTACTAACCCGCATGCAGAGTTGTACATTGTAATTACTCCCGCATTGTGTGCACAGAACTAAATGTGTATTACTAACCCGCATGCAGAGTTGTACATTGTAATTACTCCCGCATTGTGTGCACAGAACTAAATGTGTATTACTAACCCGCATGCAGATTTGTACATTGTAATTACTCCCGCATTGTGTGCACAGAACTAAATGTGTATTACTATCCCGCATGCAGAGTTGTACATTGTAATTACTCCCGCATTGTGTGCACAGAACTAAATGTGTACTAACCCGCATGCAGAGTTGTACATTGTAATTACTCCCGCATTGTGTGCACAGAACTAAATGTGTATTACTAACCCGCATGCAGAGTTGTACATTGTAATTACTCCCGCATTGCCTGCACAGAACTAAATGTGTATTACTAACCCGCATGCAGAGTTGTACATTGTAATTACTCCCGCATTGCGTGCACAGAACTAAGGGCCTGATTCAGACCCACTCGCAAGCGGCTGTCCGCTCGCAAGTGGGTCGATGTTGTGCACTGCGCATGCGCACGACGGTGGGAGCTCCGTCGTGCGCATGCGCCAGACGCGACGAGCGAAGGACTTTCCTTCGCTCGTTGTGTCTGATCAAAGGGGGCGTGCTGTCGATGTTGATTGACAGCACGCCCCCTTTGGTGGGCGTGCCGGGGGTGTGCCTCCCTGACGGGGGCGTTCCCAAGGGAACGCATACCGTCAGAAGCCGGCCCATTGACATCACTAGTGATATCAGTGGGAGTGATTTTGGCTCTGATAGAGCCAAAATCACTCCGGGCCTTGCGGTTGAAAAACTCAACCGCAGGCTCCGGCTCGCAGTGGCGATGATCGCGATGGTCAAGACCATCGCGGCCATCAAACTGCACGCTCGTATAGGCTGTGGGTGGTGACCCACAGCTATACGAGCGTCCAGGAGGACACTCCATAATTATGGAGGGCGGCCCTCATTCAGAGCGTGCGCTCTGCTCAGAGCGTACGGCTCTGAATGAGGGCCTAAATGTGTACATAACCGCATGCAGAGTTGTACATTGTAATTACTCCCGCATTGCCTGCACAGAACTAAATGTGTACTAACCCGCATGCAGAGTTGTACATTGTAATTACTCCCGCATTGTGTGCACAGAACTAAATGTGTATTACTAACCCGCATGCAGAGTTGTACATTGTAATTACTCCCGCATTGCCTGCACAGAACTAAATGTGTATTACTAACCCGCATGCAGAGTTGTACATTGTAATTACTCCCGCATTGTGTGCACAGAACTAAATGTGTATTACTAACCTGCATGCAGAGTTGTACATTGTAATTACTCCCGCATTGTGTGCACAGAACTAAATGTGTATTACTAACCCGCATGCAGAGTTGTACATTGTAATTACTCCCGCATTGTGTGCACAGAACTAAATGTGTATTACTAACCCGCATGCAGAGTTGTACATTGTAATTACTCCCGCATTGTGTGCACAGAACTAAATGTGTACTAACCCGCATGCAGAGTTGTACATTGTAATTACTCCCGCATTGTGTGCACAGAACTAAATGTGTATTACTAACCCGCATGCAGAGCTGTACATTGTAATTACTCCCGCATTGTGTGCACAGAACTAAATGTGTACTAACCTGCATGCAGAGTTGTACATTGTAATTACTCCCGCATTGTGTGCACAGAACTAAATGTGTATTACTAACCCGCATGCAGAGTTGTACATTGTAATTACTCCCGCATTGTGTGCACAGAACTAAATGTGTATTACTAACCCGCATGCAGAGTTGTACATTGTAATTACTCCCGCATTGCGTGCACAGAACTAAATGTGTATTACTAACCTGCATGCAGAGTTGTGCATTGTAATTACTCCCGCATTGCGTGCACAGAACTAAATGTGTACTAACCTGCATGCAGAGTTGTGCATTGTAATTACTCCCGCATTGCGTGCACAGAACTAAATGTGAACTAACCCGCATGCAGAGTTGTACATTGTAATTACTCCCTCATTGCCTGCACAGAACTAAATGTGTACATACCAGCATGCAGAGTTGTACATTGTAATTACTCCCGCATTGCGTGCGCAGAACTAAATGTGTACTAACCTGCATGCAGAGTTGTACATTGTAATTACTCCCGCATTGCCTGCACAGAACTAAATGTGTACATAACCCGCATGCAGAGTTGTACATTGTAATTACTCCCGCATTGCGTGCGCATAACTAAATGTGTACTAACCCGCATGCAGAGTTGTACATTGTAATTACTCCCGCATTGCCTACACAGAACTAAATGTGTACATAACCCGCATGCAGAGTTGTACATTGTAATTACTCCCGCATTGCCTACACAGAACTAAATGAAAATGGCCATGTGCCCCTCCGCATAGCAAAGAAATTCCATAAAATTGTGCCCACTTCTCCTCTTTATCTTGTTTAATTAACCTCATTAACTGAAACCTCATTCTTCTGTTGCTCTGCAAAAGTACAGTACTGTTCCTTACTTCACTAGAACCATCTTCACTTTGACCTACTCATCTCCCCACCCCATGGCCTGTGCAAATGTCTGACCTCAGCAAATGCTGCCTCCTTTCTCTGTAAATCTGTGCACATTGGAGCTGATTCTGTGCTGTGCCTGACTATATTTTTGGAGAAAAAGTTCTAATCATCCTTCTTATTTAACATATAGAGTAGTGAAAGGGGATGTGAAGTTATTGCCCCGAGGATGTAGTCACAATAGATAAAATTAGATTAAACTGATGGATTTTGTTGTTACATGAGGAAGAAAACTAGATGCATGCTGTTTTTCTATTTTATGTAATGGTTGAGAAAAGTAGAAGTAACAAGTTCAGACAACAAAAAGCCTGAGGATCCTTGATTATCAGATAACATATCTCCAAGGAAAATCATTGCTACTGGGTTGCAGTGTTAGTGGTAGCTATGGGTATGGCCTCACATGTTGCCAGATCTTGTGTAGCAACCATCCATGTTGCTCTAGAACCTTGGTGTCTTCTGTGGTTCTTAGTCCGACCAGTGCCATGGCACAGGGCAGCGCGGGGCAGGGGGCGCTGTTTGGGCCTGTCAATTTTCTGTTCATTATCATTCTCACTTGTAGCTTCCTCTTATTTTATCCTCAGCATCTCCTGGCCTCTCCTATCTCTTCCCTGGTCCTTCCCCATGAGGTCATGGCCCTTTTTTGGATGCGCTATCTTAAGTCCCTATTTGAAAAATGATGGGGGGGGCGCCAATGCTGTTTCTGGCACAGGGCACCAAAAAGTCTAGTTAGGGCTCTGGTAGCAGGTACTAAGTTCCTGGACCCTGACTTCTTTAAGGGGCCTGGCAGGGTCATGGGTCAGCTAAGTAGGGGGGAGAATGTCCATCTCCTTGGCATAAGCTTCTGCAGCACAGTGGCACTCATAGTAATTTTAATTCATTTAATCTTGGGCGGATGTAGCTATGCCACCAGGCTTTGGCCATGCCTCTCCCATCACCCGTCATTGCTATCTATGACCTTGCTGTGCTGTACACGGTTAGCAGTGAACTTTGGGGCCTATGGACCTGATTCAGACCCGCTCGCTAAGTCGCGCTCGCTCGCTGTGAGCGATTTTCGCCCATCTGCGCATGCGTATAAATCGCATCTTGCGTGCGGGCCTGAATAAGTTCCTATGTACCATATGCACCAAGGAGCTCATTCAGACCCGCTCGCAAGATGCGAATGCTCGCTGGCAAAAAGGGGCCGGATATTTAAATTAAGCGCTCGCACTGCTTTGCGTAAGGACGCCCTCTATGTCTTAGCGAGCTACGGCAATGAGCACTCGCTAGTGTATAAAGATGCCCCTTTGTCACTCGCAACACACGTCATCTCTGGGAATTGTAGGATTAATTGGTAACATCGAAAGCCATCGGAGATGCTCGCAGCCCTTGAGGTTGCATTTCCCCGTGGCAGGCACTGCGATCAGTGTGGGCTGAAATACAGGATGGAAAAAAGGAAACAGAAATGTCCTCTTTGTTGGCGCACTTACTAGAATATTTATTAAAAATGTACTTTTATTATTCATGTTAAAAATGGTATGTAATCTCTCCAGTGAAATATTGGGTACAGATACAAATGTAATAAAAATTATTATATAATATTAAATTGTTTTAATATTATATAATAATTTTTATTACATTTGTATCTGTACCCAATATTTCACTGGAGAGATTACATACCATTTTTAACATGAATAATAAAAGTTAATTTTTAATAAATATTCTAGTACGTGCGCCAAAAAAGAGGACATTTCTGTTTCCTTTTTTCTAT
The DNA here is from genome assembly GCA_031769625.1 of Taudactylus pleione. Taxonomy (NCBI): domain Eukaryota; kingdom Metazoa; phylum Chordata; class Amphibia; order Anura; family Myobatrachidae; genus Taudactylus; species Taudactylus pleione. Next base: position 9,421,417 of record JAUIMM010000249.1, read on the forward strand.
CCTGTAAGATTATTATTGTCCTTGGCAGCACGCCCCAGGACTTTACAAATATTTAGATTTACAATTTCTTATTATTGGGGTTGTCATTTGTATACCTTCACAACTAATTATTCACTGGTGCAGAAGTCTGTCCCGATTCCCCTTTTCCCTATTATAACACGGGCTGAAATACATGCAGGTGACATGCACAATGATGCTACTTTTCTAATTATGCATGCCCTTTTAAAGCCGTTTTGGCGGCCTGACATGCCTGCGTTCGCACATCCACTCCCCTGTTCACAAGCACCTTCCCCTGTTACCACCCACAAACGGCACTATCTGTCACTCAAAATAGCGACTTGATAGTGGCTTACGGGCAACCAAAATCAGATCGCAAATACTGGCTTGCGCACGCGCACTGCGATTTATACGCTTGCGCAGACGGGCAAAAATCGCTCACAGCAAGCGAGCGTAAATTAGCGAGCGGGTCTGAATCAGGTCCCAAGCTCATTATGCATGTTTTTCAAATATTTAAGTGTCCTAATTATGTATGATCTGGTCAACGCAGGAGAAATGCAAATATCTCCAACCTTAGTGCTGCACATTAGTCCATGTTACAACGGCCCCGATTTATCAACGAGTGATATTCTTGTTATCACTCGTTACTAATCTGAAATGGTGCTCCTACCAATCAGCTCCTATTTTTTCAAACACATGACAGTTAGGAGCTGATTGGTTGGAGCACCATTTAAGATTAGTAACGAGCGATAACAAGAATATCACTCGTTACTAAATCTGGGCCAAGGTCCCTTAATAGTTTTTTATACAAAGTGGATGGAGATAAAGTTCTAACTAATCAGCTCCTGTCACTTTACGTGGCGTGTTTGAAAAATAACAGGAGCTGATTGGTTGGTACTTGATCTCTGTCCATTTATCTCTCCCCAAGGCTTAGTACATAGACCCATCTATCCCTCTTCACAGAACTGCTTCAACTCATGGATGTTAGTGGGCAGTCTTGAATAAATATCTCACTTCAGGCCCTGCCACACCATTTCTGGGATGTAGCTATGTAGTTATATACAATGGAGCAAGGTCTGGACTTTGTCATTCCAAAATACTACATTTCTTCTGCTTCAACCATCTTTTGTACACTGACTTGAGAGTGTTTGGGTCACTGTCTTGCAGCAAGACACACCTTCTGTTGACTTTTAGAGATGGAAATGGAAGATTCTCCTTTAGAATTTGCTGGTACAACACAGAATACATATGGGCCTCAATTATCAACAAGTGATATTCTTGTTATCACTCGTTATTAATCATAAATGGTGCACCAACCAATCAGCTTCTGTCATTTTTCAAAAACATGACAGTAAGGAGTTGATTGGTTGGAGCACCATTTAAGATTTGTAACGAGTGATAACAAGAATATCACTCATTGATAAATGAGGCCCATAGTTATATCAATGAGTATTCCTCGTCCCATGGCAGCAAAACCGCTTTAAACCATGATACTGCCACCACAGTGTTTTATGGTACGGATAAGGTTTTTAATATTGGAGAGTGCTTGGTTTTGTCTAGCATTTCTCTATTCAGCCAAAGTATTCTACTTTATACTGCTTTTTCCACACACATTCTTCCAGCAGTCTTCTGGTTCATACAGTTGGTTTCTAGCAAACATTAAATGGGCATCAATGTATCTTCTTTGAGAGTAGCGACTTCCTCCTGGTATCGTCCTCTGCACACTAATCTTGTTCAGCACGTGCTTGATGGTGGTTTCATGAGCACTGGCGCTAACCAGTGCAAGAGAGACCAGAAGATCCTTTGATGTTAACCTGTGATTCTTGGTGATGTCCTGGATATTATGTCTTGCTCTTATGGTGCATACACACGGTCAGATTTTTCCTTCAGATATGAACGATAACGATTTAAAAATCGTTCAGTCGTTCATGTCTGAAGGAAAATCGTTCATATCTGACATGCCTGAACGATGGACGATCAACGATGCGCGTTCCCGATGGTCAGATAACGATTTTTGACATCTGATGTGCTTGCAGTCAGACTTGGACGATTCCATTCACTTTAATGCAGTCAAAAATCGTTCAATCGTTCAAATCGTTCAAAACTTTGGTAAAATCGTTCAAATCGTTTAATCGTTCAAATCGTTCAAAACTTTGGTAAAATCGTTCAAATCGTTTAATCGTTCATCTGACAAATCTGACAAGTCTGACAAATCTGACCGTGTGTACGCTCCATTATGGAGCATACACACGGTCAGATTTGTCAGACTTGTCAGATTTGTCAGATGAACGATTGAACGATTTGAACGATTTGAACGATTGAACGATTTTTGACTGCATTAAAATGAATGGAATCGTCCAAGTCTGACTGCAAACACATCAGATGTCAGAAATCGTTATCTGACAAACGGGAACGCGCATCGTTGATCGTCCATCGTTCAGGCATGTCAGATATGAACGATTTTCCTTCAGATATGAACGATTGAACGATTTTTAAATCGTTATCGTTCATATCTGAAGGAAAAATCTGATCGTGTGTATGCACCATAATTTTGTAGCAAGACCACTCCCAGTGAGAGTAGCAGTGGTGATATATTTTCTCCATTTGTGTATGATCTGACAGATAAAATTGTGAAGGCCAATGGCCCTCATTCAGAGCCGCTCGTTAGCGGCAGTACGCTCGTTCCGAGCGATGTTTGCACATCTGCGCATGCGTACGGTTTTTAGTACGCATGCGCGAACCAGTCAGTGCGGCCGAAAATCATTTGTACGCAATATAGCGAGTGCCTGCTATTTTGAGTGACAGAATGAGGCATATGTGGGTGGTAACAGGGGATGGTGCTTGAAAATGGGGAGTGGAGATCCGAACGCAGGCGTGCTTAAAGGTCAAAACGGGCGTTTTATGGGTGTGTATATTTAAAACAGCAGCGTCATTGACCACGTCACTGGGTTATTTTATAGCCAGAACTGCTCGCAAATTTGTGGTAGCAAACACCAACCACAAGAATAGCGAGCAGTTCATACGCTGGTCGATGTACTCGATTAATCTAATAAATAGCGGACATGACGTAGGATGCGAGCGGCCAGGGGGCGTTTTTAACAAATAAACGAGCGTATGTTTTGCTCGCTCGTTCAGACTTAGAGGTGTGAACAGACTACAATGTGCGTACGGATCATTTGAATAGCCACCCCTTGTTTTTAAACGAACGACCGCAAATAGCGAACGGCTCTGAATGAGGGCCAAAGTCTCTGTAAATCGTTTGTAATCTATTCCAGCCCAAACAGCATCAACAACTCTTTTACAGACAACTGATTGTCATCCCATTGATTGACACTCCCGATTCTAATCATCCCCTTAACTGAACCGATAATCCTAGAGGTTCACATACTTTTTTAAAAATATATCCTTTCGTATGATGATTTATTGTGTTCTCTTGTCTTGGTGTTACTTAAATGATCTGAACACTTTTAAGGTCTTATTTATGCAGAACTTTGAAATTGTTCTCAAACTATCTAGCACCACTGTACATAGGTAAAGCTGGGTACACACCAGGACAACGGATTGGCCATCCGACCGATCCGCCGTCCTATCTGACAATTGGTATGTGCATACACACTTATCAATCGTCGGCCCGATATGTCATGACTGACATCACAACTGGGCGAGCATTTATATCTGCACACCCAGTTGAGCTGTCAGGCACTGGCGGCCTCTGCAGCAAGTGTAAAGGCAGTGGGCTGACCGCCCGTACACACAGCACTATGCACAAATATATCTGCAGGTATATTGGTATACACTGGCCGATGCATACATGATATATCGGCCGTTCAATTGAACGCCCGATATATCGGCCAGTGTGTACCCAGCATAAGTGTTGGCTGTAAGGTGTTTGGAATTTCTTCATAATGTAATTTTTTAAACATCTGTTTATGTCCTTGCTTGAGCATACTTACATAATTAATTTGCATTTATATATTTAAAAGTTGATTCTACATAATGTGGTGGAGATTTTTGGTATGGATATTTAGGTACATTTATTTCTTAACAGTTATTTATAACGACATACTGCCTACATATTACATAGCACTCTACATAGAATTTGAATCATTCACATCAGTCCATGTCTCATCGGAGCTTACAGTCTATTTTCTCTGACATATAGATACACATAAAAACACACACAGATTTAGGGTAGATATACACCTGGACGATATGGTGACCCAGCAACACAGCGATGTAAGTACAATACAAATCGCCATACACACTACACGTTCTGCTGAAGGACGACTAGATATAGGGGCCTATTCATCATACCTAAACTTTCTCTAGAGGTAATTAGGTTTAGAGCTCGCATGGAGTTCTACCTAATTACCAGAAGAATTCATCATTCCTGCTCTCCAAAACTATCTATTTCGAAAAGCTGTCATTTTTGCGATGACAACTTTCCAGGAAATAGACAGTTATCCCTCTCTACACTAACTTACCGCAGCTGGAATCTGTGCTGCGCATGCACTGTTACATTCGTAAAGCCAGCGCATGCGCAGCACTGCCTACAGCGGCGGTAATTTTGTGTGTGTGTCCCCTGCCCCCTACGCTCACCTCCCCCCCGTCCTGCACTTACCTGCTCGCGCAGCAGCCTCTGGCTCCGTCTGCTATGCTGTCATGTGGTCTCCCAGCAAAACACAGTACTGTTTAGGAAAAAAAAAATATTTTTTTTTCTAAACTTTATTGTGCTCTGCTGGGAGAACACATGACAGCATAGGAGATGGAGCCAGAGGAGAGGTCAGAGCGATGGAGGAAGACGCCGGGGGACATGCCCAGCTGACACAGGTGTTACCTATTATACGCCACCTCACAGGGGCGGATAGTAACACCATCAAATTCCGCAAACACATAATTTTCGGAATTTGATGAATAGCATAATATCCATATCCCCATACTAATATATGGGGAATGTGGAAATTAACGCTGGGGGACTTAGCAAGGAGATATCAGTGATATCTCCTTTGTTAAGTCTCTACATGAATACTAAAATAACGTTAATTAAGGAAAATGTCCTTAAAAATTTTATTTTAGTGTTGATGAATAGGCCCCTAAATTACATACTTAATGTAACAACACTGCATTGTCTGTGGCATCATACCGTCTGATGTGCATCAGACAGGATGATGCAACCACCAAAATTCATAAAACAATGAATTGGGTCAATTTGGTCAGACACACTATACGTTGGTCGTTGCGATCCGTCACTGATTGATAGATCGCCCAATATATCATATAGTGTGTACTCAGCTTTAGTTTTGTCAGAAGACTTCCCTGTGTAGGGAGGTTATGCAAAAACTAAAGCACCCGGAGGAAACTCCCACAAACAGGGAGAACATTCAAACAGGGAGAACCCTGGTTGGAATAGACATAACAGGTACTGTTCAATAGTATTTTGTCTTTCTTTCCAGAGTGAGATTACACATTAATAGCTGTTAAAAGACCAACAAATGAAAAAATTATAAAGGTAAAAGATGAACAATTTAAAATCTAGTAACCTTGCAAAATATTCAAAAACATCTTGTACAAATGCTGCTATTTCTTTCAGCAACCAGGCAACTATAAGAGACAACAAATAATTACAGTAAGTTAGGAGATTGAGAGGCAAAGGGGGCTATCAGAGCCTTGTCTGCATTTTCCAGCAATTCAGTGATTGATCATTGTAAATGCATGTTATAAATTATTACAGTAACATGCAGAGGGCCTGATTTAGTGGTGCGACCATTGGTATGTCTTTGTACGCGAGTGACGGATTTGAGATGGCACTAGTGGGTGTCTCAGTACAATTCCTGTGGCTGCGTGATTTACATAGTTTTGCACGACTTCTGCGTACAGAGGGCCTGATTCAGACCCAGTCGCAAGCACTGAGCGCTCGCAACTGGGTCGATATTTGCCCACTGGGCATGCGCACGACGGAGCCGGCTCCGTCATGCGCATGCGCGAGACCCGGCTAGCGATGGGTGCTCCGTCGCTCCGGATCTCGCACCAAAGGGGACGAGCTGTCGATGGTGATTGACAGCTTGCCCTGTTTGGTAGGCGTGGCCGGGGGATGGCTTCACAATGGAGGCGTTCCTAAGCAAATGCCTGTCGTTTGTGGGCGGCCCCACTGACATCACAAGTGATGTCAGTGGGAGAGCTTCCGGCTCTATTAGAGCCAGAAGTTCTCTGGGGCTTGCAGCCACAAGACCCTACCACAAGGGTCTCGTCGCAAGCCCGATGGTCGCTATAGCTGTGGGTGGTCACCCACAGCTATGCGAGCGGCCAGGAGGCCGTACAAAAAAAAAAAACGCCCAGATTCAGAGCGTCCGGCTCTGAATCAGGGCCAGAATCCCAGCCACAATGGGTTTTGCATGCACTATTATTGGTGCTTTTATTGTGCCAGTTGGTGATTCATAAATAGAAATTTTAAATTAGATATATATTTTTTTTTTATAGTTTCTCTTGATAATTCTTGCCAGCATACAGTATGTATCAGGGGCGTATCTATAATGGGTACAGGGTGTGCGGGGACCAGGGGCCACTGGTTCCAAGGAGGCCCCGCACCACACACCATGCACCCATAGAATTACTTACCTCTCCGGAGTCCCACGTCGGCGCGGGGGTCCAGCACTGTAAAAATGACTGGAAAATGCCCGCCACGGCCATATTCCCGTCGTATGCGCAGTATTCCCGGTGACTAATGCATCCTCTATAGACTCTGAGCGCACTGTAGTGCCCAGAGTCTATAACTCCGGCGGTGGCCGAGCACAGCTCAGTGCACTGCTGGTCGCCGGACAGAGAGGAGAGGGCCCGTGTTGGAGACTGCACACGGGCCCTCTCCTCTCTAGAAACGCCCCTGGTATGTATTCATAGACCTTAGAACCAAGCAAGGTCTAATAAATTAAGACTTGAGAATCGTATGAAGCTTTGCAGAGAATGTTCATGTTGTGTGGGAGGCTTAAGTGGCATGTGGGTGTTTTGAATGGCATGTGAGAGAACTTTGTGTCAAGCAGGAGTGTGAAGATATTGATGGCGGGGACTTGGGTGAACTAGAGGGTTCAAAGGGCATGTAGAAGGTCTAGGGGCATAATGTAACAAGCAAAGTAGTAATGCTAATGAAATCTTGAGGCTGTTTCTTTATTACTTAGAAGTAGAACAGTGCCTGTAACCATGAACACATATCCCCACCAATTGCTACATCTATAAATAAATGTTAGATAGTGAAATCCTTTGGCAGGTTCCATATGTACTGTCAGGAATCAGGGTTTTGTTTGTGTCGTCACAGGGACTGGGACCACTGGGTGGTATTGATGGAGTTGATGGATGACTGTCTATGTGGTGCTTAAACTGTAGAGTGAATAGGAAAGTCGTTTATTAGAATGACCGGACTGGAATCGTAAGATGACAGAACTGGGACCGATATTGAAGCTGGACTGGAACTGGAAGATGACCGGACTGGGACCATAATCCTAGCAAATTAGGAACACAGGAGTAACAAGGAATAACTAACTTGCAGAGAAAATCCAGCAGTACTAGGTAACAAGGATTACAGGAACAAGGAAGTCACGAATGTGACTTATTGACCTGGCAATATGCAGGTGAATTGGAAGGGTTAAAATCGGCTGTACTGGGAGTGGATAGGGTGCAGAGATGTGGGGTTATTGCATGAACCAGATTGGTGAAGGAATGATCACATGACCAGAGTCAAGATGGCTGCGCCCATACTGTTGGGCCTAACCACACAGTCTAACTGGAACCAGAGGCAATGCAGGGAATGACATGCACAGGGATATCCAGGAGACATGGCATGCACAGAGGATGCCACATGAGCAAGGTAATCTGCTCCAAAGGAGTGGAACGTGACATGTACCATCTGTTTCATGACATTGTATTTCATTTATTTGTATCATGATCCCCTCAATTAAGTGTTGTATAATGTCTTGGAACTTTTTATTAAAATATAATAATGGTAATAAATTACTAATAATCACAGTAATGTGTGGCCACTTTAAGATTAATGGGCTGCAACTATGACCTCTTGAAGTGTATCCGGGTTTCCATCACTTTATGTCGTACAAACATATCCTTTCATATTGAACAAAGAGCAGCCAAAATGATGACATTTATAAAATTAATTATTTAAAGAGAATGTTACATGAAATACATAGATTGGTAGAATTCAGTGCCAGATTAAGGTCCACATTGGCCTGGAGCTGAAATTTAAAAGGGCCTATTGTGTGGTGCCGCATAGGGGTGTGACTAGTGATGTAGTGGGTCATGACTAGTGCTGTGGGGTGTGGTCTGCACAGGGAGTGTGGCCTGCATCATGGGATGTGGCTAGCCCCTTCTCTCAATAACCTCAGTTGTACCCCACACTCTGCTTACATCAACAGTGTGATGTGAAAGTCTACAAACAAAAGGAGATACCCCTTGTGACAAAAAAAAAATGGCACTTAGTGATCACATGAATTTGAAACCTCCCTACTAAAGGGCCTGGTGGAACTGTGACTGTGCAGACTAATCATCTCTCTGCAGCTTCCGACAAGTCACATCTCTGTCTGGCAGACAACTTAAGTTTATTGACATAAAGGTCTCACATATCACCACAAAAGGGATGTTTATGATAAATAGGCCCCACATTGTTAAAGGGAAAGTTAAGCATATTGGGTTACTAGTCATTTTTTTTCTGTAATACATAGCAAGAAGCATCACAAAGAACAGTCTGATATTTCAGACTACAATCCACTGTCTAAAATTGAGAGAAAGGCTCCTTAAATGCTTCTCTATTCTGATAAATATTGTCAGCCTTAGGGCTCTATTTATTAACATTATTTTTACTAAAATAAAGTGAAAAAGGATGTTTTCACACCCTTTTCACATTATTTTAGTATCACCTATAGTTACTACAGGGCAATTGGAGTAGAATTCGCAAAATTCTACTCCAACCCCTAAGTATCACTTATGTTTAGTAAGCAGATCGCATTTCCCATAATTGTAATGGGAAATGTGATCCGACCAGAGTTACTAAAAATAAATTGTAAATAAATACCGGAGAAAGCCCTGTGATAATAACGCCACCTGGAGGGTGATAATAACACCACCTGGAGCAGGAGTCCAGTAACCGGGTCTCCCCCGGTTACTGGACTCCTGCTCTGCTCTAACGGGGAGAGCAGAGCCGGGAGTCTGCCCCAGTAATCAGCTGTGTGGTCTAAACAGACCACACGCTGATTCACTGTAAAAAAAAAAAAAATACTTACCTGACTCCAGGGACCGGGTGATGTCCTCCCTCCGGTCAGCTAGTCTCCCATGCTGCACTGTGGCCCAGTCATCAGGTGATTGGGTCGCAGTGCAGTGTGGGATATCACCTGACCGGAGACATGGAAGACATCACCGGAACCCGGATCATGCAGGTATGTGTAATTTAGGGAGAGGGGGGGGTCGCGGGGGGTGCGATCACGGGGGACAGGGCTTAACGACGGGGGTGCACCCGGGGGGTAGCAGCAACGGTCGGTCGGAGCATACGCGGGGCACTAGTCACAGTATTTTTTTGCGACAATACCGTGACTAGTGTGAGGAGGGGATTCGCAGGGACAGAGCTTTATCGCAAGCTCTGTCCCTGCAAGGGATTTGTAGTAAATCCCTGTGATATTGCCTAGATAATATCATACTACAATCTGCATTACAAATGCGGATTGTAGTAAATAGAGCCCTAAGAACCCTATTGTTGTCTTCTGACATACCATGGAAACTATTAAAAGAAAAAAACCTCCAGACATGGAAGACATGTCTGGAGGAAGATGGAAAAACCAAGGAAAACAGACCAAAAAAGCAGGGACATGCAGAGGAAAGAAGGCAGGCCAGGCAAATCCAGCCAAGAGAGAGGTGAGAATAAACAACGCATTTGTAGCAGGTGTACAGAGAGGCTGGGACAGGTTTCCTGGATTTCTAAAAAAAAAAAGAGATCAGTTTATAAGAGCATGCAGCAGATATCCCAGATTTTGGCCAGTGAGACATACTTGCCGACTATCTGGCTGCTCCTTCCGGGAGGTAGCAGCCAGATTGGCAGAACAAGGGGCGTGGCCGGCAAAAGGGGGCATGGCTGGATGGGCTGAGGTCGTTTTGCGGGTGTGACAGGGGGCGGGGCCACGCGATCACGTCATTTTGGCCCCGCCCCTGCTACACAATGCCAAAAAAACATTGTGAAGCAGGAGGCAGGGCCAAAATGATGCGATTCATTGTGATAGGTGGGAGGCTTGCTGCCTTTCCGGGGGGGGGGGAGCTGCACCCATTTATCGGGAGGCTCCTGCCTGAATCGGGAGGGTAGGCAACCCTGCAGTGAGACACAGGAGAGACTTTGATGTTGCTGAAGATCCAGGTGAAGGATGCAGTCATTGGGCAAGCCATACAAACCTTTCAAAAAAAGAGATGACCAAAAAGAAATCAGGCAAAGCAGCTGCACAGAGACGCTGGGACAGGTTTGCTGGATTTGTAAAAAAGAAGAAAAATCAATTCATAAAGGCATTTAGCAGAAGCCAACCAAGCATCCCACCGGTTCAGCAAACTGCAGAAGAGAGATGCACTATGCCCACTAGCCACCAAAGCACAGACACTGTACCTTTAACAGTTTACTTTCCACTCACTACTTGGAAAAGGAGGTTATGGCACAGTGATGCTGGCAACAGATTCTATTCGTAGGGAAAGAGTGGCAGTGAAAATCTTAAAGAGAGCATTCATTAAAATCTTAAAGAAGAGAGCAATAATAGAACATGAGAACAGTTTGGTTGAGTGTCGGGTACTTGAAATGTCACATGAGAGCATTTTTATGATCCATGGTTATGCAGCCTTCCACACAGAGAGCTATATATGCAGTGTAATGGAACTGGCTGGCAAAGGGGATCTGTTCGATTTTGTGAAAAAGACCTCATTGATGGACCTAACTACAATAACATTTATAGCTGCTGTGCTAGTTTGTGGATTGCAGTTCATGCATTCAAGAGGAATTATTCACTGAGATCTAAACTTTGAGAACATTTTGCTAACAACAGAGGGTCATGTTAAGATCACAGACTTTGGTCTGGCCCTAATGGATGCATATGGAGAAACCAATGCCAAAGTACTTGGTGGGACCAATGGCTATAATGCTCCAGAAATTATAACTTGCCAGCCATACAGTGCTGGCGTGGATTGGTTCGCATTTGGTGTTATTTTATATCTACTCACCCTACGCAAGTACCCTTTTAATGGTAAGTCAGCATCAGTGGTAAACACAATGATCCTTACTGAAGAACCAACGTATTCAGGGCTTACTGATCCTGTAACAAAGTACATTATAACAAAGCTCCTGTGTAAGGTACAGTCTCTCCGGCTTGGATTAAATGGCAATGTATGAGAACATCCCTTCTTCTTTTCAATTAACTGGGTAGCAATAGAGACTGGAAAAACAGCATCCTCAGTTACACTGCACACGGACTCCATGGATCTAGAAGGTGTGAAACTTATCACAATGTGCCAATGGAAGCAGATAATACTGTCATCAGACAAAGACCTGGACTAACAAAAAGTCGAAAAAATCTGCAGTCTTAAAAACATCTTGTTCCTGCTGTGTCTGTAGCCTATCCTGACCATGTCCCTGGAGAAGCACTGTCTGTTTCCTTCCCCGACCTCGGCTACGTCCCTGGAGATACACTTTCTGCTGCCTGCCCTGGCCTCGGCTATGTCCCTGGAGATGCACTGTCTGCCGCCTGCCCTGATCTCAACTGCGTACCAGGAGATGCACTGTCTACCGCCTGCTCTGACCTCAGCTGCATCCACAGGAGATGCACTGCCTGCCGCCTGCCCCTCCCTCGGCTATGTCTCAGGAGATGCACTGTCTGCCACCTGCTTCGACATCGGCTACGTCCCAGGAGATGCACTGTCTGCCTCCTGTCCCGACCTCATCTATGTCCCTGGAGATGCACTGTCTGCCTCCTGCCTGACCTTGTCTATGTACCTGGAGATGCACTGTCTGCTGCGTGCCCCGACCTCAGCTATCTCTCAGGAGATGCACTGTCTACCACCTGCCCCAACCTCGGCTACGTTCCAGGAGATGCAGTCTGCCGCCTGCTCCGACATCAGCTACATCCCTGGAGATGCACTCTCTGTGCCTGCCCCGACCTCATCTATGTCCCTGGAGATGCACTGTCTGCCTCTTGCCCGACCTTGTCTTTGTCCCTGGAGATGCACTGTCAGCTGCCTGTCCTGACCTCAGCTATCCCTCAGGAGATGCACTGTCTTCCACCTGCCCCAACCTCGGCTACGTTCCAGGAGATGCACTGTCTGCCACCTGCTCCGACATCGGCTACATCCCTGGAGATGCACTTACTGCTGCCTGCCCCGACCTCTGCTATGTCCCTGGAGATGCACTGTCTGCCGTTGCTCTGACCTCGGCTACGTCCCTGGAGATGCACTCTCTGTGCCTGCCCCAACTTCGGCTATGTCCCAGGAGATGCACTGTCTGCCGCCTGCCTCGACCTTGGTTGCATCCCAGGATATGACTGTCTGCCACCTGCCCCTACTCGGCTATGTCCCTGGAGATGCACTGTCTGCCGCCTGCTTTGACCTCGGCTACGTCCCAAGAGATGCACTGTCTGCCACCTGCCCCGACCTCATCTATGTCCCTGGAAATGCACTGTCAGCCACCTGCCCTGATCTTGGCTACGTCCCTGGAGATGCATTGTCTGCCGCCTGCTTTGACCTCAACTAAGTCCCAGGAGATACACTGTCTGCCTCCTGCCCCGTCCTTGTCTATGTTCTTGGAGGTGCACTGTCTGCCATCTTCCCTAACCTCAGCTATGTCCCAGGAGATGCACTGTCTTCCGCCTACCCCGACCTCGGCTACAACCCAGGAGATGCACTGTCTGCCACCTGCTCCAATCTCAGCTACGACCCTGGAGATGCACTCTCTGTGCCTGCCCTGACTTTGGCTATGTCCCTGGAGATGCACTGTGTGCTGCCTGCTTCAACCTTGGCTGCGTCCCAGGAGATGCACTGTCTGCCACCTGCCCCGACCTCATCTATGTCCCTGGAAATGCACTGTCAGCCACCTGCCCTGATCTTGGCTACGTCCCTGGAGATGCATTGTCTGCCGCCTGCTTTGACCTCGACTAAGTCCCAGGAGATACACTGTCTGCCTCCTGCCCCGTCCTTGTCTATGTTCTTGGAGGTGCACTGTCTGCCATCTTCCCTAACCTCAGCTATGTCCCAGGAGATGCACTGTCTTCCGCCTACCCCGACCTCGGCTACATCCCAGGAGATGCACTGTCTGCCACCTGCTCCAATCTCAGCTACGACCCTGGAGATGCACTCTCTGTGCTTGCCCTGACTTTGGCTATGTCCCTGGAGATGCACTGTGTGCTGCCTGCTTCAACCTTGGCTGCGTCCCAGGAGATGCACTGTCTGCCGCCTGCCCCAACCTTGGCTATGTCCCTGGAGTTGCACTGTCTGCCGCCTGCCCCAACCTCGGCTACGTCCATGGAGATGCACTCTCTGTGCCTGCCCCGACTTCAGCTACATCCCTTGAGATGCAATGTTTGCTGCCTGCTTCAACCTCGGCTACGTCCCAGGAGAGGCACTGTCTGCCACCTGCCCCGACCTCGGTTATGTGCCAGGAGATGCACAGTCTGCCACCTGCCCCTACCTTGGTTACGTCCCTGGAGATGCAATGTCTGCCGCCTGCCCCTACTTCAGCTACGACCCTGGAGATGCAATGTCTGCCGACTGCATCGATCTCGGCTACATCCCAGGAAATGCACTATTGACTCTTTCACTGAAATATTTACATTACTAAATTAATAAAATATAGTTTAAAAAATAAATAAAGGTGTCTTGCTTAAATATATGTGGATTTACTATGAATTAACACAAAAAGAGGAACATTGTGGAAGGAATAAGGGCAAGGTATGGTAGGGCTAAAAGAAGCTTTATCTGTAAAAGGTCAACAGAGATGAGTTTAGAAATGGTGTACATTATATAATCTATTGGAAAACATAGAGGGCCTGATTGGGATGGACACGTAATGTTAACAGCACACACAAGCAGCCTATGTTTTAAGTTAGTGCATATAAATAATTGGGGTCCCCCTCCCGAGGATTAACACAGCCAAACCTGGTAACAGTAAGCTACATGTAAAGGTGCTTTTTTCTTTAACAAGTATGCTCACCCTCACCACAAATCTATAAAATACTATGCAAGGCATCTGGCCAAATAGGTCATGAAACTATGAATGGGTATGTATACATTACAGTATATGCACTATGCAGTAAAATCATCAATACATCGTGCACATGAAATATCTGGGGCTGGACATCTGAGGCTGAAGAACCTGAACTCACAGCTCTGATCCAGAGGCTTCCGTGTATCTGTTCTGTTTTAAACTTCCTCCACTTATATCACATTCTATGAATTATTTGCCCCATCATGTCGTGTATAGGTAGGATGGAAATATGTGGATCTTCTAACTCTGTGGGTTTTTTATATATCTTATTTCGCTTATCATTCTGTATTCTGCAAGGAATCGGTATGAGTTACCGCCAGACCTAAGTCCAGCGGTTCAAATCCCGATGCCGGAAGACCGGCACTGGAAGATCCCGACAGGATAAGTATTTGTACTATTTCTAACCCTCTCCCCCACCTAACCCTAACCCTCCTTTAGGGGTGCCTAACGCTAACCTACACCCCTAATCCCTAACCCTAACCTCCCCCCGTAAGTGCTTAAACTTAACGCCCCCTCCCTGCTCCTTAAACCTAACCCTCCCAGGGGGGTGCCGAACCCTAACCTCCCCCCCGGTGGTGCCTAACCCTAACCCCCCCTTCCCCTAGCCTGACGCTAATGTCCCAGGGGGGTGCCTAACCCTAAGTCCCTCCCAGGATCCCCTAACCTAACCCTCCCCCCGCCCCACAGCTATCCGCACCCTCTGCCCGGCTTACCTTCTTTCGGTATGCCGGGCGTCGGGATCCCGATGTAGGGATAATGATAGGTGTCGGGATTTCAAGGTACTATCATTAGTACCTTGTCGGGATATGACAGTCGGGAAGCCTGACTACATACCCATTCTGCAAGCCACTGTGTTTTCACACCGTTGTTTCCCACAACTCCATATATTGCTTATCCCATCCAAGCTACAAGCTTTGTCTCTTTATCTATCTATCTATCTATCTATCCTTTATAGCCAATATCATACCAATTCACCGTTGCAACGTTCAGAAATGAATGTAGAGAAACGCATGCACTTGATCAATAATCTTCACCCTCATCATCTTCACACAAAATTAATTCATCCCGCAGGATTCCACCATTACAGAAGTCTCTGTACTTTGATGTAATTGGTGGGAAGGGTCTCCCTCATGTTATTTGCAGTGCATTTTTATGAACATCATCTTTTCCACATTTTGAGAAAGCAGCCTCCTACGCCGATCGCTCACAAATTCACGGCTGTTCTGAAAACTCTTTCTGAGTACACACTGGAGGGTGGGCAGCTTAAGTACACCAAAGCAAGTTTGTACAAGGGCCTCCAAATTTACTTTTTTTTCCTCTCTGTAGTCAAAGGGACTGTCTGACATACTCATTTGCACATTGTCATTAAAATAATCCTCCTCCATTGTATGGAAGGTTACTGCATCAGATTGAGTCACGGTACAGTTGTAACTAATTTTCTGCAATTCTTTTTGACCTGACCAGATGTGAAAATATTGTGTCACTCTGGTGCGTAATTTATTCTTGGCAGCAGCAGTTGCAGGAGAAACTGAAGGAGACGTTGTTGTGTCATGTGCCACTTTAGCTGACAACTTATCCGCAATGAGTTCTTTGCATCTCTTAAGATCTGTGTCAGTTGGAAAGAAAGACATGGCATACGACTTAAACCTAGGCTCAAGCATGGTCGCCAAAATATAGTGATCCAATTTTGAGATGTTGTCAACCCTTTGATCCTGACAAAGCAAATAAAGAACTTGATCTACAAGTCCAAATGCTTGGCAGAATCACTTTGTTTCATCTCCTCCTTCAGTTTCTCAAGCTGTTTTTCCAGTGGTCTATTTAAGGGAATCACCTGACTCGAGCTGGCGGTGTCTAAATCACTTCATAGGTTACTACTTCGAGTGGATTCAGCACCTTGCATAACATGGAAAGTATTCTCCACGGTACTGGACTAAGGTACATTCCCCCTTCTCTCCCTATGTCATGGCTTGTTGCTGTTCCCCCATATGCTGAAGCATATAAAGGGTGGAATTCCACCTTTTTGCTACCTCTTGCTTGAGTTAGTGGCATGGCAAATTGAACTGTTTTTCAGGTGCTGCAATTTTCTACATGCAGTTGCTGAAAGGCGAAAATGTCCCGAGGTACAGACAGCATCTCCTGCACCCAGCTGTAATTTTTTTTTTATATCTGCACCACCAAGTTAATTGTGTGTGATGTGCAAAACATGGGACGTGTTCAAATTCACCCAGTTGTAATGTTCTCACAATGTTACATGCATTATTATAAAATACAAATCTTGAGAAGAGTCTTAGCGGGGTAAGCCATTTTGGTATGACATCTCTGAGTTTTACTTACAGGCTCACACTGGTATGACTCTTAGTGAAGCCAGTGACACAGACAGTAGCCTGCCTGTGATTGAGCTGGTGTTGTTAGCTGCTGCTGATGAAAGTGAAACCCCCACCCTGTGGGCAGTCATAGTCGGGTAATCTTTTGTTTGACCAGTACCGCTTGTCCACATACCTGTGGTTAACTAGATAGTGGGTACAGTGGCATTTTGTAGGCCAATAATTAGGCTTTTTTAACATCCTGGTACAGGAGAAGAATTGCTTTTCTGTTAAAATGGAATTGAGATGGAATTTGGTAGTGGCACACAGGACCTCAATTAGCTGTCTAAAACCACATGCATTAATGGCAAATATTGGACAGAAATTTAATACTAACATATACATCATGGCTTTAGTGATCCGCGGTGCAACTGTTGGCAGCTGTTATATTTGTTTTCACTTGCAAATGTTTGTTTCACAATCAATTGTTTTCTGAAACTACTAGTAGTCTTCTTGGTCCACATTCTGGGATCAAGATCCATCCCCAGGAGCAGCAGTCTACCGCTCAAGGATTCTTCTGAGGAATCCTGGATAGGAGAAGAGCCAGTAAGCCTTAGCAATTAAGATGCAGGACTACCTCTGATCATTACTAAGGAGATCGATGATGAAAGTATTGGTGGTGGAGATTGCAGGTGCTGGGATTTAGCTGAGAGAAGGGATCTACCTGATGCTGGACTGCTTGTTGTTATTACTTTAGCATAATTTTCAGATTTTGCCGAAAACTTTGCATGAACTCACTGCAAATGATGTGACGGAGGAGGTTCCTACATGGTTAATGTCTCTGCCTCTACTTACTTTGGCTTCACAAACCATACCGATGGCTTGCCAATTGTTGTCAGGATTTGGGTAAAAAAAAATTCCACACATAAGAGGTGACTTTTTTGGTCTTTTGCCCAGGCATAACAATGGCCTTCTTCTTATCATTAGCAAGAACCATCTTTACTTTTGCTGCCAAATCACCACATTTACTGGGGGTGCAGAAATGGTGGATGGAAGCTTCTCTACAAGTACAGTATCAGAAATGTCAGACTCACACATGGCACTCATGGACACCATTAGACTCTCCTTAGGGATTTGTGACATTTCTGAACAGTTTGTTTTCCAGCCTTAGTGCTTTTTTTCTGCACTGATTTGCCTTTTTTAATCTTGACACCTCTTCACCTCTTCTAGACTCTGAGGACCTGATTCAAACCCGCTAGATGCGTTCGCTCGCTCAATGCGTAAGCAAATTTTGGAAGGCAGGCGATCGCACGGCAAGGCATTAGCACGCCCACTATGTCTTAGTGTGCGATCGCTTTGTGTATGCAGACGCCCACCAGCCTGTCTTAAGACGCCCACTTGTGGATGTCATCTCCAGGAAGTGTATGCAACCATCGGTATATTGGGTAATATCGGATGCGATCGCAGCGCTTGTGGCTGGCCATACCCTACCGCAAGCACTGTGAGCACTTCAGTGTAAAAAACAGCCAGGTGACGTGTACTATGACGCTGCCTCTTAATTATGCACGCTTCTGAGATGGCATTAAGACGCTCAGGCACGCCTACGTTCGCATCTCCACTACCCCGTTTCTAGCGGCCAGGCCCTGTCACCACCCACAAACGGCTTCTCCTGTCACTCACTCTGCTAGGCCGTCTATGCGCAGCGAGCGAGCGCTTCTTGATCTCTCGCACTGGTTTGTGCACGCGCCCTGCAATGCGTACGCATGTGCACAATGCAAAAATCAGCTGGCTACAAGCGAATGCATCCTAGCGAGCGGATCTGAATCAGGTCCTGAGTGAGAAGGTGTTGCTTTGTCATGTGAGGTTACAGAAGGAAATTCCTGACTGACAGCAGTTGCAGAACCACTACTCGCAAATAAACGCCAAGGCCTTAGCCTTTTCTTCCCTACATGTGTGGTGTATGGCATGTCGGAAATGTTATATTTTTCCGCAGGAAACTTTCGCTTTATTATTAGAAGTGATGTTTCTTTCTTTAACCACTTAACTGACAAATATTTTTTCCAAAAACCGCTCAAAAATTGTCTTTTTTTTTATGACTGAATTAGGTCAAGAACATCTTTTTAAAACTAATCGAACACGATTTTATAAAAAAATATATATTTTTAAACATCGTATTCGATAAAAAAATAACAATTCTTATGGTATACTGTAATTATGGTCATTGACAGCTGTACCATCGATGGCCGATGGGTTCAACCATCAATAGAAACCATCGATTGTTTGAGACCAAGCCAGAGATGTTTACTTAACATCGGTTTGCAAACCATCGATGGTCGGTGGCCATATATCATCCCTAAGCGGAGGCCCCATATCAAGTCTTGACTATACAGGAGCGCCATAATAAAAATAAAATTACCTACCGTATAATATCAATGTTGAAAATAAATAAAACCAGAATAGTTCGGATGTGCTGTGACGTCATGACGTGACCAGGTGTCATGATGTCACTGTCCAATGGCTGCCAGCGTGGGAGTGGCTTTGCAGCCATTCTCTCACCAGCTACTTCTCTTCCACAGCATTGGAAGCCCCCTTCGGACCCCACTGGACCCTCCCACACCCCTGCTGGACCCCCGCACCCTGCCTTGGGCGCTGCTGAACCCCCGCAATTCAAGCTGGACCCCTTGTGGACAACGCCGGGCCATCACGCACCCCCGCCAGACATATATACACACACATATACACAGAAATATACATATATAAATATACATATATAGAGGTAAATCCTTTTAATCATTAAATTGTGTTATATATATTTGTTAACACATGTTTCAAGTAGCATATTTGTAAGAGAAACTGCACATTGTATTACACCATTATACGTCAGTCGCTTAAACACCTGGTATATTTACAATATATATATAGGTATATATATATACAGTCAGGTCCATAAAT
Source organism: Taudactylus pleione (assembly GCA_031769625.1). Classification (NCBI taxonomy): domain Eukaryota; kingdom Metazoa; phylum Chordata; class Amphibia; order Anura; family Myobatrachidae; genus Taudactylus; species Taudactylus pleione. The sequence goes on from JAUIMM010000249.1 coordinate 9,440,941, forward strand.
ATTGGGACATTGACAGAATTTTCAGATTTTGGCCTCTATTCACCACCACAATGGTTTTGAAATGAAACAAACAAGATGTGCTTTAACTGCAGACTTTCAGATTTAATTTGAGGGTAATTACATCCAAATCGGGTGAACGGTGTAGGAATTACAACAGTTTCAATATGTGCCTCCCACTTTTTAAGGGGCCAAAAGTAATGGGACTATCAACTCAAAAGCTATTTCATAGACAGGTGTGGGCTATACCCTCATTATTTCATTATCAATTAAACAGGTAAAAGGTCTGGAGTTGATTCTAGGTGTGACATTTGCATTTGGAATCAGTTGCTGTCAACTCTCAATATGAGATCCAAAGAGGTGTCACTATCAGTGAAGCAAGCCATCATTAGGCTGAAAAATCAAAACAAACCCATCAGAGAGATAGCAAAAACATTAGGTGTGGCCAAATCAACTGTTTGGAACATTCTTAAAAAGAAAGAACGCACCGGAAAGCTCAGCAACACCAAAAGACCCGGAAGACCACGGAAAACAACTGTGGTGGATGACAGAAGAATTATTTCCCTGGTGAAGAAAAACCCCTTCACAACAGTTGGCCAACTCAAGAGCACTCTCCAGGAGGTAGATGTATATGTGTCAAAGTCAACAATCAAGAGAAGACTTCACAAGAGTGAATATAGAGGGTTCACCACAAGATGCAAACCATTGGTGAGCCACAAAAACAGGAAGACCAGATTAGAGTTTGCCAAACAACATCTAAAAAAGCCATTACAGTTCTGGAACAGCATCCTATTGACAGATGAGACAAAGATCAACTTGTACCAGAGTGATGGGAAGAAAAGAGAAGGAAAGGAACTGCTCATAATCCAAAACATACCACCTCATCAGTGAAGCATGGTGGTGGTAGTGTCATGGCGTGGGCATGTATGGCTGCCAATGGAACTGGTTCCCTTGTATTTATTGATTATGTGACTGCTGACAAAAGCAGCAGAATGAATTCTGAAGTAATATTATATGCTCATATTCAGTCAAATGCTTCAGAACTCATTGGACAGCGCTTCACAGTGCAGATGGACAATGACCCGAAGCATACTGCAAAAGCAACCAAAGAGTTTTGTAAGGCTAAAAAGTGGAATGTTATGCAATGGCCAAATCAATCCCCTGACCTGAATCCGATTGAGCATGCATTTCACTTGATGAAGACAAAACTGAAGGGAAAATGCCCCAAGACAGGGCCGCAACTAGGGGGGGGCTAAGGGTGCACGTGCACCGGGTGCTGGATCTGAGGGGATGATGAGACGAAAGTCTCTCCAGACAAGGAAGTAGTGCAGTGTGCGCAGGACACAGACAGAGCGGCATGACGACCGCTGCTGTGACCGGGATGATGAGCGCTCTGAGGGCTGTTGGTGGCTCTGGCTCAGCAGCACGAAGGTGATGTGCGGGATGTGAGCGGGTGATATGGGACTTATAACGCACCGGCAGTGGCGGCGTATCTACAGTCTCTGCAGCTGCTGCGGTGGCTTGGGGGTGGCACCGAATGAGGGCTGCACCGGCCTCATTGAAGTGAGGAGAGTGCAGCGCTATTGACTGCACTGCCGCCGGAGTGACTGTCAGGCGGAGCGTGGGATCTGGTAAATCACCGACCGGGGGTGATACAGGGCTGGATAGTGGCTGCTCCGCTCCTGGCTGTGTGATCTATTCAGCGAGAGCTGATGTTCCCTGAGGTGAGGACTGCGTGTGGCCTGCAGGGACAGGCAGGCGGTGCTGGGCTCAGTGAAGTCAGCGTGCTGCAGTGCTGGCTGCTGGGCGCTGGCATATGAAGGGAAAGAGAGGCGGCTGGTAGAGAAAGATACGGGGTGGTAGGGATAAGACAGGAGAAAGGGGAGCGAGATGGCAAGAGGGTAGAAGAGAGGAGGGAAGAAAAAACTGCTGGGCACAAGCTAGTGCCCACTACCTTGGCAGGTGAAAGGTCCTCAAACCTAGTATAGTAATATTTGCTAAACAAGGTGCTTATAATATATAACATTAGGCTGGTCGGTGTTCCCTATAATTTTGTCCTACACAATATGATTAGCGTTCACCTTTGTAAATTGCAATAAGTCGTTCCATTCTCAATTTCTCATGCAACCAAATGCATATCATACTGCTTAAAACTGTAGCTTCCTCAAACTTTACTTTTTCATGGTGGTTTCTTTATATTTCTGGTCGATATCATATCATGTTTGAGTGTGCATTAAAACTTGCTCCCTAAGACATTTTAAACATTATCACCTGAGAGAGAGGGGGAGGGCTCCAAATTACTGTCTTGCCCCGGGTGACAAAAATCCTAGTTTCGGCCCTGCCCAATAACAAGCAGGAACTGAAGACATTTGCAGTAGAGGCCTGGCAGAGCATCACCAGGGAGGAAACCCAGCGTCTGGTGATGTCTATGCGTTCCAGACTTCAGGCTGTAATTGTCTGCAAAGAATTTGCAACAAAGTATTAAAAAGTGAAAGTTAGATTTAGGATTGTTTAGTTTGTCCCATTACTTTTGGCCCCTTAAAAAGTGGGAGGCACATATAGAAACCGTTGTAATTCCTACACCGTTCACCTGATTTGGATGTAATTACGGTACCCTCAAATTAAATCTGAAAGTCTGCAGTTAAATCACATCTTGTTTGTTTAATTTCAAAGCCATTGTGGTGGTGAATAGAGGCCAAAATATGAAAATTCTGTCAGTGTCCCAATATTTATGGATCAGACTCTCTATATATATATATGCACACACACATATATATTAAACATGTGCAGGCTCGGTTCTACTCGGTTCCGTTCGGTTTTTTTCCCGAATCTTATTGGGTTTCAGCTGTCACGAGTTTTGGATAGCCAATAAGATTCGGTAAAAAAACCCGAACGGAACCGAGTAGAACCGAGCCTGCACATCCCTAATATATATATATATATATATATATATATATACACACAGAAATATACATATATAAATCCTGTATACATATATATAGGTAAATCATTTAATTATATTATATATACTTGTTAACACTTGTGTCATGTAGCATATTTGTGAGAGAAACTGTACATTGCACATTGTATTACACCATTATACGTCAGTCGCTTAAACACCTGGTATATATATATATATATATATATATACATACACACACATTATCACATTATATGAATATTGGGGACCACGTTATAAAAGAAAGAGACAGATTGAAATACGTTTTTACACGCCTCAAGTTTTCACCCTGTTAATTTAAAGGAGAGTTTACCAACGTCACAATTCCTACGGGTTTTAAGGAACAACACTGATAAAGTTAATACATCAATACAAATTACTGAGATGACAGCTAAATTCCTGGCACGTGGATACAAGAAGACAACAGTACAACGGTGCCTCACCAAAGCTTATAAACGCTTCAACCAAGATGTAACAATGGATGAGAGATAGAATACCAAAGACCATATGGTTTACGATGGTATATCGAATGTTACTAAAAAATCGGTAAAACATCATTGGCCGATTATATCATCCGACAGCAGCCTTAAGTCTATTGGACAAAGTCCTCCATTAATGGCCTACCGAAGGGGTCCGAACTTGAAAGATCTCTTGATGAGACCAATGGCACGACCGGTCCCTGACAGGAATTTGACGTGGCTGCACAGTCAAAAACCTGAGTGCTTCAGATGCACCGGGTGCGTTACATGTGGATCGATGTTACCTGGCTCTTTTTTTCAACATCCATGGACGGGCCGTAAAATACGTATTAAGTATAAGTTGATCTGTACAATGGATCATGTCATATACACACTTACGTGTCCCTGTGGTTTAATGTACATTGGAATGACTTCCAGGTGTTTTCGGGAAAGAATAGCTAACCATCGGCTTTCTATTCGCCAGGCCCTGAATATGGGCACTACAGATAAACCTGTGGCTGCACACTTTATGAAGATGAAACATCAAGTGGCTACATTAAAATGTAGATTTATTGATTTAGGTACCACCTCCGATTAGCGGTGGAGACAGGGTATTAAAATTACATAAACTTGAGAATTATTGGATAAATAGACTTGGTACCATGACCCCTCGTGGTCTAAATGAGTCTAATCCTATGAATATGTTCCTCAAATGATACACGGTGTTGCTATGGGTGCTTAGGCATTTTGGGTATGGTCACATGTCATTTTAGATTTTATATGTGTTGTCTTATATGTTGTCTGTTGTATGTTGTTGAAGCATTACCTTATATACACCTGCCTTCAGTCCGCTGTGAGTTTTCCAATAACACTATTTTTTGTGTATATCCACACTGGTTGCTATATTGTTTATTTGCTGCTTAGCAATTGCGGTCATGTGACTATGCAATAGACTGAGCATCTGGTGTGTTGAATACTAATTTTGTATAATTCTATACTGGTTGCCATATTGTTTATCCGCTGCTTAGCAACTGTGGTCACGTGACCACGTAACGGACCGAGTATGCTGGGTTTGAAGACGTACATTGAGACGTCGATATCCAGATTTGTGGATATGCCGCACTGGATTGGTGTTCCCTGGGCAACGGTACTTCCATGTGGGATCACTAGTGTGGGCTCCTGTGACGCACTAAGTAGTGCGCAAGTATTAGCATGCGGGTAGACACAGCTGAATTAGATGATTGAAGGTAGGAGTGGTATATATGGATTGCTTGATGTATGTATGGTATATTGCTACTTTGACGAGCACGCTGCTGGATGTTATGGCTGATGCTGACATATTGCTGCTTATGATAATGCTGTCTTGACAAAGGTCGCCAGAGACCGAAACGTTGATATGATGACATGACATGCTGCTTGCATATTTTTTCTACGGTAATTAAACAATAAGCGTATTGCTTTGGTGAGTGCCCTCTTCTTTCTACATTGGTGGAATATTTTGGCCATATATATATATATATATATATATATATAATTATATATATATATGTATATGGCAATTCAGTTCCGGCACTCGCTAGGTATAACTCAATGAAGAGCACGGGTGCCCTCCATGGACCACCGGGTCCTATAAGGCCAAACAATAATGGCGTCGGCACTCCACGACTGATATTAAACTGGAACAAGAGTTTTAATTCAGAGAACTCTTGTTCCAGTTTAATATCAGTCGTGGGGTGCCGCCATTATTGTCTGGCTATATATATATATATATATATATATATATATATTTTATACACACACATATATACACCCACACATATATATATGTATATATATATATATATGTAAGACAAAAGGTGAAAACACAGCGCCTCATAGTGTAATAATTTTGTTTATGTGGATATTTAAAGACAAATAATCAAATGCCCGTACCAGATGGGTTATATACAGTATATGTGCATATAACCAAACGCTCTTGGAACTCCGTATTAGGGTTCTTCCGCTCTTTAACTGGCACCAATATCACATATGTTCAAAATTCAGAGGGAATATATAGAGAAAAGAAAAAATACTCTCATGGTGTAGTATTAACACAATTTTATTACATACACCCCTCCAAATAAACCCCTGGATAAAATCACAATTACATTAAAAATTCTTTCAGATTTGCTTATCTTAAGGGCCACTGCCCAGCTAGAGAAAAGTGCTGGCGTCACACGTCACCCCGTCCTCAACGTGTTTCGTCTCTTACGCTCTCTAGGCTGGACTTCGTCAGGAGGATGTCACTAGGTGATCTTGTCTCCTATTTATACCCCTTAGATGGTAATTAGAATGGCCATATGCGGTGTTTCCGGCGCCGCCATTATTAACTAAGCTGCGCATGTGCGGGGTCCAAATCCCGCAATACTTTTCAGACGCCATTTTGGAAACTGGCGTGCAGCACCAAAAACAACGGGTGCCACCATTTTAGATGTTGGCGCGTGTGGATATTACTAATCCACACCCGTCCTCGCTATATACTTCCTATTATCCACTCCGCTCTGTTACCATAGGAGAACTGTCCCGCGTTCTCCTATGGTAATCCTATCGGCAATTACCCGGTGTTTATACCTAAACAAAGTCATTTGACTATCTCCGGTGGCCATTTTCTAGTAGACCTTACCATTGCATTCCGCCATTTTGGCATAGATTACATCTTATTAGCACATATGTTATGATATAAATACTTATATTTTCACCTTCTGAGGTATATATTCTTAGAGACAATAATACTAGGGTTCTAAAATGATATTACCAACTCAATCTTAAAATACAATCATAGTACATTAAAAAATGATAACGCCAATATATACACAATGTCACAAATATATAAAATATATATTCATAAAAATGGCAAATAAATGTCTCCATAAATATAAACATTAAAACAATATTCATTATTCCCAACTTTTTATGAGGAGGGGATATATGTATATACACACATATTGATTACAAAAATGGTGCAATTTCAAAAGATTCATTTAGACCATGTGGAACTATTGTATTTAACGTATATATATCCAATATATCTCTTTTTGCGAGAGTTTTTTCTCTCTATCTCCTCCTCTCTCTCCTAATTGTACCAATTCGATCGCTTTGAAGGTTAAACCTATAGGATCTGCATTATGATGTTTCATAAAGTGCGTAGGGACAGAGTGGTTGTCCAACTTGTATTTAATACTACGAATGTGCTCCTGTATTATTTTAAGATTTCTTTGAGTTTTTCCTATATACTTTAAATGACAGGGGCATTCAAGTTGATATATGACCCATGAAGTTGAACAATTCATTGGGTCCTTTATTTTAAAAAAGTGGGAATCATTAAAATTATACAACTTATTTGTGACTTTACTTGTGAATTTGCATATATTACACGTATTACATTTATAAAAACCATCGTTTTTATTTTCACCCAGTGGTCTCAAAAGGCTTGGAGCTAGTTGATCTTTTAAATTCTTTGCTTTTCTGAATGTTATACAAGGTTTTTCTGGTAGAATGGAATTTAATATGCTGTCAGATTTAAGTACCCTCCAATGTTTACTAAAGGCTTTCCTAATTTCCTTGTCCTTACTGCTGAAATCAGTTATAAATACCATCTTATTGGAATCTTGTTCTTTAGGTTTGTATTGTAGGAGTTCATCCCTATTTCTTACACTGGCTCTGCTGGCTGCTTTTATTATTACATCCTCAGGGTATTTTCTTTCCCTGAATCTTTCGACGTATGTGTTGATTTGTTCTTTACACACGTCATCAGAACTGCAGTTTCTTCTTATGCGGCAGAATTTTGAGTAAGGTATATTCGTTTTCCAACTGGTTGCATGGTCGCTTTTAAAGTGAATATAACTATTCGTATCCACATTCTTAATACAATTCCGGGTTGATATTTCACCATTTTCACTTTGTATCACCAGATCTAAATACTCAATTTCTTTGCTGCTTATTTTGTAAGTAATGGACAAATTGTATTCATTCATTTGAATGTATTCTATGAATTTAACAAAATCCTCCTCCAATCCATCCCATATTATCAATATGTCATCAATGTATCTTGCATACAATATTATATTCTTTATAAAGGGATGATCCCCATAGATATATTTCTGCTCCCAGCTTCCCATATGGACATTGGCAAATCTGGTAGCAAAAACAGTGCCCATTGCGGTTCCTTCGATTTGTATGAAGTACCGATCCAGAAATTTAAAATAGTTGTGACTTAATATGAACTCAATTAATATACATAGAAAATCTTTATGTTGTTCATCTATCATCTGATCCATATTCAGGGATTCTCGACAGCTTTGTATCCCTTTGGCATGTGGAATTGAAGTATAAAGTGATTGAACGTCTATTGTAGCCTATTTGTATTCACCTTTCCACTCCACATTATTTAATTTCTGTAAAATGGTAGTTGTATCTTTCACATACGAGTTCAGCCCCTTCACATACTTGTTTAAAAATGTATCAACGTATTTAGAACAATTAGAAGTTAGGGAATCTATTCCCGCCACGATCGGTCTACCAGGTGGATTTATGAGTTGCTTATGAATTTTGGGCAGACAATAAAAGATCGGGATTATCGGGTTATTTTTAATTAGAAATTGATATTCTTCCTTATTTATTATGGTTTTGTGTAGGGTTTCAACTAATATTATCCTCAGTTCTTCCACAAATTGTGCAGTGGGATTGTAACTCATTTTTCTGTATGAGGCTTGGTCATCCAATAATCTATGAGCCTCTTTCTCATAGTTGGCCCGATTCATTATGATCAAGCCCCCTCCTTTATCGGCTTGTTTGAAAACCAATGACTCATCCTGTTTTATTTTCTTGAGTGCTTCTCTTTCAAAATTAGTTAAATTGTTTTCCTTTGGTTCCTTTTGGTCATCCATACATAAATCTTTTTTCACAAGCTCGAAAAACATCTCAATCTGTGCACTCTTAGATTCTAACGGATAATATTTTGATACCGGTTTTAACCCAGATTTGGATTTTTCCTTAAAATTCTTAATTATACCAGTGTCTTTTTTCAGAAAATGCCGTTTTAAGGTCAAATTCCTCACATATTTATTTAAATCAACAAAGGTCTGAAAATTATTAGCTTTAGTAGTAGGGGCAAAAGAAAAACCTTTACTAAGTAGCGAAACTTCCATTTTACTCAATTTATGATCAGATAAGTTGTAAATTCCATTTTTCTGTAGTTCAGAATCTGTTAATATTATTTCAGGCTTCTTTTCTTTAGATTTCTTATTTCCGCCTCTTCTCCCTCTTCTTCCATGTGTCTTCTTTTCATGAGAGATGCTCTTGTTACATCCTCTTTGAACAGATATTTGTTGTATCGGTCCCGAGGGTGTGGAGTGTATCCTGGCGATAAACACTCTCCCTCGCTATCCGAATTTAATCTATTTAGAGCTGTATATCTATTCCTATGTGAGAATGTCACCTGTTTGGAGTATCCATTAGATATTGTTTTTTGAACTTAGATTTATATGGGATACTATTCCATTCCATTTTCCTTTCTCTATAAGGTTTCCTATTAAAAGTATGTTCAATAGAGCCTTTTTTGCTCCAATCATTAATCCTATTATTTTGGTAATCCATTTTATCCCTAGAAAATGTCTTTTCTTTAGTATATGTGACCTCAGTCTCAACTTTTTCCAGCTTTTTATTAAGCACTGTTAGATTAATTTTAAAATCTTCATTATTTCTCTGGGGTTCTAATTGTGTTTCCTTACATTTTATTTCTTTCTCTATTGTTTCTAATTCCCTTCTTTTTCAGTTGCGATTAGTTGCATCAACTTTATTGAGCAACTATGTAGAATATGGTCCCATTCTTTTATAAATATCTCATTGTTCAGGCCAAAGGTAGGTCTTTTATTTATCCTAAGGCCTCTTGGGACTCGTTCTACTTTCGCATATTGTTCCAGGATAGCTATGTCCCACCATATGTGAATCTCTTTACTGAGTAACCTTTCTAGGTCCCAGAATTCATCATCCAAATTCTGATTAATATTAGATTTTTCCATCGGATTTTCCTCATTGGTATATATATAGTACCAGTGAAAAGTTTGAACACATCTTCTCATTCAATGGTGTTTGTTTATTTAAATTATTTTCAGCATAGTAGATTAATACTGAAGACATCAAACTATGAAAAATCACATATGGAATTATGTTGTTAACAAAAAAGTGTTTAAACAAATCAAAATATGTTTTATATTTTAAATTCCTCAAAGTAGCCCCCTTTTGCTTGGATGACAGCTTTGCACACTCTTGGCATTCTCTCAATCAGCTTCATGAGGTAGTCTCCTGGAATGGTTTTCCAACAGTTTTGAAGGAGCTACCAGAGGTGCTGAGCACTTGGCTGCTTTCCCTTCACTATGCGGTCCAACTCATCCCAAACCAGCTCACTTGGGATTAGGTCGGGTGATTCTGGAGGCCAGGTCTATGACGCAGCACTCCATCACTTTCCTTCTTGATCAAGTAGCCCTTACATAGCCTGGAGGTGTTTTTGGGGTCATTGGCTAGTTGAAAAACAAATGATGGTCCCTGTAAGCACAAACCAAATGGGATGGCATGGCGCTGCAGAATGCTGTGGTAGCCATGCTGGTTAAGTGTGCCTTGAATTTTGAATAAATCATCAAAAGTGTCACCAGCAAAGGACCCCCACACCATCATACCTCCTCCATGCTTCACAGTGGGAACCACACATGCAGAAACCATCCGCTCACCTTCTCTGTGTCTCACAAAGACACGGTGTTTGGAACCCAAAATCTCAAATTTGGACTCATCAGACCAAAGTACAGATTTCCACTGGTCTAATGTCCATTCCTTGTGTTTCTTGGCCCAAACAATTATCTTCTTCTTGTTGTTCATCCTCAGTAGTGGCTTATTCGCAGCAATACGACCATGAAGGCCTGATTCATGCAGTCTCCTCTGAACAGTTGATGTTGAGATTTGTCTGCTCCTTGAACTCTGTGAAGACTTTATGTGGTCTCTAATCCGAGGTGCTGTTAAGTAGCAGTTAAGTAGCAGTTTCTGAGGCTGGTAACTCTAATGAACTTATCCTCTGCAGCAGAGGTAACTCTTGGTCTTCCTTTCCTGGGGCAGTCCTCATGAGAGCCAGTTTCATCACAGCATTTGATGGTTTTTGCAACTGCACTTGAGGATACATTCAAAGTTCTTTCAATTTTCCATATCGACTGACTGATGTCTTAAAGTAATGATGGACTGTTGTTTCTCTTTACTGAATTGAGTGGTTGGTGCCATAATATGGATTACAACAGTAGTCAAATAGTGGTGTCCACTGTGTACTAACCCTACCTCTGCACAACACAATTTATGGTCTCAAACACATTAAGAAGGCAAGTAATTCCACAGATTGACTCTTGACAAGGCACACCTGTTAATTCAAAACCATTCCAGGAGACTACCTCATGAAGCTGATTGAGAGAATGCCAAGAGTGTGCAAAGCTGTCATCAAAGCAAAAGGGGGCTAGTTTGAGAAATCTAAAATATAAAACATATTTTGATTTGTTTAACATTTTTTGTTTACAATATAATTCCATATGTGTTCTTTCATAGTTTTGATGTCTTCAGTATTCATTTACTATGTTGAAAATAATTTAAATAAACAAAAACCATTGAATGAGAAGGTGTGTCCAAACTTTTGACTGGTACTGTATATAGATGAGGCCAGGGCTTGGCTGTTTATATAGTGTACACTGATGAGGGCAGGGTATTCATGGTGGGTGGGGCTTGCTCCCATTTCCCCATGGGCCCGAGCTGTCTACCTCCAGCAGAGAGTGGAGAGGAGGGGATCACACTGTTTGCCTAGCAGCTGCTCCATCCACCATTGCAGCCTCCAGGGAGCCGATAACAGGGCAAGGGGGGGAGGGAGAGAAGGACAGCGCTAATAGTGCTACCTTCTATTTGCCTGGTGGCTGCTCTATCCTGTTTGCAGCCACCAGGCTGCTGCTAGTGGGGGGGAGGGAGTGAAGGACAGTGCCGATAGCGCTGCGTTCTCTTTGTCCGGTGGCTTGCTGCTAGCGGGTGGTGGGAGAGCAGGACAGCGCCGTCAGTGCTGCTAGTTTCTATAGTGGACAGAACAGCCACTGGGGGTGGGTGCGCTGGCGCTGGGCTGCCTGATCGGCAAACGGGGAGGGACGAAGTGTGCAGAGGGGCCAGGAGGTTCCTCTGTGATTGGCAGCTGCTAGAAGATGATCTTCCAGCAGCTGCCCACAGAGTTTTTCTGACTGGTCGCATCAGATGCGACCATGTCAGGGAAAGCCCAGTCTGGTGCGGTTGCATCTGATACGACTGTGCCAGGAAAGCGGTTAATATTGTGAAATATTGTTTTGATATCAGGTGCCCTGTTTTGAACCCTCCATCCCCTTGAGCACTGGCTTTAGTAGATGTTGAAGGACTAGTATCATCATGACTGCCAGCAGCTGAAGCAATAGTACTTGTTTTCTGCTTCTGCTCTTCTATCAACTGATTGTGATCCATATCGACTCACAACGCTTATAATATTAACGGGGTGGCACAGCACCTACTCAGCATTATTGTCTAACTCAATACCACTGCCTGGCCTGCTTGAACACACAAGTTTATAAATATATATACATTATATTTTCTTTTTAAAAAAAAGGCAACTTCACACTGCGACTGACAGCACTGATATTAATGACAAATTCACACTGTGACTGATAGCACTGAAATTATTGACAACTTCACACTGCGACTGACAGTGCTTAACGTGGTGGCATGGTACCTACTGACCATCATTGTTTAACACAGTACCCCTGCCTGGCCTGCTTGAACACACACAAGTTTTATTAAAATAAGTTTCTTTATTAAAAAAAAAAAGCCAACATCACACTGCGACTGACAGTGCTGATATTAACGACAACTTTACACTGCAACTGACAGCACTGATATTAACACGCTTGAATGGCACCTACTGAACATTATTGTTTAACACAGCACCACTGCCTGGCCTGCTTAAACACAAGAAGTTTAAATAAAAATGTTTGTTTGTTTTTTTTAAAAAAAAGACAATTTCACATTGCAACTGACAGCGTTGATATTAAAGAGAACTTCACACTGCGACTGACAGCGCTGCTATTAAAGAGAACTTCACACTGCGACTGACAGCGTTGATATTAAAGAGAACTTCACACTGCGACTGACAGCGCTGCTATTAAAGAGAACTTCACACTGCGACTGACAGCGCTGATATTAAAGAGAACTTCACACTGCGACTGACAGCGCTGATATTAACGACATCTTTACAGTGAGACTAACAGCGCTTATATTATCGACATCTTTACAATGCGACAGACAGCGCTGATATTATCGACATCTTTACAGTGCGACTGACAGCGCTGATATTAACGCAGTGGTTTGGCACCTACTGAGCGTTATTGTTGAACACAGTACCCCTCCCCGACCCTGAACACAAGTTTTAGAAAAAAATTATTTTTTTTACAATTTTAAAACTGTGTCTGAACTTCTGAAGGCCCTGAATAAACTGCCTCACAGTGCCCCTAGTATAAGCAGGGTGGCACCCTAATGACGTTATATTTTTAATACACAACTTTTATTTCCCATTTTTTTAACTGTGCCTGAACACACAACAAACTGCCTCTCACCACTCCTGTGTTTTTTTTTTAAATAACAACTGTGGGCCTGATTCAGAGTTGGGAATAGAGGGCCTGATTCAGAGCCGGACGTTATTTGCGCTCGTTCGTTCAGAAAAAGGGGCCGGCTATTTAAATTGAGCGCTCGCTCTTAGCGTTCTGTTGACGCCTCTATGTCTGAGCTGACTGGGAGGCACTGGCAGAGGAAGAGACACTCGAGGATCCATGGTCATTCTGCCATGCAGGTCCGCGGCACAAACACAAAATGTCCATGACAGGTAAGTTTGTCAGGGAGGGAAGAAAGGTGCTGTGAGAGTAGGTGTCTGCTGTAAGGGGAGGGGGTTCTGTGCTGTGAAGGAAGAGGGATTCTGTGTGAGGAGGCGGGGTATGTGCTATGAGGGGAGGGGGGTCTATGTTGTAAGGGGAGGGGAAGTCTGTGCTGTGATGGGGGAAGGGTGTTAATGACATAGGAACAGGGGCGGATTTACCACTATGCAACATAAGCGGCTCACTAGGGCCCGTCAGGTCTGAAATCGGGCCCTGGTGAGGACCTGCTGCACTGGCACCAGCCGGGGAGAGGATGCACCACACTTAGGCTGCCACAGTATAGAAGCAGCACGGCCAGGGGAAAGGAGGTGAGGGAGGAGGAGACAGAGCAACAGGTTGGCCCTATCATTAGGCCAAGTATTAGTAGAGGATCATGGAGAGTCACTTGCCCCATCCCCGTTGCTCAGTAAGCTTGGCATTGCTAAGGGTGACATGACATCACATCGCAACTAGTACACACTGACTGGGAGGCACTGGCAGAGGAAGAGACACTCGAGGATCCATGGTCATTCTGCCATGCAGGTCTGCGGCACAAACACAAAATGTCCCTGGCAGGTAAGTTTGTCAGGGAGGGAAGAAAGGTGCTGTGAGAGTAGGTGTCTGCTGTAAGGGGAGGGGGTTCTGTGCTGTGAAAGAAGAGGGATTCTGTGTGAGGAGGCGGGGTATGTGCTATGAGGGGAGGGGGGTCTATGTTGTAAGGGGAGGGGAAGTCTGTGCTGTGAGAGGAGAGGGTGTCTGTGCTGTGAGGGGAGGGGGCCTGTGCTGTGAGGGGGTCTGTGCGCTGTGAGAGGAGAGGCGGTCTGTGCTAAGAGAGGGAGGTGGGTTTTATGCTGTGAGAGGAGACGGGGTCTGTGCTGTGGGTGGAGGGGGTGTGATGCATTCCGGGGCTTGGATGCGATGGGTAACGCCATCTTCAGTAGCCAAGGGGTCTTCTATTCGGAGAGTGCTGTGAATGGAAACCATTCGGATATTTCTTATTTGGTTTATATATGTAAACTTCGTACATTTGGAGGATCCTTAATATTTACAGGTATCTCCCAAAAATGTGTGATAAATAGGCCTCAACTTTCCACCACAATGTGTAACTGCAGCAGGTTGTACACTTACACTTGTCTGGAAATTTCTATACTTTAGAGGTATTTACAGTAACACTGAGGACCTGATTCAGACCCGGACGCTAAGAAGCGATCGCTCATAGCTGGCCGATGTACACATTCTGCGCATGCGTATGCATCATAGCGCGCATGCGTGAACCAGAGCTAGGGATCGGGAAGCAATCGCTCGTTGCGCATAGACGGCCCAGCAGAGAGAGTGACAGGAGAAGCCGTTTGCGGGTGGTAACAGTGGCTGGCCATTATAAACGGGGGAGTGAAGATGTGAACGCAGGCGTGTCTGAGCGGCTCAATGCTGTTTCAGAGGCGTGCATAATTAACAGGAAGCGTCATTGTACACGTCGCTTGGTTGTTTTTCACACTGAAATGGGTATAGTCAACCTCAAGCGCTGCGTTCCCTTCTGATGGTACCCGATGTACCAATGGTTACCCTGGAGATGACGTGCACAAGTGGGCGTCTTAAGACAGGCTGGTGGGCGTCTGCATAGACAAAGTGATCGTACGCCAAGACATAGTGGGCGTGCTTATGCCTTGCTGTGCGATCGCCTGCCGTGCCATCACTTACCCGAATTTGCATATGCTGGGTGCGAAAGAATGCATCTAGCGACCGGGTCTGAATCAGGTCCTGAGTTCTTTAAACTAAATTATTTTGATATTTATGTTTAAAGTTATAAAACAATCAAATTAATTTCATCTATTGCTATAACAAAATTGCATTTTATTTATTTTTATTTGTTATTTACATGCAAAATGTATTTTCATTTTTTAACATTTTAGGGGTCTATTTACTAAGCAGTGTTAGGAGACAAAGTGAAAGGAGATAAGCTGCCAACCAATCAGCTCCTAACTGCCATCTCACAGGCTGTGTTTGAAAAATGACAGTTGGGAGCTGATTGGCTGGCACCTTATCACTTTTCACTCTGTCTCCTAACACTGCTTAGTAAATAGACCCCTTAGTATCTACATACATCCAGCTAAAAAAATGCAGCTTTATGGGACCGCCATCCTAATAGTGAATACTTTTGTCCCAGATGCTGGGAGTTATGTCATGGAGCCATGCCCCCAACATGCTGTGGCCACACCCCCTTCAAGGGGTCCCAGTAAATTGCTGTACTGGGGTTCAAGATTTCTCTTGGCAGCCCTGGATGCAACAAGTAAGTAGTGGTAACAGATCTAATCAGCATGACTAAAACAGCGTCTGAGTACACTAGCATCAGTACAGGAGGCATACAATAGTACAAAAGTCGAGGTCACAGACACTAGTCGGTCCAAGTGGCAATCAAACAGCAGAGTCATTGTACACAAACAGCAGTCAGTCCAGGCAACAAACAAGTAGCAGAGTAGTTGTACACAGGCAGCGGTCAGGAACAAAGGCAAAACAGTGAGCTTGGTATCACTAGCATGAAATGCTATAACAAGTCAGGATCTCCTGCTGAAGCTACTATTTAAAGCAGCAAGCACCAATCAGCACATAGTATGAGACCAGCCTCTACAACATGAATGGAGAGCATATAAATGAATATGCCTGCAAGTGCCCAAGATGCATAGCTAACAATAGCGATACTGCAACTGATAATGATTAACCACGGGCAACATGGAATCCAAAAGAGTAACACAGTCACCTGCTGTTCCTAACAACAAAGCTGCCTTTGCCCTCTAAGATTTCTATATGGAATCGGATGGGTTATGTTACAAAACAGAATGCCTTTTCTGGTAAAGAATAGAAGAAAATACAAAGGTAGAGGTGAGGAGTGTTGCACTTTTATCCCTGATAATTCAAAGGAAATCTTTGATCATAAAGAACACGTTAAGAAGGAAATGGCCTCATCACATACAGGGCCTGATTCAGAGGTGAGCGCTAATGCAGTGCAACTGCCTCTTTCTCTGCAGTGCGACTGCACCTTCATACTAATGCCACTGCCAGTTGCAATTGAGATCCATGCTGCATCAGGGGGCCTGATGCAGCATGGATCTCAATTGCAACCGCACTCACAGATCGGGCTATTGCTGCATACTGCATATGCATTGCATTGTGTGTGAGCGCCGATCACACTGCGATTACGGACGCACTGTGGAATCCATCGCAGAGTGAGTAACAGGCCGTGAATGTTTGGTGGTGGGGACGCGGGAGTGGTTGCATATACGCATGCATGTCTGTCCATTGGAATGCTGTTGCATGGGCGTGCATAAATTAGCCACTGCGATTGCCTATGCAGCTTGTGTACTCACTGCATGCGACGAGATCAGACCTGCTGTAATTGTGAAGGGCCAATGTTCTCCGATGTTACCGATGTATATACAGGACTTCGAGGTATTACGAATGTGAGAAGGCAGTAGTAGGCGTTGCTATGCTGGCTACTCGGTGGCAGACATTCTCACAGCTTCATTGCGTGCGATTACGCAGTTGCGATCGTGTTGAATCAGGACCAGAGACACCCACCAGCTGCGTTGCTAATCTGCAGCTTTGCGTATTATGACGGACCAATGGCTGCACATCGGTTGCACCATCGAACACTGCACCAGGACAATGGAGGCGCAGAATGTCCATCTGAACATGGCAGCCGAAATCTATGCCACTGCGGCAATAGCCGCAGGTGCTGGCTGCCACATGCTTGCAACTAGCTAGCCAACCTGATGGTTACCACCCAGGAAAACCCACTGAAATTGCCTCTCTCTTCATCCAATTTCATTCTGCGGCTCTCGGCGGTAACCAGCAGGAAGCATACACAGTGCAATTGCATGTGGCACGACGTAGCGTGCATCACTGTATCATGACCAAAGACAGTTACTAGAGACTAATACTGTGGTTTAAATGAGGGTAACAAATATATCACTTTGTTAAGGTTCCTCTTTGCTCTGTAGTAGGGTTGTATTTACTAACAGATATTTTAAATAGTTCCTTTAGGCTGGGTACACACTAGGATGATGGGTAATCGGCACGATGGTTGGGATGAATTCCTTTCATCCCGGACCAAGTGAGATTGCCAGTACACACTGTACAATCCTATGAACAATGAAACAAACAATATCTTGTTCCGTCCTTCATTGAACTGCACCACATTGTACACAATGG
The DNA here is from genome assembly GCA_031769625.1 of Taudactylus pleione. NCBI lineage: Eukaryota > Metazoa > Chordata > Amphibia > Anura > Myobatrachidae > Taudactylus > Taudactylus pleione. Next base: position 9,458,541 of record JAUIMM010000249.1, read on the forward strand.
GGTCAATCCTATTAGATGTGTATGGCGAGGTGCGAGATGCGAGTTGCTATTTTCACTTCTAATTCCCATAGCGAATTCATTTTGCAATCCACATAGCAACTCGCACTGAATCAGTCAGACTGAATTCGCATCTTTCCATTCCCATCTCCCTGAGGGTGTGAGATGGAAAGGAAAAATCTTTATTTTAAGGATAAAATGTTGGAACACTGTGCTGAACCCCTTGGACACCCCCTCCTAATGACTAATTAGACATTTGGAAGTTTCCAATTAGCTTAATTAGTCCAATAATTACACGTAATTTTTGTGGGGAAAAAAAAAGTCCTCAAATTACCCCAATATCTACTTTTTCATTAGTTTAGCCACCACAAAGTTAATTACAATAATTTTTTAGTTGAAAAATAATTGTTTTTAGAATTTTTTTTTCTTCATTGTTCAAGATGCCCCCAAATTACCCTTTTTCTTACTTTTTTTTGCATTTTTCGTTGAATTAGTTTGAGATTAAATGAAAAGCTGTTTTTTTTTTTATAATTTTCTTGCACTTAAACCTCTCCCACAAATCAGCCATTTGATATCATTTAAAAACCTACAGTACCTTCTTAATGCCCACAAACAGCCTTCTATACAATCCCGCTAACGAAATTATCTATTTTGGGGGTCCACGATGGTCTCCCCACATTTTAATGCATTTCTCGCAAATCTCATTTGGCAGTTAATTCGCACCCCTTTTAATGAGCATTCTCGGGAGCGCGCTTCACTGCGAAGTGTGCGAGTTTCAAGAAACAAACTCGCTACTCGCCATTCGCACCTAATTAGATTGAGCCCAATGTCTTCTGATTGGCCTGCAGCACGGCCAACCAGAAGATATCATATACACACTGTATGGTCGTTCCAATTTGCCTGGAAACAACATATTGTGCAGATATTGTGCTAGTGTGTACCCGGCCTGAACAGGATGGTTAAAAAAATAAATCAGCAAAATGTGCATTTGACACCATTTGCTATGTTATCAATGTGGATATATAATTACGTACTGTGGGCCTGATTTAGAGGGGATGCAGTTAGGAAGCCGACGGTCGACGGTCGAAATGCCTACCACCGGCTTCCCGACTGTGCAATCCCAACAGGGGAACAAATGATAGGTGTCGAAATCCTGACGCCTATCATCATCCCTACACCGGGAGCCCGACGCCCAGCATACCGAACGAAGGGAAGCCGGGTGGCGGGCGCGGACATCTGTGGGGGGGTAGGTTAGGGGCTCCCAGGGGGGACTTAGGGTTAGGCACCCCCCCGTGAGGGTTAGGCTAGAGGATGGGGGGATGGGGGGGTTAGAGTTAGGCACCCCCGGGGGGTGTTTAGGCTGCAGGGAGGGGGGGTTAGGTTCAGGTACTTAGGGGGGTTAGGGTTAGGCACTAGGGGGGGGGGTTAGGGTTAGGCATCCCTAAGGGAGGTTTGGGGGGGGAGAGGGTTAGGGATAGGTACTATACTTACTGATTGGGATTTTTAGTGGTGCCAGTCTTCCGGTATCGGGATTTGAACCGCTGGACATAGGTCCGGCGGTCATTCATACCAATCCCATTTAGAGATGTACTCAATGCCGATATTTACACAGACTGAGTGATTGTTTGCCACCGTGCATGTCTGTAAGCCGCACTGCACATGCGCAGCAATAGTTTTGCAACTACGCTTGCAAAGAGGAGCCAATCGCAAAGTGAGTGACAGGTAGTCAGTCTTTGGTGCAGGTAATGGGGGGGCTAGGCAAATGCAGGTGTTTCTGAGCATTTAAACTCCATTTAATGTGTGTGCATAGATTAGCCAAAGCGATCTCCTTCACAGCAAGAGAGCTCTCTGCGTGTCAGGAGAGACGCTGTGTATAAGATAGGTCAGATCAGCGTCAGTGCCCTACCGATGTTTACGCTGGTTCACAATGTCGGATGGTTATGAGAGAGAGGCAGTAGGCATCCCTATGCTCGGATAAGCTTTGAAAAAAGAATATTTTTGTTATTGCGAACCATGCGAAATTGCAGCTGCGATTGCATTAGCGTACATCTCTGAATCATGCCCTGTGACTCAAAAAAGCACAAAAGCAGGGAATGTAAGGGTTAGTTTCACATACAAATTTAGGGCCTGATTCAGCAAGGATCGCAGTTGCTATACGCACGCAATCGGCCGATTGTTTCGCACTGCGCATGCTTACAGATCGCAGTGCGCGTGCACGAACCAACCCTGCAGTCGGAACTGCGATAAGACCCACCGCAGAGTGATTGACAGGAAGTGCCGTTTGTGAGTGGTAATGGGGGGGGTGGTCGGGCGAACGCAGGCGTGCCAATGTGTTTAAACGGCTTTGCAGGAGCGTGCATAAATTAGCCACTGTGATACCTAAACGCAGCTTGAGGCCTCATAGTGTGCGCTGAGGTTAGCAGTTCCTGAGTGAGGTCTGACCTGCCTTAACTGCGTATGGATGTTACCGATTGTTTCGCTATATTGCGAAAGTGTACAGATGTGAGAAGTGGGCGTCCTTATGTCAGGCTGCAATCGCAATGCCAATGCAAACATTTACATATCACCGCTGATATTAGCAACTGCGTTGCGTGAGTATTAGCAGAATAGCGATCCATGCTGAATCAGATCCTTAGTTTTACATTCTTGGTGGCTGAAAAAAATCTTTAATTTGACACTACAGAAATGTGATGTGTGTTCGAGGTCTGATAGGAACGTGATTCAAACAGGATCAAGACTAATTTTTATCATAATACAGATTGTTATGTCTTCATTAAAAACAATTGCAAGTATTGTCATGTACTGTACATACACTCAAATCTCAAAACAAATATAAGCTGGAGATATGATAACCGTGGAAACCACACGACCAAAACACTGGTCCCATTTTCGTTTAGTGTATGGAACTGAATGATAATTTTTCACATCCTAAAAACAGCTGAAAACTAGTCTGGATTATTTGGTATGGTCATCAAACCTCATGCTATGAGAAGAGATTGCCTCAATACATAGGGTCTGATTCAGAGATGGACACTATAGCACAGCCGGTGCGACTTTGTACGCAACAGCTGTGCAATAAAACGATAATACCGCAGGAGGCATCTTGTGACTGTAAATAGACGCCTCCTGTACGCTTCTCTAATCCACTGCTACTTTCAAAAGATGGGGCCAGTGAAACTGGGCCAGAAGATAAGTTCCTATTTTCAAGAATGTTGCCCGTCGTCCCATCCATCCACGCCCCCAAATGGCCGCAGCATATTAATCATGCTGTGGTTTGGGGGAGCTGCGTGTGAGCTTCCTGAACGAGATCTGCACATGCTCAACGCGACATCTGTGCATGCGCAGATCCCACACCATTGGGGAGATGTACGTAAACCATCGGGTCTGTGCACATCACTGAATCAGACCCGTTGTGCAGTGTATGGTGGCGCTCCGATTATCAGAAGCCTGCTCCTCCCTTCATGCATGTCTGCTGGGCGGCTGCACCATTGTGCTGTCTATGGCCAGCTTTAGGCTATATGAAAATGAATGGTTTATATTAGCAGGGTTATCTGAATTGCGGGAAAGCTCTCTGTCACTGTGTAGAATTGCTCTCTGATTTAATTTAATCTCTGCTTTCAATTAAACATCTTCTGATAATTTAAATCTTCTGAAAGTGCCTTAGGGCTATGGGTGAGCGGGTTCGGATTTCTGAAATCCGAACCCCCCCGAGCCCACCCGATCCGATGCCAATCCGAGTCAGGCTCGACTTTTCCCACCTGACTCGGATCTGAAATCGAGGCAAATCATCATCCCGCCTTCCGGGTCTCGCGGGTTTTGGATTCTATATAAGGTACCCGCATCGGCGCCATTTTCTCACTTGGCTGTGGACAGTGAAGAGGGAGGGTGGGAGTTAGGGCTGGCTGGGCTGTGTAGTGTAGTGCAGTGTAGTGTTGTGCTGTGATGTGCTGCGCTGCGCTGCTGTTGTCCATAGGGGCTGTGTCCACTCCTCCAAAGTCCATAGGGGCTGGCTGTGTTGTGCTGTGCTGCTGTTGTCCATAGGGGCTGTGTCCACTCCTCCAAAGTCCATAGGGGCTGGCTGGACTGTGTTGTGCAGTCAGTTGTCCATAGGGGCTGTGTCCACTCCAAAGTCCTGTGCAGTGTCCCAGTCCTAAAGGGGTGCTGTAGTGTTGTCCAGGGGGTGCTCTGCCCATCAGGGGTGCTCCCCCCAAGTGCAAAAAAAAAAATATTTGTTCTGTGTTTGTGAATTGTGTGCGCAGTAGCCGCACATACATCAACAAAGTAGCGCCAAGCGTGCGCCTGTGTCATAAGTAAAGGGCCAGCTGGCTCGTCCGTTAAAGGGTGCTTTAACCCCCAAAGTGCACTCCAAATAATATATTTTTTTTTCTGTGTTTGTGAATTGTGTGCGCAGTAGCCGCACGTGCATAAACAAAGTAGCGCCAAGCGTGCGCCTGTGTCATAAGTAAAGGGCCGGCTGGCTTGTCCGTTAAAGGGTGCTGTAACCCCCAAAGTGCACTCCAAACAAATAAAAAAATATTTTCTGTGTTTGTGAATTGTGTGCACTGTGCCTGCACGTGCATCAACAAAGTAGCGCCAAGCGTGTGCCTGTGTCATAAGTAAAGGGCCGGCTGGCTCGTCTGTTAAAGGGTGCTGTAACCCCCAAAGTGCACTCCAAACAAAATAAAAAATTATTTTTTGTGTTTGTGAATTGTGTGCGCAGTAGCCGCACGTGCATCAACAAAGTAGCGCCAAGCGTGCGTCTGTCTGTTATAAGTAAAGGGCCGGCTGGCTCATCTGTTAAAGGGTGGTGTAACCCCCAAAGTGCACTCCACAAAAAATAAACAATTCTTTTTTTTCTGTGTTTGTGTGCAAAATGTATGCGCAGTAGCTGCACGTGCATCAACACAGCAGCAGCGCCAAGCGTGCGCCTGTGTCATAAGTCAAGGGCCGGTTTGGACATCTGGTCCGGACTGAAGGACGTGTCAACAATTTCTGACATGTCTACTGTCACTACTGACAGAATGGTGGAGGAATTATTTTCTGTGTTTGTGAATTGTGTGCACTGTTGCTGCACGTGCATCAAAAAATAAAAAATTATATTTTTTTCTGTCTTTGTGAATTGTGTGGGCTGTAGCCGAACCTGCATCCTCAAAGCAGCAGCGACAAGCATGCGTCTGTCTGTTAAAGGGTGGTGTAACCCCCAAAGTGCGCTCCAACCAAAATAAAGTAATCTTTTTTTCTGTGTTTGTGTATGAAATGTATGTGCAGTAGCCGCACCTGCATCCTCAAAGCAGCAGCGACAAGCGTGCGTCTGTCTGTTAAAGGGTGGTGTAACCCTCAAAGTGCACTCCACAAAAAATAAAAAAATCCTTTTTTTTCTGTCTTTGTGAATTGTGTGGGCTGTAGCCGCACCTGCACCTCAAAGTAGCAGCACCAAGCGTGCGGCTGTCTGTTAAAGGGTGGTGTAACCCCCAAAGTGCGCTCCAACCAAAATAAAATAATCTTTTTTTCTGTGTTTGTGTGTGAAATGTATGCGCAGTAGCCACACCTGCATCCTCAAAGCAGCAGCGACAAGCGTGCGTCTGTCTGTTAAAGGGTGGTGTAACCCTCAAAGTGCGCTCCACAAAAAATAAAAAATTCTTCTTTTTTTTCTGTCTTTGTGAATTGTGTGGGCTGTAGCCGCACCTGCATCCTCAAAGCAGCAACGACAAGCGTGCGTCTGTCTGTTAAAGGATTACATCGGTGACAGCATCCAAGTAGGCATGTCAGACAGTCCGTACCTGTACAGGCAGGAAAAAGAGGCAATTTGGAGGCCACTGTACAACCTGGCTCTATTTTACCTGAGTTGCCCCCCCTCCAGTGTGTACTCCGAAAGAGTGTTTAGTGCAGCCGGGAACCTTGTCACCAAAAGGCGTAGGAGGTTGCTTCCACAAAATGTGGAGAAGATGATGTTCATAAAAATTAATTATCAACTCTTCCAGGGAGACCAGCCTCCAGAACGTACAGAGGGATCTGTGGTGGTGGATTCCAGCGGGGATGAATTAATACTCTGTGAGGATGAGGATGTACACAACACTGAAGAGGGTGAGGAATCGGTGAATGAGGAGGATAAGGACGACATCTTGCCTCCGTAGAGCTAGCTTGTGCAGGGACAGATTAATTGCCAGTTTGTTTTGTGGGGGCCCAAACGAACCAATCATTTCAGCCACAGTCGTATGGCAGACCCTAGCGCTGAAATTATTGGTTTGTTAAAGTGTGCATGTCCTGTTTATACAACATAAGGGTGGGTGGGAGGGCCCAAGGACAATTCCATCTTGCGCCTCTTTTTTTTCTTTGCATTATGTACTGTTTGGGGCCTACTTTTTCAAACTGCCATCCTGTCTGCCACTGCAGTGCCACTCCTAGATGGGCCACGTGTTTGTGCTGCCCACTCGTGACGCTTAGCATAGTCATCCAGCTACTTCGGTGCAACCTTATGGACATAAAAACACTATTGTGAGGTGTGAGGTGTTCAGAATAGACTGGAAATGAGTGGAAATTAAGGTTATTAAGGTTAGTAATAGCATAGGAGCAGAAAAACCAACACATTCTGTGATTTTCAAAAAAATACAGATCCAAAACACAAAACCCAGAACCCAAAACACGGACGGGTGGTTTTGGCAAAACCAATCCAGATCCAGAATACGAGGAAAGATCCAGATCCAAAACCAAAACATAAAAAGTGGCCGGTGCACACCCCTACTTAGGGCTCTATTTATTAACATTGGCCCTCATTCAGAGCCGTACGCTCTGAGCAGAGCGCACGCTCTGAATGAGGGCCGGCCTCCATGAAAATGGAGCGTCCTCCTGGACGCTCGTATAGCTGTGGGTCACCACCCACAGGCTATACGAGCGTGCAGTTTGATGGCCGCGATGGTCGTGGCCATCGCGACCATCGAAACTGCGAGCCGGAGCCTGCGGTTGAGGTTTTCAACCGCAAGCTCCGGAGTGATTTTGGCTCTATCAGAGCCAAAATCACTCCCACTGACATCACTAGTGATGTCAGTGGGCCGGCTTCTGACGGGAGGCGTTCCCGTGGGAACGCCCCCGTCAGGGAGGCACGCCCCCGGCACGCCTACCAAAGGGGGCGTGCTGTCAATCAACATCGACAGCACGCCCCCTTTGATCAGACACAACGAGCGAAGGACTTTCCCTCCATCGTGCGCATGCTCAGTCCAGAACATCGACCCACTTGCGAGCGGACAGACGCTCGTGAGTGGGTCTGAATCAGGCCCATTATTTTTACTAAAATAAAGTAAAAAAGGGTGTTTTCACACCCTTTTCACATTATTTTAGTATCACCTAAAGTTTCTAAAGGGCAAATGGAGTAGAATTCATAAAATTCTACTCCAAACCCTAATTATCACTTCGTTGTAGTAAGCAGATTACATTTCTCATCATTGTAATGGGAAATGCGTTCTGGCCAAAGTTACTGAAAATAAATTGTGAAAAAATACCAGGGAAAGCCCTGTGATAATAATGCCACCTGGAGGTGGCGTTATCAGGGTCCAAACAGACCACACGCTGATACACTGTAAAAAAAAAAAATTACGTGAGTGCAGGGACCAGAGATCGGGGGTCCGGTGATGTCTCCCCTCCAGTCAGCTGGTCTCCCAGCTTGCACTGGTGCCCGGTCGTCACCTGACCGGGTCCCAGTGCAGGATGGGATGTCAGCTGACCAGAGCCACGGAGGACATCACCACAGCACCGATCACTGCAGATAAATGTAACTAAGGGAGGGGGGGGGCGCAGGGAAGAGGGGGTTCCGCGATCACGGGGGCAGGGCTTAGCGACGGTCGGTCAGCGCATGCGTCGGCACTTGTCATAGTATTTTTTGCGAAAATACAGCGATAAGTGTGTGGAGGGTTATTTGCAGGGACAGAGCTTTATCGCAAGCTCTGTCCCTGCAAGGGATTTTTAGTAAATCCCTGTGATATTGGCTGAATTCGCATTGTGAATTCAGTTGGTAATATCACACTACAATCTGCATTCAAAATGCGGATTGTAGTAAATAGTGATATTCCTGTAATCCAAAGAAGTGTCAACTGATTTAGGTTTTATTGACTTTGCTGAGTTTTAACATAGGGCCTAAATCACAGATATACCTGAGCCACAGCCTGATTGGCTGTTTGGGTGTGGGGGCGGTGCCGGCCTTTGTTCTGGAAAATGTGGTGCTGCCAAAGAGATTGCAGCGACATGCGAAACACACCAGAGATTGCACCCGCATGCTGAAACACATCGGAGATTGCAGCCGCATGCCGAAACACACCAGTGATTGCAGCCACTTGCCAAAACACACCGGAGATTGCAGCCGCATGCCGAAACACACCAGAGATTGCAGCCGCATGCCGAAACACACCGGAGATTGCAGCCGCATGCCGAAACACACCGGAAATTGCAGCCGCATGCCGAAACACACCGGAGATTGCAGCCGCATGCCGAAACACACCGGAGATTGCAGCCGCATGCCGAAACACACCGGAAATTGCAGCCGCATGCCGAAACACATCCACAACACTCCCATAAAATTCCCATGCCACCTCCTCTTTTTATGATCACTTTAGGCTACCTCCCAGTCTCCACCCTTAAGTGCCAATGGATTGCAGTCACAGCAATATTGGATTTTTTAGACTGCTTATACCTCTGAGTCAGGCCCATAGATATTGAATAGCGGCTCTTTTGGGCATTTCTGTGATTAGCGCAGAATAAAAAAATAATTCCTCATTTTGCAGACACTGACAGCCCTCTATACGCTGCTAAATGGGAGTAGATGGGGATGATGGGCCTCTGACGCAGCAGTGGATCACAGAAGCTGGCAGTGGGTGTCTTTTAACTTGTAACTAGGTATTTGAAGGCCCAATAGCAAAAGTTTGTAAGGGCCTCTATCTACCACCCAAAGGTGATAAATATATATAACACGTGCAACTTTGACATGGAAGATCGGCCCCGCTCAGCTCTGGGCACCATTGCAGCAACAGATTTCAAGCTCTGAGCTCTCTTAGGGGCCTATTTATTAAATAATCTTTTCGGGAATTCCCCGAAAACACGTTTTTGGGAGTACCCGCAAATATTAAGTATCCCCTGAATGTATGTGCAGGAGACTACTGCCATTTCCCCTTTTCGTTCACAAAAGAATCTTCCATAGGTTTCTGTGGGGGCTGCTTCAGTAGCAAATGTTCCAAGCTCTGGAATGTAAATGCATACTGGTAATGGAGCGGAGCAGGGTTCCATACAGCTCACCAGCCGATGAGTGTATGCTGCAAACGGGTAGTGGTGCAGCATACTAGAACAGCGTTATATGCAGGTATTAACCAGGTCTCTCATAGGAGCTAAGTAGGAGACTTGTTGGTTTATTGATAGGAGGTATAGCCATGCTCACTGTTACATGCACACTGGTGATGGAGTGGAGCTTGAGTGGAGCAGGGTTTCATACAGCTCACCAGCCGGTGAGTGTATACCATACTTGCCTACACTCCCGAAAGTCGCGGGAGGCTCTCGATTTTTTCGGGTAACCCCACGGGAGTGTAGGCAGATCTCCCGCATCCTGCCCACTTCCTAGTGAAGCAGGCAGGATGGGGAGATTTAATAGGGAATTTGCGGGTCCGTGAGAAGGGGACGGGGCTAAGCAGCGTGATATGCATAATTTAGCCACGCCCCCTTCTTGCAGGTCTGCAACTCGCGGACTTTTCCTGGAAAGGGCTGGGCCTAATCACACCACCAGTACGGCCCTGGCCCCTGAACTGGCCTAATGCGGCAGCTCTTGGAGCTGCTCCCAGATTTGATGTCTATAACAGTGGCGTAACTAGGGCAGGGCTGCTGGGCCGGGCGCAGCATTTTCGGCATGCGTGCCTTAGGCGCACACACATAGCTGACTTTTTCAACTTGCCCTGGGCTCCAAATACCCTAGTTACGCCACTGGTCTATAAGGTCGGTAAGTATGGTGTATACTGCTTGTTGGTAGTGGTGCAGGATGCTGGAACAGCTTTATAGCAGGTATTAACCAGGTCTATCTACGAGCTAAGTAGGAGACTTCTGTGTCCCACCATGCCACTCTACACATTGTACAGACAAGATGGCCCCTGCACATGTTTAGTAGCGAGCTTGGCGGCAAACTTTGGACAGGGCATGAAGCCTCTCTGGAGAACAGGAAGTCTCTGCAGTAGTGCACTCCTCTGTCAACACTAAATAAGTATCTGCATACTAGATAAGGCTTCTGCGTCTTGGCTACAGGTATGGTTTTGCATAATTTATAGCTCTACATATATCAGTATTTACACCAGATATAACTCTCTTTATGAAGATTGGCACCAGATACGTCTATTCATATATTAGAGAACTGTACATTTTTTTCCAGGGGTCTATTTATCATCCATTAATTTCTACAAAAGTGGGTGAAAATCAACATTTTTACCTACTTTTGTAAAAATTCAGTTTCAGGGGCCATTCATCATTCATGTAATGCAGAAGATATCGCAGATATCGCCTGGTTACAATTCTCCTAGGATAATTTCCATACTTTAGTATGGGGTTGCCGACTTGGCTGCCCCTTTCGGCATTGAGGGTCGGAGCGAGGACGTGGCCACACAATTGCATAATTTTGGCCCCGCCTCCGCTACACAATGCCAAGATTGCCAGCATTGTGAAGCAGGGGGCGGGGCCAAAATTACGCATTTCAGCGTGAATCACATCACCGCACCCCCCCGTGCTGCGGGGATTCTCTTGAAACCGCGGGAGGGGTCGGCAGCCGCCAGCCGCTGGGAGGCTTGCCTGCCTTTCTGGGGAGAACGGCATCCGATTTTCGGGAGGCTCCCAGCCGAATCGGGTGGGTAGGCAAGTATGCTTTAGTATGGAGACGTAGAAATTATGCAATTCATGAAGTTCCGAAAAAGCATTTTTGTACCTGCTGCCGTTTACATAGCAGCTTGTGCAGCAAAGAGATCTTTTCAAATCCCTCCAGCTGTGTTTGCTTACCTCTGGTGGCTGTGGGCTGTCAATGGTTCCTGTGCGGCAGCGACCTCGGCTGGCAGACCCTGGCTTTGGATAAACATGGCACTTGCAGCGAGTTTAAAACATACTTGCCGCATAGTTGTCGACTTTCTGGCTGCTCCTTCCGGGATGGAGCAGCCAGATCGGCAGGGCAGCGGGGGGCGTGGCCGAAAAAGGGGGCATGTCCAGACGGGTGCCTGACGTTTGTAGGCATCACGGGGGCGGGGTCACGCGATCGCGTCATTGTGGCCCCGCCCCGCTACACAATGCCGATAATACAGGCATTGTGAGGCAGTCACTGGCTGCCCTCGCAGCCACCGGGAGGCTTGCCTGCCTTTCCGGGGAGGTGGGAGCTGCACTCGATTTACGGGAGGCTCCCGCCCAAATCGGGAGGGTAGGCAACCCTGACTTGCCGACATCCTGGCTGCCCCCTCTGGGAGGGAGCAGCCAGGTCGGCTTAGCAGGGGGCGGGGCCAGTCACTTTACAAGGCATTTAGGGTGGATCTGGGGCATGGCCACACAATCGTATCATTTTGGCCCTGTCCCCGCTACACAATGCCGAGATTTACGGCATTGTGAAGCAGGGGCAGGGGTCATGATGACCCGATTCAGTGTGAATCGCGTCATCGCGCCCACTGCTGCGGGAGTTTGTGGCTGTATTGCGGGGGGACTTGAGGGGCCGGGAGGCTTGCCTACTTTCCTGGGGGGCCAGGCTCTCGGCCAAATAGGGAGAGTATGCATGTATGGTTTCAAACATAATTATCACTAGTGATAATAATTATGTGATGATGAATAGGGCCCCAATAGTGAAAGGTTCTTTACTTCCCAAATGTTGTGGTGTATATTCCTTGCATGATTTGGGTGGCATGGGGTCAGCATTTAGGGTTAGATTTCCACTCATTAACACTGTTTAAATCAGGAAGAAGCAATTATTTTCTAACACCCAGCGCTCAATATACATATTCTACAGCTACAGAAAATAGCTATACACATTAACCCAGGTCACATACCTGCTATTCATTGTGCTTTACATCTAATTGTTTGCATTGCAATTTAAGGATTTTTGGGAGCTTCCTGGCCGTTTAGGGAGAGTAGGCAAGTATGCCCTTACTGTATTCAGCTTTCACCTGACTACTCCCATTCCACCTCTCCAGACATAGGGCCTGATTCAGATTTGGGAATAGAGTAAAGCCCCGTACTGGATGATTTGTGTAGGGAGCGACCTCGTCATCGACGGACCCAGTGGGGGTGCCGGCATCTGCAAGTGCATACTAGGGGTGTGCACCGGCCACTTTTCATGTTTTGGTTTTGGATCTGGATCTTTCTCCATGTTTTGGATCTGGATTGGTTTTGCCAAAACCACCCTTCCATGTTTTGGGTTCTGGGTTTTGTGTTTTGGATCTGTATTTTTTGGAAAAAACAGCTAAAATCCCAGAATTTGTAGGTTTTTCTGTTCCTATGCTATTATTAACCTCAATAACATTAATTTCCACTCATTTCCAGTCTATTCTGAACACCTCACAATATTGTTTTTAGGCCAAAAGGTTGCACCGAGGTAGCTGGATGACTATGCTAAGCGACACAATAGGGCAGCACAAACATGTGGCCCATCTAGGAGTGACACTGCAGTGGCAGACAGGATGGCAGTTTGAAAAACTAGGCCCCAAACAGTACATAATGCGAAGAAAAAAAAGAGGTGCAAGATGGAATTGTCCTTGGGCCCTCCGACCCACCCTTATGTTGTTTAAACAGGACATGCACACTTTAACAAACCAATAATTTCAGCGCCAGGGTCTGCCACAAGACTGTGGCTGAAATGATTGGTTCGTTTGGGCCTCCACAAAACAAGCTGGCAATTAATCTGTCCCGGCTGTACTAAACACTCTTTCGGAGTACACACTGGAGGGGGGGCAACTCAGATAAAATAGAGCCAGTTTGTACAGGGGTTTCCAGATTGCCTCTTTTACCTGCCAGTACAGGTACGGACTGTTTGACATGCCTACTTGGATGCTGTCACCGATGTAATCCTCCACCATTTTTGCACTTGGATGGAGCACCCTGATGGACAGATCACCCCCTCGACAACACTACAGCACCCCTTTAGGACTACAGCCTTTATGGGACACTGCACAACACAGCCTAGCCAGCCCCTATAGACTTTTGGAGTAGACACGGCCCCTATGTACAACTGACTGCACAACACAGCCCAGCCAGCCCCTATAGACTTTTGGAGTGGACTCAGCCTCTATGGACAACTGACTGCACAACACAGCCCAGCCAGCCTCTATGGACAACAGCAGCACAACACAGTCCAGCTAGCCCCTATGGACAACAGCAGCACAACACAGCCCAGCCAGCCCTATGGACTTTGGAGGAGTGGACACAGCCCCTATGGACAACAGCAGCACAGCACAACACAACACAGCCCAGCCAGACCTAACTCCCACCCTCCCTCTTCACTGTCCACAGCCGGAGTGAGAAATGGCGCCGACCCGGGGACCTTTTATAGAATCCAAAACCCGCGAGATCCGGAAGGCGGGATGATGACGTTTTGCCCCGATTTCAGTTCCGAGTCAGGCGGGAAAACCCGAGCCGGACTCGGTTCCCGGATCGGGGGGCTTCGGGTTTCTGAAATCCGAACCCGCTCATCCCTAGTGTGTACACACTTGCTGATGCTGGCAACGACGAACAACGGCAGGGAAGAGCTGGCCATGAGCATGGCATCATTAACGATATCCCCGGATTGAGCTGCATGTACAGACGACATCTTTCATCATTCAGTTCCTACACACTGGACTGGATGATTTGAACGATATATCATTCAACGATATCGTTATCATTCATATCATTCATAAAAATCGGCCAGTGTGTATGAGCCTTTCAAAAGAGCAAGTAACTGTGTATCCTGGTAAAACTATGCTGCACTGCAGGTGGGGCAGATATAAGATATGCAGACAGATTTAGATTTGGGAGGGGCGTAATCTAAATTGCAGTGTAAAAATAAAGCTGTTCAGCATTTGTGGGCTACATGCAGAAGCAGCCAGTATTTACAGTTACTTGTTATTTCTTATTCTATTCCCAACTCAGAATCAGGCCCATAATGTATGCCTCCCAAACCATCCATCTTTCTACGAGACAGTCCTGAGTTTGAAATCTTGCAATCAGAATGTTTGTCGGAACCGTTGGAGAGTAGGGAGGTGTTGCACTGCTTCTTGCTGTGGAGGCAGGTGTTTCCATAGCATGCTGCATGAAATGTAAGGGAGAGAAAAAAACACCAGAGACGTGGCCACATCCCCATTGTGAGCAGCCATGCTGCTGAGACCTATGATGTTGGGAGGTAAGAATAAAGGAACATAGAACTAAGATATGCAGAAATCTAGGTGTGGACACTTCAAGGTACGCATGTGGAGAATGACACAACGGGTAATTCATAAAGTGCAAAATGGCTGAGATGGTGTGCCTTGCCTTTACCTGTCCAGTGCCAGTGATAAAGAGTCTAAATTATAATATACAGTGATTCCGGAAAGTATTCACAGCGCTTCACATTTCCACATTTTGTTATGTTACAGCTTTATTCCAAAATAGAATAAATTAATTTTTGTCCTCAAAATTCTACACACAATACCCCATAATGACAACGTGTAAAAAGTTTTTCTGAGATTTTTGCAAATTTAATTTAAAAAAAACCCTAAGATATCACATGCACATAAGTATTCACAGCCTTTGCTCAATACTTTGTTGATGCACCTTTGGCAGCAATTACAGCCTCAAGTCTTTTTGAATATGATGCCACAAGCTTGGCACACCTATCTTTGGGCAGTTTCGCCCATTCCTCTTTGCAGCACCTCTCAAGCTCCATCAGGTTGGATGGGAAGCGTCGGTGCACAGCCATTTTCAGATCTCTCCAGAGATGTTCAACCGGATTCAAGTCTGGGCTATGGCTGGGCCACTCAAGGACATTCACAGAGTTGTTCTGAAGCCACTCCTTTGATATCTTGGCTGTGTGCTCAGGCTCGTTGTCCTTCTGAGAGGTGAACCGTCACCCCAGTCTGAGGTCAAGAGCGCTCTGGAGCAGGTTTTCATCCAGGATGTCTCTGTACGTTGCTGCATTCATCTTTCCCTCTATCCTGACTAGTCTCCCAGTTCCTGCCGCTGAAAAACACCCCCACAGCATGATTCTGCCACCACCATGCTTCACTGTAGGGATGGTATTGGCCTGGTGATGAGCAGTGCCTGGTTTCATCCAAACATAACGCCTGGCATTCACGCCAAAGAGTTCAATCTTTGTCTCATCAGACCAGAGAACTTAGTTTCTCATGGTCGGAGAGTCCTTCAGATGCATTTTGGCAAACTCCAGGTGAGCTGCCATGTGCTTTTTCCTAAGGAGTGGCTTCCATCTGCCCACTCTACCATACAGGCCTGACTGGTGGATTGCTGCAGAGATGGCTGTCCTTCTGGACTGTTCTCCTCTCTCCACAGAGGAATGCTGTAGCTCTGACAGAGTGACCATCGGATTCTTGTCATCTCCCTGACTAGGGCCCTTCTCCCCCGATCGCTCAGTTTAGATGGCCGGCCAACTCTAGGAAGAGTCCTGGTGATTCCGAACTTCTTCCATTTACGGATGATGGAGGCCACATTGGGACCTTCAAAGCAGCAGATATTTTTCTGTACCCTTCTCCAGACTTGTGCCTCGAGCCAATCCTGTCTCGAAGGTCCACAGACATTTCCTTGGACTTAATGCTTGGTTTGTGCTCTGACATTCACTGTCAAGTGTGGGACTTTATATAGACAGGTGTATGCCTTTCAAAATCATGTCCAATCAACTGATTTTACCACAGGTGGACTCCAATTAAGCTGTAGGAACATCTCACAGATGATCAGTGGAAACAGGAAGCACCTGAGCTCAATTTTGAGCTTCATGGCAAAGGCTATGAATACTTATGTACATGTATAATTTCTTAGTTTTTTTTTTTATTAAATTTGCAAAAATCTCAAAAAAACTTTTTACACGTTGTCATTATGGGGTATTGTGTGTAGAATTTTGAGGACAAAAATTAATTTATTCCATTTTTGAATAAGGCTGTAACATAACAAAATGTGGAAAAAGTGAAGCGCTGTGAATACTTTCCAGATGCACTGTATATATTAGTGTATTATTATAAGAGATCTGCCATTCATGCTAGAACTGCTAATATTGGGGCCTATTCATTATCACTTATTTTTCACAAAACCATATGAAAAATAAAATGTTCACATACTATTGTAAAAAATATGCGTCAGGGCTATTCATCAAGTTCCGAAAAAGCATTTTTTTCGGAACTTGATGGTGTTACTGAACGCCACTTTCAGGTGGCGTTCAACTCCCGATAACCTTCACAGGCTGCGGTTTACACGGCAGCCTGTGAAGATTTACAAGGCAGCCACAGCAGAGGGATTTATTCAGATCTCTCCCTGCTGTGTCTGCACTGCAGAGTCCTCTGTAGCCACGTGGCCTGGCTCACCGAAGGAAGACATGGAGATGCGGCGGCACAAAGGAGGCAGGTAAGACACCAGGGAGGCGGGGTCGCAAACCTGCAGGGGGAGGGGGGCCGGATTGTACACCCGCAGTGGGGTCGCAAACCTGCGGGGGGAGGGGGGGCCGGATTGTTCACCTGAGGGGGGAGATGGGGAAGTCCGGCTCATACGCCCGTGGGGGGTGGGCGGATTGTACACCGTGAGGGGGGACAGTGAAGTCCGCAGCCTGTCTTCAAGCTGCGCATGTGCAGGTAAGGCAGTGAAAAGTTTCTCCCTTATGAAAAGCTGCTTCGTAGTAACAGCAATTTTTCGGAGGTGATAGTTTAGGGCAGGAGCCATGATGAAAGCCTCCTAAACTGTGTTTGAACTCGCAGCGAGTTCAAATCATAATGATTACATGTGATAATTATGTTTTGATGAATAGGCCCCTTAGACTGAAAAGTCAGCAAACATGATAGTATGAATGTTTGCCTGCCATTGGGTCTAATTAAATGTCTACGCATGTCTAAGTGCATCTAACTGAAACTTCCTGGAAATAATGTAACAAGGTTTGTGAAAGCTGTTGATATGTGTGTTGTATTTGACGGTTGTATGCAGAGTTGATAGCAATACTAGCGGAATTGCAGACACAATTAGCAATCCAGGTGTTTGACCAGGTGTCAGGTTTATCTGAAGTGTAGTAGTTACTGGTACAGTCGTACTCACAGTTATACACTGGTTGATCTAAATGGAGCGGCAATTGAGCAGAGCAGATACATCACCAGCAGAAGCCGTTGATGTATGTAGATAGTGGAGCTTTCATTGGATTTGAAAATGTTTAACCATGTGCTCCTGGTATAATAATAAAAGGTAATAGTACTGCACTCCTATTTCTATTTGTATGTTCTAAATATAATTGTGTATTGGCAAAAATTGGGAAGCAGGGTGCTGCCTGGGACTGATAGGAGGTCCTTTCTTCCTCCCAGTTTTCTACAGGAAAATAAAGGATGTACTTATCCCACTTAGCGCTCACCTGATTATGTGGAAAGATATCTCTAAAAGCTAAAGACTAGACACATATATGAGAATGATTATTAATTCCTATGCATGCTTTTATATTGCTTTAATGCACGGCTGTGCAAACTAGATTTACATCTTTTGCTTACATTAATAAATTGTGTCTTATACTACATACAGTATATCATATATGTGTCTAGTCTTTAGCTTTTAAAGATACCTCTCCTCATAATCAGGTGAGCGCTCAGTGGGATAAGCACATCCTTTATTGTAATGCGCTCCTGGTAGTTCACAGCAGCTTGTAAACTTCAAAGAAGGGTACACCTCTCACCTCTCACCTTTCAATAAATACACATATACCATACAAATAGAAGCAACCAGCGCTATATTTCAAATGAGTCCCAAAATGCTGTCAGATATTGTATTTCAGATATATCCGTCTCTGTTCAGAATCAGGGGATCCTCGGAATGGCAGTTTTGCACAAATCAGACTAATACATATTAATTCTCACTCACATGTATATAAAGGTTTCTTTCAGGCCTGTGATACAGCAACCCTATACGCTCTTAATTCACAGGTGTAACGGACACTTACATATAGATGCTATCTCGCGTAAACACAGCGGTTTCTTTAGCTTGTTATACAGCAAGGGTAGCTTGCTTACCCTCCCAATTTGGCCGGGAGCCTCCTGAATATCGGGTGCCGCTCCCGCCCCCCCCGGGAAGGCAGGCCGCCGTTCCTCCCGACCCCCCCCAGAGTAAATAGAGAAACCCCCCCAGCGGGGGCCCCGGTGACGCGGTTCGCGATGATTGGTGTCATCGTGGCCCCGCCCCCTGTTTTACAACGCCATTTATTCTGGCATTGTGAAGAAGGGGCGGGGCCGCGATGACGCGATCTCGCAGTCATGCCCCTGGCTCCGCACCCAAAAGGTTACTATCGTCCGGCCACGCCCCCCAATGTAAGCTGGCATTCAGCTCCCTCCCAGAAGGAGGGAGCTGAATGTCGGCAAGTATGCAGTGGCTGCCACAAAAATAAGGGCCCCAAATAGCTGTAAGGGCCCCAAATAGCTGAGCTGCAAATGGAGTAGACTGCCCCACACCATGATACACATATTGCAGAATATCACAGCTAAGGCCGATGGGCCTGATTCTGAGACAAACACAAAGCACCTGCAAATGCAGACATCTGCGGCAGCCAGATATACTACCTGATGCTAATGTGTGCTTCTTCATGGGTACGGTCACCCCGTCCTCAGCCACAGCTGTCATTATTAGCATCAGCATTTATACTAGCCCCATGCTGGGGACAAAAGATCCGTCAGAGGCAGACGTCCCTTCTCCGTACACCCACCTCTAATTAGCACAGAAGTCTGGCTACATGCCTACAACACTCCCATGAGACAAATCTTTCTGCATGTTTGGAAAGTAGCCACTCAGGTGTTACCCAGAAAAACCCACTTCACAGACAGAGAGATCCGGCCATGCAGGGAGCATATCGGCTGCTCTCGTATCCTCCGTAATGGTGCGTGTAAAGGGCAGTCTGCTATTGCTTTGTTTTTTGCCGCATGCGCAGTCTACAATTATTCACGGGATGTGTCTGCTTTCCAAATTGCATCTGATTTCGTCAATTGTAAAGCGAAATATGCTTCCGCTATACAAGTAAATGTTAGTAAATATGCGGTGCTCTGTGTGCTCAGTAAGTTAAATAGACTTTACAACGAAATTGTGCCTTTGGCATCTGAGCTGTTCCAAACTGTGTATCTACCAGTGCCGTGCGGTGAGGTCAATGACTGGGGAGGCACACATGGGGATGGGTCTGAGTACTGGGAGCCTGTCCCAACTCTATTCACTGTAACTCTCTCCTCAGTACACAAAGCTTCAGTGTCCATTGATTCTCCCACCTGCACCACATGTGTTGGGGTTCAGGGACTCAAACGCAACCTCGGTTTTCAATAAGACCACATGATTTCCCCTTCAATAATGTTGCAGTACTGTATTAACGGCACTACATAGTACCACAACTCCCCCACACCCTGCAATGACATACCCATACAGTGATGGGGTGCAGGGGCTCGAGTATCGGGTTTCAGGGGCTCAAAGAGGTCTCAGATGCACCTACAGCGTATTAGGATTCAGGAGCTCAGATGGGTCAAATGTACGCACAGCTTTCAATGAGATGAATTATCCCTAAACCTAACCCAAACCCTAAAGAAAAATAATCATTCTGTGTTGACCATTTTGTGTCAACAATTTTTGTATCAACCTTTTGTCCAAACCTTAACCATAAAAAATGAATATCAATCCAAAAAATAACGTGTCGAATATATTTGTGTCGACATTTTGACCAAACACTAACTCTAAAAAATAGTAATAAAAAATAATAATAATCATGTGTCGACTTTTTATGTGTCGACCTTTTGACCAAACCCTAACCCTAATAATAATAATAAAAACATCATGTGTCGACCATTTTTGTGGCGACCATTTTTTTTTGTGCCAACTATTTTTGTGTCAACCTTTTGACCAAACCCTAACCCTAAATAATAAAAACCTCATGTGTCGATCATTTTTTTTTGTCGACCATTTTCTTGTAACAACAGGGGATGGGGATGGCGTATAGAGCAACAAACTAGCTGGGCCCATCCGTATCGTCTTTGTATTATTCTAAGAAGTTTTATATCAAATCTCAGGGGCTCTGCCTACCCTGACTGCACATCCCTGGTTTCTACAAGGGTTAAATCTGTTCCTAATAATAACTAACACTTCAGGCCTGGTTATCTCCGGGACACAGATTTACAGATGTAAAGGTGCACCCTATTCTGGATGCTGTCTGTATAGGAAGGAATTATCTATCCCCCTCTTCCCCATTTAATGACTACTCCTGGCTGTCCTCAAAATGGAGGCAATAATCTTTGGTAGATGGGGTGGGGTCTGCTATATAACTACTTTGTTCATCATCCACTTAAAGAATAGTGATGCAGCCCAGCAACACTACTTAATTCCCTTCTGAGTCTAGTGTAAAATTCTAACTTTAACCTGCAACATAGCTTCACAATTCTTTGCTTCCCTCATCTCCAATTATTCTTCAAACAGCCCATTTCCGATTCGCAAGTGATTTTCGACTCTCCTGTCCTCTTATAACCTTCTCCTATTTTGTTTGGAACTCGTTACCTAACTATATCAGACTGTCTCACTGCCTCCAAGCTATGGGGACAAAAAAAAAGAAATTCATAATGTATTTCTACATCGAAGCTTAAAATTATAATTTATCATATATAATCCTCATGTTTTTTCCTTTAAATTGTAAACTCATTATGGGGTCTATTCATCATCACTTAATTTCTACAAAAGCAGATGAAAATTAACACCTACTTTTGTAGAAATTAAGTTTTGAGGTCATTCATCATAAAAGGTAATGCAGGAGATATCACCGATATCTCCTTCTTACCTTTCATTCCCGAGGGTTGGGTACAGGATGCCAGTGCTCGGGATCCAGGCTGTCAGAATCCCGACAGGGTTAGGATACTGACACCAGTTGGTAAGTATCCTAACCCTCGCTCCCCGCACCCTAAACCTAACCTCCCCCCTAGTGCCTAAACTTAACCCTCCTTCCCTAGTGCCTAACCCCTAACCCTCCCCCTAACCCCACTACTCGGGATGCCGGCTCCAGGATTCTGACTAGTGTCGGGACTCCAGCACTGGCATTGTGAGCGCCTGCATCCTGGCTGTCGGGATTTTAACTACCTCCCCATTTCAGATGTGGCCCACTGACCTATACACTAGTATGGGGACCTAAATTCATCAAGCTCCGAAAATATATTCCGGAGCTGGACCTTGGGAGCATTCGCCATCTTCAGATGGCGTTTGCTCCTGCACACCCGCTCCTTCCCTATGGGAAAAATTCCTTCGGATCCCTCCGCCCCTCTCTGCTACTTCCGTCGAATGCCAGGGCTTTCTGTGCCTACGTGAACTCTGATCAGCAGCACTAGCTACCCACTTCTGATTGGCTGACAGTAGACTTAGCTGTCCAGCTGACAGTAATTATATAATTAATGTGGTTGCTGTATAATATGAAGTCACAGCTGTTTATTTGCATGACTTAATTGATATTTATATTTAAACTGCAACAGGAAGGGGGATTTATTAAGGGGGGATTAACAGATGTCGTTACTTTAATTTCTTTTTATTTAATTAGTATTGCCATTGTGTTGGTAATTAATTATATCTTAGATTGTAAATGCTACTTTCACTAATAATGGTATCGACACTATTATGCTTTCCTGATGTAAATCAGACACAAGTGCTAGTGTTGTAGAGCTTGTTGCATCACGAGAAGGATCCTACTGAATATATTTGCTGCCATTAGATAAGTTTCAGGTGATGGAAACTTTGAGTTTGACTAGACCCTATGTCAAATACTGATTACTTCTATATTTCAGCATATTACCATTATCTTTATTCTTGATTTGTTTCAATAAAGAAATATTTTAAAATAATGCATGCATCTTTCAGTGTAACTGCTAATGTGCCAATGCATCCAATTTCACATGAGCCCCAGAGGATACAAGGAAGAAATGTATAAAGAGTGAAATGATATTGCAAATATGTCATTAAAGAAATACAGCTAGAATCATTGCAAGCCAAATGCAGGTTATATGGGGGCAGCGATAGTGCCGTACCCTGGACCCTGCACGCTGGGCAATGGAACTGCTTGCATACCCCTAGTTACGGCCCTGATTTTACCATATCCAATATTTTATACTTCTACTGGTTGAGTCTCACATATCCAAAATGTTTGGGACCAGGAGTATTTTGGATATTGGATTTTTCCTTATTTTGGAATAATTGCATATTATAATGAGATATCTTGGGAATGGGACCCAAATCTAAACACCGAATGCATTTATGTTTCATATACACCTTATACACACAGCATGAAGGTAATATGTTTGACGGTGATCGGGAATCTGCGCAGGCGCCTGACCCGTTCATGCGCATGTGCAGAACGGGTCTCCGATCCGGCACGGAGACTGGCAGCAGACTGGCAGTGTTTGACAATCTGCTGATGTTTGTTAGCGAGGAGGGGGGGCAATGACCTACATTTCCTGAAACGGAGACGTCTCCGTTGTTGGGGCGGTGGGAAGAAGCCAGGATCTCCGTCAGCTGACTGAGATTTCCTGGCTTCTTCATCTCATCTGAGGCGGCCGGCTGGTGACCCCATGGGTCACCTTAGCCGGTCGATGTTCTGTAGATCATCCGATGCTGCGTTGGACAACGCAGCTAGGATTAGTAACGCACAGGAAGCAGTAGACCTTTGATCTGCAAGATCTGTGTCTCTCATCCACACTCATTATCTGTTCCCATTCCCAGGTACAGGGTTTTTTTCACTCATCTATGGCATCAGACGTTCCTCTTGATACCAGTCCAAGCCATCAAGCATTCCCTGAAAACTCGAACCAGACTCTGAGTCTTCCTAGGCTATTCTACCCAATTACCTTCCCTCTACACAGTTCACACAAAATGTACGTGTTCTTTTTCTATGCTCATAAAACAGAGTTACCTGAAAATCCACATTGCTGTGTGACTGAATCGTATAGCACCACTAAGCACTCTTTGCTATTGCAATCTGACTTGATGTATATGCAGGATGTAGTTTACATCCCGGCGGACGATATACTGCCGCCAGTATTCTCTTACGCATCAGGATACCGGCGGGGGTGTAGAGGGAGGGATAGTTTACTTACCAGCCAGTCAGGAATCTGTCCTGGCCGGGCATCCGGGGTTGGGATTTGACTACGCAGTATGTGGCACTCAACATCAAGAATCCAACCTCTATTTTCTTACAGATTGTAAGTTTTTGAGTAAGGCCCTTTTGCCTGCCTGTTAATACTCTGTCTTATTTTATTGCTGCGTGTGCTCCCAAGTGTAAAAGTGCAGCAGAATGTGAGGCTACAGTATAAAGATAAGTGCTAATAAATAATCTACACTTCATTCTTCCCCTAACTAGTTATTTTTTGTTATTTTACTCCCCCTCAGTCTTTTTCATCTGCCCCCTCTCAATCTCTCATTCAATTTCATCTCACAGCACTCCCCCCCCCTCCCAAAAAAACCCAAACACATTTCTTGAGCACAGCTACTGAATACTGAGCACAATCACTAGGCAAACACAATACGTGAGATGCCTCTTAACAGAGATTCCCCTTTCCCAAGCTCACTGACCAAGAGACAGTGACAACATCACTCTCCCCCTTCTTCCCCCTCCTCTCTATCTGTCCTAACTCCTCACTTGTTTCTCTGCTTTGACACAATTATTATCATCTTCTATTAAGCCATAGCCAATAGAAAAAAGTGCTACAGCGATAATTCAGTAGACTTCACCTATTGTGGCAGAAACGGAAAATTCCAAGACACAGTTAAATATAAAATTGGAACAACTTTATTCCATCAACCTGTTTATATCATATATATCAAATACACATATCAAAGCATTGTATCAATAGTAATATCACCTTAATAAATTGATGCCATTCAGAAAAAATGTACAATGTAGACTCATATATTAATATTCCACAAAGGAAAATAAAAAAGTTAGATAATGACTGTATGTAACGGAGAAAAATGTGGTAAATCAGTACTTTAAGTATCAGACTTTATCCGGCTTTAGTAATCAAGAGACACTTCCACAAACAAATTGTCTCCTTATTTGAATGTAGATGTAGCAAGAGCTCCTGGGATAAATAGTAAAAGAAGGTCTCACAGTCCATGATTCATGGAGCAACAACTACTTATAAATGAATAGGAATAGTCCCGGCTTACAATTCACAAATGAAACCAGACTGTACACTCTGGTCCTGATTCAGCAAGGAACGCAGTTGCTAATATACACGCAATCGGTCAATTGTTGCGTACTGTGCATGCATCGCAGAGCGCGTGCGCAAGCTAGCCATTGCGATCGGGACTGCGATCGTAGCGGCTACGCAGAACCATCGCAGAGTGATTGACAGGAAGTGCCGTTTGTGGGTGGTAACGGGGGGAATCGGCGAAACGGAGGTGTCCAGTGCATTTGAACAACGTTGCATGGGCGTGCATAAATTATCCGCTGCGATGCCCTACGCAGCCTGAGGCCTGATAGCGTGCGTGGAACTTAGCAATTTCTGAGTATTATTATTTTATTATTATCATTTATTTATATGGCGCCACAAGTGTTCTGCAGCGCCTTACAAAATATATAAACAAATACGTGACTAAAGACTTACAGTACAATACAATAGCATGCAAGTCAGGGACATGGAAAATATACATTGCTACATTAGCGACCACAACACCCACATAAGCAACACAGTTAAGCAACCAAGTGTTAGGTGCCCTAGTGGGGAGTAAGAAGTAGATGAAGGTAGAGTAAGGAAAAGCACAAGAGGGTAGAGGGCCCTGCTCATAAGAGCTTACATTCTAAAGGGGAAGGGCAGACAAACAGGTGAGACACGGGGTAGACGGGGAGGAAGGCGCATATAATAATAATTTTATTTATATAGTGCTTTTCTCCCTTAGGACTTAAGGTTGCTTTAGAGACATCAGAAAATATGGTACATTGTACAAGGATTTGGTGTTGCAAAAAAATAGAAAACCACAAAGAGATAATTAAAATCAACAGAAACCTCGAGAGCACAATAAGCATATTGCAGGGTTGATGGTTGCACATTTTGGGAAATAACTTCCATGGGTTATATATTCCACCCACAAAAGGAACCAAATGAGGCAGCCGTCTTGGGCATACTACGAAGGATTACCCTTGGTGAAATAGGTTACGCCTAGAAGAAATGACACAAAATGGGTGTGGTTGCAGTGTCCTGATGCTAGGATGAGGGCTCCACCATAATAGTCAGGTCGATGTATGTTTTTATCCCAGGATAGATCAGTGTACCAGGTGAGGCAGCCATGAAGATCAGGGCTTGTGCAAGTGTGCGTAAGGCTGCGATGGTACTCGATTGTACCGATGGTTTCACAGTCTTGCTAAACATTACGGATGTGTGTAAGGTAAAGTGGGCGTCCTTATATTGTGAAGCGGTGGCATTGCGATGGATTAGCATACTATCGCAGTTGAACTGCGTGCATAATCGCTATTGAATTTGCAATTGCGTACTGTAGTAAATCAGGCCCTATGTTCTATTACCTGCAGCTATCTCCACTTAATTCCACGTGAGCCTCTTTTGAAGTATATTCTCTTATTAGAGATATTGAATGGTCTCAGCTTATCTCATTCTCTGCCATTATTACGAAACCTGGTGTACTTTAAACGATGTTCTCTTTATTGCAGTACTTCAAGAACAGTCCTTACACTTAAAGCAGGGATAGATTATGGAGATTAATTCTCCACAGGACACGCAATGAGGAAAGTTTATGTTGCTCAGTATGCAGCAATGGTTCTCCTGCTGTTGGAAACGGTAAATCACCTACAAAATTGAAGCATGGGGAAAGCTCCCTGACTTTGGCAATCATGTGGGGAGTGGCAGAGATGTCTGTACACATAACAGGATGGAGATGTGTAGTGTCGTGTCATATGCTGCTTCTTATTGACTGAAGACCAGTAATTACAGCTTCCTGGTAAAACTGATGCCACATGCAGTGAACAAACTCGAGAAAGCTCTGTAAATTAACACAAAAGTCTGTTTAGTAGATTCGAGATAAAAGAAATAGGCCGTTTGGTTTGGAAAAGCCAAACATAAAATCTCCCATAGACAGAAATAGCAACAGTGCCGTAATTTATAACGGAAAGAACGAATGCCAGTAAACAGCCAGCGAAGATGTAAATCATGAGATAAAAGCAGGGCACCACTAGCATAGTAAGTCTACTTACGTATGAATGCATCGATTCCCAATCAGTTTGAGGAGTACTGTACATTTGTGTGTGTCGCAATGCTAGTAGGCTTGATGTGTCACAATGATTTAGTTAAATGAAAATAAAAAATAAGTTCAATATATTTAATGTATACTTTAAGAATATAGGAAATAGCTATGACTTACTTTGGTTTATTTTAGCTTTCGTTATTCCTATGAAGCAGGTGTGACAACATAGAAAAATGCTGTGAATCACAATGTGACCAAATTAAAAGGAAAAACATGAAAATCATTCTAATAGGCCCATATTACAGAAAGGCTTCTGCGACCCTCAGCAGTAATGCATCTGTTGTCTATGGTAAGCCCCTTTCCCCATCTAAGTAGAAACTTAAAATGTTTGAGATTTATGTTCTCTACACATCTTGAATACGAAGCACTAAGCAGCAGCATCATAGTAGATACTGGACTTTGGCCCTGCTGTGTGCCTCGATTTGGATAAGTGTACCACTATTTCTCCCATGGTGGATTAGCTTGGAGAGCCAATTGTCACCATTTATTTACAGAGGGGCATGAATCTGTAATAGGCAGAGGGAAGGAGATGGGCATAGTGGGACAGAATGAAAGCGTGTCTAGCTAAGTCATTGCACATGACTGCAGCAACCCAGGTTACTGTGAAGGGCCCAGTTGAAATAACCCGGGTCGAGCGACCCGGCATTTCAAATCGGGTAACGAGCAGGGTTGAACACGAGTTCAACCCGCCTCGCAGTGCAATGTGAATGGGTAACCCAGGTCGAGGTGACCCAGGTCCCGTTCACTGTGTAGGGAGAGCCGGCGCTTGGAGATACCATTGGGGCAGATGTATGAAGCTCTGGGAAGTGATAAAGTGGAGAGTGATAAACGACCAACCAATCAGCTCCCAACTGTCATTTTTCCAACACAGCCTGTAACATGACAGTTAGGCGCTGAGTGGTTGGTCATTTATCACTCTACACTTTATCATTTTCCAGAGCTTCATACATCTGTCCCAATCTCATCTCCAAGCGCCGGCTCAGCAGTGATGGTGGTGACGTAATCGACCCGGCATTATTGCTGGGTCGGGCCGCTGGTCTGAAAGGGGTCTCAGGCGGGTCACACCCGGGATGGACGCATAAACAAATGCTGGGTGTGGACGCGTATACAAATCCTGGGTGTGACCCGCCATTTTCGATGTGAAAGGGGTATGAATTTATCAAAGCTTGGAGAGAGATAAAGTGGAGAGAGATAAAGTGGAGAGTGATAATGTGCCAGCCAATCAGCATGGAGAGAGATAAAGTGGAGAGTGATAAAGTACCAGCCAATCAGCATGGAGAGAGATAAAGTGAGGAGCGATAAAGTACCAGCCAATCAGCATGGAGAGAGATAAAGTGAGGAGCGATAAAGTACCAACCAATCAGCATGGAGAGAGAGAAAGTGGAGAGCGATAAAGTACCAACCAAGAGATAAAGTGAGGAGCGATAAAGTACCAGCCCAGCCAATCAGCATAGAGAGAGATAAAGTGAGGAGCGATAAAGTACCAGCCAATCAGCCTGTAAAACTCTAATTTTACAGGCTGTTTGAAAAATGACAGCTAGAAGCTGATTGGTTGGTACTTTTTTCTCCATCTTCTATATCTCTCTCCAAGCTTTGAAAAATTTCCCCCTAAAATAGAGCCTAGCCAATTCAGCAGGTAGCATGAGTGTAAGGTGCTCTGAGTAAAAGGCAGGTGCACCACTACAGATTCGGCCTAGAATCAAAGTGACAACTACACCACTAACATCTGTGAAAGGGGGGCTACAGAATCATGACCAATGTGGTCTCTCCAGAGATTGCTGGTACACCGTAAAGCTGGTTTAAAACGAATCTTGTTTTATGTAGGAACATATGTAGGAAAAGAGGAGTGAATAAAGATTTGTGTGCGTTGAGTCAGACACATTGCAAAACTTGTTCAGCTCAAAAACAGCTACTCTTACATCAGGTGTACATCAGGTGAACAAGTGGGTCTTCTTATAATTAGACTTGTACACGCTAGCATTGAGATATGGCTTAGCAGTGCTAGTAGTAAATGCAAAAGCCATATTGCTCTATTTGTACAAACATAATGTAAAAAGGGTCATAAACGCAAAAAAAATAACTTCACAGTTATTAGTAAGTGCAAAACTTGCTTTTTCTATACAAAATTGTAGTCAATACAAACACATGCAGGTCTGATGTGTTTCCCCTCTGAAACATTCTAGGGAATACAGTTTCTTGCAGTAGTCCAAATGGAATTAACATATAAATAATGTGACTTGACATAATATAATATAACCACAAGGTTAATAAATGAAGTACTATCAGCTATAAAGGTCAAAATGAAATCAGCCAATCAGAGACTACTAGACAGTGCTGCTGAAATGTGTCATCATCCTCACCACTGTGAGTCCTTGCATCATGATCTACCCCTCCAGCACCCGCAAGAGATACACCTATTTACATCTGTACAGCTAGACATAGATGTTTGCTTTTTGTATGCATGTAGGGTACACTGCTTTTTGGATGCATGTAGGGTACAACATTGAGTATCTTATGCAAAATCACAAAAAAAGGGGCCCTTAATTCCATTATATAATACAGTTTCCCAGCTGGACCTACAACTTTGGAGGTACTTGGTGTGACCGTGTCTAGTTGTTATTGTTACCCACTCCCAATAAAGGTGTTTCATGTTATGGCCCACCAACCCATTAATGACAAGAAAGGCCTACTGTATCTGCATACAGCATGTGTTAAGGCAGCAAGAAGTGTGTCAAAGGAACTCTGCTATCAGGCGAGGACCATATAAACTGTATATGTGACCTTTGCAGATAGCATGGTGTGATAAGTTGGTATACCACTCTGTTCTATTGGGAGCAATAAAGACTGTGACCTCTAGGTAAAGTCAGATGAAGAGACAATAAGAAACCCTTTGAGAAACCTCATAGAGATCAAGGAGAGAGAGGCGTCAACACTTGTTGCTCTGGGGGAACCTATGGTGGGGCTGCCAAGTGCGAACCAGAGATGATAAGTAGGAAGAGGGTTGGCTCCTCTCTGGATCCTGATCTATCCATCATCTGTCCCAATGTGGATGGGTGGATCTTTGTAGGCGGAAGGAATTTCTGCAGAACTAAAACTGTAGGTCCATCCAGATGGCCTGTGCAATTTCTGCCACTCCACGCACCAAACCCAAAGTTGGAGTGTATACTGAGCCAGAGTGAGTCCTTGCTGGTTAAAGCTAAAGCCTACCAGAAATGGGACAATACTTTTGACAATCTCACAAGGGAACCTGATAAATAAGCCTATTGGATACTCCCTAGTGTAACAAAAGGGGTGCAATCATAACCAAGACTAAGCCAAGACTAATGGTGGTCCATGAAGTTGCTCAAGCTTATTGTGAACCCCAATACCCTGCATTTGATCTAGGAACCTATTAGGACTTATTTATATAGACCTTTCAACATGTTTTAGCTTGAGAAATAATGTTATCCGGGAAAAGGATGAGATAATGTAGAGTTCTGTTTAGTCATGTAAGGATAACGTATTGAGGATGTTAAAATTGCACTTCATAATCATTTTTATGTATTTTATTGTGATGCTATGCATCCTCTTGCTGTGCTTATAACTGCATTAAATATGTCATTTATATTACACTCATTTGCTGCTGTGAGCCATGCCTTGGAGAGGTTAGATGTGTGGAAAGTTACACTATACAAGATTTCATTATGTGGAGCTAAATTATTGCAGTGAGATAAATGGGATTAAGAGGGTGCACTTTAAGAACAATTGCTTTCAATTCCTATTGTAAATTACATAATATGTTGGCGCTATATAAATAAACGTTAAAAAATAATGTTAATAAATTTACACTCCTCAAAAAAAAGTTCTGGAGGTCAGGTCTACACTTTTAGGGGAGTATTTATTAAAGTAAATATCGCAGCCAATCCTACAAACATATACAATTTTGTAAGATTGTTGAAGTTTATAGTATGTGAGCTATTTGACAAGGGGATACTACAGAATATATCAAATCAGCTGCAGTCCCTCTTGGATTGTAAATTTAGTCCTCTTAACTTTCTGTGGAAATGCCCAATTTACCAAGCTCCGAAAAGTTTAGCCTCAGTAGCTAATGCTGGCATTAGCCATTGAAGCCTACTGGCCATAGTATGGCATTTTTATCTTGGAGAGGGAAATTCAGATCTTTTCCCAGCACCCTACATTTGCACATGCTGTGCATGGCCAACAGGTAATCTGGGTGTGATCCTGGCATTAAAGTGATATTGTATACTGTCATTTTACTATTTCACCTTCACCATGAGGGGCCCGTATCGGAGCCACTGTCCCAGCAAGTACACTTTAATAAATGGGGGGAAAAAAATATTTCTTATTGCCACAATTAGAAATGAAAAGTACAGTAATAGAGAGAATTTGGGATCATTCAGAAATTGGCCCTTAATGAGACAAAAAAGTTACCATTCTCAGTGCAATGTATAAATGAAAAAAAAAAAAAAAAGAAATGGACTGTGTGCCCACCTCCTCAAATCCTTAAATTTCCCTCCGGCACTAGACAACTTTATGTGGTTCCACAATAACAGTAAGACCACCATATGCTACACTGCCAGCACAGGACTTGTGCCTCTATGCAAATCTCACAATTGTCTGACTTATCCGAAACAGTCCATATTCGCGGGCCTTGAAGATGATGGCGCTTGGGTAAAAAGTGTGTGTTTCTTTGTGATTTGGGGTGGGGTATGGGTGGATTGGGGCGAGGACTATTTTATCCCAATTTGATACTTGTAAATATTGAGGGTACAATCTTTGTGGGGAGGGACTGCAGATAACCGTGCCCCTTCTTTGCCACAGGCTAGTTGTGTGTGACTGGGGTAATTAAGAAGACTGGGAGTGACAAACCCCAGTGGGTCCTAATATAATGGACATATTGTGCATTGCAATCTACCTCCACACTGTTCTGTCTGCCTAATGTGTCCGTAGCTCTTAATCTGCTGGGTGCCTGAAGCCTTGCTCCAGGTTTCTGCATACCATTATCACATACTCAGTATGGGAGACCTCATTAGCTCAATTCACTGTCAGTATTATGTGCATGTGTGAGTATCCAAAGGATTTAAAACACAAATTGATATTCTCAACTATATTTGTCAAAATGTCTATTTGTGTCATTACGGTTGATAAAACTATAATCAGCATATTTAGTACTATAAGTACTACATCGAGGGACAGCCCTAATCATAATCTAACATGCCTGACTACCACTGCCAAACTCTACCTCTTCATCTGTTGAATCACTGAGAAACTCCCAAGAGAGAATCAATCCCAACTTAGCCAAATCTTTCATTTTCAATAGTCTATTCCACCATTTATATAAAAAAAAACTTACATTTTTAAACATTTAAAAATATGTTATACTTTGTGTATGCCTACATTTGTAAACTATTACAATTACTGTGAGATGCCTTTTGCTGGGAAAAAATTGTAGCACATTTCATTTGTGCAATTGTGCATATTTCTCCATCTTACACTTATCATAGTGGCGCCATGCAAACGTTCTGCGTGACCAGGAGATGGATGTGTACATTGCGTGAAGGTAACAGAGTGACTACCTATTATCATTTATGCATTGTATTCTAATGTCATCTGAACTTTCCAATGCATTAAAATACTGTTAACTGATTTCTTAGCTAAACTGCTATGAGAATAATGGGAAATCTGTACTGTGTTTATTACATGTCACATTTACATGTTTTAAAGTTCTTTATTATAATATAACACTGGGAAATACAAATTTGCTTTCCCACATAAAATGAACATGGAGATGGAAAAAGCCTTTCAACTTATAGACCAATGTCTGAGAACCACCAAGATTCAAAAAGATCAAGTTTCGGGGAAAATATGCCCTGGGGCTTTTGTTAACAACCCCCAAAATTAGCAATTTCTACAGCTTGAAGTTCATTTAAATATCTCATTACACAGCACAAAACCTAAATTGAGAACAATTGCATTCTGCATTTCAGAAATGTCTTTATGCTCTGCTGTATAGCATAATGCCAAAACTACACAGCCTTATCTTGTAACTTTTGTTAATGACCCATAATGTCCCTTAATAACAATGGCCCTCATTCAGAGCCGTTCGCTATTTGCGTTCGTTCGTTCAAAAACAAGGGGTGGCTATGCAAATGATCCGTTCGCACATTGCAGTCTGTTCACACCTCTAAGTCTGAACGAGCGAGCAAAACATACGCTCGTTTATTTCTTAAAAACGCCGCCTGGCCGCTCGCACCATACGTCATGTCCGCTATTTATTAGATTAATCGAGTACATCGAACAGGATATGAACTGCTCGCTATTCTTGTGGTTGGTTTTTTCAACCACTATTTTGCGAGCAGTTCTGAGTTAAAAAAAACGAAGTGACGTGGTCATTGACACTGCTATGTTAATTATGCACACCCATAAAACGCCCGTTTTGACCTTTAAGCACGCCTGTGATCGGATCTCCACTCCCCGTTT
This sequence comes from Taudactylus pleione, assembly GCA_031769625.1. Taxonomy (NCBI): domain Eukaryota; kingdom Metazoa; phylum Chordata; class Amphibia; order Anura; family Myobatrachidae; genus Taudactylus; species Taudactylus pleione. The sequence continues at coordinate 9,491,457 of JAUIMM010000249.1, forward strand.
TCAAGCACCTTCCCCTGTTACCACCCACATACGCCTCATTCTGTCACTCAAAATAGCAGGCACTCGCTATATTGCGTACAAATGATTTTCGGCCGCACTGACTGGTTCGCGCATGCGTACTAAAAACCATACGCATGCGCAGATGTGCGAACATCGCTCGGAACGAGCGTACTGCCGCTAGCGAGTGGCTCTGAATGAGGGCCAATATTGGTCTAGGTAAGACTTAAACTTGCTGGTTACTTCAGCTAAGTTTTGTATATAATATACTACAATTAATTTTAATCAAGTTGACTCATTACATGATTTGTAAATTAACATACTTGTTTGCAAATTTCATAGTGAATGGTTTTGTATTTAAACTGTAGATTCCCAAATAAACCAGTGGATTCTATAGTTGTGATTCAGTTCAATTCAATCTTAATAAAGTTCTTTGCCTATCATGTTGTATGATTGGAATGTTAATAAGCTGCTTCTTTGCATTTAACACACATTGCATTATGTATGCATAGCATGCATCATATAGCTACAATGCAAAATCATGACTTGCTTAATAATTGAACAGGCAAGAGGATGAAGGTGTTATGTTATGTTTAGAAGAAACTGAGATATTTACAGTTAAAGATAATTTTGACATTTGACATGCATTGGACATATCACTTTTATACACAAAATATATCATAAAATATGCTACCACCATTTGAATTGTTACTATGATCCCTAGGTCATAACACCTTCATTAATTAAATAAAAGTAATTTTTCAGAAAACTGTTTAACAACATCTTCATCCACTCGCCTCTTCAAGTCATGTTGCACAAAACCTGTGAGGAACAGGATACAATATGAGTTTATTACCAATCAATAGGCGATCTGGTTGGCTACAACCATCTGATGTGTGTGCTTGTATTGATAAGTAAGGGAGGTTCTATACTCACGTGGTCTCATCATTTTGGAATTCCACTTTCCCAGCCATTTCCAGGTAGTCCTCTCCTGCTTTTGCAGTTCCCTCACTGGTCCTGTAAGGTATCACAACTTTTCCCCTTGCTCCTGATCCCCTCACCACTTTTGCTCTCATAGTGCCAACACTCTCACTCACCCGCATGCTTCCTGACTCAAAGCTAAAGATGCCAGCATGATCATCATCAAATATAGTCACTGTGGCTCTTCTCCCAGTCCCCAGCCTTACTCTACCCAATCCTTCCCTTGCACCTCTTGCCCTGCGTGGATTACTCAACTGCACATAGAAATGTTCATCCTCCTCAAATACATCATCATCAATGATGCCCAGGCGTAGCTCCTTCCTAGTTTCTCCAGGCTGGAATACAAGTGTGCCCTCTGCCAACTCATAGTCTGACCCTGCATTGGCTGTTCCATCTTCAGTTTTGAAATCTACCTGAACTGCCCCTTCACCATCTGCTCTCTTGCACAAAACCCATACACTAACTGTCCCACAATTTTCAAAACATTGGTAGTGCGTGTGTTCAAATTCCACCTCTGTGCAACGTTCCTCTTCCTCCCCTCTCCCACCCCCTTCGCCATCTCTGGATCCACCATCTGTCAAAGCCCTCCTTGCTTGATCTGCTGCATGCTTCTTTAGTACATTGCCTGCACCAATCATCATCCTTGTTGCCTGGATCCTATAAAATGCTCTGCTTTTTTGCTGCTGCACAAGTGCCTGGTAATTTGCCAACTCCATCAATTGTTCCATGTCTTTTCCAGGATATCGTTGACGCATGTCTTTAAATACTCTGGCCATATCCCTCCGTTCTTCTTCTTCTTCTTCTTCTTCTTCAAAATCTGTGCTTCTTTCACCGCCAGCCATTCTCATATCCCCTATATCCTCTTGTCCACTTGTGTCTTCTGCACCTACGAGAACTCCTCGGCTTTTACCAGCCCTATACTTTGCTCGACCTTCCCTTCTTCCTGAGTAACGGTAAAACAGCAAACGTCTATCTGCCAGCCAGGCTTGTAGAACACACACAGGGAAGAAGAAGAATGTCAGGAGAGCTTCCCACACCTCAACCTCTCCAGGAGAAGACCACGACAAAATCAGGAAAAGCCAAACATAGGCAAAGACACTCCAAAAGGCAGTGACTGCAAAGACACGAGGATGACGGATGCGACGAGTCTCGCCATCAGGGACTACTGACACGCAAAGGCCAATTATCACAAACATGTTGAAGGCAGCTGAGCCTACGATAGTGCTGGGGCCCATGTCACCTGCTTCAAAGCCTCTTCCAACAACCTCAATTATGGAAAGCAAAATTTCTGGAGCTGAGGAGCCTAATGCCATTAATGTTAGGTTTGAAACTGTTTCATTCCACAGACGTACACTTGTCACAGTCACCTCCCCGTTTGGTCGTCGGAATGTGATTCTGCGTTCTTGTGAAGTGATAACCTCAATGGATGCCATAAAGCGATCAGCTATGATGGACATTCCCAGGAACATGTAGACAAGTGCCACAAAGTAAACAATGGCACGTGCTGCCCGATCACCTGTAGATGGAGGATGTGGTAGCCATGCTGGCAGGAGAACACCATCTGTGCACTCTCCATTTTGTTCAGGGCTTGGTCCACAGGTGGAAGAGTTTGGAGAAGAAGTAGAAGCAATAAGGGTTGAAGGGAGGATCAATAGGGAAAGGAGGAAAAAGGACATGGTGGAAAGAGAAGGAAAGGGAGGGATAGGGGATTGCTGGATCACCTGAAAATGAAAAACACATTTTGGTAATTGTGTGTGACAGTGATAGACACAGACTAAGGTAACCAATACTTCATATATGATGAACAGGAATGGAATGTTTTACGTTGCTAGTCCATATGGTTACAGGCGTCACGTTAATTTAAATTTAGCTTCTAAGAGACAAATGTAATGGCTTGCGGATTAAGGAAAGTCCAAAAAATGTTGACGATATATCCGCAAAATTTAAAGCTACATTTTTTTAAAGGAAAAGTCAAGCTGGTTTTCCTTTAAATTGCTGCTAAATTGACAAAATCTCAGCTCTTGCCACAACCCGCAGGCTATTACTTTTGGCCCTAGAATGTATATAGCAAAAGGACAGAATGGGTTTAAATGCTAAGAAATGTCTTCAGCCCCAATCTTGTCAGCTCTTAAGTGTTAGCAAAATATACCAAAATAGTTCTATTTATCTTCTGTCTTTCCTTTCATCATTGCTCCTCCTTCACACACACTAATGAGGTATGCATCATGTTTCAAGGTAATCTCTGAGGCACATGCATTATAGTTGTTTGTGATGACAGCTTACGTGGCACTGCATACAAATCAACAGGTCTTGACCTATTTTCTTGGCAGTTTTTATTGTGTTGTGTTGCGTTTGGTATGAAAACAAACAAAACACTCATATGGACAAGCTCTTAGTCAGTGTATAGTAATGATAGATGCATTGCTCATGTGGGCATCATTGCTGATTATTGTGATTCGCTGGGTGGCTTGGCAGAAGGTGGGCATACCTAGCAGAAGAGGGCAATCCAGGACTTGGATCAGCCTGGTGCCCTCCGTAGATAAGGTACTACTGCTGTAACAGAGCCTTATGGCCAGCTATGAAAATATTGTGATCCTACAAGGTATATTCATCCCCTTTAAAAAATGTACAACTCCATTCTACTGTATGCCACCCTCTTTACCAAAGCAGTTTTGGTACATGTTTCAAGCTGGAGAGTATTGCACATTTTATTTTGTTTATAAGCCCTAACAACCGAATGATAAACACTGCACTTCCTATAGTCTCTGTGCATGTGTAATCCTGACAGGACAGCAGCAATGCTATCCAGGTTATAAGTGACAGATGGAGAAAATCCCTCTTCCGAGAGCATAAATGACAGACAGTGGGTCTCTCCTGGGTTTATCTCTAAATCGTATTCCTAACAATGACATAGTGATGGAATTCCCCAACAAAGGGCTTCATATAGAAATAGGAATGAAGACAGGTAGAAAGTGCACTTTTGCACATCTAAAGGAGACAAATGGAAGGGTGATGGGGATGGGTGCTTCCTAGCTGAACTCTAATGGTGCCCACACACATACCGACTTGCTCCCAATCAGCCGATGTACACGATTTCCCCTGAACTCTCCCTGAACTCTCCCCAGGCAGTCGTGGTCACGATTTGGAGTTAAAAATGTCCAATCTGACTAAAGATCTATCTTGCAGCCAGTGCATTGTATCCCAGATTGGCTAATCTGCCCTACAGCACGGCAGATCTGAAGATGCGAGGTACGACGAGCGGGGACGCGCATCGGCATCGTGATCAAGAGTAGAAACTCACGATTTGGCCATTTTTTACATGATCTGTCGTCACGATTCGTCGAAATCGGCCAAATTGGATGAAAAGTCGATGTGTGTGGGCACCTTCAGTCGTTGTGTACAAATGAAGCTGTTCAGTATTTGTGTACAAACATGGAAGAGCAGGAATTTTTTCCCCTGCATGCCATGTTTGCGCCATTTAGCTGAAGTTGCTTTAAGTTTTAACTCTTAAGGAAAGATGTACTAAGCTCTGGAAATGATAAATTGGAGACTGATAAACGACCAACCACTCAGCTCCTGTTATTTTTCAAACACATCCTTTAATATGACAGTTAGGAGCTGAGTGGCTGGCAGTTTATCACGCTCCAATTTATCACTTTCCAGAGCTTATTACATCTCCCCCTAGATGAGGCCCAGTATTTTCATTTATGCATTCTGGATGTTTAAGGTGAATTGTGCGGCAATTTGTGCTATGGTCAAAGCATAGTGAGGTATTAGACTGTAATGATGAATGCAAAAACTTAGAATAACCCTGTATTCATGGGCGTAACTACCATAGGTACAAGGGGTGCAGCAGCTATCGGGCCAGAGGTGAGGGGTGGCCCATCTTCCTTGTCAATGTTACATGTGTTATATAAATTTTTCACCATTGGGTGGTACAATGTGGCCCTTACAAACTCTTACTATGGGTCCTTCGAATATCTAGTTACGCCCCTGCCTGTATTAATAATGAGACAGGAGTCAGACTGTATCCTATTCTTATATACAATCAGAACTAGGTGCAATAACGTATGAAAATCTGTCAAATGTATATATAAGGTCCAGTTAAAGTGGCCACCCAAAAGGTAAATCTAACTAACCAATGAGAACCGAACATAACTAGCATGAAATCATATCATATGGGGGCACTCATAAAATGTTACGGAACACATAATATATTCAAATTATTTTATTACATATAAAACTATATAATGGTATTTAGACCATAAATCAATGGCTATTCCAATCCGACTTCACATAAAAATACCACATCCACCATATTGATAGAAACAAACTTGATATATGCAAATTCTCCTATATTAGCCGCAGCTGGAGTTTTTTTCTTTGGAAACTGGACCAGCGATACCTTAAGAGGACGGAGTGTCGGGATAAAACTGGGTAACTATACCGGGACATTTACTGTTATTAACTGGGGGCTAGTTACCTTTAATCAGACTGGATACTGTGCTGGAAAGCTCTTGCATCTGGTTTGGGACTGATTCTACCTTCATTAGAAACGGAGGAGGCTCTGTTTGCCAAGATAACACTTCTGATATAGGAGTATTTGTATATATCAAGTTTGTTTCTATCTATATGGTGGATGTGGTGTTTTTATGTGAAGTCAGATTGGAAAAGCCATTGTTTTATGGTATAAATACCATTATATAGTTTTATATGTAATAAACTTATTTTAATATACCATGTGTTCCGTAACATTTTATGAGCGCCCCCTATGATATGATTTCATGCTAGTTACTTATGTATCCTATTCTTGACTGACATGTCACAAACTCATTGTGCATTTTGTATATTGAGTTACTCAACATTTAGTTTTGATGCTAACATAATGGTGCAGAATGTCTACAAAAGAGAGTCGTAATCATCAGATCTAGGGGGTTGGGTAAGGGATGTCGCCACTTGAGATCCTGGCGATTAGAATCCTGATGCCGACAGGGTTAGGATAGCGACACCTGTCGGTCAGTATCCTAACCCTCCCCCTCTCCCTACCCCTTCCTGCCTAAACCTAACCCTCCCCCCTTAGTGCCTAACACTAATCCTCCCTCTAGTACCTAACCCTCCTCCTAACCCCAGGACTTACAATTGGGATGCTGGTGGTCAGGATGCCGGCACCGGGATTCTGACAGGTGTCGGGATTCCAGCGCCGGCTTTGTAACTGCCGGCATCCCGACTGTCTGTATTATGACCACATCCTGATCTAGGGACCTGGGGCACAGCCTGATATGGTTCCCATCCTATTCAATTACAGTTAATATATTCCCCCCCCACCCCAAATAAACCCAGTTACTTTTCTTAATAGCGTCTACTCGCACTGTAAACTCTCCTTCATTGTTCAAGCTAATATCCGCACAGGTCATTAAAATAAACATTTCAGTATCCTCTAATTGGAGACCCTTTCTTATATCCACGTCCTTAATATATTCTATCTAAGGGCCTGATTCAGAGATGGGCGCAGTGGAGCGATTTTTTGCCTCTGCGCATGCGTGACAGCCCAATTGTGGATTAGTGATGGATTAGAGACAGCGTTTGCGTTAGGATATATTCACAAATGAATGATAGGTAGTTTGGGGGAGGTAACATGAGGGGGTTAGAAACACGCGGGCATGTCGGACCTGGGACCATTTGCAGGGCGAGCTCTAGTGAACGTCTGCGACTCCGTTCTCGGCTGCTGAGGTCCTGGGGTCTTAGGAGAGCCGCTCTGTCTGAGACAGCATAGGTTTACTCAGAAGTTTGATGTGCGACCGATGTTTCCAATGTTCCCGCTTTTGTATGTAAGCAGAGGATGTCAGAAGCCGGAGGTATATGTTTCTGTGCACATGATGGTGGCTGAGTCATTTGCATATTTGTGCAAGTCCGCTGTTCGGATCGCAGTTGTGATGTGATTTTCGTCCATCTCAGAATCAGGCCCTAAGTCAGCTAAAGTACCACATTACCTTCCTTCATCTACTTCTACCTCTTACATGAAGAAAAGCCTTTCTCTATGTACTTCACCAACAGACATATTCTGTCTGCATTATTTTTCCCATAGAGTTTCATCCCATAAGGCTTGGCAATAAATTCTGAATGCACAGAACCTAGCTGCACATGGACCATGAGCTGAAATGTTTCTTACATTTTGGGCCCATAGAGACCTTGTCACATACTTGACTACTGTGACCCTTAAGCCTTCACACCCCCTGAAACTGAAAAACAAATAGATCATCAGTAAAATCCCTGATACAGCCTGTGACGTTTCTGTTTCAGTGTCACCAACATATTTATGGCTCCCTATATCTGCAACAGAAATTTGGGATGCCACTTTGGCATTTAAAATGACGAAGTCCATAAAAACAGCACTACACTTTTTTGTCCTGGTTAGCAATTAGTAAATCAATTACCGGCATATTCCCTGTATAATTATTATTCCGGGTGCCTTAAGAGCTTACATTCTGGGGAAAGAAACAATGCATATTAAAGACCTACACTAATAAAAAAAACAGGAGTGTAATGATAAACCCTACACAATGCATAGAATACCAATCAAATTGTTGACAGCTTGAGGGTGCATCATGTAAGCTCCACACACTAATATATATATACACTGTATAGTGAGTGTTCACATATGCCGTATCCTTCATACATTAAGGGACCACGTTTTCTATCCCTGATACACTAGAGGAGCACACTACCAATCCCAAAATCACTGAGCAAACTTGACAGTGCCATATAAATTGAAAACTTGTCAATGATTAAAACTGCTGCACTGAGGGAAGTACTGTCTAGTACTGGCCACTGGCATGGCCATGTTCTATCCTTGAAACACACAGTACAAATCACCACACTGAGGGAGACAATATCCCACATTTGACACTGACATAACTAAGAGGCCTTATTTCTACCCCTGGAACAAGAAAGCCTGTAACACTGGCCTATTGAAGGTTTTCCCAGTTCTACCCCAGGCACCATCATACCAAGCAAACACTTGTCCCAAACATGACACCTACATAGTGAGGGATTCCCAGTTCCACCACAGACACAGGCTTAACAAGAAAATACTTGTCCCAAGAGGTTGGGTACAGGATGCAGGACCTGGGGATCCCGGTGGTCAGAATCATGACGCGGACTTCCTGACAGGGTTAGATTACTGACACCTGTTGGTAAGTATCCTAACGTAGCCCTACCCCTAAAGTTGACACTCCCTCCCCACAGCCTAAACCTAACCCTCCTCCCCACAGCCTAAACCTAACTTCCTCCCAATAGCCTTAACCTAACATTACCCCCTAGTGCCTAACCCTAACCTTCCCCCTAGTGCCTAACCCTCGTCCTAACCCCGCTACTTACCGTCAGGATGCCGGCGGTCAAGATGCTGCCACCAGGATTCTGACTGGCGTCGGGATTCCGGCTCCCTCATTCTGAGCGCCGGCATCCCAACAGCCAGGATTTAAACTGCATCCCATCCCAAGCATGACACCTACATAATGAGGGATTCCCAGTTCTACCCCAGACACCGACATACTAAGCAACACTTGTCCCAAGCATGGCACCTACATAATGAGGGATTCCCAGTTCTACCCAAGACACCAACATATCAAGCAAACACTTGTCCCAAGCATGACAACCACATAATGAGGGATTCCCAGTTCTACCCCAGACACCGACATGTTAAAGCCAGGGATGGGGAACCTCAGTCCCGGGGTCCCAAGCCCGTGGAATCATTTGGTCTGGCCCTCTGAGCTTTTTTCTGCTAGCCTCATCTGGTTAGCAGGGTGCCTAGAATGACACCCTGCAGCCAGAATCTATGCAGCAGTGTCGCCTGGAGTGGCCTTACAGTTCCCCGGAGCATCCTCAGAATGCTCCGGCCATTGCTGTAATCACCGGTGATTGTGGCCCTGCCCCGTGTGACATCACACGGAGGGGGCGTACCCTGCACCAGGTCCACAAATAATGTTATATATATCAAAATGGCCCTCTGTAGAAAAAAGGTTATCCACTCCTGTACTAAGCAAACACTTGTCTCAAGCATGACACCTACATGATGAAGGATCCCAGTTCTACCCCAGACACCGACATACCAAGCAAACACTTGTCCTACACATGACACTGGCATACTGAGGGATTCCCAGTTTTACCCCTGATACCAACATACCAAGCAACACTTGTCCGAAGCATGACACCTACATAATGAGGGATTCCCAGTTCTACCCTAGACACCAACATACTAAGCAAACACTTGTCCTAAGCATGACACCTACATAATGAGGGATGCCCAGTACTACCCCAAACACCAACATACAAAGCAAACACTTGAATCCCTACATAATGAGGGATTCCCAATTCTACCGCAGACACTAACATACTAAGCAAACACTTGTCACAAGTATAACAACTACATAATGAAGGATACCCCATTCTACCCCAGACACCGACATATCAAGCAAACACTTATCCTAAACATGACACTGACATACTAAGGGATTCCCCGTTCTACCCCAGACACTGACATATCAAGCAAACACTTGTCCTAAGCATGAGACTGACATACCAAGCAAACACTTGTCCTAAGCATGACACTGACATAATGAGGGATTCCCAGTTCTACCCCAGACACCAACATACCAAACAAATACTATTCCCAAGCATGACATCTACATAATGAGGGATTCCTTGTTCTACCAAAGACACCAACTTACCAAGCAAGCACTTGTCCCAAGAGTGACACCGACATGCTGTCTCTCATTTGGACATAATGATGGAGCCTCTCTTCTAAGTGTGGATTAACAAACTGGGAAGCTCAAAACACATAGTGATATTTTGGTGGGATCCTCAGTCTACCATTGACTTGACAAGGAAACCCCTTTCCCAATATATACTTGGGGAGTCTCATACCATGCCTGACAGTGGTGTACTAGGAAAATTCATGTTATAAGCTGACATTTCGGATAATGACAAACCAAGGAATCCCCTTCACTACAGATGACAGTGTCACTCTGAATAATCCATGTGCAATGCCAGGTTCTGACAAATTAGAAAGACAACCCATTTTCTATGCCTACCACTGACATACTGAGCAAACACTTGTCCCAAGTCTGACACTGACATATATAGCCCTTTCTCGCGCTTGACACTGACTTATTGAAGGAGCCCTTTCTCTACCCTGATACTGACATTCTGCACAACTGACTGCCCCAATACTGACACTGATGCCCTGAGGAAGCTCTTGTCCTATTGCCTATCTGGGAGCTGTCTGTGTATCACTGACTGCCTGAGAGAGCTTCTCCTGTGACATACTTTGGAGTGACACAGGCAAGTAGATTGACACCCGTCACTGTACCTGAAGTACTGGCAGACTTCTCTCACTGTGCTATTGTAAAATTGAGGTGTCTCATTCTTTGTAAGTGACATTTTTATCCCTCCTCCATTGTGTCCATTTATTTTATAAGTCTGTTTGCCTTTAGGGTTTTATCACTGCAATTCACATAGGCCTTTTTCTTTCTGATCACATTGTTTCCCTGAAAAATACATTTTATAATCTCCTCAGTCTTCCTTGTCCCATGTCTGACAGAATCTCTTTCTGACACACACTCAGCTCTAAGTTGGCTAATTCCTTCCCCACATGACTGCATATTCCTCACATTCTCTTTAGTGAATGATTTTTCTATGTGTGATTGTGCCTCTCCGCTAGACCTAGATGCCCCTCTCGTTCCCTGACCCACTATCCTAACCCAGCTTGTCTTATTGTACACTTCTGTCTATCTCCCTAGCTCAGCCTTTTGTCTATTACAGTTAATTACCCCTTGTCACCTTTTTTCTCTCCATCTCCTTTTCCGTATCGGCACCTGCCTTTCTCCTTTACAAGCTTCCTCGATAATTCCCATAATACGGGGGGTTTATTGATTCACTTTCCCCTCTCCTCTCCTTATACTGCAGACCTCCTCCCCACCCTCCCACTCTTCCCTCTCCCCCAAAATTTGCAAAGAGTCATCACCTTGTGCATCCACCGTTGTGCATCCCCCTTTCAGCTGCACGGCAAGCTGGCATGTGTGAGAGCACGCATGTGTGAGGAGGACATAAGTCTGCTAGCATGTGAATAGGCATGAGTGTGTGCGTCTCTGTCAGTGCCACACAAAAAAAATCTCTGTGTCCCTGTATACTGCAGCTATGAGCATATACACACTGCACTGTGAGGAGGGAGAGGAGGGGAAGAGAGTGTGAGATAGAGGAGTGTAGGGATGGAAGAGACGGAGAATGTATGTGTGTGAAAAGGAGGGGGGGAGTGAGAATAGGGACTATATATACGTGAAAGAGACATGAGCGTGGGAAAAAAGAGTAACAGTGTATGTATTATATATTATGATGTATAATATAGCTCTATCAGCTATATATATGCCAATATATGTACAGTATATATGTATGCCAATATATGTATATATGTGTGCCAATATATGGCAATATGCAGATACATACTGCACATAACCTATATGAATGTGTCTATGTGTATATTATGACATTTAATATAGCTCTATCAGCTACATATATGTCAATATATGTAAATATGTATGCTAATATATGGCAATATGCAGACACATACCACACATAACATATATGAATGTATCTATAGACGTAGAGAATGTATATCAGCAGAGAGCTATTGTATGCTGATCCAAGCATACACGTATGATGCCAAACCTGTGCAGACTGATACACTCTCTTTTTTACATGCAGTAAATATAAAATCCAGCTTACAAATGAGACCATTTTCCCCTGACAGTGACTGTAACAAGCGTGACAGGATTTATATCAGGCATTAATCCCTTGCCTGCCAGAGTATCATTTAACCTTTCACCTGCCAAAGCATGGCTTTACCCTCTATTGCAGCGTGATTTATTGACACTTCCTACCCAGCATTGTGTAATTGAGTAACCCCCTGTCTCCCGTAGCATCCCTTATCCCTTCTTGTGCCCTGGCATCATGTAAGTCTTCCACAGCATCAATTAACCCATCTTCTGTCTAACATAGCATAATATAACCCTCTTCTCTGACAACACAGTTCTAGCTCCCCCCTCCCAAACCATCACTTAACACATTGTGTAATTCTTATTTTGCTGTATCTTAATTTTATGGCGTATGAAAACTTCCTTCCACTGCATCACACATTTCACAGCTACGCTTAACCCTTGAAGTACCAAGCCTGATTTAGCTGCTGGCTACATTTTGGCATCTTACCTGTCATATTATTTTGCCTACCTCTTTTCCAGTGATGTGAGGTGAGGCAGAGCCTTCCTGTCATACTTCAGTATACACCAGAGTTTTCACTATAAAAATGATAATATATTAATAATATTATAAATATCTTCTTTGTATTATTCTAATAATTTTTATAGTCAAAACTCTGGAGTAAAAAGTGTATGGCTGGTGAGGCACTGCCTCCCCTGTCTACCTTTTCCATACATCCCTGATCAAAACTCCCCAAATTTCCAGCACTATATACTGCTGCACCTTTGTATAATGCCCACATGAACCCTCGGGTTCATATATGTATCTGTAAATCTGGCTCTGATCCTAGCCAGTGCCTTCCCAGCCATTTACCTCACCGTATGTCACTGCTCTTTTCACACGATTAAGTAACGGCATCTCTTTAAAACCATCATCTAATCTCTCTCCAATCACAGTACATTTTAAAGTCTTGCCAAAAGGTGTCTCTCCTATCACTGCATCTTTTAACCCCTTAGCTACTAAAGCAGTAATTATTCTCTTTCATTCATTTAACCTCTCGCTTGCCAGGTCATATTGAAACTTCTTTTTTTTTTTGTACAGAATATCGCGTAACTCAAGTCCTCACCTGACCGAGCATCTGCTAATGTGTCTACTAGCACATGCTTTACACCTTCTTATCTAAGAACATCGCTTTGCCCCATTTATACTAAAGCATCCGATCCCACTACAATACATCAACAAACTTCCATGTCAGCCATTTAAAATGGGCTCAAATGAAACATACATGTCTATAGTTTTAAATTGATATCCTGGTAACACTACAGATCTAGACTGTGTTGGCTGTAATGGCCTGGTGTGCATAGTTGCCAACAATTGAATATACTGTAATTAGCATTTTCTTATGAACAAATGCATCTAAACATATCACAAGGGGGTGGTCTTGATGACCTTGGTGCTCTACAAACCCATCATGATATGCTAGCTTAATATAGCTACAATTGCATGGTAATGAGCTATAGGAAAGGTTATTACACAGAAACTAAATTCATCATTGGGTTATGATGGTATACAGACCAACACGATCTATTTCATCTAAGGTATGGGAAATATTCCTGGTTGATGGTGCTCCCCAGAGTCAAGAACAGATTAACCAAACAGTTACAAGAAACAAAGTAGACCCTCTTTGTTAGGGCACTCTTGTGTTTGTGTATTTGTGTAGTTAAAATTAAAATCTTAGTAAATATTGTCATAAAAATTTGTGTCGAATAATCTTTCCAACACTTCAAAACTGCAAAACAATGGGTAATAATAATAATGTGATCTCATATGTGGTTAATAAGCCATCTGTGGAGATCAATGATAGACGAAAAATATATAACAATCAATTATGAGTGAACAATGAGTCCTTTTGTGTAAAATATTACATCTCCTAATTGGTAGGTCCTGGAGGTTCCTCAATAATTCACTCCTGGTACTTACAAACAAAAAGTATTTATTGCATTTATCAATTTGCCATGTGTTCAAAATAAATCTCAATATAAGATATCCTCTCTGGGTGTAGTCTAAGTCCTGATTTAGCTCTGTATAGAGTAATAGAGTACCTCAGTATCCCATACCCTCTATGGGTACTGTTTAGCCACCGTTCAAGTATAATGCTGGGTCATGACTATCAGAGTGTATAGAGAGTTTGCGGATAAATTGCACAGTGTTCCACATCAAACAATGATCATGAGGTGGAGAAGCTCTAATATAACCAGAGCTGTAAGGTCACTCTGACGCCTATACTTCTCACCGGTGTGCTGGTAAGATGAATAGAGGTTGAATCTGCTTTTACAGGGAAAACAGCTCGTGCCTTCCCTCCCCCCAGGTCATAGTGACATGAGCGGGGGGCACAAAAGTAGTCCCACAATGAGAGTCCATTATTAATAAAAAGAAGAAAACATAATATTTACTGTAGAGTAGAGGACAAGATATAGAATCAGAGTGAAATGGTAAAGCACACGCTTCTACTTCCCATCCATGTGTTATAAATAACAGTGAACAGTTGGGTGAGAGGCCATGAGGATATTGCCAACTTTGATGAAAACATAGAAAACAGATTCAATCTGCTGTTGTGAGAGTGTCTGACCAGCGCAGGAAAATACTTTAAGCAGCTCCCCCTATGAGAGTCCAATATCAGAATCATATAAGGCCATTATATTACATTTGCATGTGATTTCAGTTAAGAGCATAGTAGTATAGTGGTTCTCCAACAAAATTCCCACATAAATAATGCATACCACAGTAAGAGCCAACATAGGGCCTAAATTAGGCCATGCATTCCATAGGCAAACGCAGGGGGATTTTCCGTCTGCCTGGAAAACCCCCTCCCCAGCACACACCATGACCACAATAGAAATAGTAATATAATACAATTATACTAGTGCTGCATGTTTTTCTAAGTATCACACATGAAATGATTAGCACCACCTGTGGAATTTTTCAAATGTGTCGGCTAGTAATAAATATACCTGTGCACCAACTAGGACATGTGGAAAACATGCACTGTATTGGGCCACTGTTATAGACCATCAATAGGGTTAATTATTAATACTGTTAATAATACACTATCCAGTACATAAGGAGACCAATATGTACATACTGTAAATATGTCCAGGGCAGTGCTAGGTTCTTCTGCCGCTCCCCCAGACTCCCAGACTTGCTCCAAAGCTCTGGAATGATGCCCACATCTGAAGAAAAACATTCAGCTTAGACAGGATGGACCTGCTGCCGCATCTAATGGCTTACTGTGATCGCTCGTCCTGTATATGCTGGAATTATGCAACACAATATACTTTGTATATAACATATTAAAGTTGGATAAGTGCTAATTCTGCACTCTTCATGGACTGTCCACACTTGCTCTAAAATCAAGCATTTGGAAACCCCCCTCTAGAAATCCTGCATTTGCCACTGCATTCTGGAGCACCATGCATTGTTATATGTGGTTCCACAGTGAGGATCCCTTAACCAGGGAACACATGTAATCAACAGTAGGAGATAATATGCATAGAAAGCTGAGATTTTAGGTCAAATGGTATATAGAAAAAATTCCTTTACGAGACCCAAAACCACATGTGATCAATGAAAAGAGATAACATACATCAAATGCTGAGAAATTTGGGTCAAATGGTATATAGGAGAATTCCTCTATGATGCCCCAAGTCAGAACATAAATAACCGTACTAAGGGCCTGATTCAGAGCCGCTCGTAAGCGGCCGCTCGTTCGCGCCGAGCGATGTTCGCACATCTATGGGTCGTAATGGCATGCGCCAACCAGTCATTGCGGTCGGAAATCGAGCGCTCGCAAAATAGCGAGTGCCTGCTAATTTGAGTGACAGGATGAGGCGTTTGTGGGTGGTAACAGGGGAAGGTGCTTGAAAACGGGGAGTGGTGATCCGAACTCAGGCGTGCCAAAAGGTCAAAACGGGCGTTTTAAGGGTGTGCATAATTAACAAAGCAGCGTCATCGACCACGTCACTTGGTTGTTTCTTAGCCTGAACTGTTCGCATGATTGCGGTAGGAAAATCCAACCACAAGCACTGCGAGCAGTTCAGACGCCTTTCGATGTACTCGATTAATCTAATAAATAGCGGAGATGACGTATGATGCGAGCGGCCAGGAGGCGTCTTTACAAAATAGCGAGCGCATATTTCGTTTGCTCGCTCAGACATAGAGGCGTCAACAGACCGCAAAGAGCGAGCGCTCAATTTAAATAGCCAGCCCCTTTTTCTGAACGAGCGAGCGCAAATAGCGTCCGGCTCTGAATCAGGCCCTAAATTCACAATTTAGGTGGATAAGCTAAGAAGCTAAATTGCTGAAGTTGCCTCCAGCAGCCTTACCAGAGTAACAAATAAATACCTTTAAATATGCATATATGTAGTGTCCAATCCTGGAATAACAGGAAATATGATATAAATACCAGAGGTGATGAGGGTTGATTCGATCTGTGCACAGACCAGGACCTTTACCGGACGCATGTTTCACCTTGATGTGGCTTGTTCACCTTCATGTAATAAGAGGAAATGAAACACATAAAAAAAAAATTGGGACATTTTCAAAGAGTACTGTTCCTGGAGTACCTTTAAAATTTGGTACTGTTTTTGGAGTCTCTGCTCACGTTTAATGCTTACATTTTCTTTTTAAGCATATTTAAAATGCACAGTCCGTCCAGTGCAAGGTTCATAGGCGCTTTTGGTAAAGCTTCATCTTACTGCCCCTCCTCCTAGTGCCGGTGCTAGGGTGTTCGGTGCCCCCTGCAAACTATAAATTTGCTCCCATCTACAAATATGTCCTCTTGACATGTCTCATATGTACCCTTTATTCACATTACGCCACACAGTAGGGCCCCTTATACACATTACGTCACACAATAGAACCCCTTATTCACCCTATGCCACACAGTGGTGTCCCTTATACACATTGTGCCACACAGTAGTACCACTTATTCGCCTTATGCCACACAGTGGTGCCCCTTATACACATTATGCTATACAATGTAGCCCCTTATACACATTATGCCACACAGTGTAGCCCATTATACACATTATGCCACATAGAAGAGCCCTTATACAAGTTATGCCAAACATTATAGTCCCTTATACACATTATGCCACACAGCAGAGCCCCTTAAAAACATTATGCCACTCCTAACATAAATTAAGCCAAACAGTAGTACTCCTTATACACACTATATCACACAGAAGTACCCCTTATACACATTATTCTACACAGAAGTACCCCTTAAACACATTATGACATTATGTCACATAGAAGAGCCCCTTATTCACCTTATGCCACACAGTGGTGCCCCTTATACACATTATGCCACACAGTAGAACCCCTTATTCACATTACACCACACAGTAGAACCCCTTATTCACCTTATGCCATACAGTGGTGCCCCTTATACACATTATGTCACAGTGTAGTGCCCTTATACACATTATGCCACACAGTAATGCCCTTTATACACATTATGAAACAGTAGTGCCCCATATACACATTATGCCGCACAATGTAGCCCATTATACACATTACGTCACACAGTGTAGCCCATTATACACATTATGCCACACAGTAGAGCCCCTTATACATATTATGCCAAACATTATAGTTCCTTATACACATTATTCCACATTATAGTTCCTTATACACATTATTCCACATTAAAGCTCCTTATACACATTATGCCACACAGCAGAGCCCCTTATACACATTATGCCACACAGTAGTTCCCCTTAAACACATTATGCCACACAGTAGTACTCCTCATATACATTATGCCAAACAGTAGTACTCCTTTACACATTATGTCACACAGAAGAGCTCCTTATTCACCTTATGCCACACAGTAGTACCCTTTATACACATTATGCCACATAGAGCCCATTATTCATATTATGCTACACAGTAGTACCCCTTATACAAAGTATACTGTTACTACAGAGTGGAATGGGCCTACTGCCCAGCCACTCACCAGCCAAGGGCTCAGACTATTGCCTGCCTACCTAAGGGCACATAATGTGACCTGGGCCTAATGCCCAGTCACTTTTACTTGTGGCACGGGCAATCTGCCCACCTAACATGCCCCACAGGCCTGTGGGCTGATTTCACCCATGGACCTAATGCCCGACACCTAGTGTTCTAGGGAAGGGTAGTGGTAAATTACCGATGGCCAAGGCCGCCTACCGGTAGGTTGGGAGAGGCTGTAGTACGGACCTTTGTTAAGCTCTTTGCTTCCCACCACCTGCAGCACTCTCTGGTTCTCATCTTCCTTCTTCTACCTCTGACCCATCCTGGCCAGCCGTGCAATCTTCTGGCCTCTTCCACGGCTGCTGGAGCTCTTCAAGTGATATCCTCTTCTATTGACTGCCATACTGAAGGCTGACATCAGACGCTGCGAGCTGGCATCTCATTACACCCAGAAGGTCTTTATAAGACGGTTGAATTGGATTTTTAGTTATAATTTAGCTGGCCGAGTAATATTCTTGGGGGGGGGCTTTGTGTAATAGGATAGTAATATTACTCATTAGCACACTAGATCATTGGTATAATGTTGTATATCCATTTAAGGGGTAGGGATGAATATTTATATGGAGATTATTGAACAGGTGAATAATATTTCCTTATTTATATTATATATGTTTTTTTCTCTCCTCACCTGTTTCTGAGAGAGACCTGATTTCACCAACAGCATGCCATGGGTTGGAGTAACATCCAGCTTGGAGACAACAGCAGGCACCATTTAAGTGTCTTTACACAGCATTCTTTTCTATTCACCTTGGGAGGATTAAGCAGGAAGACATTCCACATAATGTATTTACAGCCAGGAATTCCTGCAATATATTTTGAGGGGACACTGGGGGGAATTCAATTCAACGCGATGTTGAATAGCCGCGGGAGGGAGCTCCCGCAGCTATTCAATACACTGCGCTGTTTGGGCGGGCTAAGGATTTCTTCTCGCACCCCCCTGGGGATGCGAGAAATCCGACCAAAGTGACGTGCGCGCAGCTGTTTTTCTACTTAGCGCGGCGCTAACAGCCGCATGCCCGGCACTTTGGTCAGAGAATGCCGGTTAACGCGCCTTAACACCCTTGTTAAGGCACGATAGGCGCGATAATCGGCAAATCTCCGACCACACAGCGCCCTGAGCTGAATAGCTCCTGGAGCTCGCTATGAGGTTGATTTAACGTTCTATTTCACCATACATTTTGTGTCCACTGATGTACCGATTGCAACAATGTAATAAATTTACTAAATGGCAAGATATGTGTCCACTATTTTATAGGAACTGCAGCTCTATTGTAATCTATTTTTTTATTATGAAAATAAATTAAATTATAACAGCTCTTTGGGGTCTATTCAGCAATGATTTTTTTACTTACAAAATGCGGAAACTATAATATAACTATAATAAAATATAATTTCCACATTTTTTAAGTATTGCCACTATTCAGCAATGGGTTAATAGAGAAGAAAACGCAATTAACTTCTCCATTAATTCCCATATTGCAGAGTATCGCACTGTAGGGAGCAAGCCATTGCTCTCTACAGTGCTTTAATGCTTTTTGCTATTCAGCAAAGCAAAAAGCGTTAAATTACTCAAAAAATCTTTACATAACGCCATCTCAGAATGGTATTATATGAAGAAAATACTTAATTATCCTTAAACTGCAGGGACACAGGGAACGTTTACCAGCAGTCCCACTCCTGCAGGATCTTGAGTCTCCGTCCCTGGTTTGCGGTGATCACTGAATGTAAGTCCATCTCCAGCCTATTAAAATGGTCTAAATTGATTGAAATGTGTACACAGGCTTTATATTGGTCTGTATACAGTGGCGTAACTATAAAGGGTGCAAGGGGTGCGCTTGCTATGGGGCCCGGTGACTCAGGGGGTCCGCCGGCCCAGCAAGCAACCCCCTGCACCCATAGGCAAAACTACGGAGTGGTCCGGTTGTGCACCGGACCACCCATTAGAATTGCCGTTGCTGCTGCTTTTTTTTTGTAAATCTGCGTGGCTATGTGCCCAGCCTCAAATGATCAGACGTTCAGGCTGCTCAGCGCCGTCAGCGGGAACGCACACAGAGTGACGTGACATCATCGCACCCACCTACTCTGGTATGAAGAGGAGCTGAGGACGGAGCAGCGATGGCTGCAACAGCCAGAGAGCAGCGAGAGGATGCTGCCAGTTACAGACAGTTACTGCTGCTGGAGGAGACAAGTGACCCCGGCATATGATTTTGCAAGACTCCAAATAATAGGTGGGTTGACCCCTCTCTTACTAGTTACCCCACAATAACTAGTTGACCACAATACTAGTTACAATATCATGTGGTGATTTTATTTTATAATTCCCTCTGCATCAGCTGGTTAAGAGTGCCCTGATCACTGGACTTGTATATACATGTATATAAAAGGACATATATATATTATATACACGTATATACATTTATATATATGTATACACCCTGGTTGAGACCTGAGTTGGGGGGGCCCTTAAAAATTGTTCTATGGGGCCCACAAAGTTCTAGTTACGCACCTGTCTGTATACATTTATATTTATGTGCTTTTATATTTAACATTTATATATACATTTTAAATATAAAAGCACATAAATATAAATGTATACAGACTAATATAAAGCCTATGTACACATTTCAATCAATTTAGACAGTTTTGACAGGCTGGAGTTGGACTTGCCCTCGGCGGTCACCGCAAAGCAGGGACGGAGACTATTCGCAAGCGCATGACTGAGCATGCTTAGACGAAGAAACAGAACGTTTTGTTTTCGGAATCCCAAAACATTCGGAATCCCGAAAACAATGCCTTCTGTAACATGGCAGGGACAGCGTGTTAATGCAACCGCTGTTCCTGCATAAAAAAATGCTGAATAGCAGCCTTAAAATGTAATAATTGATTTTTAAAAATTGTGACGATGTTGCCCGATAATATTCGGGGAACATCATCATTCTTGCTGAATAGAACCCTTGGTATTTTATTTTTAAAGTTATTCCAAGCGTAGACATACTGTATATATTTTTTAGCATCTCTAGAACTTCAGCCTAGTAAATTTTGTTGCTGACCAACAATAGTAGCTGTCAATAGCTATTTGTTATATGGTTAAACTATTTATGGAAATCCACTTTGTGGGAAAAGAATAACCCACCATAATACGTATATCTGTTCTGCTGTCATAATTTGATATTTTCCTTTATATTTACCACTCTCTCACGTCTAATTAATATCACCACGACCGTGAGTCAATATGCTGTGCAATTCAGGACTAGCTAGAGAACTGGGCTGGATAAGTGAAGTTTAAGCACCTTCTGGCAAGGTCGCTCTGAATCCATTAAGGACTAGTTGGCCTCCCAGCCACTCGTGATGATTTGATCACCTTGTATGATAAGATAGAGCTGAATTTCAGAGTTACAACATAGAGATGGAAACATCAGAAATTCTGCAGATGTTTATCTGGATCCTAGATGACAACAACCTTTTACTTCCTTTCATAGAGCAGCCTATGGAAATGGGATACAACGCTACAACAACCTTTTACTTCCTTTCATAGAACAGACTATGGAAATGGGATACAACGCTCTGAGGAGGAGCATAGGGACACATGAAGAGTTGGAGGCATTTGTATACCGAATGAAAACAGGATAGGATACAGAAAATAAGCAAATTTTCATGCATATGTTCAGTTGGACATGTCTCACCATACATGCATAACAGAGCATGACCTTAGGGCCTGATTCAGAGGCGTTCGCTGTTTGCGAGCTCTCGCTCTGAATCAGGGCTTTTTTTGTTTGTTTCTGCCTCCAGGCTGCTTGCAAAGCTGTGCGTGATCACTCACAGCTAGTGCGAGCGGCCTGGCGATGGTCGCGATTATCGTGACCATCGGGCTTGCGTCGAGACCCTGAGGGAGGGTCTAGACTCCCACAAGCGCGAGTGGACTTCCTGCTCTAATAGAGCAGGAAGTCCACTACTGATATCACGAGTGATGTCAGTAGGGCCGCCCACAAACGGCAGGCATTGCTATGGGAATGCCTGCGTTTCTGCATCCACCCCCCTTCCCCGCCTACAAAACAGGGCGAGCTGTCAATCAACATCGACAGCCGCCCCGTCTTGTAGTGAGCCCTGGAGCGACAGAGCTGCCGTCATTCGCTGGGGCTCATGCATGCGCACGCAGGAGATGGCACATGCGCAGCGGGGGAACATCGACCCACTTGCGAGCGGGTCTGAATCAGGCCCGTAGACCCTACAATAGCTTACATGGTATAGAAGCTTAGTAGTTATTGCTAAAATCACATTACCCTATTTGCAGTGGCGTCACTGGGGGGTGCAGACCGCACCGAATGTCACCCTCCGAACACCAAAATGCTAGCTCCTCCTCAGTGTCTGGGAGCCGGGCACTGCACACTAACATCACAGTGCAGCGCTTTGCTCCCGATGACTGAGGAGAAGCCGCCAATGGCGGCATAGTCTCTGGGGGCAGCTGGGCATCTTCGAGGGTGCTGGGCACACCCCAGAGTGATGTGATGTGAGGCAAGGCCATGTCCCTCCTTGCAAGGCCACAGGCCCTTTTCGTACGCAGGGGGTGTCACCGACCCCAGTGCCACCACTGCCTATTTGCATACAGTATAATTATGAAGTGTCATATAAACAAAAGCTAATATTGAGTTATTTATAAATACAGAAGTCAATATAAAAAGTAACTAAATACATACACATATACAAAATACAAATTAAACTTTAAACTAAATACATACACATATACAAAATACAAATTAAACTTGAGTATCATAATTAAAAAATAAGTTAAAACAAATAACTTCTGTTGTTTACCCCCTTTAAAAATTAAATATTCTTGTCTGCAGTAGTCCAGACAGAAATGTCAGTTGAGTAATAACGATAGCTGGGTTGGGTACGGGATGCCAGCGCTTGGGACCCCGAATGGTCAGAATCCCGGCTGGGTCACAAACCCGACAGATGGAGGTAAGTATATTAATCTTCCCATACCCCTCCCTGCCTGCAGCCTAAGCCTCCCCCCATAGCCTAAACCTAACTAACCCCGCAGCCACAGCCTAACCCTCCCCCTTAGTGCCTAACTCTAACCCTCCCCCAAGTGCCTAACCCTCCCCCTAACCCCAATACTTACTGTCGGGATGCTGGCAGTCCGGATGCCAGTTCTGAGATTCTGACTGGTGTCGGGAATCTGGCGCTGGCATTTAGATGCATGCACAGTGCAAAAAAACTGAGTGAGCAAATTAGTTTCCCAAGAGAAGATGTGCACAGTGGGAATAGCAGAGAACATGTGCTTGATTGGCTCCAACATACAGTGGCAGTGCAGGGGAGGATGTGCCAGATGTAGAGACACTGAGGAGTTGATTCTGAATAGGGAGCAAAAAAGAAAAGTAACTTTGTATCTGGAACAAACCATGCTGCAATGCATTTATTCTTTTCCTGCAGGATAAATACTGCCTGCTTTCACAAATAGACCACACATGCTGGACAGATTTATTTTTACATAGCAATTTAGATTTGAGTTTGGACACGTCCCTCCCAAGCCATTGGGGTAGATTTACTAACGCTTTAAAAATTAAAAGTGGAGGTGTTGCCCATAGCAACTAATCAGATTCGGTCTATCATTTTCTAGAATGCAATAGAGAAATGATACCTAGAATCTGATTGGTTGCTAAGAGAAACACCACCACTTTTAATTTTTTGGAGCTTTAGTAAATCTACCCCTAAATCTCTCTGCACTTTTAAATCTCCCCCACCCGCATTGCAACATGGTTTTTCTAAGATGCAAAGTTATGGTGCATACACACGGTCCAACTTTGCAGGAGGATAAGAACGATAACAATATCGTTATCGATCATATCGTCCTCTTTTGGGGCCCCTTCCAACCTCCAAACGATGGTCGATGTGCGGGCACGTATGGTCGATATTGATCATTGCCCGAGCATGCAGGCCAACCTGTTTGATAACGACCAGGTTAACCTGGTTACTATAGGGACCCGCAATCCTTGATCGTGGGTCGTTATAGCCGTTTGGGGATTGGTGCATGTTGCTTGATACACATGCAGGACGATCAGACAACAATATCTGATCACTCCGTGTGTACAAGCCATTATTTGCTCCTTTTTGGTTTACCCCCAACTCAGTTAGCCTCTAAATAAGCAATGTAATAGGTAGGAAGTGAACAGGAAAGAACTGTGGGGCCCATTTATTAAGGATCGCATTTTGCAATGCGATCAGGGCATGCAGTATCGCCAATGATCGCATTGCAAAATGTGATCATACCGGCCGAATGTATGACCCGGCACATGCACGGAGACGGGCTCCGAAAAGAGCCCGTCCCTGCTATGTGGCCGGAGCGCATTCCGGGCTGCTGCTCATGCGCAGACCCGCGGACTGCACAGGAGCGGCGCCCATTGCCAGATCCCTCCGCCGGCTCAAATGCGGTAAGTGCCCATAGGACACAGCGGCTAACGCTATCTGCAGATGGCGTTAGTTGCTGGGGTCCTTATCGGGAATGCGAAGCATTCCCGATATTGATACATTTGGCAGCATCGCATCCCCCATAGAAACCTATGGGGGAGGCGGCTGCCGGCGGCAATGGAAGGATCGCAGCAGGTATCGGAGATACCTGCTGCGGTCCCTCCTTCATACATTCGGGGGATACTAAGTACTAAGCTTTACACTATCACACTGCTTCCAGCATTTTGCCAGGACGAGCTCTTATTGGAGTTCATCTCCTGGCAAGAGACCATTGGTAAATTGGAGTGAAAATATAAATTTCACTTTGTGAATTTCTGCAAAAATATTTATCACATCTGTATTAAAAATGAGGATTGTGATAAATATGCCCCTATATATGAAAACACAATTAAACACATGTGTTATGCATAAAGTTGCACTGCCATCTAGAACAATATATTCCTAAGGTACCACCTCCCCCTAGCTGAAGCCTTGGAGACTGTTTTTTTCCCCCCAGTGCTGTGCTGGCTCTGTAATACTAAGCTGTTTTTCTAGGTGGACGTGCAGCTTTCAACAGTGAAAAATAGATGGATTATCTATTAGATTTTGATGTCATTTTTTAATGCACTTTAAGGGTCTGATGTTGCACCCAATACCGATGTTCATGTATTTGAGCGATTTGTTTTCAACTGCGCATGCATAACATTTTCTGAAAGCCCCTACGGTGTATGCGTTACACAGAGTGGATGCCGCACAAACATGCTGCTATGATCAATTCAGACGTATCAAAAAGGTGGAGGAAAAGTGACGGGTCTTCCTGGTCAGTGATTGGGAGGTGCTAGTAGTGCACACACACATGGGCTTTTCAGTGAGCGTATTATGAGTGTGTCGTCATAGGGCTGCACCAGCTTTCGATGGAGCGACCGATGGTGACGTATAAGGACACACCAATCGCTATTACAGCTGCAGCTGCATGGCTGCTAAAATTTTGTGTCTCAGTCCTTACACATTCGGCCGCACTTACAAAAGTGTTGGAGTTTGCAGGCAATTTGTATAAACCGGCGGACGGGAGACTGCCGATAGACGCTGCTGCGTGTAATTTTATGTGCGACTCACAATCAGGCCATAGATCAGCTCTGCACCCGATCTCCCACATAATCATCTTCTCATGAATATAAGACATTTAGGGGTAAATTTACTAAGAATCGTGTCTGGTCTGAGTCTGAACACACAAAGCATCGCTGAAAACACGGGAGACTTTTCTCAACTGAAACACTCTAATTTACGAAGAATCGTGTTTTGCTAAATTTTAATTTTCGCTGGTCTAACTTAATGGTTCTCAAACTCGGGGGCTGATTCAGACCTGCTCGCGAGCGCAGGACACTCACAAGCGGGTCGATGGTGCCGAATTGCGCATGCGCGTGACGGAGGGAGCTCCGTCGTGCGCATGCGCGAGACCCAAATAACGATGGCCAAGCCGTCGTTATGGGTCTCGCACCAAAGGGGGCGTGCTGTCGATGGTGAGTGACAGCATGCCCCCTTTGGTGGGCGTGCCGGGGTGTGGCTGCCAGACAGAGGCGTTCCCATGGGAACGCCTACCGTCTGAGTCCGGCCCCACTGACATCACTAGTGATGTCAGTGGGAGTGATTTTGGCTCTGATAAAGCCAAAATCACTCCAGGGCTTGTGGTCACCGAGACCCTACCGCAGGGTCTCGTCGCAAGCCCGATGGTCGCGATGGTCTTGACCATCGCGACCATCATCATGGACGCTCGCTATAGCTGTGGGTGGTAACCCACAGCTATGCGAGCGTCCATGAGGCTGCTCCAAGTTGAAAGAGGAGGGCCCTGATTCAGAGCGAGCGCTCTGGTCAGAGCATTCGGCTCTGAATCAGGCCCTCGGTCCTCAGGACCCCACACAGGTCCCATTTTCCAGGTTACCTAGCAGGTGCACAGGTGTTGTCATTACTCATTGACACATTTTAAAACCTCCACAGGTGGAGCTAATTATTTCACTTGTGTTTCTGTGAGGAGACCTGGAAAACATGCACTGTTTGGGGTCCTGAGGACAGATTTTGAGAACCTGTGGTCTAAGTGATCATGTTTCCTACCCATGTTCCCTGTGTTCCCCGTAGTCCAACACTCCCGAACATGCAGCCTGCACATATCAGTGAGATACGAAAGCCTCTGATTGGCTGGTGGCCCAGCAAGTGTAGGAAACCTCGTGGGTCCCGCCACTTGCCAGGGAAGAGCTGTATGTGGAAACACATATGGCTCTTCAGTCCCAAATGGCTCGGGTCATTGCGTTTTTTTTATTTTTATTTTAATGGCCGGGATGCTACTGGTCAAGAGACCTGTGCCAAGGGGTAGGTGAGTATTATTATTATTTTTTTTTTATCTAAACACTAGGGCCCTGATTCAGAGCCGGACGCTCTGACCAGAGCGCTCGCTCTGAATCAGGGCCCACCTCCATTACTATGGAGCGTCCTCCTGGACGCTCGTATAGCTGTGGGTCACCATCCACAGCATATACGAGCGTGCAGGATGATGGTCGCGATGGTCTTGACCATCGCCACTGCGAGCAGAAGCCTGCGGTTGAGTTTTTCAACCGCAAGGCCAGGAGTGATTTTGGCTCTATCAGAGCCAAAATCACCCCCACTGACATCACTAGTGATGTCAGTGGGGCCGGCTTCTGACGGTAGGCGTTCCCTTGGGAACGCCTCCGTCTGGCAGGCACGCCCCCAACACGCCCACCAAAGGGGGCGTACTGTCAATCAACATCGACAGCACGCCCCCTTTGATCAGACACTACGAGCGAAGGAAAGTCCTTCGCTCATCGCGTCTCGCGCATGCGCAGTGCAGACCATCGACCCACTTGCGAGCGGACAGCCGCTCGAGAGTGGGTCTGAATCAGGCCCTAGGATACTACTGGAGAAGAGGACCAGACACCGGGGACAAGGTTTGTATAATGTGAGTGTATGTAATACAATTTATGCATGTGTTACACAGGCGCACGGTATCAGAAATGTATTGGAAATGTGATAAGCGTTCCTGGGTGGTGACTATTCAAACACACGAAAATGGTCCTTTTATGGGCGTGCTATGGGCATGTTATGGATGTGTCACATTACTGGTTGCGAACTCAGACACATAAACGCTCACATATGAGGCCAAACTCTGATGGAGAATCTGCACCTATCATAGGGCTGGTGCAAGTTTCCATGGTGTGACCGATAATTGCTTCTAAAGATGCACCAAGTGGTAGTACAGCTATTAAAGACACTCAAAGTGAGCGCTTCAGTCCAACGCACAATAGTACATCAGGGAAAGGCTGATACTAGCATTAGCCATATGCATCAGACGTGTATATAGCGAAAGATGCTAAAGTAAATCCTCCAGTGTGTACCGGCAATCTTGCATGGTCCGGGGCAAAGATAAATCGCCGGGTCGTCCAGTTTGTACCCAGCATTACAGGAGCCACACCAGCAGCTACAATGGTCATTCCACTGCCTTGTGTTACCCACACCTTTGTAAGCTCACTTGAGCAGGACCATCTTTACCAGTTCCAGCTTCACTTTCTTCTGAAGTGGATAGGACCTTGATAAAGCGATCATGTCGCTGCTGCGATAAGACTGCAAAGTGCCTCATTGAATAGTGGGAGTGGCCCTGATGACACAATTGCGATTTCACGTCTCTGAGTCTGGACTGGTCACCTAATTAAATAGGCAAACATTAAGGGAAGTATGGTTTGTTTTATGCATACAACTGCAACGTACTATAATTAACCATGTTATAATTTGTGTAGTTGAACAAAATTACATTTTCTTGATTGGATAGGGCATAAAAAAACTCAGATGCATGGCAAAAAAAAGGTAACTGGTTCTAGTCATCCACAGCAGTGTGCAAAATGCCTGTGTATGAAGGGGTTAACATCTCTCTGGCTAACCCCACAGACCACACCCGTCACATAGATACAATCACCCTCCTGTCGCTGACAGACAGAGAAACTACCAACCACCTTATGTATGCAGAAACACTCTTTCCATCTATCACTAGCACGGGAGAGGAGCACAAAAGGGTTAACAAGGAAATGAGCGTCATAACCCCGCCCAGAGGTGGACTTAATCTGATACCATTGAGACAACTCCCATTGGTCACCTGCGGTGTCCTCTGCAATGGGGGCGGGGCCTTGCAGTTAAAGAGTGGCGCTGCTCCAGGGCTCTGGCCGTGTGTGGCCCGTGACCATCACAGGTTCAACAGCTGTAATCACAGCACATAACAGCAGCACATAACAGCAGCAGCCGCAGAGATGGAGGAGCAGCGAGGTAGGGAAGTTAGTTACTAAGTGACTAGGAGTGGCTAGGTACATGCGTGGTACCTATTTTAACCCATAATGCACCTTTCATGTGATTTCTCACCTAATATTTGCAAGCATCAGCATTGATGGGGTTTCAGATGACATACTGTATACAGGGTGTCTGCATTGCTTCCTTTTTCCTTTTGGTCATACTCTTTCACAGACTTCCCACACATTGCGTGATTCTGTTCTCTCTTTTTTGGAATATCCCAGGTAAGATGGGGACACCTGTAGCTGATAAACCTCATGCATATGTGCAAGAAGGGAGGATGGTGCCGGCATATTGGACGGACAGGGGACCGCCTGATATGTCGGCCGTCGCAGCGCAAGGTGCCTATCGCAATGTGTATGGGCACCTATAGTTGTATGGTATTGCACAGCCGCTGTGTCTTTGTATGCAGCAGCTGTGCAATACCATAGAGCTAATATGCTAATGCAGCAGGAGGCGTCTGAGGAAAAAATATGCCTCCTACCGGCATCACCATTCCGAGTGCTGCGTCCGAAGTCCAGCTGGGTACACACCTATACAATCATTGGGCTGATCACCCGATATTTTTAGCTCTGTGTGTACGATGTCACAGGGGGACAAGCTTAGTACACACTACACAGCAGATCGGGTGAGCGATTAAACTGATAAGCACAGTGATTGCAAAGGTGTGTACCCAGCTTAAGCCTAAAGGCGCATATCCACTACACGATAAACTGAACAATATCGTTCATCGTCCGCAATAACGTGCAATGGATATGCCGTCAACAACTAGTGATGCTCGCTGACTACATTTATCATCGCCCGTACTTGTAGGGCAACCTGACGATATCGTCAGGTTCTGGAAGTACGGGGATGAGGGAGGTAGACCTCACTGAACAATATATCGTTCATTGTCGGTGCTCGATGTCGTTAATGACATTGAGCACATACTGCCGGAGAAACACTAGATGATATCGCTCATGGAGCATATCGTCTAGTGGATACCTGCCTTAAGTTTACTCAGACTGGCCCCTGGAACTGCTCGGCCGGGGCCAGGAAATCTGCGTAGGAAAATGCAGATCCTGGTTTCGACACGCCTACAAAACGGGGGCGATTCACCCCCATTTTGTAAATGGACCAAGTCGCCACACTGCCCCCAAACATCTTGGGGGCACTATGAATGATCTCTGTTATTGGCACATGCACAGTACAAATCCTGCACATGCACTGTCATTAAACATTGGATTTGTACGCCAACCACCCAGCTGGTAAGATGGTAACGTGATCTAAAAAAGAAGGTTGTATAACTACTATAAACTGATTTTCAGTTTCCATAAGAAAACAATGCTTGCGTCTGTCTTTTAGGTTCCGACTGAGGGGTATGCTCTATGCAGAAAATGAAAACCGTGCAATATATTTAGTCTGATTAATTGCATGGCGCAGTTGCAGGATTGTAATAGTATGGAATAATTTGGCATAGAATCCCTGCTAAATATTTCCACCTAAATGTATGAAGTTTATTAAGTGTACATAAAAAAGAACATATTTTTGTAAAATGGTTAAAAAAAAAAAAAAGTGATACCGGCCTATATACATAAATCATTCAGCTTGCTTAGATTTTACTATAAAGTACTTTTTCATGTCATGAAAATATTTTTGGACACCATTGATCAGGAAACCTATATGGCAGCTACCTTGTTTCAAGTAATGTGTAGAAGTTGTGTTCTGCACATCTGCTAGGCCCATTTAATTTTAGGTGTTTTTCTACAAGATCAAAAGGAGGCCAGCGAGACACAGTAATTTGGGGCAAAATCTTTTATTGAGTAGAAACAATGCTCTGTTGAGATCCGGGGCAGGTGGGTGGGGTTCAGTAATGAGTGGTGATGAGACTGGGGAGGTAGGTGAACCCTTTCAGGGGCCTCCCTCCCGTGCGATTCAGTGACCGTGCACGTTACCCCTGCTGGACCTATGGTCCCGCGTGTTGGTGCAGTGATCGCGCTGAGCGAAAAAAATTGTGGGTCCCAGGGACCCCTCACTTTAAGGAATTGGGTCCCATCACATATTATAGGGGGGTGAGGGCAGGAAGCAGTTGGGGCAGATAGCAGTTGGGTTACCGGGGGTTAAGGACAAGCAGCAGTTGGGATAGAGCTGGGGCAAGAGGGTAGTTAGGGCAGGCAGTGCAGGGGGTAGGGAGGGGTAAGTACAACCAGCAGTTGCGACAGTGATGGGGGCTAGGGTCAGGTAGTGCTGGGGCTAGGAAGGGGTAAAGGGTGAATAGCAGCTTGGGCAGCACTGGGGGCAAAGAAGAGGTTATGGGCAGGCAGTACTAAGGGTAGAGAGGGGACAAGGGTAGATAGCTGGGATAGAATTGGGGGCAAAGGGGAGGTTAGGGAGGGGCAGTGGGGGTAAGGTGTTTATGCTGTGGAACTGCAAAGTAATTTTCAGTATCAGTCCTGACAGCTGCACACTACCACTAAGGTAGTTTACAGTAAGGAAAATCCAGTATCCCTGCCTATAGTGATGTGTATTTATTATGGAAATAAACACAGTATGGGGGTAACCTATGGCCTGTGGGGCGATTACAAAGATTGTCTGGGGTTTTGATTAGTATTAAATGGTCAGTATGGACCAGGACAGCTGGGTAGCGAGCACTGAGTAAGGACACTAAATACAGTGGCAGCTGGAGAATGGAGTGCTAGCTCTGTAGCTCACAGCAGGTATAGGTGTCTCAAAGGAATGACAGCATCATATTTATTGCTCTGAAAAAAACGCTTTATATGAATAATACAGATGCCCTATGGTGGAATTGTTACCCTGCGATAAATATATCCCATATAATCTTCAATCATCTGCCCAGAATAAGTGCCAATAGCACGGGGCTAATGCCCCCTTACTGCAGTAACCAGAAAGAAACCCCAGGGGTCAGCACTGTGCACATTCAGCAATCACTGAGCGTTGTCCCCTACATACACATGTGGGGGGGAAGTAGAACACCTTCCACATCCCCCCCCTCCTCCATGTCTTTTTTCGAATCAGTATCCTGGGCAGACCACCCCCCAGGGGTGGTCCCAGCACACGCGCTGCAAACCAGCCTCCTAGCGGCTCACCCATCCACACCTCTGGCTCCGCACCACCAGCGGCACGGCCAAGAGCCAACCTCAGCTGCACACTCCGGTCGCTGACCTCCGCAGACCAATCAAAACAGCCGTGCACCTGCAGCACACCAGCAACACGCTGATCCAGCTCACCAACAAACCTGCAGCTTCCAACCTATCTGCAACGGCCGCAACGTCGACCTACATCACCATAACAAAAAACCTACCGGTAGGTAAGTACTGCCAAGACTCACACCAACACGCGGGACGCCGCACAGGTGCTCCAACCCACTTTGCACATCCGCCCCCCCACCCCCGAGACTTCCTAGACTGTCGACCATAGGTCCAGCAGGGATGACGTGCAAGGTCACTGAACCGCACGGGAAGGAGTCCCCTGAAAGGGTCCACCTACCTCCCCAGTCTCATCACCACCCATCACTGAACCCCACCCACCTGCCCCGGATCTCAACAGAGCAGCATTGTTTCTACTCAATAAAAGATTTTTCCCCAAATTACTGTGTCTCGCTGGCCTCATTTTGATCCTATTTTATTCCCCTTTCCACATTACTCCAAACTACACTCCATACCCAATCACACCCTCCTTCTCACTCCCAAAACACCACCACCACCAGAAGAAACATTCCAATTAACACCACACACAAGTCATCACCATCACCACTACTAGCAGGAAGAGCGCACCTTACCCCCCCTACCCCCATATGTATTCAGTGCGGGAAAGGTACTCCCACACAAAGGTGCAGCACCCAGAAACCACAACACACCACCCCCTGGTCAACGAGAGCGCAGTTCTACCGCCCATCTTCGTCTTTCTACAAGACACTGTTTGATGTTCATATATAAGAAATGTTCTGGGTGTTTATATTTCACTAGCTTCCTCCAGGGTGCTGTCACTCCTATTCAACAGCTTACAGATTTAGAAGGGAGCGTTTGTGTGACCGCTGTGCACTGTTGCTCTATTTGGCTTACTAGATACTTGCAGAGGGAGAGGTAGTGTCAGCTGTATATTGACAGAATCAGACAGTTTTTCTGTATGAGGTACAACTTTAGCTGCCCTTTGTTGAGTGGGGAGCTGCAATGGAAACTTTAGGAAACTCTGAGCAATGTATTATAACTTAAGTGCAAACAGAAAATGTAAAGAATTGAAATGCGCAACCCAAAAGCAGCTAGTGGAATAGTGTCAAAAACAAGAGAGGTATCCTTCACCCTCCACCAAAGAACAAAAAACAAACGAAAGTGACACCACACTACCAGCGCTAATACATAAATATACTTAAAACCAATGGTAGGTGACTCCAAAATCTTCCAACTTTCATAAATAGTAGATGGTCAGATGATTCTTAGACATAATGTAGTCCGTTGAAACAAATGGCATATGTCCCCATATAAAAAAAGAGGCTGTAGCATATGGTGAAGTACAGTTTTAATATAGAAGACATGTAACAAAAGCACATTGAACACAGATGGTTTCTATTAAACCTTCAGAAAATTAGTTGGCAATGGCACATAATGACGGGCAGTAGGTTCTTTTAGAATGGATCCCGCACCAGCCAAAATGAAAACAATTACCAGCTGAATGAAAAAAACTTGCAGCAATCAGGTCTTTGTAAACGGGTGGGAATGCCGCGGTCCAGCGTCTCTCTCCGGAAAATGCACTGGATATTAGCCGGCGCTCGTCACACGTTCCTTGCAGTATCGCAAGTCCTGGAAACAACCAACGCATTTCAACCCCTTGCCCGGGGTCTTTTTCAAGGTTCACAGTCAGAATCTGACTGTGAACCTTGAAAAAGACCCCGGGCAAGGGGTTGAAACGCGTTGGTTGTTTCCAGGACTTGCGATACTGCAGAGAACTTGTGACGAGCGCCGGCTAATATCCATTCAGCTGGTAATTGTTTTCATTTTGGCTGGTGGGGGATTCCATTCTAAAAGAACCTACTGCCCGTCATTATGTGCCATTGCCAACTAATTTTCTGAAGGTTTAATAGAAACCATCTCTGTGTTCAGTGTGCTTTTGTTACATGTCTTTTATATATTAAAACTGTACTTCACCATATGCTACATCCTCTTTTTTTATATGGGGACATATGCCATTTGTTTCAACGGACTACATTATGTCTAAGAATCATCTGACCATCTACTATTTATGAAAGTTGGAAGATTTTGGAGTCACCTACCATTGGTTTTAAGTATATTTATGTATTAGCGCTGGTAGTGTGGTGTCACTTTCGTTTGTTTTTTATTATAACTTAAGGACTATCTGAATGTTAAAGTTTTTGTGTTTAGTTGTCCTTGAAGGTTCTCTTGTTTTTCTTTGGTCTCCCTGCATTGAAAAATGCAAGTGAAATTGGATTTTATAGACCATCAAGGCTTAGGTGATTCCTATACGTGTGGTTTATTAATACTGACATGCTTTAATCAAGCTCTTAATCTGCAGGGCCAGTAGCTATTTGACAGTAATGCTTTCTCTCTCTTTCTACTCTACAGCACAGCAGCGAGTTGTGACTCTTCACAATGGTGTCACCATGCCCCTCCTCGGTCTGGGTACATTTCGCTTGCGAGGACTAGAATATCTGACTCGTGCTGTAGATGCTGCGCTGGAATGTGGCTACCGTTCATTTGACACAGCCTCTGTCTATCGCAATGAGAGTGATCTGGGTGAGGCTTTGCGCCAGCTTCTTCCGAAGCATGGGTTAAGTCGCTCTGAAATCTTCATTACAAGCAAGTTATCACCTGCTGATATGGGTACGGGGGCACGTGAAGCTTGTTTGAAGAGCTTGACAGAATTAGGTTGTGACTACTTTGACCTCTATTTGATTCATTGGCCAGGGAAGCAGGGCTGGCGGAGTGATGATTCCCGTAACAGAGACACTAGAGAAGAAACTTGGAAAGCCATGGAGGACCTGTATCAAGCTGGCATTATTAAGGCACTGGGGGTATCCAACTACACGGAGACTCATCTGTTGCAGCTGTTAGGATCATGCTGTGTACCACCTGCTGTATTACAGGTGGAATTTCATCCCCGGCTCCCACAAACTGCCCTTCTCCGCTGGTGCAAGCAAAAGGAAATCCACCTGCAAGCCTACTCTTCTCTGGGATGTGGGGAACTATTGGAAAAGGAGGAAGTGAAAAAAGTGGCAAATATCCATGGTCGCACCCCTTCCCAGGTATTGCTTAAGTGGGCACTCCAGCAAGGCGTGGGGGTGATTCCCAAAGCCTCTACACCTGAGAGAATCAAAGAGAATTTCTGGGTGTGGGACTTTGAACTGAGTAAAGAAGAGGCAGAGGATCTGAGTGGAGATGGCATAGAGAAGAGGTACTGTTGGGACCCTACTGGAGTGGCATAGTATTCTATTCTGATGACATGCCCAAGTGATCATCACCCTTGTTGAATCATCTCTATATAAAACCGTTTTAAAAGGAAAGCTCAAAACATATGTTTTTAACAAAGGTAATAGGAAATGAAAGTGATAAATTCATAATTATCTGTTTGACTATGGTCTCCCTGTAGGTTGTACCTATGGGATGCATCATTGAAGCCGACTGTTGAGGGGAGGGGGAGAGGGGAGGAGCTCCCTGGGGGACTTAGGATTAGGCACCCCCTGGGAGGGTTAGGGTTAGGCTAGGGGAAGGGGGGTTCGGCACCCCTGGGGGAAGGTTAGTGTCAGGCACCCCCCGGGAGGGTTAGGTTTAGGCTGCAGGAATGAGGGAGGGTTAGGTTTAGGCAATTACAGGGGGGGTCAGGCACTAGGGGGGAGGTTAGAGTTAGGCACCCCTAAGGAAGGGTTGGGGAGAGAGGGTTAGGTTAGTTAGTATTCTTACCTGTCAGGATCTTCACTGTTGCCGGTCTTCCGGCGTCTGGACTTGAACCGCTGGACATATGTCCGGCGGTCATTCATACTGATCCCGTACCTATAGCCACTATACATTGGGCTGTGGAACCTTACTAGCTGTCCCTAAACTCCTACCACTGGATGTGGCGTTGCAGCAAAGTTTAGGGACAGCTAGTACAGTGCACCCTGGATGTATCCACACACTCCGGCTTAAACAGGAATCCATCTTCATAAAGTGAACATCGGAACCGCAAATTCTCATAAGAGAGCTATAAACTTCAATGAGTATTATACTCTCTTGTTTAATAATTGTTATTGCACAAATACATTCATAGCGCTCTGTATTTTAATTGCTGCATTCTACATACAATAGAGCTGCTTTCACATAATCAAGCGTGGTGATATTTGATATTTTAGTTGCTAAACCTATAACCCAGCCATATCCATGTACATAACTATTCCGTTGACTACTTTGCCTTAGATAATTTCTCATATAAACTCAAAAAGGGACTGGGTTTAGGACTTTGAGACAATATGTTTGGACAGTGAGTAATTTTATAATGTGTAGTCATTAGCTGACAGCAGACCCCCAAATGATCCAATTGGCTTGATCTGGCCAATTTGGCAGCATGTTTGTAGCCACATTGGAGACTAGTCACTTGATTGAATTTACCAGAATATAGGCCAGAAGTTCCTAAACTCCGCCATTACAGTCCAGGTTTTAAGGATATCCATGCTTGAGTCCAGATGGTTACCTCAAATTGACCAAGGTACTACTTACGTTACCTGTGCTCAAGCATGAATATGCTTGAAATGTGAATTTTAATGTAATGGCAGAGTTTGGGAACCTCTGGTATGGACAGCTTAAGTAGCTTGTTTCATGGCTAGATGTTCTGTGATGAAGAAGATTTTCGTGGGTGGGATAACACTCGGGTTTAGTTTGGGAGTACTTTGTAGTGGTAGGGCCACCTCAAAATTTTAACACTGGCAGCTCATATCAAAAAATAGATCTCTTAATTGATGCAGCAACAAGCCATGACTAGGGATGACCATTGGTGGGTTAACAATCAATGGTTGACCTCGATGGTATGAAACTATCAGCTGGCAACCATAGATTGTTTCATCCACTGATGATCATACCTGCTTTTAATACTTTCCGGGCAGCGGGATAATCAGGGAATGGAGGCAGAGCTTTGTGAGTCATGTTGGGGGGGGGGGGGGGGGAGCTATGCTCTGTGTTTCGTCAAATGACAAATATAAACCCTATTGCATTGCTCTGTGTCATCAATGGTGGAGAACTATTGGAAAATAATCGACCGTTGGTGGTTAACCATTAATTACATAGGTCTGCGAAATTTAAGGTATTGAAAGCTTTTTTTTAATAATATTTTTATATTCCTAATTATACTACTGTGTACATCAAGAAATAGTATATTAAAAAATTACCACATCACATTTAGTGTGTGTGTAAATTTCAGCTCCAGGACCATGTGGACCTTAATCTGGCACTGGGCGGGGGGGGGGGAAGTTTCATGACGAGAACTGAATTGTAACGTTCTATACTACCGACTGAATTAATTTAAGACCATGTTTATAGTTAATGTAGGCAGAATACATTTATTACTTTAAAGAATATGAAAGACATTCATAAATACACGTTTTGCAGAAAAACGTGATGTGATATGCAAAATCGGGAGTCATTTTCGTGTTCAAAAGCCAAAAATCTATGTATCACATAAATTCGATAAAAAGCTTTTTCATCGCAGACCTGTGTTATTAGTCGATAGCCATCCCTATCCATGACACCTTATTATGAGCCATAATGACAGCTCATATCTGCTGCAGGTTCCGGCCAAAGCTGAAAGCAAAAACAGCCACAGTGAGGTTTTGTTCAAGCTGATTGTTCACAGCTGGGAAGCCTCTGTGAACATGCAGCACTCAGCTGCTCATAGTGGTAATTACCAGAAGCTGGTCTCGTTGGCTACACGGGATTGTCTCTGACTTCTGTTATAAGGCAGCTAGTCCATTCCTGTCTTGCTGGAGATAGTTTCTTGTGGAAGTTGTGCCATCCGGTTCCTGTAGCTGC
Source organism: Taudactylus pleione (assembly GCA_031769625.1). Lineage (NCBI taxonomy): Eukaryota > Metazoa > Chordata > Amphibia > Anura > Myobatrachidae > Taudactylus > Taudactylus pleione. The sequence continues at coordinate 9,529,061 of JAUIMM010000249.1, forward strand.
TGTTTGGTATTCCAGATTCCTGTCCTTGCACAAGTGTACCTGGAACTTTCATTGTGCTGCAAATCTGCTCTGCAAGCCATGGTGTTGGGTACTTTTGCTATTCCATCCTGCAATATATGTACATATCTCTTGCTGCTATTATTCTCTGTAAAACAGATGCTGGTTAATATATTGCTATTCCATTCTGCATTATGTTACGGTGCAATCCATACTGCCAGCTGCATGTGTATCTGAGTTTATTGCTATACCATCTTGCAATATATCTGTTTGTGATTGCATATAAACACAACTACATAAAATAGTGGCAATCGTATTCTGTTATTGTCCGCAGTGCATGCTGCTCTGTGGCAATTACCCTACAATATTATTACTTTGTATTGCTGATATTCACGCTACTTGTTAGTGTGCATTCTATCTTGCTTGTGTCAACGGCTGCAGGCTGCTCCATGTTTAATATTACCTTTTGTTCTACTACTCCAGTTTCACCTTGTGAACTCCCGCTGTTTGCATAAGCCCTTACTGTCTGGAGGCTTAGACCTGGCAGCATCCTAAGTACCGGTGAGTGCATTGTACTCTATGGGACCAATGGGCGGTTGTTATAAGCAGAAGCCCTCCTTAGAGTGACTCTAGGGGACTTATACAAACACAGGGGAGGGTCATTCTATAACAAATCATCACAGCTTCCAACCAACCATTTCATTTAAACTGTCTTAAGGCCTGATTCACTATGGAAAGCAACTACATATGCAATAGCGATTACGCACACAGTTCAACTGTGATAGTATGCTAATTCATTGCGATCACAATGATGCCACTGCACTACATAAGGATGCCCACTTTACCTTACACACATCTGCGAAACCATCGGTACCATCGCAGCTTCACGCACACTTGCACGAGCCCTGACCTTGCTCAGAAATTGCTAACTTCCACGCACGCTATCAGGCCTCAGGCTCCGTAGGCCATCGCAGTGGATAATTTATGCACGCCCCTGCAACAGCGTTGAAATGCACTGGCATGCCTGCATTCGGCCGCAGGCACGCCCCGTCCCCTAATGCCAGGTAATATCCCAGGCCACACCCCCATGTCGCGCCATGTGCCCCCGCTATGCTGGCCTGACTTCCACCTCCCGGAAGGGGTAGTCTCAATGTCTGCAACCCTGGTTCAATTTCTGTACTTAATATTTGTTTTGTTACTCCTGTTCCCAAAGGCTTCCCAGAACTTATAACAAACTTTATGTCCGAAAAAATTTAAACATACACTCTTCTAGATATTCAAGGTCAAAGGTCACATCATGTGACCTTGAAATATAGAAGTCAATATTTAAATATACATTTTTTTTTTTTTTTAATAAACTATGGTCCCTTGTCTTTAAAACAAGACAAACGTGAACGTTCTACCACAGTTAGAAGCAAATTTGATTTAGCTGACCTTGCAAGCATAAATGAATTATTAATTTTTTTTTTGTAAGGTTTGCAACCCTATAGCATGAACACCGTGTATCACTGAGGGCTAATATTTTACATAGGAAAGTTACTTTACGCCGGCTACCATCCTGCCAAATTTCAAGAAAATCTGAAATGGTCGGGTTGAACAGTTACTCTTTTTTTTTGTGATGTGGCAGGGAATGACTCGGAAATTCATTACACCCCTGCACATTGTAAAAATATCTAAGGGAGCGTGCCAACAAGGGAAAGCATTATACCATTTCATTATCATTTTAAAATAATGCATTTTGTTCGTAGTAAAGTCTAATTATAAGGCATATTTGATTGCTTCAATTCAAATGACAGGACAAATACATAAATAATGCTTTGTAGACCTTTCATCCGTGTTGGATATTGGCACATATTTCTTACGTGTTCATCTTCATACAGGGGTTTGAGCTTACAAAAAGAGAATAATTTGCAAGAACATTACATATCGTTGCATCCTGCAGGGAACCCAAACACTTTAATATTGTGCAAAAAAAAAATATGCTTCTAGTACAGATCATGTGCTAGAGGCATGTGAAGTGTGAAACAGACATTCATTCGTAAACTTTGTATGTGACCGTCAAAGTGCTAAAGGATGTATCCATTTTGGGTCTAGTTAAATACATAAAATTTACAACCAGCTATTTTTTCTCAGCAGTAGCCCCTACATAGCTCCCATAGTGGTTTAAATTAATGTTCTAGTATAGTGCATTACTTACTTTAGAGGTAAATGTCTGCTCTTCCCTCCTATAGCCATATATCTGAGTGTCCCTCACTACAGCAGCATCCTCTGGTGTCAGCAGCTTTCTAACTTCCTTATTACCAGTTATTTATATAGCACACACATATTCCACAGGGCTTTACAGAGAATATTTGTCCATGTAACTGTAGTACCAGGCGGAAACCCACACAAGCACGGAGAATAAACAAACTCCACACAGTTAGGGCCGTAGTGGGAATTGAACCCATGACCTCAGTGCTGTGTTGTTCTTATTACACACACTTGTCGTGCCGGGAGTGACTGTGTGACAGTGGGCAGCATGGCCCCCGCTGATGATATCAGCAATGTCGCTGACGACGCACAGGAGCGTGCACAGTCAGCGACATAGTGGTTACACACTGCCCGATATGTCGTCCAATCCTCCCCTCCAAAAACTCTCAGAGTGGAAGGAGAGTTTTTGGAGGTGGAAAAACAATGGGTCTCTGTTTGCATTGTTTTTTACAATAGTATGGTGATGTGATTCGGGCACGGATCAAGTGCACCGCTGGAGATGAGACCAGCTTCTTCACAGTAACTTGCGTTATGAATTACAGAAAGCAGAGAAAAGCCCTGTTTAACGCAAAACAGGGCTTCTCTCAGCTCCATGAAGAGACCATTTAGTACCCCTTTGATCTGGTTCACCCTCCCCATTTCTCGTGTTTGTGTTTACTGTATTGGTTCAGCTCACTAAAATGAAGACCACAAGCAACAAAAATGTCGAATAATACCAGAGGGATTCCCTTATAATAGGCTTCTTTTTTTTTTTTTTTTTTTAAGAAGTCAGTGCTGTGCCTGTAGTCACAAAAGAAAAAAAGAGAAAATTGGTTTAAACCAGCCAACCCTGTTGCAGAGTTTACCTTACCTTGTACAAGCTAAAGTGGTGCAATAAAAATAATTGTACATTTAACATTGACATTAAACAAATAAAGATGGGAAAATGTGGCTATAAGCTGGATTCAAAAATGACTTGAAGATCAAAGATCTGCTCGAGTTCTTCTCCATGCATTTTGTCTGCGACGATCCACTGCCACTTCTAATACTCACCTTCCTGCAGTAACTGCATACACTTCATGTTTTTAATTGTATTTATATGTTTACAATGTAACCATCTCCATAGATGGTGTATGTTCTTGAGGGATCCATGCCCTTATCTATTGGCACCTGATTATAATGCACTACTTATTATTTGGCAAAATAAAAATAACATATGCATATAAATGCAACAATACATGTTAAAACAAATGGCTAGCACTTTTTGCAATTTTAATAGATAGATTTACTCCCACTGTTAAATTATAATACACATATGGGCGCACACATTGTCACGGTCTTGCTTGGTTTGTCAGTTTTTGAAAGACTGAACAAGCAGCAGCTGTCTCTATCCTCCTTTCTCATTTCTCTTTTTAGTGCCATGGCTCCAAAACGCTGCTCAAGTGCCAGTAGTAGGCCGTCTCCGAGGAGTATTTTTGCTTGTCAGTTAGTGGATTGTAGAGTGTGAATGTCAGTGTAGAGTCTATCACCATTATGTGACAATGGGTATTATTTTTTTATATTAAATGTGTAATACAATTTGTTAAATAAGCTTTTACATAGCATTCAATGATTACATCAATGTAGGGAGTTCAATATACCCTAGAAGTCTATTGGCTGATCACACACCCTCCTGAGGGATGTAGTCTGCATCCTGGCACTCCCAATGCTGGCGGTCCGAATCCAAGCTCCAAAATCCTGACAGTGAGTATTAGGATTATGTACTAGAGCGAAGGTTAGGGTTCGGCTTCCGAAGGCTGCGGGAGGGGTGAGTTAGGGGAAGGGTTCGGATACATACCTGCATGTATCGGCATTTCCACAGTCTGGATTCTGACTGCCAGCATTATAAGTGTCTGGAGACCTGGAAGACCATTCACCACAATGATTATATTATCTTCTGTGTACAAGTAGGAGATCTGCAATTATTTGCCACAACTGGTGAATCATGAGGTAGGAGCCTAAATACACATTTGGTCTGCTCAAATTTCTACACTACACATTGGAGGGAATTCAAATGTTTTGCCAGCAGCTTTTTTTCGAAGACGTCTGACGGAGCAATTCAATTGTTGCTTCGTCAGGGCGCAATAGCCACCGACACCGGCATTTCTGCTCGCACCCTCATGAGGATGCTAGCAGAAATGTGACATGCCCCCTGCTTAGGGTGCGCTAACTGCAGATAGCGTGCCCTAACCAGAACTTTAGATGGGTTTAGCTGGTTTACACGGAAGAGGGCAATAATGAGTGCCCAAAACAATAGAATTGCAACACTGGACGCTCATTAACTATCATGCCTTCAAAAAACAATTGAATCTCCCCCTATTTTTGTAATCGAAAACTGAAATCTAAAAATAGGAGCTAAAATATCTCCATACACAATATAGTAACAGAAAATCTGAAGCTTGAAGGCACACACAAAATCTTACCAATCTGTGTCATCAGCAGTGGCGGCTCCAAAGCTGTAGCGCAGTACAAAATTCAATCAGGGAGCCCCACCAACTGCCATCCCAAACCCTGCCCAACATCGCCAGCCGGGACTCCCTGGCAGTTGGAGTGACTCCCCCATTTGAATTTTGGACTGTGCTGCAGCCCCACCTCTGGAGTCACCACTGGTCATCGGGGTAAACTGCCTTCTGTGCTGGAAGGGTATAATGCCAAGCTTGTAGTGGTGGCACTGACAGATCACTTCTCCTGTCTGCAGACTATGAACTATCTCTGCATGCAGGGCATATAACGCATCAGAGGGGCTCTGGACAGACCATATGTGAACCCTCTAATCATAAGAAAGTGTGACTGTCTGGCTTAACTTATTTGACTTCATTCCAACTGTAACATTTTTAGTTTTTGGTGCAATTAGCCTAGAAAGGAACACTTACCATAAATTGCAGCTATTCCATAATGATATAGCATCTATTTATGTTGTCAGATGTATAGGTAAAAATGCTCATAGCTTGACATGAATTGTCAAAGCAAATGAAATGCATAAAGCTCCTTAGCCACTAGCATCATAAATCATGCTTTTACCACCACTTTCTTTTATTTAAAGCTAAAGAATATGAGAATTTTCTTTTTTTTTTATTTACTTTCTTTACATTCACTGTAAATGAATGCACTGGTTCATCAAAGTATCCTGTCTCTCTGCCACAATTATCCTTCATGGTACAACAAAGTGTGGGTGGTCAAGGAACTTGTTGCTGAAACTTTTGCTGCCCCCATCAGCACCAGTACCAGGGTATTGGTAGTAGTCAAGGATATCGGACTACTGCCATTCCACTAGGAAGGGAAAATGAGGTTTATCATTACATATTTAATTTGTCTGCAAGTTATTTTCCTTGTACGAGTCATTTTTGAATGTGTGGTAGGGTAACTGGAACTGATGCTGTCTAGAAGTTATTAAATAATAACCAGTGTATTTATATAAATCTTATAGCTACTGCAGGTGTATATAGTCCTTTCTCATAATAAATCATTCTAAAATCCTGGATGCATTGATAAGCCATCTGTGCCTACAAATAACTTTACTGATATGGTGTCCCGTTTCAGGACCTTATCAACAATCATAATGTCGACATAGGTTAGGGTTTCACTGCGGGATGGGAGTGTTAGTGTTGGGCTACAGAAGGGCAAGTTTAAGAGTCTGTTACTCACATACTCACAGCCAGAACAGCTATGACAGCCAGAAGTCACCACTGTATGACTGCTGGACCCAGAAGTCATTGCCGTTGTCACCAGACATGCGCTACCAGGCAAATAACAGCTGTTGACATTATGACCGTGTCTGCATTATGAATGTCAAGAATATATGCTCAACATCCTGAACCTATTACATATTTGCACCTGTTTCTGTTAAAACAATTCTCAGTTGAAACTTTTTCTTTTTAATATGTATGAATTGAAGGTGGGTATAAGATGTACAGTATGTAAACGCTTTTTTTTTCCCCTCTACTTATTTCTTTGTAAACCAAACTGGTGGTACTCTCCTCAGGTGCTAGGAACACCAGCATGCTAGGTGAGCTCACTCTGGAGCAGGCCATGTAGAACTGGCCATGTGAGAAGCAGTCCTCACTCAAAGCAATCCCTACCACCTTCAGCAACTGCCCATGGGACTTGTTGATTGTCATGGTAAAGCAGACATTGAGGGGGAACTGCAGCCTCTTGAACTCGAAGGGGTACTATGATGGTAAAAGTGGTATGAACACACACCCCTGAGCACAGCCGGTGAACACTGTACTCCTCCATTACATTTCTGTGGAGGGCCTTTACGTGCAGCCAGGTACCATTGCAGAGTTTGGGCGGGTTGAGGTTCCACAGCAACATCACTGGAACCCCCCACTTTCAGAGAAATGTGTGGGCTGGGAGGACGGAGGCTATTGATGAACTCCACGGGGTAGCGGACCGTGTCATCCATTTTCACTACTGAGTCCACAGACCTGTAGTCCATTCTGTCCCTTCAAAGGACTGAAGTAGAGTGTCATTAATGACGTTCTTGGTGGTTAGAATGGCACACTCACACAGCCAATGGACTTTTTTTGTGGGGATATCGGCAATATCAGGTTATATCCTGGCTGTGAGGTCTGCTAGGGTCTTCAATACTTGACCTAGGCCTGCAGGAATGGTCACTTTTCCCTTGGACTCTGGATACTCTCCGTCCCCTATTTTGAGTAGGAGTTAAGAGAAATGCCCAGTGGAGACATCGCCCCTCATGTTCTTACTGAGAGAGGGCCTTATTAAACAGTGCACTGCTGAATGCAGATTCCCGATTATCTGGAATCTGTGTGTGCGCAGGACCCATTCTGCAAGTGTGCAAATTTCAGAAAATGGAGTTGGGGATTTGGTCAGGATTAATGGTGTCCTCAATGCTGAGAAATACAGGCAGGTACTTATCCATCATGCAATACCATCAGAGAGGTGTCTGTCTGGTTCCAAATTTATTCTGCAGCAGGACAACGACCCCAAACATACAGCCAATATCATTAAGAACTATATTCAGCGTAAAGAAAAGCAAGGAGTCCTGGAAGTGATGATATGGCCCCCACAGAGCCTGGATCTCAACCTCATCGTGTCTGTCTCGTATTACATAAAGAGACAGAAGGATTTGAGCAAGCCTACATCCACAGGAGATCTGGGGTTAGATCTCCAATGTTTGGAATAACCTCCCGAGTTTCTTCAAAAACTGTGTGCAAATGTCCCTAGAAGAATTGATGCTGTTTTGAAGGCAAAGGGTGGTTACACCAAATATTGATTTAGATTTCTCTTCTATTCATTCACTTTGCATTTTGTTAATTGATAAAAATAAACTATTAACACTTCTATCTTTGAAAGCATTCTTACTTTGCAGTGTTTTTTTCCACACCTGCCTAAAACTTTTGCACAGTGAGCCAAGCTGTACACACATTTCCAACAATCACGACCGCATGATAATGACCAGCTGCCCAGCTTGCCACAAGGTCTATAAACTTTAAGGGCCGAATTCAATTAGGTGCGAAATCGGACGATTTTATCGCCGGCTGCGAAATCGGGTGATTTTCACATAAAAATAGGTGAAAAAAGTCAGAACAAGCAGGCAATTGCGTCTGTACCCCACAAAATGGCTGACTTACATTGGAAAATAATTGAAAGTATTTTATTCGGCGTAATAAAAGTATTTAGGCTACTTAAATTGCGTCGGTCGGTGGTAATTTGTGTATATGAAAAAATGTTAAATTATAGAAAGCTAATTTTTTTTTTTTTTTTTCCAGGAAATTACTGTTCCACGTAAATTTGGGGTATATTAATATGGGTGCAAGTACAGTATATTTTCGTGTTGTAAAAGTGCACTTTTAAAACCGTTAAAGCGCCTGCTGCAACCACGTGAAATGTTTAATACACTTAACGCATCCATATCTCCCCCCGAAATAACAGGCCCAACACGTCAAACCCATTTTTAAAAGGTATTTTTTTTTTTTTTCACCAAAAATTTGACCGGTCGTTTTTTGCCAAATTTCGCAACTTTAAGAAAAAATTAAATGATTTAATTTAATGATAATTTATCATTAGGAGGGAGGGGGTCCAAAGGGTCCTGAAAGAAATCCCCACATTTTTAGTCAAAAATAGGTATTTTGCATTTATTTATTTTTTTACCTGGGCCGGGATAGTGAAAACTTTTTGCCTGTCTAGTTATCGCGGGTACGATAATTGGCCGCAAAATCGTCCGATTTCGCACCTTATTGAGTTCAGCACTAAGTGGTAATTGATTTTTCATTTTTCTCACAATTTTTTTTATTCTTTTACATATTTTGGGAGACAATGGGGATGATTTTGTAGGGATGTAGTCAGTATCCTGGCGGTCTAAATACTGATGCCAGAATCCCAACAGTGTCGGGATCCCGGCTCCAGTATCCCAACTGACGGCCTCCCGTAGGTAAGTATCGGGGGGTTAGGTTTAGGGGGGAGGTTTAGGGTGTGAGGAGGGGGAGGTTAGGTTTAGGCACCAGGGAGGGTTAGGGTAGGGGTTAGTTGTAGTATACTTACCACTGTCGGTATCTTCACTGTCGGATGCTGCTGTCTGTATTCTGACCAGTGACATCCCGACCGCCGGGATCTTATACCCAACCAGATAGTGTAGAGAGTGTACACGCCCACAGCTCCTCCATTCTTAATCATTTTCAGTCCCAGGTCCATGTGGTACTTAATCCGGCCTTGCATGCAGATCACATACAGTATATGAAACCAGTTTCCATCTTTTAACATCTATTATTTATGTACAAAAGTTACAAATCTGAAATATTTTTTTATTTAATACTAGCTGAAGTACCCGGCGTTGCCCGGGACTTTAAGAATGTTTGTTTACACATCATCCTTAGGCAGGCCTCACGAAAAGTGTGACAAACTTCCCCAGCAACAGTCCTAAGGTCTTCAAAGGAAGTAGGACCTGTAATGGTGTAAAGCAAACTTCGGAGATAGAAGCATTCAAAATCTGTCGGATGTACAGTGTCAACACGGCCAAGAGCTTCTGTTGTTCTGATACCAGGATGACCATCGACAGTGACTTCCTGGTTTTCTACGCATAAAAACATTTCCAGAAGCATTCCATGTGTAATATTTTGGCCGTTCACAGTACAGCAGGGTCCTTGCAAAGTCATCATTTTGACACAGTTTGAAGAAAGAAGTCAATGTTGTTGCGTAATTTGGTATAGTCAGAGAGCTGAGAATGCTAGGAAAGCCTGCTAAAGCTCTCTTCGATAATAAACATTAAGATCATGACAACACAAAACGCTCACTCCGAGGCCCATATGCCGTGAGGCCCCACAATGAGCATACAGCCAAAATTGTGGTTTTTATTAATTAAAAATTAACAGTAATGAATGTGGATTTCACATTTTTTTTGTTGCCTCGGGCATGTTTTAATACGCTTGTATGCAGGGCAGGATTAAGGTCTGTGGGGGTCCCTATATACCACAGTTTCTCGTCACCCTAGGAACTTTTTCTTTTAACCTTTTTATTCACCTCAGTAGTAATGCCCCTCTTGCAATGCCCACTGTAGCAGTGCCCCCAGTAATGGTCCCCCATATGCAGTGCCCACTGTAGTAGTCCCCCCTATGCAGTGCCACCTGTAATAATGCCCCTTATGCAGTGCCCCCAATAGTGGTCTCCCTATGCAGTGCCCCTTATATAATGCCCCCAGTAGTGGTACTTATATAGTGCGCCAGACCCAGTAGTGGTCCCCCCTATGCAGTGCCCCTTATATAATGCCCCCAGTAGTAATCCCCCTATGCACTGACCCTAGTAGCGCCCCCCAGTGTCCCCATGAAGAGCCCCCCCCTATGCAGTGCTCCTTACACACAAAAAAAAAAATCACAACTTACCTGAATCCCCGCTCCTGACGCGACCGCCACAGTCAGCTCCGGGTCCTGGCTCTTCTTCAATATGGGAGAAACGTCAGTGTCATGACGTCTCTCCCATCACACGCTGCAGGGGGAGCCGGAAGGCGGAACTCATGAGAGAGCTCCAGCCGTCTCCCTCCGTTGTGCAAAAGCCAATGAGAGACTGTCTGACTCTTATCGGCTGCTGTAACAAACACAGCTGCTGGCGGCGGTTGTGAGTTTGTCACTGTGTAGTTCGGCCGCGCTTCCTGCGGACTATACAATCGGTGGGTACACTAGCGGCAGGTGCGCACCGCTGCTAGTGGGGGCCCCTCAGTTTGTGGGGGCCCAGGAACGACTGTCCCTGCCGCCGCCACCCCCCTCTCTCTTAATCCGGCCCTGCTCGTATGTAAAATTTCACAATCTTGGCTTGTAAACTGTGGATTTGTGTAGAAAGACAGAAGGACAAATTTTCGCTTTTATACAGTAGAATATGAATAGTTACACTCTTTGGAGCATATACAATTGGGCGCGAAGTTTAGCGAGTTAAAAACCTTGCACACCTCGCGCCCAATTCCGGAATACCACGGGTATGCGTGCTTCCGCTACCCACGGTTTTCAATTAAAAAAAACAGTGGTACCGGGGTTTTCAGCTCTGAAAACCCCACGCCGCGTAAAATGAAAACAAAAAAACACCTACCTACCTCTCCGCGGCTCCCAGTGGCTTCCCCTCTCTCTTCTTACTGGAGAGGGGGCTGCTGGGAGTCCCGGGGGGTGATGGGAGATTTAGTTCTCCCTGCGCCCATTCTGGGGGGCCACACACACCGCACTGGGTGTCACACACAGACACACACACACACACACACACTGACATACTCACTCTGCTGCAGAAGAGCCGGCTCCCGCCGTTGGATGCAGAAGACAGCGCTTTGGAAGGTGAGTAACTAAGGACTAATTAAGCTAATTGGATACTTCCAATTGCTTAATTAGTCCTTGGGGGGTGCCGCGGGGGTGTCAGAGCAAGTCCCGGTGATTTTTCCTAAAATCATTGATTTTAGGAAAACTCACCCTTGCTCGGGGGGTGCGTGAAAAAAAAAACCTCCTGGTGCGTGTTTTTTAAAAAAAGAACCACGCACCTAATAGAATATCAAAAAATCCTGCACCTGCAGGAAAAACCACGCAGGTGCGGATTTTTTGCTATTCTCGCACACAATTGAATATGCCCCTTTATGTTAGCAGCCAGGGCTGGACAAATCCAGCTCACCATGGCGACCACAACATACGCCCTAACATAAGTTAGGATACATAAGTGTCTTTTACCCATTTTATCGTCATATTTTTATTCATTTGTATTTTTTATCGATATGATTCGTCTATGTCAGAGCTACCTATACATGACATGATAGAGACCATCAATTTTAGATCATATAAATATTTGTTTATTGAATTTAAAACAGTGACTGCAGGGGGCAAATTGGTCAGATGAAGATTAAAATACAAACAAAAACATTTGTCTGCCAAATCTCAATTTTTGCTGTGACGTGCAGATGGTAGGGTCATAATTTGGTGTAAACACCACGAATCGATCATGCCTTAAATCAACGGTTTAGGCTGGTGGTGGTGATGTATTGGTGTTTACTTGGCACACACAAGGCCCCTTGATACCAACTGAACATTTTAAATGCCACTACCTTCCTGTGTACAGTTGCTGACCATGTGCATCCAATTATGGGCACACTATACTCATCTTCTAATGCAGGTGTAGGCAACCTGGGGCACACATCCCAGCAGGCCCTGCCTCAGTTTCACTGTTAGGGTATGTTACAGGGCATGCATGGATGTGCAGTTCCACAGCAGCTGGAATGCCACGGGTTGCCTATTCCTGTTCTAATGGCTACTTCCAGCAAGATAATAAACCATGTCACAAAGCACACTTTCTCTCATACTGGTATTGCAACCATGACCATGAGCTCAGTGTACTCTTAATAGCCTCTACCGCAGGGCCGCAACTAGGGGGAGGTTTAAGGGAGCACATGACCTCGGTGCCGGACTTGAGAGACTGCTGGAAGGCTAGGTTGCTGCTCTTGTGGGTTTGGAGCCACATCCGGCCTTGAGAGGCACAGAGACACAGTCAGTCTAATGTGGTGCCGGTCACAAGCCAATCAGCAGAGGCTGCCGGTCCGTGAGCTCAATTTGGTTCGCGAGCGGCGCCACATTACAATGATGGCAGTACCGACAGTTCCCCAGCGTGTGGCAGCCCAGTCCCGCGCCACCCCAAGCTCACTCAACGCCTGGCTCTGGCAAGTAAGAGAGGGAGATGGGGCCTTACTGTGGCATAATGTGTTGTGAGGGGCATTACTGTGTGGCATAATGTGTTGTGAGGGGCATTACTGTGTCACAAACTACACACCCTTTTCGTCCTCTATGTTGTATTTTTTGGGGGGGCGCCAAATTATAGCCTTGCCCCGGGTGACAAAAATCCTAGTTTCGGCCATGTCTACAGTCACTGGGGGATAGGCTTTTTGGTGGTTTTGCCTGTGGGATTTAAAATTACAATTATATTGAATAAAAAAAATTACATGTAATATTGCAGTTTTACATCCTTCAGGCAAAAACCACTGGTTTTGAAACCCCACTGCTTAGTGAATTTAGAGCTAGATTTAAATCCAATAGAGCATATTTGGTATGTGGTGAAACAGGAATATCGCAGCATGACTCTGTATCCAACAAAGCTGCAGTCTCTCTAAGGAATGTTTCCATCACTTTGTTGAATCCATGCCACAAAAAATTCTGATGGAAAAGGGGGTTCTACCCAGTACTAGAGGTGTACCTGTGAGCTCTGATGGATCATTCCAATTACATGCAATGCAAGATCACATATTCTGGCAAGCATCTCCCTTACATATGGTAGCATGCATTTCCCTGCGTACACCTGTATGGGTGAAGTAAGGGCTATGTAGGGTGCAGTTACCAATAGTCACACCCTGTACAAATGGCACATATCCCCTACATGGCATATGATTGCATCGCTTCATAGTGTATATTGCTCTAGTGTTTCTAGAAGTAACCACTAAAGGTGCATACACACGTAAAAGATTTTCTGTCCAACCATCCAACTAGTTGATTGGTTGGAATGAGAATCTGGTAAAGTATGAAAGCAAATGACAATAAGCAATTTGCTCCCAAATGCCGGAAAATGGACAAACTGTTGTTTGTTAAATGTTTGATCTAAACAATTTGTTCAAACTTGTCTGAACATCCATTTTCATCTGTTTTCGGGCATTTAGGAGCAAATTGATGATTGTCATTTGCTTTCATACATTACTAGATTTTCATTCCAACTAGTTGGATGGTTGGACAGAAACTCTTTACGTGTGTATGCAGCTTAACTCCTGCTTTTTTCTCATAAAATGTATTCATCATGTAGACAACTTTAAAATGTTGACATATCGTCCCTGGTGGTACAGGGGGGACTTACCTGCTTCAGGCAGCTGCAGCAGCTACTGGCGGTCATGTGATCTCACTTCCGGGTCAGACCTCCGATCCTCTGGTGACCAGGTATTTTCCGGCTATCCCAAACTCTTAAGCTGGCCACACACTAGACCAACTTACATCCAACCAGCCAACTTGATTGGTTGGAATGAAAATCTGGTAACGTATGGGAGTAAATGATGATCAGCAATTTGCTCCTAAATGCCAGAAAACAGATGAAAATGGTCGTTCAGACAAGTTTGTTAAATGTTTGATTTAAACTATTTGTTCAAACAACAGTTTTGGTCCATTTTCCAGCGGTTGGGAGCAAATTGCTGACTGTATTAGTTACCAGATTTTCATTCCAACCAATCAACTAGTTGGCTGGTTGGACAGATAATCTTTAGATGTGAGGCCAGCTTTACACTGCCTAACTGTACCCCCCCCCCCCCATCCCGCAGCCTAAACCTAATGTTATTTCACATGTTGATATTGTGAGCAGGCTGACACGCTGCCTTTCAACATTTTGACATTATGAGGGGTATTCAATTTGAAACGTAAACTTCGCCGTCTATGCGTGTCGAAGTTTTCGCCGCACATCGGAGCTTTTGCTGGCGGAAAACTATCGCGCGCGCCCCCGCTTATACCCGTATTCAATTTGAAATCGTGGAAAACAGCATCCGGCGAAAGTGAAATCAGCGAAAACTTTGCAGATTTTTGGGGAAATCACCCTAATACTCCCAAAAAGATGCTCTGACATGGGGGATCACTCTGGTCTTTAAACGGGCTCAATAGCTGCTATTTTGGGGATTTGGGAAGGTGGTGAAGAATAGTATTTAGAAGGTTTTTTGCTGAAAATAAGTAGTCCCAGCAAATTTGGGGTACTTGAAAATGGGGGTGAGCATATTTAAAAGTTGCTAAAGTGAAGTTTTAAAAAATGTGAAAAATCCACCTGCCGCAAATACCTGCAATGAAAAAAAACACTTGGGGCATACTTGGGGACCCCCCTAGAATGTAGTTCGCTAGTTTTTAACTTTGCACCCCCCAATTTTTTTTTTCGCACCCAAAATGAAAGTGCTTTTTTTGGGGTCTTATGAGGTATTTTTAAAAGAATTTTGACACAGTTTATCTTTGGGGGGGACTGTCTGAAGGTTGCAGGGTGGTTTCCGAAATGTTGCACCCCAAAACCCCAATTCTGCACTCTTTTTCGCCACCCATTCCTTGGTGATACTTCTTCGCAGGGTCGAATGCAATATACTGTTCGCACCGGCGAAAAGTTTTCAAATTGAATACGGTGTAAAAGTAAAAGCGGCGAAAATGACGTGATCCGAGCGAAAACATCGCAGAAACTGAGTTTTAGCTCCGTATTGAATACCCCTCTATAACTGTTAAGATTGTGGCATCGACATTATAGATCTTTTGAATACATCACCTCATCAATGACTAACTGTCAAAAACAAGAGTTAGTAGGTTCCCAATAAACGTTATTGGGCACATGATAGTAGGCAGATTTATGTATATAGCAAAAAAAAATCCCCTGCCGTGCAAAAATTCAATATATCAAAAATCTCACATGTGGGAAAAAAAACCCAGCTGGTGCGAGATTTTTGCTATTCTTGCACCTAATTGAATATGCCCCCAACTGTAATGTTGGGCGTACACTCTACAATTATCTGTCACATATCTGTCCAATTTGTCTGGTGGGAAGGAAAACATGGTCCGTTTTCTAGTGTTTGGGAGCAAATTTCTATTGTTATTTGCTCCCATACATTACCAGATTTTCATTTCAACCAGCCAGATTGGACAGATAATTGCATAGTGTATGCCCAGCATAAGAATTCATATTCACAGGCCCAATACATGTAAATCCAAAGTTATCAGTTGAAAACCCTTCTTTAAATGGCATGACTGACATAGGTGTATATGTATAGAAAGTACCATAGAAAAACATCCAGGCAAGGATGCATGACTATAGGCATTTGTACTACACCACTGGTCCAATTCCTGGAGAGAAAAGACTAGCCAAATATTGGGGGGGGAATTTAATTAGCCCCGATAACTTAACAGGGGGGGAAAAGGGAGAGAGCCTGCTATTCAATTAGGCTTCTTTTTCACCTGATACCTTTAACGCCAGTTAAATTGAAGAGTTAACAGGGTTTAATACACAGAACCTGTGAAAATGTAACAGATTTGTGCGTTAAATGGGTTGCGGCACCCGTTAACTTAGTTATCTAGGATTTTTTTCACTGCCTGTGTAGTGGTGAAAAATATCCCCAATAAGTGCTGCCGATGGCCTCACTTCAGGGCTAATTCAGTAGCCCCGGGGGATCAATTAGCTAATAGAATTCTCCCTCTTTGTATCAGAGATTTGTCCACATTCTAGGACACTGCAGATGTATGTAATTACAAAGAACATTATAGATATGCTAACATATTAGCCTGGAGTAGCTAGGAAAAGATGCTGTGTATGGCGTTTCAGATGGATGCATGAACAATGCTGCGAATAAACTACAGGAGCTAAACTTGTGTACCATACCCACATTAAACACAAAAAGCAAACCCTAGTCTACACAAAAGTAATAAAACAGGAATTTGTAAAATGATTTTTTATTACGTAAAGCACCACAAGGGGCCAGCTGGTTATGAGCTGATAGTTTTATCTGACATGAAAATGGTGTGTGTTTATGGTTCTGCTATATCCAAGTACATTTTATGGCAGAGAAAAGGAAAAGAAAAAAACACAAGCAGCATTGCCCATAGTTATACAAAATGTTTGTTTTTTTCCCATTATAGTCTTAAAATTTGTGCTGAATAAAATCATGCACAAATATTCCCAACAAAAGTTCATTTAAAATATTTAAAAAAAAAATCCTAGTCACATTTCATTGTAGGTCTCAGCTTCTCATTTAAAATAGTTTTGTTCTTATTTTTATTTTTTACACAATTCTAAATATCTTAAAAAAGTGGCACATCAGATTCAAAGACACCAGAGTCTGTTCTCCTGTGAAGTCTCCCAGTCATTATGCAAACAAAACTATCGTCATGTAGCTCAGTCCATTTTTTGTTCTTCTTTAAATGACAATGTGCGACCACTTATTGGTTAAATTAAAATGGTTGCTATTTTCCTCTGGTGTATCAGAAGAGCACCGTCATTTTTACACAGCTGTAAGAAAAGGGGGACAAAAAAAAAAATATGTACTGTATTATTTGCACAACTAAGAAACAGTTTGAGTAGGCAAAGGAGTCCTTTCATGAAATGTAGAATGTCATTTTCAACTAAAAGCAGGCAGTTAAAATATATTTAATAAAAAGAAGAAAATAAAAACCTTGAAAGATATACAAAGAAGCAGCGTGTGTTTCGGGGATGTGCGTTTTTCTCTCAGGCTATGATTGGTTCAATGTGTTAGGGAAGCGCACAGGTTGTCCTAATGTCAGAGACCAGCTGAGTAGCCGATTGGATACAAATCCTGCTATGGAGTTTCCTCCAACTACATCAGACCCAAATAAAGCAGCATCTATTTCCTCCATTTTAACACAATATCAGCTGAAGTCACAAGTGCAAATACAGGAGCAGTGCGTGCTGAGAGCAATCAGAACACTGTGGTGGTGACCATTTCCAAGTGTGTTCAGTTTCATATATATTCTGTCTGGTCATGTTCTTTCAGTAATCAAGTGTTACTGGGTTCCCTTACTTCCTGCATCATAATGCACAGTCACAGAGGGATGCATGGTGCAATATGAAACAATCCTGACAACTGCACCAGATTAATGATAAAATATCATTGGATCATGATTTATTTGGTTGTCAGGAAATGCCCAGCTTGGAATTCTGTTTCAGGAAATATAAAGTCACCTCTAATAAAAAAAAAATATATACACAAAACAAGACTTACAAATAAATTGTGTGGGCAATGAACAGGAAAAACACTTTTACAGAAGCTCAAAAGGTGCCAAATACGCTCAGCACAGGGGTGAGAAAAAGATTCAGCAGTAAGGAGGTTGCATTTATTACAGTGCTCAGTAATTGTGATGCCAACCTCACAAAAAGTATACAGTCAGGTGCATAAATATTGGGACATTGACAGAATTGTCATATTTTGGCCTCTATTCACCACTACAATGGCTTTGAAATGAAACAAACAAGATGTGCTTTAACTGCAGACTTTCAGATTTAATTTGAGGGTAATTACATCCAAATCCGGTGAACGGTGTAGGAATTACAACGGTTTCTATATGTGCCCCCACTTTTTAAGGGGCCAAAAGTAATGGGACAAACTAAACAATCCTAAATCTAACTTTCACTTTTTAATACTTTGTTGCAAATCCTTTGCAGGCAATTACAGCCTGAAGTCTGGAACGCATAGACATCACCAGACGCTGGTTTCATCCCTGGTGATGCTCTGCCAGGCCTCTACTGCAAATGTCTTCAGTTCCTGCTTGTTCTTAGGGCATTTTCCCTTCAGTTTTGTCTTCATCAAGTGAAATGCATGCTCAAATCGGATTCAGGTCAGGGGATTGACTTGGCCATTGCATAACATTCCACTTTTTAGCCTTAAAAAAAAAAAAAACTCTGGTTGCTTTTGGAATATGCTTCAGGTCATTGTCCATCTACACTGTGAAGCGCCGTCCAATGAGTTCTGAAGCATTTGACTGAATATGAGCATATGATATTGCCCGAAACACTTCAGAATTCATTCTGCTGCTTTTGTCAGCAGTCACATCAATAAATACAAGGGAACCAGTTCCATTGGCAGCCATACATGCCCATGCCATGACACTACCACCACCATGCTTCACTGATTAGGTGGTGTGTTTTGGATCATGAGCAGTTCCTTTCCTTCTCCAAACTCTTCTTTTCCCATCACTCTGGTACAAGTTGATCTTTGTCTCATCTGTCCATAGGATGTTGTTCCAGAACTGTAATGGCTTATTTAGATGTTGTTTGGCAAACTCTAATCTGGTCTTCCTGTTTTTGAGGCTCACCAATGGTTTACATCTTGTGGTGAACCCTCTATATTCACTCTTGTGAAGTCTTCTCTTGATTGTTGACTTTGACACATATACACCTACCTCCTGGAGAGTGTTCTTGATTTGGCCAACTGTTGTGAAGGGGTTTTTCTTCACCAGGGAAATAATTCTTCTGTCATCCACCACAGTTGTTTTCCGTGGTCTTCCGGGTCTTTTGGTGTTGCTGAGCTCTCCGATGCGTTCTTTCTTTTTAAGAATGTTCCAAACAGTTGATTTGGCCACACCTAATGTTTTTGCTATCTCTCTGATGGGTTTGTTTTGATTTTTCAGCTTAATGATGGCTTGCTTCACTGATAGTGACAGCTCTTTGGATCTCATTGAGAGTCGACAGCAACTGATTCCAAATGCAAATGTCACACCTAGAATCAACTCCAGACCTTTTACCTGCTTAATTGATAATGAAATAACGAGGGGATAGCCCACACCTGTCCATGAAATAGCTTTTGAGTTGATAGTCCCATTACGTTTGGCCCCTTAAAAAGTGGGAGGCACGTATAGAAACCGTTGTAATTCCTACACCGTTCACCTGATTTGGATGTCATTACCCTCAAATTAAATCTGAAAGTCTGCAGTTAAAGCACATCTTGTTTGTTTCATTTCAAAGCCATTGTGGTGGTGAATAGAGGCCAAAATATGAAAATTATGTCAATGTCCCAATATTTATGCACCTGACTGTATTTTCTGCACAAAAGTGCATTCAAATGTATTGAGGGTGTAACGCCAGTTTTGGCCTGTGTTTCAAGATGGCCGTATACTTTCTCTACAGACCTATGGGTAATCCATTTGTAGGATGCAGCATTATTTGCAACAAAACACACTGTTTATGGATGTCTGACCACTTCTACTTTAGTGAAATGGGTAGGCAGGGTGGGGAAGGGAGAGTTAGGACACCGACAGGTGTTAGTATCCTAACCTTGTCGGGATGCTGGCGCCAGGATCCCGAGCACCGGCATCCCGCGTACCCCAGATCAGTTAGGTGCGGGAGCTCTTCTAAGCCCCTGAGGGTGGATCTTTCTGTCACAGCCTCAGGAGTGTGAGGAAAAATCTGGACTCTGCATTTTAGCGTGCAGGGAATCCCATATATTCCAGCACTTTTGCACAGAATCTATGGTTTATCTTGCGCTAACCCATGGTTTACCGCACGGGGAAAATGCTGATCAATTTAATAGCTCCGGGCACAAAACTCAGAGCTATTTAATTAATCAGTAAGGACCGCTCTGCCTAAAAGCCTACTTTCATGTGTACTTACTAATAGGTTTATAAGAATAGAAGCTCAACTCACAGTCCAACAATATAAAATACATCTTGTTTAAAATAAGCACATCATGTGTTTGTAACTAAAAATATATATTGGTCTCACAAGGTACATAGATTATAATATAATGCATATATATGTATTTCTTCTAACAAGAGCCAAGCACTACATTCACCCTCTAGCTCCATATTCAGATATTTAAATTGTACACTAATTTTGTAGGTTTCTCTTATTATTTTTCTGATATTGACAGCTGTAATTTTGCAGGATAAATTCAGAATTTTAAAAAGCATGTATGCATAACCCATAGATTCAGCAATTCCCCTTAAATTATGGAAAACCGCAAGGTGACGTACCAGAATTTGTTCTTCCAAAGACATCCTTACTGAGTCTCTCCTTCACTCTTGTCTTTACTTTTCCGCCGCCATAAGCTCTGAAACATTTCACGAAAACTCCTACTTCCAGCCATCTGAGCTGCGGCACCTGCACTTTTAGGACGGGTGAGACCCTGTAGAAATGTTACATTTATAAGTCAATCAAGAAAAAATTATATATAGGCATTAAAATAAGGTGATGGAGAACATACACAGAAATAGTGCATTCATTTAATGGACAAAACATGATAAAAGGAAGCCTAGACATACTACTTCTAGAATAGTAATTGAAAAAGTGTTCACAATTCATGAAAGGTCAAATTGTATTTGTATATAAAGGAACTGCAGAATGCACAAGTGAAATAAACTAAATACTCAGAATTCCAAACACAAAGACTGATCCCTGCTAAGAAAAAAATTGTCTGCATTCCTGACAGCGACCAAGCAGGGTGAACACTAAAGAGCGGGTTTTTAGAAGTGGAATTGTTGCCCATAGCAACCAGATTCTACTTATTTATCCATCACCTTCTAGAAGATAGTTTCTAGAATCTGACAGGTTGCTATGGGCAACAACACTTCTAAATACCGCACTTTAGTAAATATACCCCTAAGGGCCTGATTCAGAGATGAACGGTAATGCAACTGCAAACTCTCATGGATCGCAGTTGCTAAAATATGGTAATGCCTTCCAAAGCTTACATCAGTAACATCCATGCACAGCAGGCAGTCGCGTAGCATGTAAGTCAAGTCTGACCTGCCGCAAACACTGCAGCTCACCTGACATGCAGAGAGCTCTCATGCTGCACAGGAGAACGCAATGATTAATTTACGTATGCCCGAAAAACAGCGTCAGACATGCCTGCATTTTACTAACCACCCCCAAGTGCGAGTGGGTACTGTGTGCGTGCGTAATCGCAATGCAATCGCGGCGTATGCAGTGAGGGGTTTGCCCCTGTGCATTAGCAAACAATCGCTCGGTCTGCATTAAAATCGTGCCATTGCATCAGTCTCTGAATTAGGCCTTAAGTATCTACTGTTGTGGCTGTGAGACTTGGGGGTCGGTGTTGGATAACTTTTGTCCTTCAATAAATGAAATGATCAAACAAGATTGAATATAAAACAAATGGTGCATACACATGGTCAGATTTGAGTAATGATTTTTACAACGATATGAACAATTTCTGACAGTATTAAAATGAATGAAATCGTTAAAATCTGACTGCAAACACCAGATTTCAGAGATTGTTATCTGACATGCGGGAACGCACATTGTTCATCGATGCATTCCCCACGTCACAGGTATGAACGATTTTTACAATCATTATCAGATCCGACACAAAATCTGACCGTGTGTATGCACCAAAAGACAACCAGAGTAAACACAAAATACAGTGTTTAAATGAAGACCCGAAATGATAAGTGTGACAAATACGTAAAAATAGAAGATATCAGGAAGGGGGCAAAAACATTCACACCACTGTAGATACCAAATAAGTAAAAGGTACTGGTAAAACTGTTTAACTTTCAAATTCATCACTGCAAAATGCTGCAAAACAGACATTTGTAATGACCCAGAATATGATGTAATAGTCAGCAGTGTACTTTGGTTTATATGGAAAAAGGAGACATAGCATAAAATCAATTGTCCTTCCAGTTTTCGCTCCTTACCAATGCAACAGTTTTCTTTACAGACTATAGGGAGATGACCTGTAAAGGGAAGAATTACCATGAAGCTCTGGTCAAATTCATCACTCATTCGCCGCAGTTCTCGTCCATAGCGGGCAGCGACCAATAGGGAAGATGGAGCAGAGCGAGAGCGTGAACGGAAATGGAAAAGCTCATCTACATGATCAGTCTCCGAGGCTTCTGAAGCAGACTCTGTCCTAGGACGTGGTTCCTTTCCTGCACAGGAAGATGATGCCGGTAATATAGATATAAGTAATTGTACATTAATAATAACCGTAATATAACAAAGAAGACATGCCATTGTCTTACTGAATGCAAACAAAAGGAGTTACACTAAATCTGGACACACTGTAGGGTCAGGGATGAAGCATTGTATAGTGTACACAATAGTGGGCGATTTAGAATGCATTTACTACTCCAACTACAGACTCCAAAGAAGCAAGGTCTAGGTAAATACCATTACCATGGCTGCAGAATGCAGCAAATCTCCTAAACATATAAAGATGACTCACTACCACCTGACACGTCTGCTAGGTCTTGCAGTGTTACATTCCCTGTAAGGCCATCAGACTGCCACAAGTGCAAGTCTGCAAATGTTCCAGTGCAACTAGCACAAAGTATTCATTCCAAAAGCCATATACCTAAATGAGATCTTGTTTGGTTATCAAAACCTTGCACACAAATACAACTCAATATGGTGCAATCAATGCAATCGTTTTCAACAGCAATTTTCCTTTAACCTGTGTGGTACACACTCACCAGGATTTATAATAGAGTTCCTGTCTATTCTCTTACTGGTTGTTTTGTCTTGAGAACTCTAAAAGGAACTGTAACAGGTAAAAAAAAACAATGTAGGAAAAAAACTTTCCCTCAGTATATACATTTAATACCCCTTTCACACTGCCAGCAAATAACCCGGGTTATTTCACATGAACGTGCAGCAACCCAGGTTACTGTGCAGTGTGAAAGGGCCCAGTTGAAATAACCCGGATCGAGTAACCCGGCATTTCAACCTGGGTAACGAGCAGGGTTGAACACGAGTTCAACCTGGCTCGCGTGCGGTGTGAACGGTTAAACCAGGTCGAGGCGATCTCATCTCCAAGCGATGGCGGTGAAGTCATTGACCCGGCTGCCAGTCTGAATGGGGTCTCAGCCGGGATCAAAGCATATACACATCCCGGGTGCAACCCGGCAATTGCGATGTGAAAGGGGTACATCATGCAAGCTCACATTTGAAAATCCGGCATTACATAGTTCACTGGTGTCCGTTTACTTTTTGTACCAATGCAAAGTAAAACGAAGATGAAAATGAAGATTGACATCCAATATACAAATGATGAACTAAAATATTCAGTCAGTCAATATAGACATAGGGACAATTTCCTGGGATATTTGTCAGTTATGGAATACACAGGAGTACAGCCATCCGGAGACAATGGCTACCGCTAGACAAACACACACACAGCCTTTCATTCTTACATATTAACAAACAGATGCCGTTCTCTCCCTTGTAGCTTGAACCCTACAGAACCGTGTCACATCAGGCAATGGCTAGATCAGTTTTGTTACTGTACCTGGCAACAAGACTCCCCTCACAAAATTAGTCTGATGAAATAACAAAAGCTATTGAAAAACATAGAACATTCAAAAAAAAAAAAAAAAGTATAATTATGGGAACTCTCATTTAGAAAAGACAGAGGGGTCGATTCAATGAGCCGTGAACACCACAATGTACCTTTGCAATGGTGTGAAACAGTCAGCATTGGCACATCATCTAGCCCCATGAATGGCAGCAGTTGTACACAAACCCATAGTCTATTTCGGGGCTACTGTAAGTGCGGCATATGCACCAGTGATGTGCAGTGAGGTGAGGCAGAGCCTTTCCTGTCATACTTCAGTATACTCCAGTGTTTTGACTATAAAAGTTATAAGAAAAATAAAATAAAAGATATCTTCTTTGTATTATTCTAATCATTTTTATAGTCAAAACTCTGGAGTAAAAAGTGTATGACAGGTGAGGCAGTGCTTCCCCTGTCTACCTTTTCCACACATCCCTGATCAAAACTCATCAAATTTCCAGCACTATATACTGTTGTACCTTTGTATAATGCCCACATGAACCCTCAGGTTAATATATGTATGTGTAAGTGTTTGTCCTTTATTTCCACTGAGTTTTGTACCTAGTTCCACCAAATTTGACATGGTGGTGCAGTTTGACCAGGATTACATTTTTGGCTAGGTTTGAAATGTGTCGGGCCATGGAAGTCTACATGGTGCCCACCAAGCAGGCAGTGGAGTCTCTGATTTGAAATTTCAGTTAAACAAGTTCGCTAAGGATGTCTTCCAGTGCCTACAACTGCACTGATCTGAAGGCACAGGCTGATATGTGCCAGTGGATGTCAGGCAGAGCTCAGACAGAAGAGCAGTGAGTCAGAGGATCAACTGTCACACTGCACCTGCACTGACAGCTACTCATTTCCTCCAAGCACATTTTCATATGCAATGGTCTCCAATGAAAAAAGTTAAGGCTGCAGATGTACTTCAAGGTCCATTCTTCAACCCGGGCAACACCGGGTATCCCAGCTAGTAAAAAATGCACAGACATCATCACCAAGTGTTTCTTACTATTGCAATTATTAGGAGCTGTGCTAAACAATGACAAGAAGAATGTCAGGAGCAGTTTGGGGAAAGAGTATTTTTAAATGAGTTTCAAAGATTTCTAATATGGCATTCCACATAATATACCGTATATACTCGAGTATAAGTCGACCCGAATATAAGCCGAGGTACCTAATTTTACCACGAAAAACTGGGAAAACTTAGTGACTCGAGTATAAGCCTAGGGTGGGAAATGCAGCAGCTACTGGTAGTAATCCCCCCCTGGTACTGTCCCCAGTAGTAATCCCCCCCTGGTAGTGCCCCCAGTAGTAATCCCCCCCTGGTAGTGCCTCCAGTAGCAATATCCCCCCCTGGTAGTGCCCCCAGTATTAACCCCCCCTGGTAGTGCCCCCAGTAGCAACATCCCCCCCGGTAGTGCTCCCAGTATTAATCCCCCCCCTGGTAGTGCGCCCAGTAGCAATATCCCCCCCTGGTAGTGCCCCCAGTATTAACCCCCCCTGGTAGTGCCCCCAGTAGCAACATCCCCCCTGGTAGTGCCCCCAGTATTCCCCCCCTCCCTGGTAGTGCCCCCAGTAGCAACATCCTCCCCCTGGTAGTTCCCACATTATTAATCCCCCCCCTCTGGTAGTGCCCCCAGTAGCGATATCCCCCCCCTGGTAGTACCCCCCGGTAGTAGCCCCCCCAGTAGAAAGAAATGTAAAAAAAAAAAACACTTACCTGTAACCCCGCTCCTGGTCCCGACGCTGCTACAGGCTCCTCCGCCGCTTTGCATAATGGGAGAGACGTTGTCATGACGACGTCTCTCCCATTACCCACTGCGGGACCTGGAAGATGGCTCCCGCAGTGGGAGCAGCAGCAGCCGCTGAGAGTCTGACAGACTCTCAGCGGCTGCTGATTATACCAAACACATAGCTGCCGGCTCCGGCGGCTGTGTGTTTGGCAGTGTGTAGTGCTGACCGAACTCCGTCCGGTCAGCGCTACACACGCGGTGCAGGCTGTGTCACAGTGACACAGTCTGCACCGCGGCCCGCATGGTACGCTACTCAGCAGCATACCATGCGGGCATGACTCAAGTATAAGCCGAGGGGGTGCTTTTTCAGCACAAAAAATGTGCTGAAAAACTCGGCTTATACTCGAGTATATATGGTAATCCAACTTGTATTATATTTTAATTGTCTGCCTCTTCCAGCTGTGTGAGAATTACCTTTGCCCCGTCTCAAGTTAGGAGAACTCCGATGATCTGTTGCTCGCCGACTAGATGGAGGATTTGTTTCAGGCAGAGTTGCTCCTTGTTCACCTGGAGGAAACTCTTCTATACTAAACATAGAGGGAGGAGAAACTTCCATCTGCATAAAAGTAAACATAAGTACAATACTCAGCCATGTGTATACCATTTTATTTCTGTCTAGCAATGCAACATGTACGTGAACTAAATGCACATCTGTGAAACGTGTATTTCAAATGTAGTGAGATGTATGACTCATCTGCTAGACTTAAGGTGCGTTCACACTGAGCGATATTAGTGAACGACTGCACGATTACGACATCGTAATCGTGCAATCACTCAGTAATCGTGCACTTTTATGTCAGAAACGTCCAGCGATGCGCACTCCCGCTGGTCGTTTCCGACATTGTCCATCGCCTGAACATGCAACACAATCTGCCGATAACGACAAATTGGCATGTTCAGGAATGGTTATGTCTAGACTGTACAGGGCTGATGGCCCTGTGACATCACACCCACGTGACTCGGCCTGAAAGGGGGAGGGGCGGGGATGCTAACGGGGGACCAAAACTGTCCCCTCGCGGGCTCGCTACGCTCGCCACAGATATTTATTCCCCCTCTATGCCCTAGTGGATGGTAACGCAGGAGCGGTCCAGCCTCCTGCAGCGGTCACGTGGTGTCTACGTCACAGAGGTCCTTTCTCTAACTTGGAAATAGCAGCAACCATTCAGGAATGATGGACAGTGCCTGCACTGAACGACTGATCGTTCAGTGCAGACACTACAGGGGATCAGGAACGACGGTATGATTATGATGTCGTAATCGTACTGTCTTTCCTGATCGCCTAGTGTGTACGCACCTTTACACGTGCAGACTTTGGTCACCAGAAGCACCACCTGTGCCAGGCAACCAGGTTTCATAACCCCTAAAAAATGTTGGTCAATCCATCCAATTGTTGTTACTCTTCCCTATGCAGCTAAATCTGCTTCTACCACCCCCTGACATCAATGCTGTTCGTTTTTCATATGCCCACTCCAATATCTATATATACCCCTCCCAGCTTCCCTGTTCTATATACCAACCCTTTACCATCACCTCTGCCATCAGTCACTGTCCACCAGCTCAGCTCCCTCTTGTCTCCCTCAGTCCTGGGTATATTTCTGCAAGGAGCACTACACCGTGAGTCTCCGCAGGCCGGCCAGCAGGAGAGAGTACAGTATCCGTAATTGTTACTCTCTTCCTGCACCTGTACTCCCGCTGCGGCACTGTGTGAGTGTGTGTTTATTTATTTTGTTCTCTCTTTCCGGATCCCTCATCCTCGCCCCGCCCCCTTCCCCTGTTTCCCGTGCAATAGTTCCCAGGCTCAGCCAATCGCTGCCTGAGACGCCAGCAAGCTCCGTCTTCCAAGAATGCACACGTGACATGCATACAGTCGGTCTCTATGGCAACCATTTACCCGCTGTCCTCTTTGAACTCTGCAGTGATGATACAGTATTTCCCGACACGCTCTGCGCCTACATTACGCAAGTAACAAGTTGTGTATGTGCCTGAGCCGGCGCCAGGCTGTGTGTCTGCACCAACACACAGTGTCCTGTCTTCTGTTCTATATATAATATCAGCCATGTTGTAAACATACTGTATAGGCGGGTCACAGTCATGTGACAACAGTCAGATCATACTCTAGCCTGGAGAATCTAAAGTCAATAAGTCCTACACCGTGATTGTTTTTGATCGCTGTTTTAATTTACATATTACAATAATAAACAATAGGATGATATATAAACGGGCTGCGATGTTGCCACACAACTGTCACAAGTTGTAAATTGTAGGAACAAGTTGGCAACAATTTAAAAAGTTATTCAGGGCCACTTCCACCGTGTGATACGGACTGTATCGGAGGACCTGGCATAGGTATAAAGAATTGTGAGTGCTGTATTAATAATCCAAATCCATATAGCAGTGGTTCCCAAACTGTGTGCCGTGGCATCCTGGGGTGCCTTGGTGCACTTACAGGGGTGCCTCGGGTTGGTGAAAATGATTTTAGTCAGTGTGATACGCAAAACCAGTGCTAATGACTGCCAATCCAAAAATATATGGACAAAGACAACCACCACATAACTGAACCAAAGGGTGACAGGTAAGCACAGTATACTTAATTTTTATTGAATTCCTCAATAAGAAACTAGGCTCAGAGGTGCCGTGGAAAAAATGCTGATACTCCAAGTGGCAGTGGTTCAAATAAGTTTGGGAACCACTGCCATATAGAATTGACAAATGCAAATCAAATAAGGGCAATAATCGTGGAAGTAATACAGATATTTTCCGTTATCGATATTGCGGCAGCCACTAATCTCATTCAACGTAAACATGCTGCACACATTTTTGAGGTTAAGTTTTCCCCTCCACAAATTATTAAACCATTTCGCTGCACACAAGTCAATAGTGAGTTGTAGCTGATGTCAGTCATCAAATCAATGCTAATGGTATACTGTATTTCCCACAAAGTAGTCCTGGCAAATGCATTTTATGCGGTGGGCTGGGAAAGATATCATCATGGCAGAATCAATCCATGCGATTTATACTAAACATTGTATCACCAACTAAAATATATATTTACAGTACATCGGACCAATGTCCATCCCGATCAGAACACTCTTTTTGCAAAGCAAGTACTCCAGCTCATCACATATTAATGTATAACATACAGAGAATTAAAAAAAATAAAATGGTATAAAATGAGAAATTCAACTGTGCTGTTGGTCAATGTTAAATAAAGGTAGATATTTTAATTCTTTTAAACCTGTGGCTGTCCCTTGAATTTAGGTACAGTTGGTAACTAAGACATTTTAAGTAGTAAAATACATCTCATCACACATATTTTAACTAATCACCTTTAAGTGAACACATTTGAAAAATTGATAAACCAGCTACAATATTTTAAACAGTATGTTATTTGTTGGTTTAGCAGTTAATCAATGTGTGTAGAAAACAAGGTTTTTGTACAGTAAATCAGTATGGGGCAAATTTATCATTATTTGTGGCATATTTCCCGAAAACACCAGTTTTCAGGGGATAACCGCAAATAATTAGTATCCCTCAGATGTATTATGGAGGGGCTGCAGTAGATATCGGAGACGCTGTGGTCCATGTATTTCTGACAGCAGCCACAACCTCAGTCGGTTTCTATGGGGGAAGCGGTGTTGTTGGATGTACTTTGCATTCCAGGGCTTGGTCCCCACAGCTAATGCCATTTAAATATGGAGTTGTGCTGCTACAGCCTATGGGGCTACACATTGCAAAAATTACCTAGACAGGGTTCCTCCAGAACACCCCCCCCCCCCTCACCCCATCTGTAGACCGCGCATGCACTGGAGTCCCGGCACAGAAGACTCACTTTACTCCAAGCACAACACAGGGACGGGCTCCTTTCGGAACCCCTGTCCTGCGGCTGATCTTTAATACATTTGGCCAATATGATCGTATACTGCAATGCGATTATGGGTGCTAATATCGCACCCAGATCACATTGAGTATGTGATCATAGATAAATGGACTCCATAATCTTGTGTGATTTTTGGGAAGCACATGTAAATGCAAGGCAATATTTTGCACAAATTTAATAATGTGAACAGGAAATAAAATCCGTTGTCAGGAGTGGAGATTGTGCAAACCTTATTTTGTGTGGCATTGCAGAACGTTTTATGTGGTCAAGGTATTGAAATATATCCAACAAACCCATATATTATAGAATTTTTGTGAAGTTTCTATCCTGGAATTAATTAGTCCCTCATCACGCATTACATTTCTTTACCTCCAGAATCTATTCACTATTTATTGCTGATGATGGTATTCTATGTGTCCATTCTTTCTGGATTATTTATCAAATTGGAATGGGTCCGTTATACAGTCAGGTCCATAAATATTGGGACATTGACAGAATTTTCAGATTTTGTCCTCTATTCACCACCACAATGGCTTTGAAATGAAACAAACAAGATGTGATTTAACTGCAGACTTTCAGATTTAATTTGAGGGTAATTACATCCAAATCAGGTGAACGGTGTAGGAATTACAACGGTTTCTATATGTGCCTCCCACTTTTTAAGGGGCTAAAAGTAATGGGACAAACTAAACAATCCTAAATCTAACTTCCACTTTTTAATACTTTGTTGCAAATCCTTTGCAGGCTATTACAGCCTGAAGTCTGGAACGCATAGACATCACCAGACGCTGGGTTTCATCCCTGGTGATGCTCTGCCAGGCCTCTACTGCAAATGTCTTCAGTTCCTGCTTGTTCTTGGGGCATTTTCCCTTCAGTTTTGTCTTCATCAAGTGAAATGCATGCTCAATCGGATTCAGGTCAGGGGATTGACTTGGCCATTGCACAACATTCCACTTTTTAGCCTTAAAAAACTCTTTGGTTGCTTTTGCAGTATGCTTCGGGTCATTGTCCATCTGCACTGTGAAGCGCTGTCCAACGAGTTCTGAAGCATTTGACTGAATATGAGCATATAATATTGCCCGAAACACTTCAGAATTCATTCTGCTGCTTTTGTCAGCAGTCACATCATCAATAAATACAAGGGAACCAGTTCCATTGGCAGCCATACATGCCCACGCCATGACACTACCAACACCATGCTTCACTGATGAGGTGGTATGTTTTGGATCATGAGCAGTTCCTTCCCTTCTCTTCCCATCACTCTGGTACAAGTTGATCTTTGTCTCATCTGTCAATAGGATGTTGTTCCAAAACTGTAATGGCTTTTTTAGATGTTGTTTGGCAAACTCTAATCTGGTCTTCCTGTTTGTGTGGCTCACCAATGGTTTGCATCTTGTGGTGAACCCTCTATATTCACTCTTGTGAAGTCTTCTCTTGATTGTTGACTTTAACACATATACATCTACCTCCTGGAGAGTGTTTTTGATTTGGCCAACTGTTGTGAAGGGGTTTTTCTTCACCAGGGAAATAATTCTTCTGTCATCCACCACAGTTGTATTCCGTGGTCTTCCGGGTCTTTTGGTGTTGCTGAGCTCTCCGGTGCGTTCTTTCTTTTTAAGAATGTTCCAAACAGTTGATTTGGCCACACCTAATGTTTTTGTTATCTCTCTGATGGGTTTGTTTTGATTTTTCAGCCTAATGATGGCTTGCTTCACTGATAGTGACAGCTCTTTGGATCTCATATTGAGAGTTGACTGCAACTGATT
The DNA here is from genome assembly GCA_031769625.1 of Taudactylus pleione. Classification (NCBI taxonomy): domain Eukaryota; kingdom Metazoa; phylum Chordata; class Amphibia; order Anura; family Myobatrachidae; genus Taudactylus; species Taudactylus pleione. Next base: position 9,560,030 of record JAUIMM010000249.1, read on the forward strand.
CCAAATGCAAATGTCACACCTAGAATCAACTCCAGACTTTTTACCTGCTTAATTTATAATGAAATAATGAGGGAATAGCCCACACCTGTCCATGAAATAGCTTTTGAGTTGATAGTCCCATTACTTTTGGCCCCTTAAAAAGTGGGAGGCACATATTGAAACTGTTATAATTCCTACACCGTTCACCTGATTTGGATGTAATTACCCTCAAATTAAATCTGAAAGTTTGCAGTTAAAGCACATCTTGTTTGTTTCATTTCAAAACCATTGTGGTGGTGAATAGAGGCCAAAATCTGAAAATTCTGTCAATGTCCCAATATTTATGGACCTGACTGTACATGCAGATATCCAGTGTGTTTTATGTAACAAAACCATTCTCCATTAGTATCCCAATGCGGCTGCTGTATTTTCATCAAGCTTTGAAAACATAACCTTACAATTGCTGGGAGCTGAATTTTTGTCCGGCGTGTTGAAATCCCGACAGCTGAAGCTAAGTACCCTAACCCTCCCCTCTCCCCCCCCTAACCCTCCCTTAGGGGTGCCTAACCCTAACCTCCCCCCTAGTGCCTAACCATAACCTCCCCCTGTTAGTGCCTAAACCTAACCCCCCTCCCCGCACCCTAAACCTAACCCTCCCGGGGATGTGCCTAACCCTAACCCCCCCTTTCCCTACCATAACCCTCCTGAGGGGTGCCAAACCCTAAGTCCCCCAGGGGGTCCCTAAACCTAACTCCCCCCCACCTGCGGCTAGACGCTAAGACACCCGGCATACCTTTGTTAGGTGTGTCGGGGTTCCGTATTGGGGCTAATGATAGGCGTCGGGATTTCGACGTCTATCTTTAGTCCCATGTCAGGATGTAAGTAACGGGATATCGGCGGGTGGGATAGTGCCCGCCGGTATCCTGACTACATCCCCCTGAGCCTGACACTGCTAAACTGCGTATATAGAATTCCTGACCTGGGTACATTTGTAAAATGCAAATAATGAAAAAAATAATGCATAAGTGTCACTCAATGCATGTGTTCCCAAATCTATAAATGAAATTAACCTACACCCCCAATCCCCTCTTATTAATGCTCTAATTCTAATTCTGTTTCATAGAGGGGCGCAAATGTAAGTGCATGCAGAGTAGAAACTTAGGTATAACCATCCTGATTTCTTCATGAAAGTCGTGTTCCATATTCCCCAAATTGCAGAGTTGGCAGTGCCTCCACTTTTTTTTCTGGGAAAAACACCCACCAGGGAGAACTCAAGTAGGGGGTGTGGCCAAACACACTATGACATGGTCACATCTCAAGTGCAATACAGCCACATCCCCATGTCAAGTATGTTCAATTTAGAATTGTCTCAGTATTGGGAGGTATTATAACACATCATTTGACTCTGTCACATATCGGGCTTCCAATCCCCCTTACGTGACGTGGCACAGCAGCTTTTTTGCCTTAGGTACCCCCGAGGTCCGCCAAAGAAATCCCTGAGTCAGCCAGGTGATTGGCATATCCATGGGCGCCGAGAGAGGGGGGGAGTGATTACAGCAGGTCCAGGCTTGCTAGAGGGGCACGGCGGGGCCCTAGTTTGGCGTGGCCCCCCCCTCCCTCACAGCTTGTCTCCTATGGCTGTGGGGGGGAGCGATCACACTGATAGCGACCCCCCCCTGCTTAGCACCAAGCTGTGGGGCTCACAGCGCCCCCCTCCCCGACGCGCAGTGCCGCGCTGCAAAAGTTATTTTATTTTTTTCAACGGGGCGTGGCCATGCCTCCCACGATTAGGCCAAGCCCCCTCCTTTACCTGGGCCCGGCTGGGCTCTCTATGGCCCTGGGCATATCTCCTGGTTCATCTCTCACTTCAGCATGGGCGCCACCATCTTCATTCTTGTCAGCTGACTATCTGCTCATCAATCAGGAGCCGTTCTAGGATAAGCTGACCCAAGGAGGTGTGTACCGTATCCAAGATCTGTTCCTTGATCTGTACCTGCACTTCAGTCTGCAAATACCAGCATTTATTCCATGCAGTGTACTTCAGTATGTCAGTTCCATCGTCCATTTTACGAAGTGCATGTCAGTCTAAAACAGCAGCATTCATTCTACACATTGCTCCTCAGTCTGCAAATACCAGCACACATTAAGGATACTACCTTTGAACCTCTATATACCACTGCCTATACTTTCTAATATCCTCCTATAAACCTCTAAGGATGACGCTAATTTGCGTACGCAGTCATCCAGTAAATAAAGACTCAAGACCTAGAACGTGTGGTTCCAAAGCACAAAGTATTATTCAAGTAAAAGTACAGCAGTTACACGCTATGATCCTCATGTAATCTTAGTGCAAAGAGATTATACAGACCCAAGTACAATTATACATACGCACCGCTCTGACGGTGTGTTTTTATGTATACCAAGCATTTCAACATGTGTGAGGGTCATAACTTCTGGGACTACTCTACCCAGGTAACACAAACCTTCGGAACTCGGTGAGAGCCACTTATACGCTTTTCTTCCACATATAAAATATACATTATCAGGGAGAACATAAGGAATGGTATGTATCATTATCATTAAGCACATTTCCCTTGCAAACAATCCTATTTCTGGGTCTTCCAGCTGGTGCATGCAAGTTTCTGGCTGTATTATTTTAGCACAATAACCATCTGGCACCTTACCAATAATTTTTTTGGTGGAACTCAATGTATACCGGTACCTAAAATGTCTCCCACTAGATTTAAATAAGCGTAACAGATCATGGTTTATGGACTCATTATCAGCTCTTTGTGAGAAGGTCATCGTCTCATTATTCCCCGTCACTTCCCAACTTCCGGGTTTATTGGAGTTGGTTATGTTTAAACACAAAAGTGATCTATCTACTTGGAATTGATATAGTTTGAAATGAGGTGGTTTGGATGAGAGAAATTTTCCATCCAATGTTTTCCCTTTTTGTAATTCTAAAATTTCCGTGATATTCAGCGGAAATGGCACCAACCCTACATTATGCTGTCCCTGTGGCACATGTGAACACACCCAGCAATCAGTTTGATTTAACACTTTGCCTACCATGCTATGATAATCCTCTAAAGGATACCCAGCCCAGTACGGGTTATATTTAGGTTGGCACCGTTGGATACAGTTCTCATCAACTTGGACCCACAAAGCTCACAAATACAGGAATCTTCAGACGATAAACCTCCACACCATCCCCGAGTATCCGGAATGACAGCTCTCTTAACAATAACAGTACTAAGATTGGTCAGACACTCCCCTGATTGGCATTGCACTCCTCCTGACTCCACTCCATCAGCACTGCCATCAGCTCCCATTTCCTCAATCGGTCTCCCATCACAGATACTGGATATTCCCGAACAGACCAGGATGGTGAACACTCTAAAAGAGAATATGAAAATGAACACAGCAGGCCAGTCCATTGTCACACCAAGACCTGCAAATTTCTCTTAGTTCAGGTATCTCACTACGACCATTTCAATCCTCCCGGAACAAGCTCGCGAGTGACAGGTCCACGCTATCAGCCTTGTCTCCGACTTGTTTCTCCACCGGTTGATTGACCTTTTTGCAGTGAGTGGAATGGACCCAGGTATCTCTCTCAGCCACCTTCAAAGATGTAGTACTTGTCAGCAGCACCTGGTACGGACCTTCCCACCGATCAGTCAAACAACATGAACGCAAGAAATTTCTGATCATAACATATTCCTCGTGCAACATCATGACAGTTAGTTTCAGGCATATCATGGGACAACAATTTCAGTTTCTGCTGCTGTTGCTTTAACTGCTTACTCATTGATATAAGATACTTTACAGTTACCTCGTTGTTACCCTTCACGTCTTCCTGTGGACTTATAATCAAATGAGGTTGTCTACCGAACAGTATTTCAAATGGGGACAGATTTAGAGGGGGTCTAGGAGTGGTCCTTATGCTATGTAGGACCAAAGGTAATGCTTCTGGCCATCCTAGTCCAGTCTCTGCCATGATTTTACTTAACTTATTTTTAATAGTCTCGTTCATCCTCTCTACCTTGGCACTGGCTTGTGGTCGGTAGGGGGTGTGAAGTCGGCTATTAATACCCATCAGCTTACACATATTTTGAAAAACATCACCTGTGAAATGAGTACCCCTGTCACTCTCGATGATTTTAGGGATACCGTACCTGCATACAAATTCCTGAACTATTTTCTTGGCAGTAAACGCAGCAGTATTAGTGGCCGCTGGGTAGGCTTCAACCCAATTAGAAAATACATCAGTGCACACTAATACATACTTAAGATTCCTGCAGGGTGGTAATTGGATGAAATCAATTTGTATCACCTGGAAAGGTCCATCAGTCGGTGGAATGTGGGATGGTTCGGCAGGGATCGCTTTCCCTATGTTCTTCCTCAAGCAGGTCAGACAGGACATTGCTATCTTTTCTGCTTGTGAAGAAAAACCTGGTGCGCACCAGTATGCTCTCATCAACTTGCACATATCTTGTTTTCCCAGATCAGTCAGACCGTGTACTGCATCAGCCAGACTGGGGTAATATGTCTTGGGGGCTACTGGTTTACCTTGTCCGTCCCTCCAGAGCCTGGAGGACTCTTGCCCAGATCCCTTGGACTTCCAAATGGACTTTTCCTGAATTGAACACAAATTTTGCATCTCAATTAATTTCAACATATCAGTTGTTTGGAAAGACATAATTTTTTCAGTGGGAGAAAACATTTTTAACTCTGCTGCCCATTTTGCAGCTTCATCGGCTCTGTTGTTGCCCAGTGACACCGGATCATCCTCACATGTATGGGCTTTACATTTAATTACTGCCACCACTTTGGGCAGTTGGATTGCTTCTAAAAGATGTTTTATGTGTCGAGAATGTGCAACTGGTGTGCCTGCTGCTGTCATAAAATTTCTCAGACGCCATAGAGCACCAAAATCGTGCACCACGCCGAACGCTTACCTCGAGTCAGTGTAAATGTTAGCAGATTTGCCTGCTGCCAGTTCACACGCTCTAGTTAGTGCTACTAACTCTGCCACCTGGGCTGAGTGAGGAGGACCAAGAGGTTTAGCTTCTATGATGTCTGTGTCATTTACAACAGCATAACCTGTACATAATTCACCTGTGTCTATTTGTCTATGACAACTCCCATCCGTATAAAAAGTCACATCCACATTCTGTAAAGGTGTGTCGTGTATGTCAGGTCTAGCAGTAAAGGTCTGATTCAGATATTCCATACAATTGTGCGTATCATTATGTCCGCTGAACTCATCTCCCGCCAGCAACTCGCCTCCTTCCACCCTTTGTACATCATGTTGTACATATGGTAAATACGTTGCTGGATTCAGCGTGCTACAACGTTTAACAGTGATGTTTGCGGGTGCGATTAGAGCTAGTTCCCATTTGGTAAACCTAGCCGAAGAGACGTGTCTGGTTTGAGCTGAGTTCAACAGAGCAGATACAGCATGGGGAGTGTAGACAATCATATCATGACCCAGTACTACGTCCTCACTTTTACTCACCAATAAAGCGGTAGCTACTACACTTCTCAAACAAGTGGGGAGTGATCTTGCCACAGTGTCCAATTGGGCAAGATGCTACGGGCCTACTGGCATCACCATGTTTTTGTGTAAGGACACCTGCAGCACAACCATCGGCTTCCGTACAATACAAATCAAAAGATTTTTCATAATCAGGTATTCCCAATGCAGGAGATTTTGTCAGCCTATCCTTAAGATTAAGAAAAGCCTGCTCTGTTTCCTCTGTGTGTATGACACGATCGGGCTTTGAGGAAGAGACTAATTCCTGTAAAGGCAAGGCCAAAATAGAAAAATCGGGGATCCACATTCTACAGTATCCACACATTCCCAAGAAGGTACGAATTTGCTGTTGATTCTGCGGCAGTGTCATGTTCTGTATGGCCTGGATTCTATCATTTGTAAGATGTTGTAACCCCTGGGTTAGGCAGTGTCCCAAATATTTTACTCTGGATTGGCACGGCTGTAGTTTGTCCTTAGCCACCTTGTGTCCTGTATGCGAGAGATGAAGCAACAAAAGTTTAGTATCATTCAAACATGACATAAACGAGTCAGAACATAGCAATAAATCGTCCATATATTGAATTAGAACAGATCCATTGGCAGGTTGAAAAGATTGTAAACAGTCGTGCAACGCCTGGGAGAAGATACTGGGGCTGTCTATGAAACTTGGGGTAACCGTCTCCATGTGTATTGTACACCTCTGTATGTAAATGCGAATAGATACTGACAGTCAGGGTGGAGAGGCACAGAGAAGAAAGCAGAACAGAGGTCAATGACAGTGAAATGGGTTGCATTTGGTGGGATCTGCATCAGGATGACAGCTGGATTTGGCACTACAGGGAATTGGCTCTCTACTACCTTATTAACACCTCTAAGGTCTTGTACCAGCCTATAACCCCTCCCACCACTCTTCTTCACCGGGAAGATGGGACTGTTGGCTACACTAGCTGTACGAACTAAAATTCCCTGTTGCAATAATCGCTCAATTATTGGAAAAACCCCTAATTCTACCTCCTGTTTTAGTGGGTACTGGGGAATTTTTGGAGCTTGCCTACCGCTTTTTAAATTTACCATTACAGGGCTTACGTTTGCCATTAATCCAGTGTCCTGTCCATCCTTAGTCCAAAGGGAATCTGGAATTTGGGACAACATTTCATCTACCTGAGATGGATTTTCATTTAAACTTGTAGAGTGATACATTATCCTTCGGGGAGTGTCCAACATATCCCGCACCTCGTGTGCAACTCTCTCTGGGATATCTAACAATACACCATCAGGGGTGCAATATATAACACATCCCATCTTACATAACAAGTCTCTACCAAGCAGGTTAGTAGGAGTCGCAGCAGCCAGAAGGAAAGAATGCCTTTTATGCAAAGGCCCAATAGTAACCTCTGTGGACTTTGTTAAAGGATAATGTTCCACTTTACCTGTTGCACCCATTGTTGGTCACCTGTAAATTAACGGGAGATTTTTTCACTGACCTGGTCGCCCCTGTGTCTACAAGAATGGATATTCAGTACCAGCTACATCAACCATCATGACCGGTTCTTCCCTAGTACTTCCCGTTAACCTGACTATCTGTAGACTACAGGTATGACCTGACCCCAAGTGTTGGCTACCATTCTCCAATAAAGCATTTACGGCCACAATTGGAGCTGGTGCCTGCTGGACATTTGCTGGTCTCTGTCCATATCCCTTATGGGGATGTCCAGGTCTTCCCTGATTTGGGGTTCCTATTCTTTTTACTGTACAGTTTCTACTTAAGTGTCCTGTTTGTTTACAATTAAAACATGTTCGTGGATCGGGTGAAGACACGTGTTGTTGTGAGGTTTGAGCAGAGGGTAAAGGTGGTGGATATGGGTAAGGATAGAGAGGGTAAGGGTATTGTGGGGGATATGAGGTTTGTGAGTAGTATGGGACCTGTGGTTGTATAGGGTTTGTGGAATAGAGCTGTGTTTGTTGTTGCGTGGGGTTAGTGAGGGCATATAACTGTTCAGGTGTAAGTGTGTGTGCAGATGCGAGTGTGTCTGGTGGCTGTGATGTTACCGTCATTCCCTCCAGAGCTTGTATACTGACAGCCATTAGTTTTTCGCTCTTCTTTGACATGTTTTTATCATGTTCTATGGCAGATTCTATGAGGGTATCTATTGTGACTCCCCTCCAGCCAGGTTGTGAGGTCTGAACCCGAGTCTTTAAATTCTCTTTCAGACCGTCCATGAGTACCGTGACTATCATTCCCCTGTGGTGAGTGCTATCTTTAATATCTTCTAACCCAGTGTACTGGGTGATAGCCTGCAGAGCCCGGTCGCAATAATCTTCTGCAGATTCTCTCTCCTTTTGCTTAATGGTGAAAATTTTGTTCCAATTAACTACTACCGGAATATATATACCCAATTGAGTTACAATGCGGGAAATGTTACCTTGGTTTACTTGGTCTGTTAAGGGAACGTCACCATCCAATACACAATCTGTGATAAATGTTGTCACGTCGGTATTGCGTGGTAGACAGGCCCTTAACACCACACGCCAATCTTGATTAGTTGACTCATGAGAACTACCCAAATTTCTCAAAAATCTTTGACATTTGGCTAGTTCCTTTTTGGGATCGGGGAAATCATTTATGATGGAATTTAGTTCTGCTCTTGTCCAGGGACAATGCATTACAACTTCCCTCGTGGGCACTACACCGTTCGCATCTGTATTTCCATTCGGAACGGTTATTGTCCGAATGGGATGCAGACCGGCAGCGCTGCTACCTTTGACCTTGATACCTGGCTGGGGGTTTAATCTGTTGCTGCTACGTATGGTATTAACAACTTCCTCTACGGGTGCAGAGGGTGTTGGCACTTCCCTTACCGTTACTGATGGAGATGACGGCACCACTCGTGATTGTTGTGATGCAGCATCTATCATCTGTACAGCATGGGAAATGGCAGACATTACAATAGGCTCATCATCCACATCATGAACATTTTCTTTATAGTTGCTTAAGAGAGGGTACAAATTGCTTCTTACATTTTTATGGGTATTTTTGGTAACTGTACTTGCACCTCCATCCACATAAGTTGGGGGTGGTGAGCGTGAACTGCTGACAATACTCTCCACAACGCTACCTTGCTGCACGTGCGTGCCATTTTGCGGCTCGCCCGTATTGCAATTTAGCGTTGCGGATGTATTCTCTGGCAATGCGCTCGCAACGCTAGCTTGCGTCGCTTGCACATTTTTAAGCCACGCATCCCTTTCATGCTGCCACAACTTTAAACATTCATAATATTTTACCTTTTTCTCTCGGGAGCGCATCAGACTGATGTGATCCCGGACATTATCTAGTACATTTTTATCAAAACTACCAATTCTGGGAAACGGTCTAACACTCTTCATCGTCATTTTAAACCATACATCACAATACCTTATCGCATAAGTACCGTACTTAGTATGCATAGTATGACGGGCCGATCCAAACGGCGCTTCCATTAGCAGCACATCATTGTCTAACATCTCTATTGTTTGCGCGGCTCCCATTCTGAGAGAAATCCTACGCTTCTCAATAAAGATTTAAACTGGTGAAAGACAATCAAGATACTTTCACTTACCTGTGGACGATTTAAACGGCAGCGCCCACACACCTGGATAAGATTTGAAAAAGGCAACTTCCACACCCGGATAATATTTAGTAAGGCAACTTCCACACCTATGGAAGTTTAAGTCGGCTACTTCCACGCACCTCTCTACAACAAATACAACATGTACACCTGCTACTGTGTATAGAACGGTAAGCTGCTTACCGAGCGACTAGCACTTAGCGCTTAAAGGTCATACGGTACCTCTAACTGTAGGGAACAAGTTACCCCTACCAACAAATACTCACTGTTACACACTTTTTCCTGCGCATAAAAATACACGTTAACCCAGATATTGATAACAATTGAAAAATGTAAACCTCAACGGCTTTATTTAAACACGTGGCAGCACAACCGGAAGTACATATACGCTATTGTGCGACCAGTCACATTCACAATAATGCGACTACCACACAACCGTATGACAACTTTTTAGCTGCGTACGCAAAAGTGCGTCTTTACTGTGCGCAAAACTGCGACTCAGCCGCGTGCTCAATACTGCGGCACCCCTTTAAACGTTAGGTTTTATCAACAAAGACAAACAAACTTTTTCCTCTCTTGTCCCTGGATTCTAGTCAGCGTCCCTGGCTCACACAAAAACGGGTAGCGATCTCTCAGCGCTGAGCGGTTGCAGGTAAACCCTGCATGTGGCCACTCCACCCTTTGGTGAGAAATCGATAACCGTAAGTGCCGTGTGAGTGGGTAAGTGACTTCACTATGAGCCCCCAACTAAGGATACTGCCTTTGAACCTCTATATACCCCTACCAATACCTTCTAATATCCTTCCTATAAACCTCTAAGGATGACGCTAATTTGCGTACACAGTCATACAGTAAATAAAGACTCCAGACCTAGAACATGTGGTTCCAAAGCACAAAGTATTATTCAAGTAAAAGTACAGGAGTTACACGCTATGATCCTCATATAATCTCAGCGCAAAGAGATTATACAGACCCAAGTACAATTATACATACGCAGCGCTCTTTGGTCCAGATGTTAGGCATCAGCAAGAAACCCCTCGTCAATCAGCATTCAGCACAAAGACTAGGAACCCAGGGTCAGCACACATATTTATACCCCCCAGAAATAAACAACACAATAGAGAAGTTTGTTGCTAATACCATTAGTCCTAAAGGAGAGGGCATAGATTACAAGGCATTTAACAGGTTGATTCAAATAGACACAACCCAGCCTCTAACAACTGGGGGTCTCTGGTTTCCTGCCTCATGCAACATCCTAACAGTTGTTCATATTTTGTACATTTTGTTGCTTGAAGTCTCTGCGGTCCATAAGTTGAGAATGCATGATGCGATCTCCACACCGATGGTACCGGAATACTGTTGAAAGAGTACGCATCAGTACAATACCAATCACGGCTTATTTATCATGTATAAAACCTTAGTTACCAAAAAATCTTTATTTCACAGCATTTATGCTAAATGAACAAACTTAAATATTAAGCTTATTAAACCTTTTATGTGAATATGTAATGTGTAAGTATGCGGGGTGTGATGTAAAGACGCTAGTTAACTTGGGGCAGATGCGTGTGCATGAAGCTAATAAACAGCGTTTTCATACAGGATCTTATGCATTCGCTAATATGCGACTAGTTAACAGCGCAATTGTGCGTATTAATGTGTGTATGAGAACACCTAGCAGTGTGGAATGCTGAGCCTTATAGTTCCACACGCCCCTCTCTCTCAGCAGCCCCCACCCTTCCCAGGCTCAAAAGTACAGTCCTTTGTTCTCCCAGGTTCTTGTGTGGATGCAAATTAGCACAGCTACAAGACCTAAACCTCAGATAACACTCTTGGCTTTGAAGGTTTTTTATTGTAGGAAGCCTGCTAATGTAAGGTGCTACAAATGACCCTCTTGCTGTATTCGATCAGGGCCACCTGGAGTGAGAGCAGACGTTATGTCCATGAAGCTTGTCTACACAGGCTAGTTGTCACGTGGCCATTTGCTCTGTTTAGCTAATGCAATCCAATTTTGACATACTGTACAGCCATTTCTGAAATATATCCTTTAGGGGAATTATAATAATATACACTTTATCCAGAGCACCCAAACTACGTAAAGTCATGAAATGGGCTTTTGATGAATCACCGTAACTTATGGCGATGGTCACAGATGCAATCGCATGATGCTAATAGTAATATCGCCACATGTACTAAAGTGTGAGTTTATCTAAAATGGCGCTTAGGCGGCCATTCGCAAAATGGCGTCTTGCTATCTCATTTCCAAGATGGCGTCTTGCGGCCAGTCGCAAGATGGTGTCGCTGCGATTCAATTTTAAACTGATCTTGTCTCAGCCAATAATCCAGCTTCGACAACATTCAACACTGTGCACTTCAACCAGCAAGTATCAGTATCCATTCTACACTATGCTCTTCAATACCAGTCACTCACTTTCCAAATTAATAATCTGCGCAAGTGTAATCACAATACAATCGCTGAGTGTGTGCAGTGCAGCATTCGCCCATGTGCAATGGCAAACAATCACTTAGTCTGAGTAAATATCGGCATTGCGTAAAGCTCGGACCTGTATTTCCACAGCAAAAGACAATGGCCCTCATTCGTTCTGAATGATCGAGCAGGAAGCTTCCCACTGACATCACTGCTGATGTCAGTACGGCCGCCCACAAAACGACAAGCGTTCCTGTCAGGAACGCCTCCGTTTGTGTATTCACCCCCCCGCCCCGCCTACAAAACGGGGCGAGCTGTCGATCACCATCGACAGCATCCCCTTTTGTAGTGAGCTCCAGAGCGAGAGAATTTCTCTCTCGCTCCGGGGCTTGCGCGGATGCAGGGCCTTAACATCGACCCGGTTGCGAGCGCTCAGGAATTAGACCCAATATTATCTCATCTATTTTTTTACACCACACTACACTATCAACCCGGCACCCACCGGCCGGGGGTTCCTGGGATAGCCCCGGGCTATCAGCTTAGGCCTGGGGTGCCCTGGCGAGGGGGACACCTTTATTGGGGGGGGGCTCCAGCTCCCCAGGGATCCCCGGCCTGGGCTGTGTCGCTCCCAGAATATAGGCATGCTGCATATCTTTTTAATCAGCAGAAGCTGCTTATGCTACCTATTGCACATTTGAAGATAAAAAGTCGCACAAAAAGACGCTCGGTGCTGCCGAGTCACACCACAGCATATATGACTTTGCCATCGGCCAATGCTGACCATGCTCAGTTTCATGACCCTAGTTTCTTCCAGCTTGGTGGCAGAGCCTCAGGTCTCTCACAGCCACAAGATCTCCATCCAGCACAGAAAACTCTGCCATGCTTTGTTTCTCTTTGTAACAGGAGAGAAGTGCATGCATGTGCTTAACCTCATTTTAGTGGCCACAAATTTGAGTTGTCAGTGATGGTTAAGTATGTTCAGATGTCAAACTCGAATTGAAAAAGGTGTTCTATTTGAGATTTCTATTTGGGTTCGTTTTAGTGTCTTTTGCGGCAGATGACAAATTTGAATCTTAGTAAATTTCCAGGTCCTCTTCATGTCTATGGCAAAAGGCTGCCGAGTTGGTTCGATGGTCTATTTGTCCGAAAACATGTTACCGTCCATGTGTCAGGTGTTCTCAACCAATTTTTCTTTTTAGAATGGAACAAACTCGACCAATTTTTGCTTTTAGTAAATTGCGAATATGCATTTAACGTGCGTTTTAGCTGCATTCTAATTCATTTGAGCTTAGTAAATTTACCCCTTAGTCTCTGATTTTTGAATATGAAAAATAAATCAGACTTAGCTTACAACTATGTGTAATATATTTTAATTTGCATTTTTAAAATAAAATAAAATCTCTTGCCTTAATCTGCATGTGCCTGGAAACTAGGGGTGTGCACCGGCCACTTTTCATGTTTTGGATCTGGATCTTTCTTCGTGTTTTGGATCTGGATTGGTTTTGCCAAAACCACCCTTCCGTGTTTTGGGTTCTGGGTTTTGTGTTTTGGATCTGTATTTTTTTTTAAAAAAAGAATAAAAACAGCTAAAATCACAGAATGTGTTGGTTTTTCTGCTCCTATGCTATTATTAACCTCAATAACCTTAATTTCCACTCATTTCCAGTCTATTCTGAACACTGAACACCTCACAATACTGTTTTTATGTCCAAAAGGCTATGCTAAGCGACACGAGTGGGCAGCACAAACATGTGGCCCATCTAGGAGTGGCACTGCAGTGGCAGACAGGATGGCAGTTTGAAAAACTAGGCCCCAAACAGTACATAATGCAAAGAAAAAAAAGAGGTGCAAGATGGAATTGTCCTTGGGCCCTGCCACCCACCCTTATGTTGTATAAACAGGACATGCACACTTTAACAAACCAATCATTTCAGCGCCAGGGTCTGCCATACGACTGTGGCTGAAATGATTGGTTCGTTTGGACCCCACAAAACAAGCTGGCAATGAATCTGTCCCTGCACAAACTGGCTCTACGGAGGCAAGATGTCGTCCTCATCCTCCTCATCCACCGATTCCTCACCCTCTTCAGTGTTGTGTACATCCTCATCCTCACAGACTATTAACTCGTCCCCGCTGGAATCCACCACCACAGAACCCTCTGTACGTTCTGGAGGCTGGTCTCCCTGGAAGAGTTGGTAATTCATTTTTAGGAACATCATCTCCACATTTTGTGGAAGCAACCTCCTACGCCTTTCGCTGACAAGGTTCCCGGCTGCACTAAACACTCTTTCGGAGTACACACTGGAGGGGCGGCAACTCAGGTAAAATAGAGCCAGTTTGCACAGGGGCCTCCAAATTGCCTTTTTTTCCTGCCAGTACAGGTACGGACTGTCTGACATGTCTACTTGGATGCTGTCACCGATGTAATCCTCCACCATTCTGTCAGTGGTGACAGTATCATATGCAGTGACAGTAGACATGTCAGAAATTGTTGCCAGGTCCTTCAGTCCGGACCAGATGTCCAAACTTGGTCCTGCCTGCCCTGCATCACCGCCAGCGGGTTGCTTAGGATACCTAAGTTTTTTCCTGGCAGCCCCAGTTGCGGGAGAAAATGAAGAAGGAGTTGTTGACGTGTCACGTTCCGCATCAGCTGACAGTGTTTTCACCAGCAGGTCTTTGCACCTCTGCAGGCTTGTGTCGGCCGGAAAGAGAGACACCACATAGGCTTTAAACCTAGGATCGAGCACGGTGGCCAAAATGTAGTGGTCTGATTTCAACAGATTGACCACCCTGGAATCCTGGCAAAGCGAATGAAGGGCTTCATCCACAAGTCCCACATGCCGAGCGGAATCGGTCCGTCTTAGCTCCTCCTTCACTTTCTCCAGCTGCTTCTGCAAAGCCTGATGAGGGGAATGACCTGACTCAAGCTGGCAGTGTCTGAACTGACTTCACGTGTGGCAAGTTCGAAGGGCTGGAGAACCTTGCACAACACGGAAATCATTCTCCACTGCGCTTGAGTCAAGTGCATACCCCCTCCTTTGCCTATGTCATAGGTGGATGTATAGGCTTGAATGGCCTTTTGCTGCTCCTCCATCCTCTGAAGCATATAGAGGGTTGAGTTCCACTGCGTCACAACCTCTTGCTTCAGGTGATGGCGGGGCACGTTCAAGAGTGTTTGCTGGCGCTCCAGTCTTCGGGCCACCCAAAGCGTCTCCTGCACGCCCCTGTCGCTTTTCAGAAAATTCTGCACCACCAAGTTTATTGTGTGAGCAAAACATGGGACGTGCTGGAATTTGCCCAGATGTAATGCCCGCACAATATTGGTGGCGTTGTCAGATATCACAAATCCCCAGGAGAGTCTAAGTGGGTAAGCCACTGGGCGATGATTTCCCTCAGTTTCTCTAAGAGGTTGTCGGCGGTGTGCCTCTTACTGAAACCGGTGATACGCAGCATAGCCTGCCTTGGAACGAGCTGGCATTTCTGAGATGCTGCTACTGGTGACGCTGCTGTTGTTGCTGCGTAAGGTGATACATCTACCCAGTGGGCTGTCACAGTCATATAGTCCTTAGTCTGCCCTGTTCCACTTGTCCACATGTCCGTGGTTAAGTGGACATTGGGTACAACCGCATTTTTCAGGACACTGAGGACACTTTTTCTGATGTTTCTGTACAGTCTCGGTATCGCCTGCCTAGTGAAGTGGAATCTAGACGGGATTTGGAACTGGGGACATACTACCTCCATCAATTGTCTAAATCCCACTGCACTAATGGCAGATATCGGACGCACGTCTAACACCAACATAGCAGTCAAGGCCTCAGTTATACGTTTTGCTTCAGGATGACTGCTGTCGTACTTCATCCTCCTCACTAAGGACTGTTGGAGGGTAAATTGTTTAGTAAAAGTAGTGGTGTTCCTACTTCCTCTCTGGGATGATGAACGACTCCCAGCAGCAGCAACAGCAGCAGCGGCAGCAGTAGGCGTAGCAATGCAGGATCCTCCGGAGGAATCCCGGATAGGAGAGTCAGTCATGCCAGTGACATGGCCTGCAGGACTACTTCTGATCCTGACTAAGGAGGAAATTGACGAGGAGGGAGTTGACGGTGTGGTTTGCAGGCACTTGGATACAACAGGACAACGGGATTTAGGTGTCTCTGGACTGCTTACGGTCTTAGCCAAAGTTTCTGAACTTGACAGTAACTTTTTATGAACGCGCTGCAGGTGCCGTATAAGGGAGGATGTTCCTAGGTGGTTAGCGTCCCTACCCCTACTTATTTTACCTTTACATATGGTACATATGGCAAGACAGTTGTTGTCCAGATTTGGATAGAAATATTGCCAGACCAAAGAGGTGGAATGTTTGGTCTTCTGCCCAGGTATGACCGTGATGGGCTTTTTCATCCCACGGACAACAACTGTCTCCCCCGGAGCCTGATTTAAACAAACCACATCACCATCAGAATCCTCCTCGCCAACTTCCTCCTCAGCGCCAGCTACACCAGTATCCTCATCCTGTTGTACTTCAACAGTGACATCTTCAATTTGCATATCAGCAAGTGGACTGTGGGTGCTCCTTTCAGCACTTGCAGGGGCGTGCAAATGGTGGAAAGAGCCACCTCTTCCTGTCCAGTGCTGGGAAGGTCAGGCATCGCAACCGCCACCACACTTGGACTCTCCTTGGGGATTTGTGATATCGTCTTAGAATGCACAGTTCTTCACTGTGCTTTTGCCAGCTTAACTCGTTTGTTTTTTTTAGCGGGAGGAGGGCTTCCATCGTCATGTGAAGCTGAACCACTAGTTATGAACATAGGGAAAGACCTTAGCCGTTCCTTGCCACTCCGTGTCGTAAATGACATATTGGCAAGTTTACGTTTCTCCTCAGATGATTTCAATGTTTTTTTTCAAGGTAATTTTCCTGAACTTTGTCATTTGGGATTATATGTGCCCTCTACTATGACATTGGGCATCGGCCTTGGCAGACGACGTTGATGGCATGTTATCGTCTATGTCATGACTAGTGGCAGCAGCTTCAGCACTAGGAGGAAGTGGTTCTTGATCTTTCCCTATTTTATTTTTATCGGAGAAACTTTGGTCCTCCATTTATGTTATATTGATATATACGTGCGGCTAAGGCGCACACAAACACAGAAAATAATTTTTTATTTTTGTTGGAGACTAGTGCACTTTGTGGGTTACACCACCCTTTAAGAAATGAGCCAGCCGGCTCTTTACTTATGGGACACAGGCGCACGCTTGGCGCTGCTCCTTTGTTGATGCACGTGCAGCTACAGCCCACACAATTCACAAAGACAGAAAAAAAAAGAAGAATTTTTTATTCTTTGTGGAGCGCACTTTGGGGGTTACACCACCTTTTAACAGACGGATGCACACTTGGCGCTGCTGCTTTGAGGATGCACGTACAGTGCAGACAATTCACAAACACAGAAGAAAATGTTTTATTTTTGTTGGAGTGCACTTTGGGGGTTACACCACCCTTTAACAGACAGACGCACGCTTGGCGCTGCTCCTTTGTTGATGCATGTGCAGCCACAGTGCACACAATTCACAATCACAGAAAATATTTTTTTATTTTGTTTGGAGTGCCCTTTGGGAGTTACAGCACCCTTTAACGAACAAGCCAGCCGGCCCTTTACTTATGGGACACAGACGCACGCTTGGCGCTGCTCCTTTGTTGATGCATGTGCAGCCACAGTGCACACAATTCACAAACACAGAAAATATTTTTTTATTTTGTTTGGAGTGCACTTTGGGGGTTACAGCACCCTTTAACGGTCAAGCCAGCCGTCCTTTACCTATGACACAGGCGCACGCTTGGCGCTACTTTGTTGATGCACGTGCGGCTACTGCGCACACAATTCACAAACACAAAAAAATATATTTTTTTATTTTGTTTGGAGTGCCCTTTGGGGGTTACAGCACCCTTTAACGGACAAGCCAGCCGGCCCTTTACTTATGGGACACAGGCGCACGCTTGGCGCTGCTCCTTTGTTGATGCACGTGCAGCCACAGTGCACACAATTCACAAACACATAAAATATTTTTTTATTTTGTTTGGAGTGCACTTTGGGGGTTACAGCACCCTTTAACGGTCAAGCCAGCCGGCCCTTTACTTATGACACAGGCGCACGCTTGGCACTACTTTGTTGATGCACGTGCGGCTACTGCGTACACAATTCACAAACACAAAAAAATATATATTTTTATTTGGTTTGGAGTGCACTTTGGGGGTTACAGCACCCTTTAACGGTCAAGACCATCGCGACCATCATCATGGACGCTCGCATATGCTGTGGGTTGTCACCCACAGCTATGCGAGCGGCCAGGAGGCCCGCTTCATTTTCATGGAGGAGGGCACTGATTCAGAGCGAGCGCTCTGGTCAGAGCGTTCGGCTCTGAATCAGGCCCACAATTCACAAACACAAAAAATATATTTTTTTATTTTCTTTGGAGTGCACTTTGGGGGTTACAGTACCCTTTAACGGTCAAGCCAGCCGGCCCTTTACCTATGACACAGGCGCACGCTTGGCGCTACTTTGTTGATGCACGTGCGGCTACTGCACACACAATTCACAAACACAAAAAAATATTTTTTTTTATTTTGTTTGGAGTGCCCTTTGGGGGTTACAGCATCCTTTAACGGACAAGCCAGCCGGCCCTTTACTTATGGGACACAGGTGCACGCTTGACGCTGCTCCTTTGTTGATGCACGTGCAGCCACAGTGCACACAATTCACAAACACAGAAAATATTTTGTTTGGAGTGCACTTTGGGGGTTACAGCACCCTTTAACGGTCAAGCCAGCCGGCCCTTTACTTATGACACAGGCGCACGCTTGGCACTACTTTGTTGATGCACGTGTGGCTACTACGCACACAATTCACAAACACAGAAAAATTATTTCTTTTTTTGCACTTGGGGGGAGCACCCCTGATGGACAGAGCACCCCCTGGACAACACTACAGCACCCCTTTAGGACTGGGACACTGCACAGGACTTTGGAGTGGACACAGCCCCTATGGACAACTGACTGCACAACACAGTCCAGCCAGCCCCTATGGACTTTGGAGGAGTGGACACAGCCCCTATGGACAACAGCAGCACAACACTACACAGCCCAGCCAGCCCTAACTCCCACCCTCCCTCTTCACTGTCCACAGCCGAGTGAGAAAGTGGCGCCGACGCGGGTACCTTATATAGAATCCAAAACCCGCGAGACCCGGAAGGCGGGATGATGTTTTGCCTCGATTTCAGATCCGAGTCAGGCGGGAAAAGTCGAGCCTGACTCGGATCGGCCTCGGATGGGGGGGGTTCGGATTTCAGAAATCCGAACCCGCTCACCCCTACTGGAAACTAATTTGTAATCACTGTAACATAAGGGTGCAGAACATTACTTTTGTGGAGATGCATGAGATTAAATGATGTGGTTGGAGCCCCAGCTTGAAGTGTTTAAACAACCCAACATTAGATGAATCTATAGGTACATAGGCAAATACAAGGAATATTTGCAGGGGATGCAGTCAGGAAGCCGACGGTTGAAATGCCGACCACCGGCTTCCCGACTGTCTAATCCCGGCAAGGGTCTAATGATAGGCGTCGAAATCCTGACGTCTGTCATTTTACCTACGCCGGGAGCCCGACGCCCGGCATACCGATCGAAGGTAAGCTGGGCGGCGGGTGCGGACCTGGTGGGAGGTGCCGTATCCTACTTTCATCATGCTGTGGACATGCCCAGCGTTCTGGCATCTATTCACCGCTTGCTCTGCTAAGTAGAACAATAGATGAGATTGCACACTGGGCCTGATTCAGACCTGGTCGCAAACGCTGTGCGCTCGCAAGCGGGTGGATGGTAGGCCAGTGTGCATGCACACGACGGAGCACAAAGGGGGCGTGCTGTCGATGTTGAGTGACAGCACGCACCCTTTGGTGGGCGGGCCAGGGGCTTCCCATGGGAACGCCTACCGTCTGGGGCCGGCCCCACTGACATCACAAGTGATGTCAGTGGGAGACCTTTCGGCTCTGTTACAGCCGAAAGCTCTATGGGGCTTGCGGCAACGAGACCCTACCACAAGGGTCTCGTCGCAAGCCCGATGGTCAAGACCATCGCGACCATCATGATGGCCGCTCGCTATAGCTGTGGGTGGTCCCTGCCCGGCCCTGATTCAGAGCGAGTGCTCTGTCAGAGCGTCCGGCTCTGAATCAGGCCCATTGTCCCCTCCTCTCTTAAGCTAACCCTGCCCAAAGTGGTATATTTGGTTAGAATGGTGTTTGATTTGTAGACTCAAGTGACTGAGAATTCCACTCTCCTCTCCCTAAATAGCAAAACTACAATTTGAGTGAGCTCCTCAGCCATAGCGCCAGGCAGGGCACCGGACCTAGAGCAAGGCCACTTCTGCACGCTCCTGAAAAGGGGGTGTGGTCAATGAAAACGGGACGTGCCTTTATGATGCGTCCCATTGTCGTCACTCTTGGGGGCGTGCCCGGCACTTACGGACATGCCGGGTAACCCCAAAGCGACACAGTCACTGTGATCGGATGCCGGGCGCATGCGCCCGACATTAGTTCACCAGCGGTGACCGCTGCTCTGCCATTTTCCCCACCCATGGGACACTGTGGCCCGCGGGTGGAGGACAGAACCCGCAGGCTGTTTCAGTGGGGCGCCGCGCTGGAGGACAGGGTGCTTTCTGCCCTTCAGAAATAGGTCAGAAAGTGGCGCCCCGCTGAAACAGCCTAGTGGGAACGCTAAGTTATGCTAGATAGGAGAATACAGAATGTTAGCTTAAAAAAAGATTTAGGTAGTATAAGCAGTGATATCTTTTTCTTATTATTTTGTCATTTATTCCATTTTGTACATTGAAAGTATATAGTATGTTGTAGCATATATAAGTGGAACAAACTGCATTTTAACTAATTCATTGTAATTGAATATGTTTTGCTTCTATTGCAAAATTATAAGCATATTAAAATTATTTCAGTTAACACAAAGGGGTCTATTCATAAAGAAAACGAAAACTGAATTTTTACTTTTCGCTATATATTGCATCGGTTCGATGCGATATATAGCTTTGTTAAGTAGCAATTCATGTATACTCACCTCTCCGACGTCTTTGTGCGATGTGCAGGGGTCCAGCGGTTTTGTTTTCGGCTGCGGTTCAGAGTGAGCAGCCAAGAGGGGAAGGCAGATCTGTGTGTCAGCTGCTGAGGTCAGTGGAGGCTGCAGTGGCTGCTGGGACATCAATCGGGTGGAGCCAGCGCCGGGTGCCGGATGCTGAAGACAGGGAGGTCAGCAACTTCCCTTCCAGCTTCGTGATGGTGTTCAGCTTACGTTATCCTGAGATGGCGAATCTGAACACAAAGGAGAAGCAGAAAGCAGTGCTTTCCGTCCTTTAATGAATTGCACTCACCATACATACAAAGTATTGTGATGCGATTCATCCAACGGAGCAGGGATACTGCTGGAGAAGTAATGAACTTCTCCATGGTAACCCGCTTTGTGAATGTTTTCCGCAAAACAGGACTTTTCTCTGCTCCATAAATAGATCCCAAAGTCTTATGTTTTATCTATGCTATACATGACAATCTAAGATTATTATTATTATTTATTTATTTATTTCCAGTTATTTATATAGTGCACACACATAGTTTCCTGATTCAGAGCTGGACGCAATTAGCGCTCGCTCGTCCAGAAAATAGGGGTGGCTATTCAAATGAACCGTTCGCTCTTTGCCTCTTCACGCCTCTAGGTCTGAATGAGCGAACAAAACTTGCGGTCGTTTTTTGGAAAAATACGCCACCTGGCCGCTCACATCCTACGTCATGTCCGCTATTTATTAGATTAATCGAGTACATCGACCAGGGTATGAGCTGCTCGCTATTCTTGTGGTTGGTTTTTGCTACCACAATCTTGCGAGCAGTTCTGGCTATAAAATAACCCAGTGACGTGGTCAATGACGCTGCTGTTTTAATTATGCACACCCATAAAACGCCCGTTTTGACTTTTAAGCATGCCTGCGTTCGGATCTCCACTCCCCGTTTTCAAGCACCTTCCCCTGTTACCACCCACATACGCCTCTTTCTGTCACTCAAATTATCAGGCATTCGCTATTTTGCGAGCACATGAATTTCGACCGCACTGACTGGTTCGCGCATGCGTATAACGATCCGTACGCATGCGCAGTTGGGCAAACATCGCTCGGAGTGAACAAGCGGCCGCTTACGAGCAGCTCTGAATAAGGCCCATATTCCGCAGCGCTTTACAGAGAATATTTGACCATTCACATCAGTCCCTGCCCCAGTGGAGCTTACAATCTATATTCCCTAACACACGCTCACACACATACACACTAGGGTTAATTTTTGCTGGGAGCCAATTAACCTACCAGTATATTTTTGGAGTGTGGGAGGAAACCGGAGTACCCGGAGGAAACCCACGCAAGCACAGGGAGAATATACAAACTCTGCACAGTTAGGGCCGTGGTGGGAATTGAACCCACAACCTCAGTGCTGTGAGGCAGTAATGCTACCTACCTATACCCTCTTTGCTTTGCTTTGTTTTGCTTTATGAGTCGCACAAGAAATAATTGCTTTCAGACTTTGATTGTGGTTCCAAAGCACAAAAAGTTATTATTCTACATAAAACAATTAGCGCAAATAAATTATACAGACCCAAGGTACAGTCGTTACATACGCATGCGCTCTGGATCCAGATCCCGGCATCAAAGAAGAAACCTCCGTCAACAGCAAAGCAAGAAGACTGAGATCCAGTTTCAGAGAGCTCACATATATACCCTTACAGAGATAGGCAATACAATAGAACAGTTTGGCATGATTCCATTGGTTCTTCTTCCTGGTTCTTCTGTTACAGTATAGTTCATAGGTCAGTTCGTATGGTCACAATCCAGCCTCCAAAAGTGTCCTTTTTCCCGCTGCATAATAAATCTAAGCTGGCTACATTACAGAGCCAGCTTTATTTTACAGAGTACATTTTAATGTTTAACACTCTCTATGGTCCATAGTTTGCAGACACATGTTGCGATCTCCTCAACGATGATACCGGAAATCTGCAAAGACACAGTAGATCACAACGACACCAAACACGGTCTGCTTACCATGTACAAAACCTTAGATATCAGATAACATTTATTTTACAACATTACTAATACTGAATAAACCTTGAATATTACACTTTAATGCTAGGGAACTTTTTTATGTAAGTGTGCAGTGTGTAAGTATTGGGGTTTTGAGAAAAGACGCTAGTTAGCGTTGTGCGACTACGTGTTTGTGGAGTACACCATGGTACGTGTTTTGCAGGGTTGATCATTTTATATGTTTTAGTGACGGTCTGTATTTGTTTAATGTGGACTTTAACATCTGTCTATTGCGCGGGAATCGCACGACGCTAAATAGCATTGCCGTATGTACTTATAATGGGCGAGATTCGCTAAAATGACGCTGGGTGGCCAGTCGCAAAATGGCGTCTCATTGCCATTCGCAAAATGGCGTTGTGCAGATTTAATTTTAAACCGATTCTGTCTCAGCCAATTATCCGGCTTTGACAAGTATAACTTCTCCTAAAATGTGTGGTGTTGTTTTTTTTTTACTTAACCTTCTCTCCCAGCTACAGTAGCCTGCTAGCAATGGTTATGAGACCTCACCACTGTGGCTTCATTTTCTTGCTCTGACAGCTAAATGGACGTAAGGTTTAAATGGTTCTGTGTAAGCTTCGTTACCACTTGAACAGAGCCACTGGCTGTTACTGCACTGATTTCAGTCCATTCTCTCTTGTTGCAAGGACGTAGTGGTTAGCATTACTGCCTCACAGTACTGAGGTTTTCGGTTCGATTCCCACCAAGGACCTATCTGTGTGGAGTTGGTTTGTTTGCATGGGTTTCCTCTGGGTGCTTCGGTTTCCACCCACTATCCAAAAACATGCTGGTAGTTTAATTGGATTGTAAAGAAAGAACCCTAGTGTATATGTGTGTGTACATATGGTAGGGAATATAGGGGTCTCTATACTAAGCCTTGGAGAGAGAAAAAGAAGGCTTAGTACATAGAGACTCCATAGTTTGTAAGCTCCACTGGAGCAGGGACTGATGTGAATGACTAAATATTCTCTATAAAGTGCTGCGGAAAGTGTGTGTGCTATGTCAATCAATCTTAATAAAGTGCTGCCTTTTGTACAATATGCAGATATACTTGTATTTTCCCCATTGAATGCAATGTGACCTTACTTTATGCCGTTCTACTTATTAAGTCACAAGACAGTCTTCTCAGTGGCTGATGTTTTTTTTTTTAAATATGTCATGGAACACCCACTATTTAATCTGTGACCATTAGCACCGACAGACTGGCCTGGTACTCATACTGCTCCTCAGTTGTAAGGCTACTATATTGCCGAAGTGAAGCTTTTGGTTGTGTTAGCATCTTCTGAAATTTGCCTCCCTATCTTTGAAATAAGACAAGATGATCATCAGACATCTGGGATTTACATTAATTATGCTTTTAGCTACTTCTTGTCCCTTTGATGAAGACAGATCACCCAGCCTGAAGGACTTTCAGTAGTATTACATGATAATGGGAATGTCAGCAGCATTTTAAACCCTGATTTGTTTCCATTGCAGAGCGTGCAAAGTAGATGTCATCTCAGAGAATGTGATTAATATATAACGCTACATCAGTGGAGTGAAATTATTTTCTTTTTCTGAAGCAGGAGAACAGTTAGTCATGGTCAAATACTGCAGACGGCTTAGGCTGAAAACAGTTTGCTATTGCACTAGAAATCTAAATCCTGAGTCTAATCTTTTGTGGTCTTGACTTCATTTTCAGCACCGCAGTGGAGTCTTGTGTGATCTGTCTGTGCATATTTGCTGTGTATTTCTGTATGTGTATTGCAATTTCCGTCCACAACTTTATGCTGCCCAAACCAATTAGATGGCAATAGTGCTGGTACGGCTCATTCATATTTTGCTAGATATGTTTTGGAGGATGCTGGATCTGAACAGTTCTAGCTTATTTACAAGTTCATCAGTGAACGCTGCCATATATCTATGACTCAATTTGCCAAATCATCACCATTTTATCAGTAATATATTATATACTACAAAAAACATTTTTACTGATGTACATATAGCTATTTTACAGTCAAAGAAAGTATTTTTATTATCACAGAAATGTTCTTGGTTCTAGTGGACATCTGCCCTATCTGAGACAAAGGGTTTTTACAGTGTCCAGGCAGCATTAGTGGAAACTGAAAAACTCTTGAGTTTTAATATCATAGCTGCCCATTTTTTCGGCATGTCCATAAGAATCACTTGTTGGAAGAGATGTGGAGACCTGGGAGAGGGTTATCCTGGTAACCAACTTACCTATCTTCATACAGGACAGAGACATGTTATGGTGCCATGAATCATATGCTGGGTACACACTTAAACAACTGATCAGTCAGGAGACCGATTCTCCGTCTGAGTGGCCGATTTGTATGCTATACACACTTACCAATTGACCACTCGATATGTCTGACCTGACATCACATCTTGGGTGGGTGTATTTTTATGTCAGTCACCGGCAGGTCCCTGCAGACAGTGGGCCTGATTCAGAGCCGGACGCTATTTGCGCTCGCTCGTTCAGAAAAAGGGGCCGGATATTTAAATAGAGCGCTCGCTCTTTGCGGTCTGTTGACGCCTCTATGTCTGAACGAGCGAACGAAACATGTGCTCGCTATTTTTTATAAAACGCCCCCTGGCCGCTCGCATCCTACGTCATCTCCGCTATTTATTAGATTAATCGAGTACACCGAAAGGCGTATGAACTGCTCGCAGTGCTTGTGGTAGCATTTTCCTACCGCAATCATGCGAGCAGTTCAGGCTAAAAGACAACCAAGTGACGTGGTCGATGACGCTGCTTTGTTCATTATGCACACCCTTAAAACGCCCGTTTTGACCGTTTGGCACGCCTGCGTTCGGATCTCCACTCCCCGTTTTCAAGCACCTTCCCCTGTTACCACCCACAAACGCCTCATTCTGTCACTCAAATTAGCAGGCATTCGCTATTTTGCGAGCACACAATTTCCAACCCCAATGACTGGTTCGCGCATGCGTATTACAACCCATACGCATGCGCGGTTGTGCGAACATCGCTCGGAGCGAACAAGCGGCCGCTTACGAGCGGCTCTGAATCAGGCCCAGTGTACGGGCAGTCGGTGGGTCGCCGATACACAGCCAGATGTACCAATATATCTGCAAGATATATCAACATCGGCTGTACTGCAGGGCCGACCACATAGGTCTGTGAACGACGTAGTTCACAGACCTATCGGGTGTACATACCCACTGATGATATAGCTATTGATGATTGAACGAACGACATATCAACAAGTGTGTACTCAGCTGATGCTTTAAAACACGTGTTACCCTGACCACTTGATAAAGTAAATTGCATCATCAAGTCATAAACACTTTGTATAGCCACTTTCATGCCAAAACTAACACAATCGATATTTTTCGCAAGTGTGGTTAACACATCCATTAAAATCACTCATGTGCAATAAAAAAAAAAAAAGCCGTCGCATGCGCAGTGGAGCAAGGGACATTGTGGAACAGGTAAATTTATCGCTGCTGCAGCATCATTTTTTTTTTACGAATTCTATCAATACATCATTAGAATCGATCTAAAATCACTAACTATCGGGAGATAACATTGGTCTTTCAAAAAAATTGAAGATCGATGTCCATCCCTAAACCCACAGCAAAAGTCGCTAGCAGCACGAGGCCTATAACATTGGAATCTGCAGTGTGTGGTTCTCCTGTCATAATGTCAACCTGCCTGTTCAGCCATGGTCTGCCTTTGAAGGCCTGCCCTAATAAAAACAGTACTGCACTAAAACAGAAGAGCTCTTCCCAACAGCGGTGTCTAGTGGATGTTGGTGTAATATATAGATGTAATCACTTTTTCCTAGAGCACTAGTCCCAGAAAGCCCCGACAGCCCTTGGGTATGGTATGCTAGCAATTATTGAACCTCTAATGCCCAACTGAAAAAAATACTGTGAAATAAAAACAAACGGTTACAAATCTTTTTATGTAAAAAAAATATTACTACACACTCAGTTTTACCAATTATTTCTCACATAAATCAAGGGGCATTTTCTCTTTTTTTCCATCTTTTAATGCTTTTAGTAAAAAACAAAAAATACACACCTAACGGCCCCCACACGGAGCAATATAGCGGCCGATCCGACGGATTGGAACGATATCACAGCTATATCCTTCCGTGTGTGGGCATGATATACGGGGGAGGTGGGAGGCATATCAGAAGGTCGAGCACCGGATCGCTCCAGGTGTGGGCACCGCCAGATATGTCGGCCGTCGGATCCTTGATCGCATCGCTGGGTACACATCGTACTGTGTGTACCCGGCTTTAGAATTGCTCCGTGCATTGCTGCAACAAGAATGAAAGGCCGGATAGTCTGTCAGTCAACACTGAGGGCCTGATTCTCCGCAGCGCAACTGCATCTTTATGCTAATGCTGCAGCCAATGGGATTCCTACAGAGATGCCCATCAGCTGCGAGGCTAAACCGCCGCTTTGCATATTGAGACGCTCTATCATTCAGACCATCAAACATTGCGCCAGCTCTATGGAGGCACAGAAAGTCCATCTGAACATGGCAGCCAAAACCAGTGTAACTGCGAATCAGACCCAAAGTGACTTCCCTTTGATATTCACCAAAGATGAGAACGCTGTAAGTAATAGTATAATCTGCTAGTTCATTTTCAAAGGAAACCATTTAGGGAAAAAACACCTGTTGTATTAATCCAATAATAATTAAAATATAATTAAGTTCTAATATAAATTAAATGAAAGAAAAATGCATGTGTCTCAAAATGTTAACTTTATTAAGAAACAATTTTTGGCGTTGCATAGCAGATATTACATATGTATTTCCCAATGGTGCGAAATATCTTTTTCATATTGAATTAGCTTATCTCCAGGTTGCCTCAAGGCTCTTCAGTTTTGCATCTGCAAGCTGAATTACACGATAACTGATGTGACTAAATGCAATCTCTGTAACTGTTTCAAACTCATATTGAGAGAGCTGCCAACAGCTTGTTTTGTTTGATGCGGTTTTGTGTAATTTCTTCTGGTGTCAGTTGTGGTAGCTGTTATTGCCACTTGGCCAAGCTTGCCGCTGTGGATTCCAAGTCTGGATGAATCATAATAAAACTTCAATTGATTTCATAATGTGTAATCCAAAGCCTTACCCTAATCATTTTCTTTTCATTTATTATTGTTAATTTGTTTTTGGAGCACACCAAGTATATTATAATGTATTTATAACCTTCAAGAAACAAGAGCTAGAATGAAGCAATATTAGAAGGCTTGTTAAGTGTGGTATATCTGTTGTACAAACAGTTATATACATATATGTTGTATCATTTTTTTTTATATATTCTTTATGTAAAGTATGTTGAACAACAAACAGAATTAATCACACAAGTTTGTTCAGTAGACTAGTCAACAGTTTAACAATTGTGTGATAATAGTAGCAACCGAAAACAAATATTTCCATTTAAGACTGGAAGGGATGAGAATGGAGAGAAGCTTCAGGTATGAAGAGACTAACGCTGGGTACACACTAAGCGATATATCGTTCCGACGCGGATCAGAACAATATATCGGCAACATTGCTCAGTGTGTACACATTATTGCGTGTTCATGATCGTCGTCGGTCGCGTCTTTTGATCTGCTGTGCATGTACGATAGATCAGAAGATCCAACGGCCGACAACATACCTCTGGATGCGGCGGGATAACGATGTATCGGACAGTCGTACACCAGATTGTGCAGTGTGTACGGACCATCTGATATATCGTGCCATTGCATCTGCTGTCGCTGGGTACACGCATCGTCTAGTGCAGTGGTTCTCAAACTCGGTCCTCGGGACCCCACACAGGTCACGTTTTGCTGGTCAACCAGCAGGAGCACAGGTGTAGTCATTACTCACTGACACATTTTAAAAGATCCACAGGTGGACCTAATTATTTCACTGATTCTGTGAGGAGACCTGGAAAACATGTACTGTTTGGGGTCCTGAGGAGGTCTAGTGTGTATCCAGCATAAAGTTGATGGAAGAAGTTATTTAGGTGTTAAGATGTAAGCTTCATCTAGTTGGAGTTGGTAAAGGCATGATACGATATAGCTCGGATTCTGAGGCAAGGAACATAGGGCCTGATTCAGAGTTGGGAATACAGTAAAGGTGCCCATACACGGGGCAATTTGTATCCAATCGATCTCGCATGCGATTACCTTGCAAATTCTTCCCTTGACATTCTATACAATTTGAGTTTAGAAAATGTATGATTGTACAAACGACTATACAATCCGATGTATTAAGATGTGTCACATCGTACTGTTCAGTCGAAATCCTTCTGCAAAACCATCTGATCTACGATGCCGATACACGAAGCTGGGGACGTGCATCGTAATCGTGATTGAAAACACTACTGTTCACATGATTGATCGTTATGATCAGTCGAAAACGGCCATATCGTGTCAAAAATCTGCCCGTGTATGGGCACCTTTAGATATAGCAAGTAACTATCTTGGTAAAACCATGCTGCACTGCAGGTGGGGCAGATTTAAAATGTGCAGAGAGATAGAGATGTGGGAGGGGAGTGTCTAAACTGACATCTAAATTGCAGTGTAAAAATAAAGCTGTCCAGCACTTGTGGACTACATGCAAAAGCAGATCAGTATTTACCCTGCATGCAAAAAAAAAAGTATCTATTTGCATTGTGTTGTGGGAACATACGTGTAGTGTAGGGATATAATGATGAGGACGATGATTTTGTTGCACATAATATAAGAATTCTCTCCGAAAGAGGGCCTAACCACTTACCTAGTATGCCTGCTGCTCCGTCCCCTGACAATTTTAGAAGAGATCTGTTCTGCCCATGGGACTGTTACAGCTGTAAGATACCCAGTCATGGGACTTCAATCCCTTTTCAGTACATAGGGGTTACAAGTGATATCCAAAAGTACAGCGCAGCAAGTGTCTACATGATAGCAGTAAAACACAAGAAAATACGCACACTAGGGAATCAACCTG
The DNA here is from genome assembly GCA_031769625.1 of Taudactylus pleione. Lineage (NCBI taxonomy): Eukaryota > Metazoa > Chordata > Amphibia > Anura > Myobatrachidae > Taudactylus > Taudactylus pleione. Next base: position 9,589,695 of record JAUIMM010000249.1, read on the forward strand.
GACTCTGCCTCGAGTTTTACAAAGTTAGGAGATCCCTTCTATCCCTGCAGTTTTACACGTAGTTAGAACTAGGGGCACCTTGCTCCACACAACTCCTCCAACCTGGAGATTTAAACTTTCACAACCTGCATACACCACTGTGAACGCACATAAATAAAAGGTGCAAAGTGGCATATGTCATGCTGAGGACCATTTGTGCACATTTGTGAATGACCGTTTGCGGTCTTATACAATGCAGGGTTTTCTTCTATGATGTGTGATTGTGTGTCATGTCTCATTTAGTGCCATTTTGGCCATTTAATAAAATATTCCTCCTGCTTATTTGGTTAGTATTATGAGCTGCTTTTTGATAGCCCTGTCTTTGCTCAAGTAGCACTTTGTAGGTAAGGAGGGAAGGTGTATTACTGTGAGCAGGGCTGACTTATCTGTAGTAATTGGAAGCATTAAAAATAAAACATAGATACTGTTGATGGGTCCATGACTATTACAATCCAGATATAAAGGCACAAAGGCTTGCATTCATTTAACAAAGACTTGCTCACCGATGATTAAGTAATATGTGTGATCACAGTAAAATATATTGTGGAATAATGGATCTAAAGAGATGGATTTGTAAAACATCCATTTGTTAATTACTCTCCTCCACCTAGGAGCCAGTACTTTATTTTACAATATATAGGGTGGTCCATAAGTGTGGAAACACCCTTATAAAAAGAAAATGAGTAGGGAAATATTAATCCAGTGTTTACATATGATATGGGAGTGGGGGAAAACTTTTTAAGGTATGTCACCAGTATGGCAGCCATCTTGAATTCTGCCATCTTGGATGCAACGCTAATTTTTTAATTGGGAAGGTAGTCATGTGACAGATTAAATACATGCAGATATTCATAATAAAAACAATGGTGTTCTTCGTTTTAACGTATCTTTATTCATTCTCGAGTTTTAACATAGTTCTGTCCACCATGTTGCAGTGTTAAGGCTACTCTCTTTTCCCCTTGCTGATGAACCTTGTCATCAGCAACATGTCTGGCTGAATTTGATCACAAACATCAACACTTCGTTGTTGCAGATAATGATCTGGTATCTTCACAGCATAAACACGTTCCTTCAGGTAACCTCAGAGAAAGAAATCCAACAGAGTTACATCTGGGGATCTTGGTGGCCACTGGACTGGACCACTACTACCAATCCACCTTTGGGGAAACTGCACATAAACATATTCCCTGATAATGAGTCCATAATGAGGTGGGGCACCATATTGCTGGAAGAAATTAGGATAAGACCCATCCTCTGATTCAATGAAGGAAAAATCTCTTCATCTAAAAATTTCTTGTAACGTGCTTGCCGGGATGCAGCCTAGGATCGGCCATTACGCACGTCTGCGATGGCGTCTTCGGGCTCCTTAAGAGTCCGGACATCAGCCGTAGAGACAAGTGATGGCTGAGTATTCTGCCCAGGGTCTGCTAGAGCCTTCTGGTGTGCGTCTTGGTAGCCGCGTTGCAGTCCTGGGTGTTGCCGTGTTGGTTTGCGTAATCTGATCAGTATTCTCCTATGGTAGTTCTGCGGTCATTCAGCTGCTATCTTTTCCAATGACCAGGTGCCAAGGGGTATATTATGGCACTTTCTGCAGCAGGAAGTTGCATGTACAACTTCGCTCCCATAGTGGTTTTCTACTGGGTTTGTATCCCAGGCTCCGCAGTGTACCTTTCCTGTGTACTCTCTCTGTATGCGGTCATCATCGTTACTCAGCGTCTCACATCAAGTGCTGGTATTCACTACTCCGCGTGTCATATCAAGGGCTAGTCATTACCGCTACTCAGCGTCTCACATCAAGGGCTGGTTATTACCACTACTCAGCATCTCACATCAAGGGCTGGTTATCACCGCTACTCAGTATCTCACATCAAGTGCTGGTATTCACCGCTACTCCGCGTGTCATATCAAGGGCTGGTTATTACCACTACTCAGCATCTCACATCCAAAGCTGGTTCTCATCATTATTCAGTTATCAAGTGCAGCTTACCATCGCTAATCTACATCTCATATCAAGTATTGGCTATCATCGTTATTCAGTGTTCATATCAAGTACAGCTTACCATCATCATTCACTATCTCATATCAGGAACAGCTTACCATCGCTATTCAGCATCTCATATCAAGTACTGGTTATCCTCACTACTAGCATATCGATTTCCAAAGTACCCTTCTCCCCTCATTGGTTTCGGGATCTGTTATAACTATTCTTCCAACATTGTCAGTGCTTATATAGTCCTCCCATATTTATCTCCGTGTTTTCTGCAGGTACCTATCCCAGGGGCCACGACCTGTTTACCTGGTACAGCAAAACCCACATGCCAATTGGAGGGGTCAATGGTGAAGACCATCAGGTGGACTAGACTCCGTGCCTTGGGGTAGGTTCAGCCAACACCTGGGAGAGACATATGAAGAGGACTTATATATTGATTCCTGTTTCCTATCACCAGCTGCCCATGACCCCCCCCCCCCCCCCGGTCCGTGTTACAACTACAGAAGCCCTTAAACACCAGGGCTTGACAGTGTTGCTGTTGTTGTTCCAATGATGAAGAATGGTCCCACAATACGGGTACCCTACAAACGACACCATACCAACTATTTTGCAGAGAATACAACCCTACAGGTATCTATCCAGGGAGGGTTTGTCTCTGACCAGTACATATGGTTCTGATTGTTTACCTCACCACTGACAAAGAAATTTGCCTAATCACTAAACAATACCTGGTGTGGAAAATATGAGTTCAGTTGAAGTTGCTGGGTTACCCAGTGTGCAAACTCCACCCGACGGTCTGGGTCATCCTCAGTCAGGTGTTCCAACACCTGAATCTTGTAGGGTTGCCATTTATGTGTAAACAAATTCTCAAAATAGGCGTACGACTAACCCCACATTCACGACGACAAGTGTTACATTGTGGGCTCTTTGATAATGATGCCAGCACAGCAGTTGTTGTGGCTTCATCTGTAACAGATTAAGAAGTTTGGCAACTGCACTGTGAGTAATGGGTAGCTTGTTTGGGTGATGTTGGTTGAAATCATTTGCAATAGCACGTGTGCTTCATTCTCCAGATATCAAGACAATCTCAACATTTTCTGTTTGTGTTAGTGTCATTGTCACAAAAATCATCTGCAAAAGAAAACTCAGTTAAAACTGGAGAAAAAATAAGGATATGATAAAATGAAGAGCACCATTGTTTGTCTTATGACATTCTGCATCTGTTTGATATGTCACATGACTACCTTCACAGTTAAAAAATTAGATTTGCATCCAAGATGGCTGACTTCGAGATGGCCACCATACTGGTGACATACCCTGAAAAGTTTACCCCACTCCCATATCACATATGTATACACTGGATTAATATTTCCTTACTCATTTCTTTTTTATAAGGGTGTTTCCACACTTATGGACTAACCAGTAAATGGTCTCCGCACCAGTGGACGGGGGAGGAGCTTTATACTTTCTGCACTAGAGGACATTGGGCCTAATTCAGCAAGGATCGCAGTTGCTTATATGCACGCAATCGGCTGATTGTTGAGTACTGTGCATGCATACGCATTGCAGTGTGTTTGTGCAAACTAGCTATTGCGATCGGGACTGCGATCACAGAAGATACGCAGATCCATGGTAGAGTGATTGACAGGCAGTGCCGTTTGTGGGTGGTGATGGTGGGTGGTCGGGCGAACGCAGGCATGTCAGGGCGTTGGGACGGATTTGCAGGGGCGTGTTTAAATTAGCCACTGCAATACCATTCGCAGCCTGAGGCCTCATAGCGTGCGCTGAAGTAAGCAATTCCTGAGTGAGGTCTGATCTGCCTTATCTGCGTGTATGCGTCTGATGTTACTCAATGTTACCGATTGTTTTGCTATGTTGCCCTAGTATACAGATGTGAGTAAGGGGAAGTGAGCATCCTTATGTTAGACTGTGATCGCAATGCGAATGCAGACATTTACATATCACTGCTGATATTAGCAACTGCGCTGCCTGTGTATAAGCAGAATAGCGATCCTTACTGAATCAGGCACATTGTGGAGCATATCTTGCATGTCCCCGATTTGTGTGCACACAGCTACAGGTAATGCAGCCATATGGATTTTAGTTGCATCTCCACTTGTGACTTGGAGGGGCATAACTGGGTTATAAATGGGGCGATCTCACATGGGCAATGTTCACTGCTGATGTGATGATGAAATTCCAGGCTATAGAGTTGTACATACTGGTAATTCTGCGTTTCTGCAGAGTGATGTTTTGCACCAAGGGTAGGGTTGGTGCAGTTGTGCACTAATAATGATGCTGGCTATGAAACCGAACATATGAATGGGGGGGTCTGGCCAAGAGGTGCGGACAACTCCGCATATGGACAAATGTAGGCTTTTAGTTCTGTGCTCCCAAAGTGGGAGCAATTACGGTCAGCTTGTGTTGAACTCTGCATCAGCCCTATTACTTGTACGGCTTTGGGCCAGTGAATGGAGATGTAGCATTCAATACACACATCCTGTCCTTTGCTATTTGAATCTTCACCAGCAGGGACTAATGACCTGATTCTGAGTCACACACAGTGCTGATGTTCATGGAGTTGACTGTTTATTTGTTACTTGTCGGCTCTAAAAACCCTGTAAGACGCATTCGTTTCACAGGGTGTATTCACAAAGCTGGCGTTGTGATTGAGATGGAGAGCATCAAAGTATTGGAAATGTGCTGGCCGTTCCTGGGAGATGGCTGAACAGACTGTCACGGTCTGGGTATTCTGTAGCACCAGTTCAGTACCCTTGGACTGAACGGAGCTGCAGATGAAACAAGGAGGCTTAATATAACTCTTGCACATGGGTATAACAGAAGTATAGGCACACTAGTGAGTGTAGGAACCACAGACTTGTAATATGGATGGATACTGAACTGGAACTGGAGTGACCAGACCAGGTCCACTGGGCGACCCCTTGCCTAGTGACCGGTGAAGGTCAGGAAGACCAGGGATACACTCCATAGACAAGGTGAACTGCAGGACTCAGAACAATACAGTGTTGGTAGATAGGAACAAAGAACTCAGGCCAGGAATCAGAGTCTTATGTAGTCAAAGTACAACTTGAGGAAGCTGTAACTCTGATACTGCTCTGACGCAAGACCTGGAACTAGTGAGAAACTCAGAAACTGAGAGTCAGGATTAGTAATACAACTTACTCCACACCTCTGTGTATGGACCAGCCCAATACAATAGCACACAGCACAGGGAAACCAATACAAGGTCAGCACAATAGTATAACCTGATAACTTGGACAACCACTCAGCATAGAGTAAAACAGAATAGGTCACTGTCCCAGTGGTATGATGGAATGAAGACCATGGCTGTACTCGCCAGCTCTGTACTGAGGAGTAGTAACTTGGTATGCAGCGTGGAAGCTGTCGCGCTGAAAGCAGGTGATACACAGTGGTAGATGTGGTAGGTGGAAGGCAGTATACTTGCTGTCTGAGACAAAGTGGTTGGAGTAGGTCTGTATGCAGTGTGGGACCTGCAGCGCTGACAGGTAACGGAGCACAGCAGCAGATGGAAAGCCTTTCTGCATTCAGCGTGGGACTGGTACAGGTTTTAATAGGAAGTGGTGAATAGCCATTGGTTTAGCTGTCCAGGTGAGCACACAGCTAAGCTGCTCAGGTACATCAGGTAATTGAAATGGAATGTTTCTGCATAGACCTGGATACAGCAATGAAGGAGTGTCTGAGCTTGTCAGAAATGCTAAAGGTGCATACACGTAACGATTTTTTGAACGATTTAGCTATAATGACGTCTTTATCGTTCAATCGTTGAAAAAATCGTTCAGTTTCTGAGTTATAACGATGAACGATTATCGTTCATGCGCGTTCCCGTTTGTAGTTTGTAGTTCATTCTGACTGACCAACTGAATGATTTTCATTAAGGGAAGTTACAAAAATCGTTTGTAGTTCAAAAAATCGTTCATTACACTTTAAAAAATCTGACAGATAATCGTTCATAAAATCTTTGGTAACAAAATCGTTGTGTGTGTATGCAGCTTTATGCTGCATACACACGTAAAGATTTTCTGTCCAACAATCCAACTAGTTGATTGGTTGGAATGAAAATCTGGTAACGTATGGGAGTAACTGATGGGAGTAATTTGCTCCTAAATTCCAGAAAACAGATGAAAATGGTCGTCAGACAAATTTGTTAAATGTTTGATCTAAACAATTTGTTCAAACAACAGTTTTTGTCCATTTTCCGGCGTTTGGGAGCAAATTGCTGATTGTCATTTGCTTTCATAGCTTACCAGATTTTCATTCCAACCAATCAACTAGTTGGATGGTTGGACAGAAAATCTTTACGTGTGTACCCAGCTTTAGACCCAGATTTGTGACACAGACGCATAGGGGTATATTTACTAAAGTGCTGGTTTTTAGAAGTGGCGATGTTGCCCATAGCAACCAATCAGATTCTAGCTATTATCTTCTAGAAGGTGCTAGATAAATGTTAAGTAGAATTTGATTGGTTGCTTAGGGCAACATCTCCACTTCTAAAAACCCACACTTTAGTAAATATACGCCACAGAGATAGTCCTTTTTATGGCCTTGTTATGGGAGTGTTACTTGAATGTGTGCTCACACACAGATGCACAATCACTCACATTGGAGGCCATCGTCAGAAAATCTGCTATTACAGCGCTTGTAGACTCTCAAAGTGGGTGTCTCAGTCCTTGCACATGCAGGCAAACGATGTACACCAGGGAGGAGCTTTGTAGCGGCATTTGCATAAAGACTCAGACGTATGACCTCCAAAAGTCACAGATTTAGGCGCAATCTGTCCCTAATGATATCACTATTAGAACATCAGCCACAGCGACCTGGAACTCCTCCACTCTTACAGCTGAAAAAGTCATCTGTTTATATCTACCATACTGTATATTTGTTGTTTTCTGAAATAACATGGCATCTGCATGGTAGTGGTAACAGAGATGTCATTTAGTGACATCACCCACAGAAAACACTTACAGAAAGGAATACAAAACAAATATCTCTCCCTATTTGTAATTTACTCAATACTATAAAGTCTTTTTTTGTCATGTTCTAGAGCACATCCAGCACTGACAGCTGCTAGTACTGCCTGCCACTCTGCTCTCTCACCTTCCTTTATCTAATGCTTGGCAGGCTGATGCTACATGTCTCTCCCATGCTGCTCCTCTCTCTTCCTGAACACATTGTGCTAAAACCATAGAACAATACAGCACATTATTGATTAGTACAGTTATTTATCAGTGAGAGGTGCAATAAAGACATATTAATAATGCCAAAGACATTTTGATTAACTGTGAAAACATAAACACAGATATAGAAATTATAATTCAATTTATGTGGTACAATTATTTTATGTTATACTGGGAACACATTTGTACACACCAACTATACATTGGCAATGCAGCCGGCTTATTACAATACACCAGTCACTTCATCAGAGTGCAGCCTATAATTTAATTAGGAAATGTTGATATCATTGGTGCACTTTACAAATTATTTGTAGTCAGAGCCGTAACTAGACTTTTTGGTGCCCTGTGCCAGAAAGAGCATTGGTGCCCCCCTCATTTTTCAAAGGGACATAATGCACCCAAAAAAAGGGCCATAGCTTCATGGAGAAGGGCCAGGGAAGAGGTAGGGGAGGCCAGTAGATGCTGGGGATGAAATAAGAGGAAGCTACAAGCAAGAATGATAATAAACAGAAATTTGACAGACCCAAACAGTGCCCCCTGACCTGTGGTGTCCTGTGCGATGGCACCGGCCGCACTACCCTAGCTAGGGCCCTGTTTGTAGTCATATAGTAGTCACTGAATAAGCATTCTCACATTGTCTGGCCTCAATAAATAGTCTGCAGACTTAGGTTACAATTTGAATTTTTGGTATGATGTTGTTGACGCAGAACTTCTCTTACTATTGCTCCTCGCTGCATTCCTTGTTTATATGGTAATTATTCTCTTTATATTATTATAATATTAAACATATTTATGTGTCTCATGCCACTGCTCTGTACAATAGCCTGCTGTGATTCACTCCACCCCTATATTCACACATGTTGTCTCTTGTACTGGTTAATTAGGCTTCTTTAAGTATGCACCATATCTCTAGAGCAGTTATGTTGGGCATACACTATACAATAAATATCTGTCCAATCTGACTGGCTGGAATGAAAACCTGGTAATGGATGAGAGCAAATGACAATTGACCATTTGCTCACAAACACTCGAAAACAGACAAAAATGGTCGTTCAGACAAATTGATTAAAACACACGAATGTAACCAATTTGAACGATTCTTTTTTGACCGTTTTCCAGTGTTTTAGACCATATGATCAACTGTCATTTGCTCACATACATTACCAGGTTTTTATTCCAACCAGCCAGATTGGACAGATATCTGATAGATGATCTAGGTGAAGCTGGCCATACACGCTACAATTATCGGGGCGATCCGCCCGATATCCGTGTATCGCCCTGATAATTGTAGCGTGTGTGCAGCCGACCGAGGGTTAAATATTGCTCAGTCGGGCATGCCGGATTGTCCAGCATGCCCGTCCGATGCGATATTTAGGGGGTAACCTGTCGGCCGCATCGGGCAGTGTATGCCCAGCCGCGGCCAACAGACAGATAATTCCTGTGTTCCTTCCCATGGAAGGAACAGGGAAATGTCTCCTCTCCCGGGGGCGGAGCGTGGATGTCAGGCGAATACACTGTGAAAAATCTCACAGTGTATGCCGCGGACATCTGTGGGCTGGCAGGCTGCCAGATAAAATGTCTGTCGGTCTGACAGACATTTTATCTGGACGTGTATTCCCAGCTTTAGGTGTTCCTATTTCCAAGTGCATTTTTCTATGTGCAGCACTAGATTTAGACTAAAGGCCTGATTTAGAGATGGACGCTATTGCAAATTTCTACGCAGATCGAGCGATTGTTTACTATTGCACATGCGTATAAGCTGCACTTCGCATGCGCTGCGATTGTCTTGCGATTCCGCATACACAGAGGATTAATTTGCAAAGTGAGTGACAGGTAGTCAGCGTTTGGGGGGAGGTACCTGGGGGGGATAAATAAAACACAGGCATGTCAGACCGTTTAAATGGCGTTACACAGGCGTGCATAGATTGGCCATTGCGATCTCCTACACAGCATGAGAGCCCTCTGCATGTCAGGAGAGCTGCTGAGTCTGCACATGGTCAGACCTGGCGCAAGGGCAAGATGGCCGCTCGATGTGCGTCAAAGTTACCGATATTTATGCACGTAAGTGACGTACACATATGAGAAGGCAGCGGTGGGCGTCCTTATGCTTGGGTAAACTTTGGAACCATTAGCATATTTTCACAGCTGCGCTCTGTGCGAAATCATAGCTGCGATCTCATTAGCATCCATCTTTAAATCAGGCCCAAAATTTGAGCAAGAGAGAAACAGGAAGGGACCTCAGCTCTGCCTGAAAACACCAAGAAGAAGTGACTGTTGCCTTCTGCTCTGAACAATTATGTTGTCAGATTTATCAGCTTCTTTTTTGTCACTGTACAACAACCCCCCTCCTGCACTTCCACAGAAAGCACAGAGAGTTCTCCTGGGTGACGGAATGATGCTGGGATTCTAACAAGAGCACTTCTTAGAGTATAAACATTACTTCCAACAGTTCAGGGATGCTCGCTCCTCTATAAAAGACACATATTTCTCCTCTCTCATATCCGCACAGTTCTGCAATAGCCAATCTCTTTCAGCATCTGAGGATATCAGATTAGGAGTAGCTCTTTTTGGTCCATTCAGCTTAGTTGGTCTGCATGAAACTAAGGGCCTGATTCAGACCCGGTCACCCACAGCTATGCGAGCGGCCAAGAGGCCACTCCAAAAAAAAAAAAAGCCCGGCCCTGATTCAGAGCGAGCGCTCTGTCAGAGCGAGCGTCTCTGAATCAGTCCCTAAGTTAGGGCAGTTAGTAACTCTGCGAGTTCAGAATCTCTTAGGTAAAACAGTTAGAATGAGACAAATGTACTTTTATTTTATATAAAACAATAGATATACTGTATGTGTACTACAATGTAGACAAAAGCCAAGGATTTCACCGCACAGTGAGAATACTACTCAATCCTACTCTAAAGGGGCGAAAATCACCACTCCCATGGATTGTTGTATTGGCCACCAAGCCATATCTCTGCCGCCAGCAGTGTAAGTACCAAACTCATTGTCCTACTATTGGCAGGTCCACAAAGTAGCAGAGTCTAATATTCAAAAATATCAGCACATTGACCCCCTAGTCAGCGTATCCTTAGACTACAGAACGCACGAGAGCTGCTGCCCTCTTTCTGTTCACCATGTTCCTGTTCCCATGGTGGGGCTGGTCACATATGAGAACTCCCTTTTGGATTGGGTACCTGTTAAATGGTGGGTTACCACATAACCTACCTAAATCCTTGGATTGCAGAAGGCACCCTGCAGATAGCGGCTCCAGGATGACTGGCTAAAGTTGGAGAACAACAAAGGGCACCCATTGTCTGGCCAGAAAAGATGGTTACATAGCTAATCAGCATTTCTGGCTTAACCTAGCCAGCGGTCAGCTGCAACTTCTCCAGGTGCTCTGAGAAGCCCAGGTGAAGACCGCTCTATTGGGAGACATGTTAGATAATTGCACACCACCTAACTGACCCACCTGACTTCATTTAAGAATATAAAACACCAACTTTGAAATACGTACATGTATATATATTCCCCATAAGCTGCAATACATATCAATATGGGACCGATACTACAATAGCAGAGAGAAGCCATGCCAAATGGGATTAACTTCTTTTCAGTAGACTCGTCGCCCTGCTCTCACCACGCAACGCCCTTCTCTTTCCTCTCCTCCTTGCCCTGCTTGCTTCATCATGCCATATGGCATTGCCACCAACTTTAAAGATAAAATAGATACAGTTACACACAGGTTTTGACATACAGATCCTATTGTCTTCCCAATCTTTTTCTCTTCCCACACCCACACGTCCTCACACAGATCACCCCCTAACAGAACAAACATCACCAAATGCCACCTCACACTACCTGTTATCTTTCTTCTCATTACATTCTCCCTTGTCCTCAAAATGTATCCTAATGTTATCATCTATTTTTAACTTATTTCTTTCCGCAGGGACCACTCCATATTCCTTTAAACATGTTATCATCAAAACCCTCTCTAGACATATAATCCATCTCCAGCTAATGTCGAGTCTCACAGCTCAGCTTCTCATCGTAACTACTTCAAAAGCATGTTCATTCTGAGCTGTCAGCCTATCTTTCCTCTGCACAGAAACTGACTTTATTAATGTAGCCCATGACCTGCTCACACCTCCTCCAGACTAAAGGTGCCCACACACTGGACGATGTTAGGCACGGTTTGCACGAAAGTGACGCACAAGAACGATACATCGTTTAAAATCGTACAAATTGTGCAGCTTCCAGGAACGATAATGATCCGATGCGCGGTCCCGCGGGTAGTTTGTCATATTTTCAGATCTTACCTACTGCAGGTAAGATCGAGCAATTTCCTTAATGATGTACTGGAAATCATTAAGGACGCACGATATGTAGTTAGTCACATTGCACAGTTTAGCAAGATACCGTCTGTCCAGGATTGCTGGGGAGTTCAAGGGAAATCGTTGACGACATTGCATTATTTGCGAGTCGTTTAGTATGTGGGCACCTTTAGGGCCTAATTCTGAATTGGGAATAAAGAAACAGGTCACCTGGACAAACCATGTTGCAATGCAAGGGGTACAAATACATACATTTTTTTGCATGCAGGGTAAATGCTGGCTGCTGTTGCATGTAGCCCACAAATGCTGGACAGCTTTATTCTTACACTGCAATTTAGATTTCAGTTTGGATACATCCCGCCCAAGTCTAATCTCTCTGCACATTTTATATCTGCCCCACCTGCAGCGCAGCATGGTCTTACCAAGATGCACAATTTCTTGCTCTTTCTTGCTTTATTCCCCTTATTCTGCTTGATCTATCTGCAGCCCTAAACACATTCACATCACTATAAATACCAGGGATTACTTGGTGTGGCTGCATCCTTGGATACATCAGCTCACTTATACCCCTTTTACACCAGAGCTAAAACCTGGGTTATTGCAGGGTTAACCCAGGCAGCTCCTTGGTGTAAAACGGGACAGTGGCCTTGATTCAGAGGTGGACGCTCTGACAGAGCGCTCGCTCTGAATCAGGGCCGTCCTACTGAATTTTTAGAGCGGCCTCCAGGCCGCTCGTATAGCTGTGGGTGACCACCCACAGCTATAGCGAGCGGCCAGGAAGATGGGCGCGATGGTCAAGACCATTGCGACCATCGGGCTTGCGACGAGACCCTTGTGGTAGGGTCTCGTTGCCGCAAGCCCTGGAGTGCTTTTGGCTCTATCAGAGCCGAAAGCACTCCCACTGACATCACTTGTGATGTCAGTGGGGCCGGCCCCAGACGGTAGGCATTCCCATGGTATGGCTTCATGTAACTTTACTGAGCCGTTCATTGCATTGTCCAATCTGCCATGCAGGACAGCAGATGGGATGATGCAATGAATGATGGCCAGGAATATCGGATCGGACGATCCGCATCATAACAATAAATTGTATTATCATTGTATAGTGGGTACACAGCTTTAGCTGAAAACTTCCTACAATATGAGGGACACCAGGCCTAGCAAAATTCATTATCTCACAAATAACAATAATCCTTATAATTGCTTGTTAAACAATTATATCAGTTTAGATATGGGGACAGGTATTTAAGCAATTGTCTGTGTGACTTTTTTGCTCACCTATTTTAGAAGTTATAGTTGGCATGCTCAGACCCATAAATATCTGGTTTATGTACATATCTGAATCAGGACTTATGTGCAAAGAAAGGTATCCTCTGTACATGGGTCTGTAGACCCATCCCTAACCTAATGGAATACAGTGTAGCCAAATGGGAACATTTTCAACAAGGTTTTGAAAAGCAAAATGTTATCTGACATACGGAAGTTTGGTAGCGTTATATGTGTCTATTAATAATCCGTTTACAAGGGTAATTTCAAATTGATTATTTAGAAGTTTAAAACAATTACTATAGAGCAACATAGACTGTATTGGGATAGCAAAATGGCTACTGACAGCCATTTCTATTCATGGTTCTTATGTGTGTATCAGACATGAAATGGTATAGGAATGTAGAAAGCAGACAAGCCATAAATCCACAAGGCGTTGTCTACTGCGATGTACGCTTGCGTTAAGTTTAAGAAAGTCCTTATCAGTAGTTAACCAATAAAGTAGTTTGAAGTAGGGTTATGCCCATATTAGTAGAGTTAGATGGGTAGGATACTATATAAACGAAAAACAAAGGAGATTCCAGTGGCCTGCCCTATGCCTGGACCAGAGACTGCAGCTGGTGACTAGGATATTGTTAATTTCAGCTCTATTCTGAGAGGAGGCTCCTGGATCGTGTAACCATCTTATATTCCGAAGCTAAGTAACTATTATTCTTCCATATCTTGTTATCTGTTGTAATAAATTATATATTTTTTCAAGATACTGGTTTGTGTGGCTTAATTAACCTTCTGTATCCAAGAACCTTATTTTGTTCCACCGGGAACATTAAAGTGGTGTTAGGAAGTGGGATACAGAGAGTTAATAGTCATAAATCTGCTTGGAATGTGTAGTTGATTGTTTTAGCATTGCTGTGCAAACGTAGTGTTGTGCAAATGCAGGGGTGTGCAAACCCATGTAAAAAATCCTCTGTCTCATAAGTGAATTAGGGAGGTGTGACCTGATCAGTCACAGAGTGTATACTGTACGTCACAGTATATCTGTATGTTGTCTGTTTACTGTCTTTGTGTTTGTGTTGTTGAAACAAACAAGAATAATGCATTTTAAGATTTTTAAGAAATTTGTAAATATGTTGAAAGATGAATTGGGATTTCAGCTGGCTGATTTCCAGAAAAACCATAATGTTGGTTTTTCACTGCCTGGTATTGATAAGTGTAAAAATAGTGACATTTTGCGTAGACCAATATATGTTGAAAGAAGTGTAAAATCTGTTGAGAAGAATGCAGTGATAAGAAAACCTGTCTCACAGACAGAGAGAGTAAGCCTGAATTCACATTGTCCCAGAAATTCCATAGGGAGGGGGAGTGAATCTTCACAAGCAAGAGTTGAGATGTCAGCTAGCGCAGAAATAAGTGCTGATTTATTACACACAGAAAGTGTAGAAATTAGTGAGTTTGAGATACACAGAGAAGTGTGTCAGAAAGAACTTGAAACAGAAATTAAGCAATGTATTCACACTACAGTAAATTTGTTTGATCTGAGCAGTGTGATGAAAATTTATGATTTGACAACATGTGAACAAATTGATGAAACCCATGAATGCAAAGAATATGTCCAGAAAGTAGATTCAAAATTGAATGCAAATGAGGTTTCTGATAACATGACATTGGTTAGTGATACTCTTAAGGTGAATGATGGTATGTCTGACTTGTCCAGGAGTGTCCCGTTTGCTATGCAATGTGAACTGATTGAAAAAAAAGATGTTTGCATGGCCATTCAGAGGGGTGTCGCTAAGTGAAGGGGTGGTGATGATGCCTTTTGCCTTGTCCAATGAGACAAAATGCAAGGGGTGGGGATTAGGCAGGATTGCAGTTATAGATCATACCCCTGAGACTGAAGACTCCCCCTGTGACATTACTTTTACATGGCATGATCAGCGTGTCATTGTTGAGTTTAAGAATGCAAAAAGTGAACAAGATGTGTTTTCTGATGAAACATCCATTGCCAATGATGTTCATGGTTTACTTGCTAATTGTGAAGGAGGGGTTGGTGGGTACACACTGACCAACCACAAGGTGCATACATACATCACAGACACACTGATTGTGGGAATATTTTGTGACAAAGTTGCAGATTTTGTGTTTGGTAATGAAATTCGCATCCCAGTGTATTTCCTTACAAAGCCTTACCAGCCAAAGGTTTTGAAGCAGCTGAAAGACACACAGTTGCTAATGACAATGGCAGAAATTCTCATGCTAATTGAGGAGATCAAAGCGCTACTGGCTGGCCGAGTGAAATTTAAACCAATGTTTGAACTGTCCATACTGGATTTCTGTATGATCACAGCTCCACAGTGGTGGGAAGATTTCCAAGACAGAGAGCATTATTGGTTCATGGACTATGGTGCTACCTGCACCCACACAGGATTGTTGTTGCCCATTGCTGAAGCAAAGCAGCTTTCTTTACAAGCTGACAGCCGACAGACAGAAGGGGCTAGTGAACTTGTTGCATCTATGACTGTTTTCCAAGTCACTGACAAGACTGGATGCCCTGTAAATCTTCACACTGAGAAATGGACATTTGACACAAAGTCTATATGGACTGCTGCTGTCCAAAGCTGGAAGATCGACGTGGGACATGCTGATACACACACCTACAGCTTCAATGGTGTGTGCACAAGTCAACTGAGCACAGAACATTGTGTGCAATTCACCGCAAAGACAGCACTGATGGTGCTAGAACTGTTAAGCCATGACGGAGCTGACGCTGCATTCAAGCATGCTCAAATCAAAGGGATTCCTTATATCCAAACCATGGTCAGAGACATTGCAAACACCTGTTACTTTTGCCAACAGCTGGAAATGTGGCCTACCTTGCTTGCTACTGATAAAGGCCTCATATACTGTGAAATGACTGCACAAGTCTGGCAATTTGAATTCATCGTTTGCCACCAAGAAGATGGAGGACGAGTGCTGGACTGAACAGCTACAAAACACTGTTATTCAGGAGTGAAGTTGTCTTAAGCAGAGTGATACAAGTTAAGAGACTTTCCTGAAGATGTGACACAGACTGATTTGTTGATATTATGGAATGTCCAAGAAGATTCAAGCAGACAAAGACACCCATTTTACAGAAACAACATGGAGTATATTGGGTTTTCTATGCTTCAGTTCATACCATTCACAAAACTGACATCAGTATGATTGAATGAGTGAATGTGTTGCTTAGGAAACAGGAATGTTCACATATACAATGTTGGGTGTTTAGAGCAGGCCGTATACAGTACATATGTATTTTGATAACCGGAGGGTGGTAAAAGGTTGAACTTTTAAAAGTACGATACCTGGTACACAGACACAAACATTTATGATAAGGTTGTTGTGAAGAAATGTTGAGTAGGAAGAGAAATAGAGACAGGTGTAAGAGATAATTGCAGCAGGATAAGTAAATGCTTATTTTATTTTGTTATGGTTTATCTCACACTGTTTATTTGTTTAAGCCAACAGGTTGCTGGTTGGAGCAGGAGGTGAGAGAACGTCGCTGGAGGTGAGAGAACGTTGCTGGAGGTGTACCTAAGATGACAATGGCCTGAGAGTGATTTCTTATACAGAAGAGAGAGTCCAGGAAGACAACAGAGTGACAGCACAGCCATTACATACATCTATGTGCATTGTGCAAAACTGAACTTGTGCCTATATTGGTTGGATCCACACTCACCAATATTCTCAAGACTTTTCAAGATTTCATTGCACTGAACTGAGTTTTACTTTACTGATATATTTGATATAATCATATGTATTATTCACTGTTTTATTAGAGTATTCACATATAAAAGGGGATTGTTTATGTATGAGTGCATGGTGGGTAGGAAGACATTTTAAATACGGGATGTAGGAGCTCAATTGGTTAATACTGCCAGGGAATGGTGGGCTCTGTTAAACATTACACGTAATTGTAGTGATACCCCAGACATGATGCAATTAACACCTGATCCTGATAAGAGCAGAGATCTTTTGGCCAATGTATACACTGTGGTGGCTAATATTCCATATATTCTTCCAGATGATTTGGATTACCTTTGTGGGAGAAAGGCATACAAATGGTTGTCCTATGGGGGATTTGGTAATTGTACATTGGGACGTTTGATACCCACCACATTCTTTACAGATGGGAATCAAGTTATACCAAGCAGATTCCACATCATTTGTTAACCAAGAGAGCAGTGCGGCCTTTAAAGCAGTATTATGAGGAAAAGTGGTTACAGTGGTTCAACCCTGTTCAGAAATAGGGGGTTGGTTCACTGATTTACTGCAAATGCTTATTTATGGAATCATGATTATAATATGTATGTATCATGGGATCAAGGTATTATTTCTTTGTGTAGGAAAATGTTGTAACACGCTGGATTCTGTTAAATGAATGCCGAATAGGAGGAAAGATTCCTATGAGAACATGATATACATGTCTTCCACACCATAAGCCCAAGGGTGGACTGTATTGGGATAGCAAAATGGCTACTGACAGCCATTTCTATTCATGGTTCTTATGTGTGTATCAGACATGAAATGGTATAGGAATGTGGAAAGCAGACAAGCCATAAATCCATAAGGTGTTGTCTACTGCGATGTACACTTGCGTTAAGTTTAAGAAAGTCCTTATCAGTAGTTAACCAATAAAGTAGTTTGAAGTAGGGTTATGCCCATATTAGTAGAGTTAGATGGGTATGACAAGTAGGATACTATATAAACGAAAAACAAAGGAGATTCCAGTGGCCTGCCCTATGCCTGGACCAGAGACTGCAGCTGGTGGCTAGGATATTGTTCCTTCCAGCTCTATTCTGAGAGGAGGCTCCTGGATCGTGTAACCATCTTATATTCCGAAGCTAAGTAACTATTATTCTTCCATATCTTGTTATCTGTTGTAATAAATTATATATTTTTTCAAGATACTGGTTTGTGTGGCTTAATTAACCTTCTGTATCCAAGAACCTTATTTTGTTCCATCGGGAACAATAGACACAGCAAAGCGGCAATTGCTATAGCAGAATGCCTCAATCCCCCTCATGAGAAACCCTTTTATAAGCCCTCAAATAAATATAAAAGACCGACAGATAAGGCAGAAACCTCACAATGTTACATAGTGTACAAATTAGCCATGTTTAGATGAGCTGCCCTTTCTATAGGGATAAAGCACTTACTAGGATTTGCAGCAATAATCAGAATTAACAATTATGTTGAGAAATAGAAAGCAATACAATTGCTAGTCAGCAACTAATTCCTCTGCTGTTCCCAGTATTTCTGTTCTGTTCTTAGTGATAAGGTATAAGTTGCTGGAGCCCCATCCCTCCAATTGTGGAGGTCAGGAGAGATGAAAGCGACAGACCCATTATAATTACCGCTGTGAAAGAAGGCCCTCAGCAGAAAATGATAATTGATACATTAGCCTCGATATCAATAATACATATACAACAACCTCATATCCACCCTTTAGCCCCAGGAAAATAGACTCTGCTTACAGGCGTTTCAAGGATCACATATATGCCACATGACACCTTACCCTATTAAGTCTGGTCTGAGTCTATTCAGTTCATTGCCTTGGAGTCGAACCTGTAATCCTAGTGTACTGTATCAACAGAGGATGTGGGTTCTCCTGTAGTGTGCTTCCAGACTGCGCTGATTCATTTTTAATACATTTTCTATTACCATCCAATTTTTAACCTACCAGTATGTATTTATTTTGATTGTGGGAGGAAACCCAAACAAGGGGATAATATATAAACTTCACACAATAGAGCTTTAGAATCAAACTGTGTGTCACGATGTCACTTAATTCATTTAGTATGGTGGCTTTCAATAAAGAAGATGTATAGTTAAAATTTGTCTTGTTTGCATTTGTCTGGAAGCAAACCCATACAAAGTTACATATGTTTTTATTCAATCTGTTTTATTGAATAAGGGGATGAAATGATATATCAGGAATGAAGCAGAGTATCCGTATTAGATCATACAATACATAGGCCACATTTCCTCCTTTGTCACTATTAGCCGCAAAAAGTGCCTTTTGGAGAAAAGTTCTCTCCGATTTGCACTTTTCGCCTGTTTTCAAAGTGTCTCCATATTCAATTCCCTGGAGTTTTCCCCTACGCGAATCCTCCATAGGCAAAAACAGGCGAAAAAGTTTCTCCAGCAAAAGGTAAGATAAAAGAAGTGCAAAATCCATATTTTGGGGTACAGATGTGGGAACTTGGTTCAGAACCCTTTGGACACCCCCCTAATGACTAATAGGGCAAAAAATAAAAATGAACTTAATTCACCCCAAAAAAGTTATTTTGGGGGCAAAAATGGAAAAAGTCTTGGAAAATTGAAAAAAAAAAAGTGGGTGGCCTGGTACTTTGGGGGGCTATATGGATGAGACAGGTGTTTTTGGGAATGCACAAGGCTGCAGCAGGTGTATTTTTTAGATTTTTTTTTTAAATCTTCATTTTAGAGACATCAAAATATACTAGTACCCATTTTCAGGTACCCCAAATTTAACCTTTGTACTGTACTTATTTTTTAGAAAAAACATTTCTTTCTATAATTTTTTCACAAATATGCAAATATGCATATAACAGCCCTTTGCAACAATATAAGTTCACTAAATACCTTTATTAGGGCTACTACTACTATTCTATATTGATTCCCAGGGTCACTGAAGCTTTTATGGGGTACAGACTGATTTCCTCCCAAAAAAGAGGTCCTTTTCGCTAGTTTCGCTTTAGAGAGCATTCACCTATCCGCGTTTTCACGTGTTTTACAACTGAATAGGGTGAAAAGCGGGGGACGCGCCTGGAGAAAACATCGCGGCAAAACAGGCAAATGAGGCAAATTCAATCCGCTTTTCACCAGACGTCACTTTTCGCGGCTAATTGAATTCGGCCCTAAGTTACAATTGTAACATCAACCCCTAAACACAATGGGCCTGACACAAAGTGGCTGCAAGTATGGATGGCCTCAGCACTCAGATTTATGTGTAGGCCTTTAGCAGTCCATGCAAATTTGTTATAGGGAAACCGGTCTCTCCTAGCTGTGGAACCCTCAACACCAAAAAGTGGTTTGTATATACTCCTTGAATTGCCAAAACACTGCGTAACGGTGTGTTGGCCTAGAGAGAGAATGTTATATACATTGAAACATTGTCAGACCATTTAATCTGTCCATTAGTAAATGAAGATGATTATGGTTCAACCACTTATCTGATGATTTTTTCCTAGCAAAACCAGTCAGAAATTGTTGTTTGTTTGCTTTTTGTTTAATATAGTTTTTTTATGATCACAAAATTTTATTAAGAAAATTACATAAATTTGCACAAGTCTTCATAAATAATATGAATAGTATTGTAGACAATATTAACACTGAAAACTCTGTAAATACATTAGAAAACTGTCTATATTAAATATATACAAAATATACAAGCTATTATTTACATGTATTAAGAAAGAGAGATAAGAGAGGTCTCGTGAGGGCGGGGGGTTAGAAAAAGTAGGAAGAAGAAGAAAAAGAGGGCTGAGGAAAAAAAAAGGGAGAAGAGGGGGGAGGTGGGCATGAGATCATTTAGTAATAAGACCAGGTGTTAGGTGCTAAGTCGTGTCTGACCAGGGAGAAGTGCATTATGATGGGCATACCAAGGCCTCCAGACTGTGTGGAACCCCTCCACCATGTTGTTTTGGAGGCTAGTCAAATATTCCATCTTAGACACGTACCATATTCTATTGATTAGTTCCTGGTGGGAGGGTGGAGAGGATTGTTTCCACGCTCTAGCGATCTGGTATTTAACCGCACAAGAGATATGCAGAATCAATTTATTGGTTTGCTTGGATAACTGGCAGACTGGGGCACATAAGAGAAGCGTGGCTGGAGAGAGAGGGGGACAAGCAGGCGCTACTGAGGTAATAAGTGAACTGACCATAGTCCAGAAGGGCACTATCTGCGGACAATTCCACCACATGTGAAAAAAAGTGCCCAACTGGCCACACTGGCGCAAGCATAATCTTGAGACATTGAGAAACATTTGGTTCAGATGGTCCTGGACAAGATACCAACGTGAATACATCTTGAATGAGTTCTCTATAATAGCGACACTAGTGGAGCATTTTCCTATATTAGATCAAACTTCCTCTCAGACGTCCTTTCCCAAAGAGAAGCCAATGCCCACTTCTCAAGATAGTTCGTGGACTACTAAGGATGTACAGGCTGGACTTAAGATGGAGTGATATAGTTAGGAAAGAGTGCCTCTATCCGAGGTGCGATAAATACATAAACACTCCATTGGGGTGGGAACACTGGGGGAAGCAGAAGAAGGGAAACAAGAATCAACAAAGCTCTGTATTTGCAAGTATTGAAAGAAGCAAGAGCAGGGTATGGAATGTCTTTCTTGAAGTTCTGCAAAATATTGAGGAGTGAACCCACCTGAAATATGTCGAAAACAGGTAACTCCAGCTGAGTTCAGATTGAGGCCATGCGCGAAGACTGGCCCGGGAGAAATGAGGGGTGATGCAATATAGGAGTTTGGAGGGAGGGATAAGTAAAGAGATTGAACTTTGAGGCCAGAAAGTCCCATACAGACAAAGTAAGGGCAACCGGGGGGATCGATAATGCTAAAGAGGATCTGTGTTTACGGAGAAGGCAGGGTTGGTATGATATTGTGTCCACCTTTGCTCTTCTGGCACCCTTGGGGGAGTGCCAGGCCACCAATTGACTAAGGAGAGTGGCCTAGTAGTATTTTAAGATGGAAGGCAGACCCAGGCCACCTTTGAAGGATCGCTGAAAAATAATTTCCCATGTAGGCATGGTTTCCAAGAGTTCCAAATGAATTTGCCAAAGGAGGTTTGTAGGGAAGCAAGCACACGGGTGGGGACTGCAACCGGGAGGGTTTGGAAGAGATAAAGCAATTTAAGGAGGACATTCATCTTGATTGCATTTATGCATTCTATCTAGGATATATAGTATTTGTGCCATCTAGAAATGTCATCCACCATGGCCCTAAAAAGAGGAGGAAAGTTGGCGTTATATAAACGTTTGTAGGACTTGGTAGGGTGAATACCAAGGTATTTGAAGGAATCTTTTCTCCAAGTGAAATGGAAGTTTGGTTGTAAAAGAGTTCTAGTTGACTTTGGGATATGTAAAGGCAGCGCCTCGGATTTATCGTGATTAACTTTATACCCGGAGAAGAGTCCATAGGTCGACAATTCTTGAAAAAGGTTTGGAAGGGAAATTAAGGGGTTTGACAGGGTGAGGATGTCATCGGCAAAGAGGGAAATTTTATGATGATGTCAAAGTCAAATAATTGGATATGATCGCTTTACAATTATTATCTGACGATATAGTCGTCTATAGTCTGATGACGTGTTACTAGGACGCTACTTTGCGTTAGTGCAATCCAATGTGCTAAAATGCATATTCACAACACACGCTGATGCACGTAATGCACACATGTATATACATATATACACACAGACGCCCATATGCAAACGCATACATATAAAATGGTTCCCACACATTATAGTTAATAACCAGAGTTATTAAGGGTATTGTTAGCTAATAATTATGATGTGAGATGTACTTAAAAGAGATATAAGGTTCAGAATACAGTGGACATGTCATGTTTGGTATTATACTAAATCCTTGTTTATTTGCAGACATCCGTTTCTATAGGCAAAGAAGTCGCATCATGCGTCTGCTAGTTATGGATGATAGGAAGTTATTGAATAGAATGTTGTTATTTGTATGCAGTGTTGTAGCCAGTTTTAACCAGTTGTTCGGCGGGAAGCTACACAATGTGACTGTTGGAAGTTTGAGCCATACCCCTGATGACCCCGTATGAACTGACCAATGACCAGATTGACCAGAGCGTACTGCCGCTCGCGAGTGGGTCTGAATGACCCCCTATATCTCGTAAAATAAAATGGAGGGTATAAGAGGGGGGGGACAAAAAAAGTCATATAGCAGTAACCAGTTGAAGAGAATTACTATAAATAAAACCAGTTGGGCCACTGACGGGAAACCGGCCCGCCCATTCAAGAGGTCAATAGCCAAATCAGTATGAATGAGATAGGAGAAAGAGAACCGAACCTCCCCACAGGGGCCCCACAGCAAAGCACAAATAAAATACAAAACATAGAAATTACTTGGAGAGAAATATAGATTCAAATAAATAAACAAATCAAAAGACAAACAAACAATAGAGTGAGCAACTTCTAATGCTGGGCATACACGGCAAGATAAAATGTCTGTCAGACCGACAGACATTTTATCTGGCCGGCTGCCAGCCGCAGATGTCCGCGGCATACACTGTGAGAGAAATCTCACAGTGTATAGCCTGACATCCGCGCTCTGCCCCCGGGGGAGGAGACATTTCCCTGTTCCTTCCGTAGGAAGGAACACAGGAAATGTCTGTCTGTCGGCCGCGCTGGGCATACACTGCCCGATGCGGCCGACAGTTACCAGGTAAACATCGCATCGGACGGGTATGCTGGACAATCCAGCATGCCTGACCGAGCAATATTTAACCCTCAGTCGCCCCCCCCACGCTACAATTATCGCGACGATCCACCGATATCGGGCGGATCGTCCCGATAAATGCAGCGTGTATGGCCAGCATTAGTTGCATGACAATACCTGTCTAACATATTAAAGAAAGTCAATATAACAAGTAATGAGATATTGGACCTCATTCAGAGGTGGTCGCTCGGGAGCGATCGGTCGCACCCAAAGTGATCGAGAATATGCAAAGCGAGTGCTCAATCGCAACGCACATCGTAAGCGCGGAAACACCCACAACAATGAAAGCACACCTCCTATCTCTACGGGCTAATTCAGAGTCGGTCGCAGGCGGCAACCTACGTCAGCACGATTAACACCTGTTACATTGTTAATTGCCTACAAACATCGGTAGAGCCAGACACCATCGCCTGCACTCGCAATGCTTAAGGTAGACCCTGGGCTACCTTTACCACTGCGAGCAGTAGCATCGTTATTGCAACGAGATGATGTGTGTGATGACTTTCTCAGTAATATATGCACGCCCTTAAAATGCCCTTTTTAAGGTCAACCACGCCTGCGTTCGCGCCACCACACCTCCGTTCACAAGCACCTTCCCCTGTAACCACCCACAAACAGCACGAAATGTCAATCACAGATACGACCTCGTAGTGACTAGCAAGCAAGAGGATTGCGGTCGGAAAGACAGGCTTGCGCACGCGCACTGCCATGTGTACGCATGCGCAGTTGAAAAAAACGTCGCTCGCTATGTCCAATCACTCCGTGCGACCGCCTCTGAATGAGGTCCATAGTGCAATAAAAAGAAACAATATGGAATCAGAAACTGCAAAATTGAAATCTAGAGAACAGTTCCACAGCGTAAAGAGAGTGGGCCATTTACGAAGCGTGGGCATCACCACCCGGAGGAGGACCAGGTTCTTCCAGATGTGACAGTAAGTCCTTGCATTCTCGAATGTCCCGGATGAAGACAGACTTTCCATTTAGATGAGCTTGCAGGGGAAACCCCAGTGGTCCTTGATGCTCCCATCGCGAAGAGACTTAGGACCTGATTCAGACCCGCTCGCAAGCGGGTCGATGTTGCCCAGTGCACATGCGCATAACGGATCCAGCTCTGTCGTGCGCATGCGCGAGACCAGGATAGCGACAGGCAATCCATCACTCCGGGTCTCGTACCAAAGGGGGCGTGCTGTCGATGTTGAGTGACAGCACGTCCCCTTTGGTGGGTGGGCCGGGGGAGTGGCTGCCCAAAAGGAGGCATTCCCATGGGAACGCCTACCATCTGGGGCCAGCCCCACTGACATCACAAGTGATGTCAGTGGGAGTGCTTTCGGCTCTGTTTGAGCCGAAAGCACTCTAGGGTTTGCGGCAACGAGACCCTATCACAAGGGTCTCGTCGCCAGCTCGATGGTCGCGATGGTCTTAACCATCGCGACCATCTTCCTGGCCGCTCGCTATAGCTGTAGGTGTTCACCCACAGCTATGCGAGCGGCCAGAAGGCCGCTCTAAAAAACCAGAGGGCCAGACCTGATTCAGAGCAAGCGCTCTGTAAGAGCGTCCAGCTCTGAATCAGGGCCTTAGTCAGGTCCCGGAAGTCCCTGCATTTAGCAATCATTAGAGGAGCCAAATCCTGGTAGAATTGCAGTTTAGCGTTGTTATAGAGGACATAGGGCTTGCCTTTATTGGGAGTGAGAACAAGTTCCTTATCCTTGTAGCTGAGAAAACACATTACCACATCTCTGGGCGGTTCATTGTCCCTAGGTTTGGGGCGAAGGGTGCGGTGTGCTCGTTCCAGAGTGAGCTTCCGGGTACCAAGGCCTGGTAGTAGAAAGGAAAAGAGTTTGTGTAGGTAGGGTTCCAAAGCATCTGGAGTTACAGACTCTGGGATGTTGCAGAGACGAATGTTGTTTCTACGCTCCCTGTTTTCCAGAAGCCATCAATAAATATAGCCAAACTGTGTTATAGTAAACTGAACCAAGGGAAGCCATCAATAGATATAGCCAAACTATCTAATAGCAAGTTGTACCCTAGATGGTAAATAATAGATATAGCAAAACTGAATTATAATAGGCTATACCTTATATAGCCGACAGAATATATAGCAAAACTGTATAATAGTAGGCTATGCCTTAGATAGCCAGTCGTAGAAATAGAAAGACTGTATTATAGTGGGCTGCACCCTAGATAGCCAGTAAGAGATATAGCAAGACAGTATTATAGCATACTGTAGCAGGCTGTGGGAATAACCACAAAGGATACCCTAGTTTGTGGGGGTACCTCTCAATGTAATGTGTGATAAGAGAGAACAGCCTGTACTAAGCCAGCAGGACTCACCCCAGCTTGGCACAGAGGTTATGGGAGGAGGTCCCAGGAGGCTAAAATTGCAGAGCTCTATATCCCCCTTAATAGCAGTGGAGGAGGTTCAACCAGCTAACTATGGGTCCCAGCCAGGAGGAGACCGCACAGGAGGAGGGGTCGGGTCTCTCCACAGAGGAAATGGAGGAGGTCAGAAGACGCTGGCATCCAGACACGCGGGACCGCAGGCGGATCAGCCGTCACAGTTGGGTCTGTGTCTATGAAGGCAGCCTGAGACTGGAGTGGAGGAGGGTGCTTCAGTGTTGGTGAGGGTGAGCACTGGTGATGCTGGGGTCTGGAGTGCTGCACCATGCCGGATGTGGCATGTGACAGATTTCTGCAGCAGGACTGTAGCCCAGGGCCTGAGCTGGTGAAGGGCACAACCCGCAGAGTCACTGGATGTAGCCCCCGATTCCGCGGACCAGTCACCATGGAGGCCTCCAAGGAGGAAAGGTAAACCTGGCTTGCTGGAGAGGTAGGGGAGCCATATTAGTGGCAAGAAACCAGTGATAATAGTAGGGCTAGCCAGGAGCTTAAGAGTAACGCGTCTGTCCGGCTTGCTTGCTGGGCCATGCCCCCTTGTTTAATATAGTTTAAACATTATTTTTAAATATATTTTCAAGTATTTTATTGAAAATAAAAAAATGCTTAAGGGGTCTTTTGCACCATCCCATGTCCATAGGCCTCCAATATAAAATAACTTCCCATCCCCCCATTGGCAACAAACCCCCCCATTGGTCCTAAAATTCTAATAACAATAGCCTCCCATACCCCCTAAGTAGTAAAAAAAAATAATCAATTTTATAACCCCCCCTGTAAAAAGCCCCCTTATTTGCACCCCCCCTCTACCTACCATTTGACCAGTGTAATTCTTTTTTATTTTTTTACACCCTCTCCACACTCAGCATCATATTGCTTTATTTTACCCCTCCCCAATATATATTAGATCCCCCCCCTCTGGGGGTTACACCTCCACACTATGAGCATATAACCCCCCTACCACCACCACACATGCAAAGCACAGCGGAGCATGTGTCAGGGGGGACTGATGAGCAGTCCCATTTCTATAGGTGATCTCTGCACTTGCCGGATCTCTTTTTAGAGTCAGGAGATCTGTTCTGCCCTTGTGCCAAAGGGATCTCCTCTTCTAAGCCGTGGCACACAGTGTAGTGGCATGGTCGCATGAGTTGCGACCTTTTCTGCTGCAGCACAGCTTGCATTTGAAAATCTATTAAAAACTTTAGTAAATTTACCCCCTAGGTGTTAACCAGTTTCTCTTGCCCTAGTTGCCGTATTTCATTTAAGGTCAATTGACCAGCCACCTTTATACCTTCGTGAAAAGGCTTCACCTGGTCTAGTTTATGTAAAAGGACAGGTGTCCCTAGTTGAGCGGAAATTTTGCAAACGTGAATATTTGGTTGAATAAGTTACACTTCTCCAGGACTCTTCTCCCTTCCTCCAGCCTATGTGTCTCCGCATCAACCTGTGGCAACTGCCAAGCAAATAATATCACCACCTCTTTAGTATTACATTGAAATTGCTGCTATAATATGAATATATGAATATTATAGCAGCAATATGAATGACTCCAGGGGGTAAATTTACTAAGATTCGAGATGGTCCCGATTTTCAAAGAGATTAATCTCGCTGGAATTTGCCAAAACTCAGGTAATTTAATTACTTTTTGTCTTTCAAATTTACCAACAGGCGACTTGAGACAAATTGA
The DNA here is from genome assembly GCA_031769625.1 of Taudactylus pleione. Lineage (NCBI taxonomy): Eukaryota > Metazoa > Chordata > Amphibia > Anura > Myobatrachidae > Taudactylus > Taudactylus pleione. Next base: position 9,617,140 of record JAUIMM010000249.1, read on the forward strand.
GTTGGCTGATGGTGAAGCAGAACGAGATATCTCTCCCGAGTATCTCGTTTTGCAGGAGATTACTCACCCGAGATTGGAGTTTTCTCTCTGCCTAACTCTCCCAAGCAAGCAGCCTGCAGCCTAAGCGCCATTTTAGATAAACTCACACTTTAGTACATGTGGCGATAATACTATTAGCATCATGCGAATGCATCTGTGACCATCGCCATAGGTTACGGCGATTCACCAAAAGCCCATTTCATTACTTTACGTATTATAAAGTCTGGTAGTCGCATTATTTTGTATGTGGCTGGTCGCACAATAGCGTATACGTACTTCCGGTTGTGCTGCCATGGTGTTTAAACAAAGCCGTTGAGGTTTACATTTTTCAATTGTTAGCAATATCTGGGTTAACGTTTATTTTTCTGCGCAGGAAAAAGTGTGTAACAGTGAGTATGTGTTGAACAGTTAAGGGTATCGTATGATCCTTAAGGGCTAGGTGCAAGGGTTAGTCTAGCCGCTTGGTAAGCAGCTTACCGTTCAGTACACAGAGCAGGTGTATGGTTTATTATTTTTGTTAGGGACTGGCTCTCAGTGTGACTGCAGTGTTCAATAATAAGGTTGGGTTATATGAGCATTGTAGTTGAGCCGCACTAGGTGTGATTGTGAGCTGAGAGATAATAGGTGAGCGGGGGCATCTAGAAATTTCTTCCGTAGGTGAGCGGGGGCATCTAGAAATTCTTCCGTAGGTGAGCGGGGGCATCTAGAAATTCTTCCGTAGGTGAGAGGGGGCATCTAGAGATTTCTTCCGTAGGTAAGTGAGAGGATCTAGATTGTCTTTCACCAGTTTAAATCTTTATTGAAAAGCGTAGGATTTTGTCTCAGAATGGGAGCCGCGCAAACAGTAGAGATGTTAGACAATGATGTGCTGCTAATGAAAGCTCCGATTGGATCGGCCCGTCGTATTATGCATACTAAGTACGGTACTTATGCAATAAGGTATTGTGATGTATGGTTTAAAATGACGATGAAGAGTGTTAGACCATTTCCCAGAATTGGTAGTTTTGATAAGGATGTATTAGATAATGTCCGGGATCACATCAGTTTGATTCGCTTCCGAGAGAAAAAGGTCAAATATTGTGAATGTTTAAAATTGTGGCAGCATGAAGGGGATGCGTGGCTTAAAAATGTGCAAGCGACGCAAACTAGCGTCGCGAGCGCATTGCCAGAAAATACATCCGCGACGCTAAATTGCAATACGGCGAGCCGCAAAATGGCGCGCACGTGCGACAAGGTAGCGCTGTGGAGAGTATTGCCAGCAGTTCACGCTCACCTCCCCCACCTTATGTGAATGGAGGTGCAAGTACAGTTACCAAAAATACCCATAAAAATGTAACAAGCAATTTGTACCCTCTCTTAAGCAACCATAAGGAAAATGTTTATGATGTGGATGATGAGCCTAGTATAATGTCTGCCATTTCCCATGCTGTGCAAATGATAGATGCTGCATCACCACAATCACGGGTGGTGCCGCCATCTCCATCGGTAACAGCAAGGGAAGTGTTAACACCCTCTGCACCCGTAGAGGAAGTTGTTCATACCATACGTAGCAGCAGCAGACTAAACCCCCAGCCAGGTAACCAGGTCAAAGGTAGCAGCGCTGCCGGTCTGCATCCCATTTGGACGATAACTGTTCCGAATGGAAATGCAGATGCGAACGGTGTAGTGCCCATGAGGGAAGTAGTAATGCATTGTCCCTGGACAAGAGCAGAACTAAGGCCCTCATTCAGAGCCACTCGCTAGCGGCAGTACGCTCGTTCCGAGCGATGTTCGCACATCTGCGCATGCGTACGGATCGTTATACGCATGCGCGAACCAGTCAGTGCGGCCGAAATTCATGTGCTCGCAATATAGCGAATGCCTGCTATTTTGAGTGACAGAATGAGGCGTATGTGGGTGGTAACAGGGGAAGGTGCTTGAAAATGGGGAGTGGAGATCCGAACGCAGGCGTGCTTAAAGGTCAAAACGGGCGTTTTATGGGTGTGCATAATTAATACAGCAGCGTCATTGACCACGTCACTGGGTTATTTTATAGCCAGAACTGCTCGCAAGATTGTGGTAGCAAAAACCAACCACAAGAATAGCGAGCAGTTCATACGCTGGTCGATGTACTCGATTAATCTAATAAATAGCGGACATGACGTATGGTGCGTGCGGCCAGGGGGCGTTTTTAACAAATAAACGAGCGTATGTTTTGCTCGCTCATTCAGACTTAGAGGTGTGAACAGACTGCAATTTGCGAACTGATCATTTGAATAGCCACCCCTTGTTTTTGAACGAACGACCGCAAATAGCGAACGGCTCTGAATCAGGCCCTAAATTCCATCATAAATGATTTCCCCGATCCCAAAAAGGAACTAGCCAAATGTCAAAGATTTTTGAGGAATTTGGGTAGTTCTCATGAGCCAACTAATAAAGATTGGCGTGTGGTGTTAAGGGCCTGTCTGCCACGCAATACCGACATGACAAAATTTATCACGGATTGTGTATTGGATGGCGACATTCCCTTAACAGACCAAGTAAACCAAGGTAACATTTCCCGCATTGTAACTCAATTGGGTATATATTTTCCAGTAGTAGTTAACTGGAACAAAATTTTCACAATCATGCAAAAGGAGAGTGAAACTGCAGAAGACTATTGCGACCAGGCTCTGCAGGCTATCACCCAGTACACTGGGATAGAAGATATTAAAGATAGCACTCACCACAGGGGAATGATAGTCATGGTACTCATGGATGGTCTGAAAGAGAATTTAAAGACTCGGGTTCAGACCTCACGGCCTGGCTGGAGGGGACTCACAATAGATAACCTCATAGAGTGTGCCATAGAACATGATAAAAATATCACAAAGAAGAGAGAGACCCAGAGCGAAAAACTAATGGCTGTCAGTATCCAAGCTCTGGAAGGAATGACAATAACATCACAGCCAACCGACACACCTGCACCCACACAAACAACTGCACCTGAACAATTACATGTCCTCACCAATTCCACACCACAGCAAACACATCCTTACCCCACATATCATACACAACCACAGGCATACTACCCACAAACTTCATACCTCCCACCATACCCTTATCCTCCATATCCTTACCCATACCCACCACCTTTCCCTCTTGCTCAAATCCCACAACAATCTTTTCATCCACCCCGCTCAAAAACATGTTTTAACTGCAACCAAGCGGGACACATAAGTAAGTACTGCAAAGTAAAGAACACCACACCTGAACACGGGTTTCCCATGGGTTCATAGGCAACCCCAGTATCTTCTCCCAGGCCTTATATGACTGTTTACAATCTTTTCAATCTGCCAATGTATCTGTTCTAATGTAAAATGTTGACGATTTATTGTTGTATTTTAGGTCATGTTTAAATTATATTAAACTGTTGTGCTTTATCTCCCACTCACAGGACACAAGGTTGCTAAGGATAAACAGCAGCCATGCCAGGCTAAGGTCGACTACTCGGAATATTATCCAACCCAGTGGCCCAGACATTATTTAGAGCAGTAGCTATTAATAACAAGATTTAATTGCAGGAACCTGTCTGCAGATACTATATCCCTAGAATTATTAAAAATGATAGGGGGACTTATTTTAAAGGTGACGTTTCCAAAAACTTGTGTAAGGTGATGGGTAACAACACTAATATTATCCCAGACTGTCTTTTCCTTTATTTGCCCCCCTTTGAGATACTGTTCAAACAGGCAGCCTCATGTGAAAATATGTTAATGAGGTTATTGTGCAGGGTCTCACGAAGATGAATGAGAATAACCGAAATTGAAAGTGTTATTAACTAACATGTCTAATGCAAACTGTCATGATGTCAGATCTGGAGAATTTGTTATGATCCAAATTTTTTTAGCTCAGGTTGTTTGACTGATCGGTGGAAAGATCCGTATCTGACGATACAACATCCTCAAAGGGTGGCCGAGGAAGATACGTGGGTCCATTCCACTCACTATAGGGAGGTTAACCAACCGGTGTAGATACAAGGTGGAGACAAGGCCGATAACGTGGACCTGTCGATTGCGAGCTTGTGCCGGAAGGATTAAAAAGGTGACGGTGAGATATCTGAGCTAATGAAATGTGTAGATCAGTTCTTCCAGCAATGGAGTGGTCTGCTGTGGTCATCCTAGTTCTTTTTTTTCCAGAGTTTTTGTCGGGACGATCTTTTTGGGGATACTCAGTGTCTGTGATGGAGGACCGATTGAGGAAATGGGAGCTGATGGCAGTGCTGATGGAGTGGAGCCAGGAGGAGTGCAATGCCAATCAGGGGAGTGTCTGACCAATTTTAGTATTGTAATTGTTATGTTATTTGGGAAGAATACTTCCAGAAGTTATGACCCTCACACATGTTGAAATGCTTGGTATACATAAAAACACACCATCACCATATCTTCACACGCAATATGAACACAGAGGCAAGAGAAATATGATACCAGTGACCCCAAGGAGGTGATAGACCGGAAGATGGATGAAATTCTGTAGCTAAAATGGGAGTTTTGTAAGAACCATAACGCTTCAGTGGCTGAAGTAGGGGAGAAGATAATAGGATGGGTTTCATGGCTGAAAACAGTGAAATGGTTCTCAGGTCTAGGGGAATGGGTCCAGGAAGTGATCGCCAGCATAGGCAAATTCTTTTACCTTATACTAATTGTCATCATAATAATTGGCATATGCATCCGGTGTGTTCCTATTGTGTTGAAGTGTGGAAAATTTAAAAATAGAGTAAAACGAAAGAACGTAACTATGATGGTGGTCAGTAATGACAATATGAATACCGAGGTAAATACAGAACTGCATTAAAACCCTGAGCTAGGAAATACCATCATTTAATGTATTATATTTAGCCATGCATAAAAATGTATTATTGAAATGTTATTTTTAAAACACCTCAGATAATGTAAAGTCTCAATTGCCCTTCAAGACTGCTTTTATAAGATTGGTGCATTCCCACACCTTTCACATGATCTTCCAAGATCCGCGGTGTGCATATAATAGTAGTTTTATGTCCCCACTCAGAGACACATTATTGATGGATTAAGAACCACCTTGTGCCATCCCATAATAACACTAAATAATATGTAACTGTAAGCCTAAATAAAATCCTAATAGCAGATTATGATAGCATGTTGTTCGCTATCAAAGGGTGGACTGTCGAAACTGGATTATTGGCTGAAACAAGATCAGTTTAAAATTGAATCGCAGCAACATCATCTTGCGACTGGCCGCAAGACGCCATTTTGCGAAATGGCCGCCTAAGCGCCATTTTAGATAAACTCACACTTTAGTACATGTGGCGATAATACTATTAGTATCATGCGAATGCATCTGTGACCATCGCCATAGGTTACGGCGATTCACCAAAAGCCCATTTCATTACTTTACGTATTATAAAGAGTATATATTTCAGAAATGGCTTTACAGTATGTCAAAATTGGATTGCATTAGATGAATAGAGCAAATGGCCACGTGACAACTAGCTTGTGTAGATAAGCTTTCTGGACAGTGTCTGCTCTCACTACAGGTGGCCTGGCTCGAATACACACCTTATATTAGCAAGCTTCCTGCAATGAAATGACTTCAAAGACTAGAGTGTTATCTTAAGTCTGTCTCTTGTAGCTGGGCTATTTGCATTCACACAAGAGACTGGGAGAATAAAGAGTTTTTCTTTTGAAGCCTGGGACAGGTGGGGGCTGCTGACAGAGGGGGCATGTGGAACTATCAGGCTCAGCATGTCACACTGCTAGATGTTCACATAGCGAGATTTAAGTGCATCATTCCTCATACACACATTAATACGCACAATTGCGCTGTTAACTAGTCGCATATTAGCGAATGCATAGGACTTTGTATGAAACCGCTGTTTATTAGCTTTATGCGCACGCATCTGCCCCAAGTTAACTAGCGTCCTTATATCAAACCCCGCATACTCACACCTTACATAATCACACATAAGGTTTAATAAGCTTTAAAGTATAAGATTTAAGTTGGTTCAGTTAGTATAAATGCTGTGAAATAAAGATATTTGATAACTAAGGTTTTATACATGCTAAGAAAGCCATGTTTGGTTTCGTACTGATGCGTACTCTTTCAACAGAATTCCGGTACTATCGGTGTGGAGATAGCATCATGCATTCTCAACTTATGGACCGCAGAGACTACAAGCAACAAAATGTATATTTTATGAACAACTGTTAGGATGACTATTAGGGGGCGGGAGGGCAGAGACCCCCAGTTGTTGGAGGCTGGGTTGAGTCTATTTGAACCAGCCTGTTAAACGCTCTGTAACAGATGGTTCCCCCATGGGAACCAATGGCATAAGCAAGAAACTTCTCTATTGTCCTGTCTATTCTGGGGGGTATAAATATGTGTGCTCAAACACTGGGTCTTTAGTCTTCTTGCTGAATGCTGATTGACGGAGGTTTTCTTTCTGAATGCCGGGATCTGGTCCAGAGCGCATGCGTATGTATACTGTACTTGGGGTCTGTATAATTCATTTGCGTCTAATTGTGTCTGGATCAATAGCGTGTAACTGACTGTACTTTTTAATTGAATAATACTTTGTGCTTCGGAACCACACGTTCCAAGTCTGGAGTCTTTTATTTACTGTATGACTGAGTACGCAAATTGGCCTCATCCTTAGAGGTTTGTAGGTAGGATATTAGAAGGTATAGGCAGGGGTATATAGAGGTTCAATTTTAATATCGTCAGCTCCTCCCCTCCAGAGTGACTCAGCTTACAGGAGTCTTTGCCCGGCTGGAGAGGGAGGAGGGACCTTGCTAACCCCTCTCCTTAGCTCCTCCCCTCAAACCCCCAGCTTCTTCTCTCTCTGTGCTACTGCTTGGACGCCGGGGATATGACGTCACGATCTCGTGACCGTCCCCAGCGTTAAGTACTCCAGGGTTAGGAAGGGGAAGAGCCATCCACGTGCTGCAGTTCTCACCCCAAGTAAGTCAATTTAATTACTTTCTATTTGTCATGCAATGGCTGTCACCCTCTCCCTGTCGTCACCCTCTCCCTGTCACCTAATGCTGTCACCTCCCTGTCATCACCCTCTCCCTGTCATCACCCTCTCCGTCACCTAGTGCTGTCACCCTCTCCCTGTCATCACCCTCTCCCTGTCACCCTCTCCCTGTCGTCACCCTCTCCCTGTCACCTAATGCTGTCACCTTCTCCCTGTCATCACCCTCTCCGTCACCTAGTGTTGTCACCCTCTCTGTCGTCATCCTCTCCCTGTCACCTAGTGCTGTCACCCTCTCCCTGTCATCACCCTCTCCCCGTCATCACCCTCTCCCTGTCGTCACCCTCTCCGTCACCTAGTGTTGTCACCCTCTCTTTGTCGTCATCCTCTCCCTGTCACCTAGTGCTGTCACCCTCTGCCTGTCATCACCCTCTCCCTGTCATCACCCTCTCCGTCACCTAGTGTTGTCACCCTCTCTCTGTTGTCATCCTCTCCCTGTCACCTAGTGCTGTCACCCTCTCCCTGTCATCACCCTCTCCCTGTCGTCAGCCTCTCCCTGTTACCCTCTCCCTGTTGTCACCCTCTCCCTGTCACCTAATGCTGTCGCCTTCTCCCTGTCATCACCCTCTCCCTGTCGTCACCCTCTCCCTGTCGTCACCCTCTCCGTCACCTAGTGTTGTCACCCTCTCTCTGTCGTCATCCTCTCCCTGTCACCTAGTGCTGTCACCCTCTCCCTGTCGTCACCCTCTCCATGTCACTTAGTGTTGTCACCCTCTCCCTGTCGTCATCCTCTCCCTGTCGTTACCCTCTCCATGTCACATAGTGTTGTCACTCTCTCCCTGTCGTCATCCTCTCCCTGTCACCTAGTGCTGTCAGGGTCGGTTCTACCATTACGCATGGTACGCAGCTGAGTAGGGCGCCACATAGTGGAGGGCGCCTAAGCTGAGTACCATGCGGGCCGCGGGCAGTCTGTGTCTCTGTGACACAGCTGCACCGCGTGTGTAGCGCTGACCGGACGGAGTTCGGTCAGCTCTACACAGTGCCAAACACACAGCCACCAGCGCTGGCAGCTGTGTTTGTTTTGATTAGCAGCCAATGAGAGTCTGTCAGACTCTCATCGGCTGCTGCGCCCACTGCCAGAGCCATCTTCCGGCTCCCGCAATGGGTAATGGGAGAGATGTCATGACGTCTCTCCCATAATGCAAAGCGGCCCGGCCCGGGCGGACGGACAGAGGAGCTGATAGCGGCGGCAGGAGCAGGAGCGGGGTTTCAGGTAAGTGTTTTTTTTTATTTTTATTACGTGTGTCTCTACTGGGGGGGAGAGGACTACTACTGGGGGCACTACAAGGGGGCTACTACTGGGGGCACTACAAGGGGGCTACTACTGGGGGCACTACAAGGGGGGACTACTACTGGGGGCACTGCATAGGGGGGGAACCTCCACTGGGGGCACAACAATGGGGGGACTACTATAAGGAGGGACTACTACTAGGGGCACTACAAGAGGGGGGACTACTACTAGGGGCACTACAAAGGGGAGGCCACTACTGGGGGCACTATATAAAGGGCAATACTGGGGATACTGCATGGGGGGGAACTACAACTGAGGCCACTGTTTAAAGGTCACTGCATAAGGGGTACCACTATTGGGGGCACTGCATGGGGGGGACTACTCCCGGTGGGAACTATATAAGGGGCACTGCATAGGGGGTACCACTACTGGGGGCACTATATAAGGGGCACTGCATAGGGGGAACCACTACAGGGGACACTGTAAAATGGACACTGCATAGGGGGGCACCAAAAAATATACTCGCTTACCAAAAAATTTGGGCTAGGGCCGGCCCTGGTGCCAGTGCGTTTCAACGCCGTTGCATGGGCGTGTATAAATTAGCCACTGCGATACCAGAGGCCACCTGAGGCCTCATAGCGTGCGCTAAAGTAAGCAATTCCTGAGTAAGGTCTGGGCTTCGTTAACTGTCCAATGTTACTCGACGTTACCGATTGTTTCTCTTTACTGGTGCATTGCAGGTCCCATTGGATTCTGGATGCTATGGCATGCTGGCGCTTGTGGTACTCCAAGTATGAGCATGTCCTGACAGCTATTGAAATTGTATTAGTGAAATTCTGTGCTAATAAACCGGAGGTCTGATATGACCGGTATATAAGTGCAGAATCACACTAATATAATCTGTGTATATTTCCCTGTGTAAAGGAAATTTGCGTTTAGTGTGCATCCACAAGCACACAAGTATATCCGCAGCTGCAATAATTAATGTGGCCACTGAGGGCCTGATTCAGAGCCGCTCGTAAGCGGCCGCTCGTTCGTTCCGAGCGATGTTTGCACAACTGCACATGTGTACGGATCGTAATACGCATGCGCGAACCAGTCAGTGCGGCCGAAAATCGTTTGTTCACTAAATAGCGAATGCCTGCTATTTTGAGTGACAGGAGGAGGCGTATGTGGGTGGTAACGGGGGAAGGTGCTTGAAAACGGGGAGTGGAGACACAATGGGTAAAGAAAAGGCCACAAGTAGCTGCGACACCCATCTAACACCGATAACCATGCCGTATTATTTTGGACCACCCTAGCTGGTATGTTACTCAGGAGAAACAAACAAAGAAACTGGGAACCTGAATGAATTCAAGTCAAAGATGAGGTCGATGTTTAAGTTGTATTCTCTAACGGATAGTCAGAAAGTAGATGTGCTGAATTGTCAATTGAAAGGCCCTGCTTTACAGGAAGTTAACTCGTGGCCAGACCGTGAGAAAAGGACTGTCGAGCAGATCTTTGAAAGAGTGACCACCATATTTGAGATAAAAACTATTTCAGAGTTAAAAATGCACGTTTATACACGAACGCAACAGTTTGGAGAATCATTGAGGGACTTCGCCCTCACCCTGCAGGAAGCACTGAAAGCCATCCAACAAGTAGACGACGATGAAATCCAGGATGCCAATAACACCCTAATGGAACAATTCATTGAGTGAGTCAGGGGGGAAGCAGCCAAGAACCAACTTAAGCTTCTACAGAGACAAACTCCAGACAAATCATTCTTGGACTTTAAGGAAACTGCAATTAAAAACCTAGGACAAAATACCGGAAGGGAGGATTACGCGCAGGGAGTGTCCGCAACCCGTACAGTTCAGAATGTGCAACAAACACCAGGAGATTCCATTGAGACATTCAGCAAGCAAGTAGCTGAACTTATCTGTGAAGTAAGGTTTTGTAAGGAGAGACAACAGGAGTTCCAAGGAGACTGGCGGAATATGGTCTTATGCACGAAGACCATATAGAGACGACTGGAGGAACTCAGAATGGCCAGGATGCCGGCCGACTGACCAATTTGACCAGCAGGGACATCCAATATGCAGAAAGTGCCAACAAAGTGGACATGTGGAGCGACAATGCCAAGCAGAGGCGTTAAACTCCAAAGTCCTGAGGCCGAGGACCAGCCCTCAGGAAGAACAGAGACACTAGGTCCATTCTTGGCAGAAGGACAACCCAGAACTACGAATCGATGTGATAATACATTCACATGCGCAAGAAGAATTCTGGGGCGAGTTGTGTGGTTCAACGTGCAACGCGGATATGGCTTTATAAACTGGAATGACACCAAAGAGGATGTGTTTGTTCACTATACGGCCATTAAGAAGAATAACCCCAGGAACTACCTCCGCAGTGTGGGAGATGGAGAGATGGTTGAATTCAAAGTGGTGATTGGAGAGAATAGTGCTAAAGCCAAAAATTTAACTGGTCCTGGAGTTTTCTTGAACAAGGCAGCCGATATGCAGCTCATCGCAATCTTCTTTGGCATTACCCCACTGGCAGAGTGCATCGCAAATGGAGATTATACAGGAGAAACTACCCTGTTCCAACTCAGTCACCGGAACACCCACTGCAAGTCCCCAGTGTTCCCATCTCCACTGAATGTAAGGGAGTTAAGAAGGTAGACAAGGGGATTGGAAGTGGAACAGATATTGTATGGTCAAGAATAGAAGACCTGGTGAACAACTTAGATGTGGAATTGGATGAACACGAGGAAGTAGCACTTAACCCAGAAATGGAGCCCTACCGTGAGACAGGTCGACTGCTTCCCTGGCAAGAGCCAATGCCTGAGAGCCAACTGAGGGTGAACGACAGCGATGCTGGTATGGCCTTGTGCAAACAACCGGAGTTGCTGACCTTAGACCAAGAAGAGGGTCCAGACCAGTTGGCTGGCTCACCCGTGACAGAGAGCTTTCCCTGCAGACCCGATCACTAGCAATCCAATGGATGTGCTATTGCTCACAGATTTCCCAGTAGCGTGGAAAAGCATCAATACTCTGGGCCCCAAAGAAACATCTTTTGCAGCAGTCACAGGAGAAGAGGGACTTTGACGTTCTGAAGGAAGCACAAAAGGGATTCTGGCCCTCATTCAGAGGCGGTCGCAAGAAGCGAGCACTTGCTCTGAATGAGGGCGGCCACTTGATTTTTTTAGTGTGGCCTCCTGGTCGCTAGCTAAGCTTTAGCGACCAACCAGGGTGATGGTCGCGATGGTCAAGACCATCGCGACCATCGGGGCTTGCGACGAGACCCTAAGGTTGGGTCTCGGCAACCGCAAGCCACAGGGAGCTTCCTGCTCTGATCGAGCAGGAAGCTCCCGACTGACATCACTGCTGATGTCAGTGCGGCCGCCCACAGAATGGTAGGCATTCTGTCAGGAGCGCCTCCGTTTGTGTAGCCTCCCCACCCCCCCGCCCCGCCTACAAAACGGGGCGAGCTGTCAATCATCATCGACAGCTGCTCCGTAGTGAGCTCCGTGCGCAGGGCCTTAACATCGACCCGGTTGCGACCGCTCAGCGCTTGCGACCGCTCAGCGCTTGCGACCGGGTCTGAATGAGACCCTCTGTCTCTTAGATTTAGAGAATCTAAATCTAGACGGAATCTAGAGGAATGCCAATGTAATATGTGTAATTTAGTGTAACACAAATTGCTATTGAATATTGTTTGAAATTGTGAATGTCAATATGTGAGGACATGCATACTTTTAGGGGGGAAGTATGTGGTACCCCCATATTTGTGCTCCAAATAGGGGTACCCAACTTTAATTTTCTATTAAAGTACTGGCCCCCACAGATGTGAAGATAATGTGATATATAGCCCTTAGCCTGTAATAGTAGGGCAGCATGAACTTTTAGTGACCCCTCTCTCTCCCTGGGGCTGCTGAATCTGAGCAGCCAGGGAACAGATTTGACAGCTGGCCAGCAACAGAGAGAACCCTGGAAAAAGCCCCTCAATTAATTGGTAGCCTGGGTGTCCAGGAAGAGTACCCCAGGGGCGTTCTGTTACTAGGGGCTCTTGTCCACTCAGGGAGTCAGAAGATGGACTGAGCAGGGAGAAGAGGAGGACAAGGTGCTAAAAAGGGTGAATCCAGGAAGAGGTCTTGTGTGGTGTGGTGGATCTGGATGTATGCACTTGCCGGATTGTAAAAGGGGATTACAGGGGAGGAAACCCACTCTGGAAAGAGGATCCCTGTGGAGATATGTCCCTCCCTCAAGTCCTCTGTGAACTGTCACTATGGAGTATGAGAGGTCCGTGCTGCTGCGGACACAAGGGAGACTGCCGGCAGAGAAGTGCGCAACACTGTACGTTATCAATCATCCTAGATTATAATTACCGGACTTCGCAACAACCCATAAAACTGCCTATCCAAAGATTGCCTCCCAGTACCTGCCTCAAAGATCCTCTTACCTGCTGCGTACCGGACCCGGGCTGGAGTCTCCACCTCTGCGCTGCCGGGAGTGAAGGGGATTCCCGCTGTCCGCAGCCTGGGTGTCCACCGACGCTGAGAAGATGTCTCCCGCAAAGCACTGCTCGGAGAAGAAGGTCCCGGCAAGAAGACTCCACCTGCCAGCTGCCCGGAGAAGTGCCCGCGGATCTGGAGACCTGCGCCGAGGACTTGGCGCCAGGAACGGAGAGAGGGAGTCTGCATTGCGAGTAGACCACCGCTGCTGCCATCCGAAGAGGCACTGGTGAAAAGAAAGGTCCCGAGAGTGACGAAGAGGACCATTTGCCAGCTGCAGGCAGAAGGGACAGCCCCGAAGGAAGAGTGTACAAGGACCCCTGGACTGCAGCATTTTCCCTGCTGGATAGAGCCCCGAGGGTAGGCTCCGGAGTGCGCTTGCGCAGTGGCCAAACATCGTGAGCGGGTCTGAATCAGACCCACAGTGTGTGTTGGATCCTTAAGGTGCCCACACATATAGAGACCTTTTAAACGATTTGGCCGATTTCGATGAATCGTGACGACGAATCGGTAAAAAAAGTACAAATCGTGAGTTTATACTCACGAGCATGATGCCGATGCGCGTCCCCGCTCGTCGTACATCGCATCTTCTGATTTGCCGTGCTGTAGGGCAGATTAGCCAATCTGGGATATAATGCATTGGCTGCAAGATAGATCTTTAGTCAGATTGGACATTTTTAACTCCAAATCGTGATCACGACGGCAATTGAGCTCCCGTGAAAGTTCATGAGGAAATTGGCCATAAAATCGTATCGTGAGGACATTGGTATGTGTGTGGGCACCTTTAGAGTGTTGCCAAATGATCTCATCCATTTATAGCCCAAGGTGTAGTCATTATGGACTTAGGACTTTCCAAACTTTGATTTTGTAGAAGGGATAATAGATTCTATGCTATCTGTTATGTGATTTATGGGCTCAGCTAAACTACAGGAGATTCATATCAAATTCCTTAACAGGGCCTATATCTCCCAAGCCCAAAGGAGACATATGATAACTCAGAATCGGGTGACTGTCTACAATGTCTGTCAATGCTCCAAGATAAAGAAATGTTGATACACAATTCATCTCTACATTATACAAATCATAGGGGTAACAATACCATTTACATAGGAGGCAATCCTGGTCACCAACACTCATATTCCTACCATTCTCTCCTTTATTACATCTTGATTACTATTGCTAGAAAGGCCTTGCTACAAAATTTAATTTCTCAACACTCCCTTTCCTTGGAGATGGTAAAGACAGATTTACTTAGCATTTTGTATTGTGATATACACACATCGCTGGCGGCGATGCGTGTGTTAAACAGCAGATTGACTGCTGCAGCACCCACTGCAAGAGCCGGACTTCTGTCCATCTCCTGCAGTGGGTAATGGGACTGACGTCATGACGTCTGTCCCATAATGCTGAGCGCGCCAGCCCGGGCGGGAGCGGCGTCGCGAGCAGGACCAGGAGAAGAGATTCAGGTAAGTGTATTTTTATATATATATATACATATATATATATATATATATATATATATATATTATTTTTTTTAACCTATCTGCACAACGGGGGAGGGGGGTGGCTACTACTGGGGGGACCTCTACTGGGGGAGGGGGTGGCTACTACTAGGGGTGCTATTGGGAGGACCTCTACTGGGGGGGGGCTACTCTACTGGGGAAAACTACTTGGGGAGGAACTACCACTGGGGGCATTATAAAAGGGGCCTACTACTAGAGGCACTGCACTCGGGGGACCACTACTGGGGGCAATAATAGGAAGGGCCACTACAGGGGGCACTGGATAGGGGGGATCACTACAGGGTGCCTGCATAAGGGGACCACTACTGGGAAAATTGCATGGGGGGGACTACTGCTGGGGGCACTATATAAAGGGCACTGCATAGGGGGGGACTACTACTGGGGGCACCATATAAAGGGCACTGCATAAGGGGATACCGCTACTGGGCGCACTGCATTGTGGGGACTGCTACTGGAGGCACTGCATAAGGGGGAACACTACGTGGGGCACTGCATTTGGGGGGCCCACTACTGGGGGTACTGAGTAAGGGGAACTAATTGGGGGCTGTATAAGGGGGACCACTACTGGGGATACTGTATAAGGGGCACTACTATGGGCCTGCATAAGAGGGACCACAACTGCATACTAGGGGTACTGTATAAGGGGTACTACTGGTGTTAAGGTGCATATGGATAGGAATGTTCAGCGTGAAAATAAAGGGGTGTGTCATGTTGACACGCCCCATTTTTAAGTGACCACGCCCATTTTTCGGCGCGCGCACATCTCAGGATGTTAGCGGGGGGTTCTCCCTTTTCAAATTTGCCCTGGGCTCCAAATACCCTAGTTACGCCACTGCCTTTCACCCCTCCCCAGTACCGCATCACTTACCCCTGGCCTTGATTGACAGCCCCAGCCTGTGTGCGGCCCCTGTAGCGCGTCTTGCGCGCTGGTCCTTCTTGCATAGTTGACACAGCCCACACGCGTCACTAATCGGGGGGCCTTCTTGCATGGCTGACTGCCCGCCGGTGCCTGTCAGCAGTCCCGCTCAGTAGCGCATCACTCTGCTTGTGCCTTCACAGACACTAGCAGCCCGCCGGCCCCTGGAGGGGCTGTTAAGTCCCAAAAGCAAAATAAAAGAAGAATGTCTCATTGACGGCGGCAGCGGCTCTTATTAGCCGCCGCCGCCGCCCGCTATTCCCAATCCCACTGTGCCTCACATATTCACACACTGCTCAGTATAGACTGCCTGCCACTGAGGCTCAGTGACAGGCAGCCTACACCGATCAGCGTGTGAGAGCTCTGCTGTGCCTGTCTCTCTGAGCCGAGGTGCCTGTTCCCAGCATTCCTCTAGGAGCCAGGTCAACTGCTGGGCCTCCAGTCTGTATTGTGAGCCTGTGACTGTGGTATGTAACCTAATGCAAATTTGTAACTGTATATATGTATATATGTGTACCTATAGATATGAGTTCATGTATGTAGCTACATATATATATATATATATATATATATATTAGGGGTGAGCGGGTTCGGATTTCTGAAATCCGAACCCCCCGAGCCCCCCCGATCCGAGGCCGATCCGAGTCAGGCTCGACTTTTCCCGCCTGACTCGGATGTGAAATCGAGGCAAAACGTCATCATCCCGCCTTCCGGGTCTCGCGGGTTTTGGATCCTATATAAGGTACCCGCGTCGGTGCCATTTTCTCACTCGGCTGTGGACAGTGAAGAGGGAGGGTGGGAGTTAGGGCTGGCTGGGCTGTGTAGTGTAGTGTAGTGCAGAGTAGTGTTGTGCTGTGCTGCGCTGTGCTGCTGTTGTCCACTACTTCAAAGTCCATAGGGGCTGGCTGTGTTGTGCTGTGCTGCTGTTGTTAATAGGGGCTGTGTCCACTACTTCAAAGTCCATAGGGGCTGGTTGGACTGTGTTGTGCAGTCAGTTCTCCATAGGAGCTGTGTCCACTCCAAAGTCCTGTGCAGTGTCCCAGTCCTAAAGGGGTGCTGTAGTGTTGTCCAGGGGGTGCTCTGTCCATCAGGGGTGCTCCCCCCAAGTGCTAAAAAAATAATATATTTTCTGTGTTTGTGAATTGTGTGCGCAGTAGCCGCACGTGCATCAACAAAGTAGTGCCAAGCGTGCGCCTGTGTCATAAGTAAAGGGCCGGCTGGCTTGACCGTTAAAGGGTGCTGTAACCCCCAAAGTACACTCCAGTCCAAACCAAAAAAATATATATTTTCTGTGTTTGTGAATTGTGTGCGCAGTAGCCGCTTGTGCATCAACAAAGTAGTGCCAAGCGTGCGCCTGTGTCATAAGTAAAGGGCCGGCTGGCTTGACCGTTAAAGGGTGCTGTAACCCCCAAAGTACACTCCAGTCCAAACCAAAAAAATATATATTTTCTGTGTTTGTGAATTGTGTGCGCAGTAGCCGCACGTGCATCAACAAAGTAGTGCCAAGCGTGCGCCTGTGTCATAAGTAAAGGGCCGGCTGGCTTGACCGTTAAAGGGTGCTGTAACCCCTAAGGTACACTCCAGTCCAAACCAAAAAAAAAATTATTTTCTGTGTTTGTGAATTGTGTGCGCAGTAGCCGCACGTGCATCAACAAAGTAGTGCCAAGTGTGCTTCTGTGTCATAAGTAAAGGGCCGGCTGGCTTGACCATTAAAGGGTGCTGTAACCCCCAAAGTACACTCCAGTCCAAACCAAAAAAACTATATATTTTCTGTGTTTATGAATTGTGTGCACAGTAGCCGCACGTGCATCAACAAAGTAGTGCCAAGCGTGCGCCTGTGTCATAAGTAAAGGGCCGGCTGGCTTGACCGTTAAAGGGTGCTGTAACCCCCAAAGTACACTCCAGTCCAAACCAAAAAAATATATATTTTCTGTGTTTGTGAATTGTGTGCGCAGTAGCCGCACGTGCATCAACAAAGTAGTGCCAAGTGTGCGCCTGTGTCATAAGTAAAGGGCCGGCTGGCTTGACCGTTAAAGGGTGCTGTAACCCCCAAAGTACACTCCAGTCCAAACCAAAAAAATATATATTTTCTGTGTTTGTGAATTGTGTGCGCAGTAGCCGCACGTGCATCAACAAAGTACTGCCAAGCGTGCGCCTGTGTCATAAGTAAAGGGCCGGCTGGCTTGACCATTAAAGGGTGCTGTAACCCCCAAAGTACACTCCAGTCCAAACCCAAAAAAAAATTATTTTCTGTGTTTGTGAATTGTGTGCGCAGTAGCCGCACGTGCATCAACAAAGTAGTGCCAAGCGTGCGCCTGTGTCATAAGTAAAGGGCCGGCTGGCTTGACCGTTAAAGGGTGCTGTAACCCCCAAAGTACACTCCAGTCCAAACCAAAAAAATATATATTTTCTGTGTTTGTGAATTGTGTGCGCAGTAGCCGCACGTGCATCAACAAAGTAGTGCCAAGCGTGCTCCTGTGTCATAAGTAAAGGGCCGGCTGGCTTGACCGTTAAAGGGTGCTGTAACCCCCAAAGTACACTCCAGTCCAAACCAAAAAAATATATATTTTCTGTGTTTGTGAATTGTGTGCGCAGTAGCCGCACGTGCATCAACAAAGTAGTGCCAAGCGTGCGCCTGTGTCATAAGTAAAGGGCCAGCTGGCTTGACCGTTAAAGGGTGCTGTAACCTCCAAAGTACACTCCAAACCAAAAAAAAAAAATATTTTCTATGTTTGTGACTTGTGTGCACTGTGGCTGCACGTGCATCAACAAAGGAGCAGCGCCAAGCGTGCGCCTGTGTCCCATAAGTAAAGAGCCGGCTGGCTCATTTCTTAAAGGGTGGTGTAACCCACAAAGTGCACTACTCTCCAGCAAAAATAAAAAAATATTTTCTGTGTTTGTGTGCGCTTTAGCCGCACGTATATATCAATATAACATAAATGGAGGACCAAACTTTCTCCGATAAAAATAAAATAGGGAAAGATCAAGAACCACTTCCTCCTAGTACTGTTGCTGCTGCTGGGAGTTGTTCATCATCCCAGAGAGGAAGTAGGAACATCACTACTTTTACTAAACAATTGACCCTCCAACAGTCCCTAGCGATGAGGATGAAGTACGACAGCAGTCATCCTGAAGCAAAACGTATAACTGAGGCCTTGACTGCTATGTTGGTGTTAGACGTGCGTCCGGTATCCGCCATTAGTGCAGTGGGATTTAGACAATTGATGGAGGTAGTGTGTCCCTGGTTCCAAATCCCGTCTAGATTCCACCTGCATCCTCAAAGCAGCAGCGACAAGCGTGCGTCTGTCTGTTAAAGGGTGGTGTAACCCTCAAAGTGCGCTCCACAAACAATGAAAATATTATTTTTTTTTCTGTCTTTGTGAAATGTGTGGGCTGTAGCCGCACCTGCATCCTTAAAGCAGCAGCGACAAGCGTGCGTCTGTCTGTTAAAGGGTGGTGACACCCTCAAAGTGTGCTACACAAACAATAAAAATATTGTTCTTTTTTCTGTCTTTGTGAATTGTGTGGGCTGTAGCCGCACTTGCATCCTCAAAGCAGCAGCGACAAGCGTGCGTCTGTCTGTTAAAGGGTGGTGACACCCTCAAAGTGTGCTACACGAACAATAAAAATATTCTTCTTCTTTTTTCTGTCTTTGTGAATTGTGTGGGCTGTAGCTGCACTTGCATCCTCAAAGCAGCAGCGACAAGCGTGCGTCTGTCTGTTAAAGGGTGGTGACACCCTCAAAGTGTGCTACACAAACAATAAAAATATTCTTCTTTTTTCTGTCTTTGTGAATTGTGTGGGCTGTAGCCGCACTTGCATCCTCAAAGCAGCAGCGACAAGCGTGCGTCTGTCTGTTAAAGGGTGGTGTAACCCTCATGGTGCTCCAAAAAATAAAAAACTATTTTTTTAATGTGTTTGTGACTTGTGTGCGATGTAGCCGCACGTGCATCTACATAGTAGCAGCGCCAAGCGTGCGCCTGTGTCATAAGTCAAGGGCTGGTTTGGACATCTGGTCCGGACTGAAGGACGTGCCAACAATTTCTGACAAGTCTACTGTCACTGCATATGATACTGTCCTCAAAGCAGCAGCGACAAGCGTGCGTCTGTCTGTTAAAGGGTGGTGACACCCTAAAAGTGTGCTACACAAACAATAAAAATATTGTTCTTTTTTTTTCTGTCTTCGTGAATTGTGTGGGCTGTAGCCGCACTTGCATCCTCAAAGCAGCAGCGACAAGCGTGCGTCTGTCTGTTAAAGGGTGGTGTAACTCTCAAAGTGCTCCAAAAAATAAAAAACTATTTTTTTAATGTGTTTGTGACTTGTGTGCGATGTAGCCGCACTTGCATCCTCAAAGCAGCAGCGACAAGCGTGCGTCTGTCTGTTAAAGGGTGGTGACACCCTCAAAGTGTGCTACACAAACAATAAAAATATTCTTCTTTTTTCTGTCTTTGTGAATTGTGTGGGCTGTAGCCGCACTTGCATCCTCAAAGCAGCAGCGACAAGCGTGCGTCTGTCTGTTAAAGGGTGGTGACACCCTCAAAGTGTGCTACACAAACAATAAAAATATTCTTCTTCTTTTTTCTGTCTTTGTGAATTGTGTGGGCTGTAGCCGCACTTGCATCCTCAAAGCAGCAGCGACAAGCGTGCGTTTGTCCGTTAAAGGGTGGTGTAACCCTCAAAGTGTGCTCCACAAACAATAAAAATATTCTTCTTTTTTTTTCTGTCTTTGTGAATTGTGTGGGCTGTAGCCGCACTTGCATCCTCAAAGCAGCAGCGACAAGCGTGCGTCTGTCTGTTAAAGGATTACATCGGTGACAGCATCCAAGTAGGCATGTCAGACAGTCTGTACCTGTACTGGCAGGAAAAAGAAGCAATTTGGAGGTCCCTGTACAAACTGGCTCTATTTTACCTGAGTTGCCCCCCCTCCAGTGTGTACTCCGAAAGAGTGTTTAGTGCAGCCGGGAACCTTGTCAGCGAAAGGCGTAGGAGGTTGCTTCCACAAAATGTGGAGAAGATGATGTTCATAAAATGAATTATCAACTCTTCCAGGGAGACCAGCCTCCAGAACGTACAGAGGGACCTGTGGTTGTGGATTCCAGCGGGGACGAATTAATACTCTGTGAGGATGAGGATGTACACAACACTGAAGAGGGTGAGGAATCGGTGGATGAGGAGGATGAGGACGACATCTTGCCTCCGTAGAGCCAGTTTGTGCAGGGACAGATTAATTGCCAGCTTGTTTTGTGGGGGCCCAAACGAACCAATCATTTCAGCCACAGTCGTGTGGCAGACCCTGGCGCTGAAATGTTTGGTTTGTTAAAGTGTGCATGTCCTGTTTATACAACATAAGGGTGGGTGGGAGGACCCAAGGATAATTCCATCTTGCACCTCTTTTTTTTCTTTGAATTATGTATAGTTTGGGGACTAGTTTTTCAAACTGCCATCCTGTCTGCCACTGCAGTGCCACTCCTAGATGGACCACGTGTTTGTGCCGCCCACTCGTATCTCTTAGCATAGTCATCCAGCTACCTCGGTGCAACCTTTTGGACATAAAAACACTATTGTGAGGTGTTCAGAATAGACTGGAAATTAGTGGAAATTAAGGTTATTGAGGTTAATAATAGCATAGGAGCAGAAAAACCAACAAATTCTGTGATTTTAGCTGTTTTTATGCTTTTTTTCAAAAAAATACAGATCCAAAACACAAAACCCAGAACCCAAAACACGGAAGGGTGGTTTTGGCAAAACCAATCCAGATCCAAAACACGAAGAAAGATCCAGATCCAAAACCAAAACACAAAACACGAAAAGTGGCCGGTGCACACCCCTAATATATATATATGTGTGTGTGTGTATCTGTATATGGATGAGTGTCTATGTATGTTACCTATGTGTATTTGTATATGTATATGAGTGTGTGTATGTAATGTATATGTGTATCTGTGTATTGGTGAGTGTCTGTATGTATGTTACCTATGTGTATATGTATATGAGTGTCTGTATGTAATGTAATGCATACTTGCCGACAATCTGGCTGCTCCTTCCGGGTGGGAGCAGCCAGATCGGCAGAACAGGGGGCGTGGCCGGCAAAAGGGGGCGGCCCAAACGAGCAGAGGTCGATTTGCGGGCGTGAAAGGGGCGGGGCCATGCGATCGCGTCATTTTAGCCCCGCCCCCGCTACACAATTGCGAAGCAGGGGCGGGGCCAAAATGACGCGAATCGCGTCAGCGCCCCTCCCCGCTGCGGGGGTTTATCAGGTAATGGGGAGGGGGGGTCGGGGGATCGGCGGCAGGCGGGAGGCTTGTCTGCCTTTCCGGGGGGGCGGGAGCTGCACCCGTTTATCGGGAGGGTAGGCAACCCTGATGTAATGTATATCTGTATATGGATGATTGTCTGTATGTATGTTACCTATGTGTATATGTATATGAGTGTCTGTATGTAATGTATATCTGTATATGGATGAGTGTCTGTATGTATGTTACCTATGTGTATATGTATATGAGTGTCTGTATGTAATGTATATGTGTATCTGTGTATTGGTGAGTGTCTGTATGTATGTTACCTATGTGTATATGTATATTCCTATAGATTGTAAGCTTGCAAGCAGGGCCCTCTTACCTCTATGTCTGTCTGTTATTACCCTGTTTTGTTCTATCAATGTTTCCAATTGTAAAGCGCAACGGAATATGCTGCGCTATATAAGAAACTGTTAATAAATAATAAATAATAAATGAGTGTCTGTATGTAATGTGTATCTGTATATTGGTGAGTGTCTGTACGTATGTTACCTATGTGTATATGTAAATGAGTGTCTGTATGTAATGTATATCTGTATATTGGTGAGTGAGTGTCTGTATGTGTGTTACCTATGTGTATATGTATATGAGTGTCTGTATGTAAGGTATATGTGTATCTGTATACTGGTGAGTGTCTGTATGTATGTTATCTATATGTATTTGTATATGAGTGTCTGTATGTAAAGTATATGTGTATCTGGTAACTGTATATGGGGGATGTAGTTATGATAGACTGTGAAATCCCGGCATAGGACTAATGATAGGTGTCTAAATACCAACACCTGTCATCAGCCCCATGCCAAAACCCATCGCCCGGCATACCGCATACCAATTGTAGGTAAGCCCAGCGTCGGGAGCGCTTAGCCGTGGGGGGGGGGAGAGTTAGGATTAGGCACTCCCGGGGGGACTTATGGTTAGGCACCCTCCCCGTGAGAGTTAGGGTTAGGCTAGGGGAAGAGCGGGTTATGATCAGGCACCCCCGGGGGAAGGTTAGGGTTAGGCAGCCCCCCTGGAAGCATTAGGTTTAGGCTAGCGAAAAGGGGGGATAAGGTCAGGTACCCCCAGGGGGAAGTTAGGGTCAGGCAGTAGGGGGTGAGGTTAGGGTTAGACAACCCTAATGGAGGGTTAGGGGGGGAGGAGGGGTAGCAATAGCCTACTTACCTTCCCTGTTGGGATCTTCAGCTGCCGGCCTTCGGCATCAGTATTTCATGCGTCTGGCTTAGGTCCGGCGGTAATTCATACCAATTCCGTATATGGATATGAGTGTCTATATGTGCATGTTTGTACCAATGTATATGTGTATATGGTATAGTGTCTACTGTATGTGCGCATGTATGTACCCGTAGTGCTAGAACTCCACTTCTTAAATGTTTTTATTAAAGCTACCCAGCACACACATATTTCTCCAGAGGGGCTATAAACATTAGCTGCATTACAATCCACTGCTCTCTGTAAAATCTTCCCCTCTTCCTTACACCTTCTTTAGTCTCTCCCCCCTTCTCCATTTATCCTCCCTCTCCTCCTGTCTGTCTGTTTCATTCCTCTAGCACAGTCCTACCACTCCTTCCCTTCCCTCTCGCCTTCACCTGCTGTATACCCCTACTATGGTTATATTGCAAAATGCGATCATACCGGCTGAATGTATGATCCGGCACATGCAGGGAGATGGGCTGCGATGTGGCCGGAGTGCATGCGATGTGGCCGGAGTGCATGCGGGACTGCTGCGCATGCGCAGTCCCGCGGACAGCACATGAGCGGCGCCCATTGCCAGCGGAGGGATCTGGGAGATCCCTCCGCCGGCTGAACTGCGGTAAGTCCCCATAGACTACAGCGGCTAACGCTATCTTCAGATAGCGTTAGCTGCTGGGGCCAATATCAGGAATGCTTAGCATTCCCGATATTGATACATTTAGCAGCATCGCATTCCCCATAGAAACCTATGGGGGAGGCGGCTGCGGGCGGCAATGGAGGGATCGCAGCAGGTATCGGAGATACTTGCTGCGGTCCCTAATTTATACAACCGGGGGATACTTAATATTTGAGGTAAACCCCCGAAAACAGGTGTTTTCGGGGAATTTACCTCAAATTAACTTTTGATAAATATCTCCTTATGTGTCTGATATCTCTATCTATTTATATTACATAGTGGGTGAGCATGAAAGGCTGACGCTGTAGTCTGTTGGGTCTAACATTATTCTGGCATGGGATGGATTTCACTCTGCATTAAGGGGCTGATTCAGAGATATAGCACAGCCGCTGCGTCTTTGTGAAATTATGTTAAACCCGCAGGAGGCATCTTTAACAAAAAGAGACACCCACTGGAGGCTTCTCTTATCCGCTGCTGCATAAGAAAAATAGCGTGATCATCGGACATCTGAGTAACCCTCAAGTTACGCACAATGTCCAGAAAAAAGTGAAGCAATCATTTGGCTTTGGCACGCCCAGAAACCGGTGCTGACACACCCCCAGTAGCATTTCAATCATGATATGGCTGTTGAGACACAGTGAGCAATCTTGCAGAAGGAGGACCTGCACATGCCTAGATCTCTAATCCCGCCTACTTTGCTATTGGCTCCACCTACAGTTGATTTGGTGCCGCCTAATTGAGGTCACTTCCAGAGATTTTTCCAGGGCCACTTTTAATCCCCAATCCGCCCCTGTTGCAGAGTGACGTTTTACTACTTCCGGCCTTCTATGTCGGTCGTAGCAGTAAATTTATGTACGCCCCTGAAACACCCTGAAAACGGTGAGGAACACCTGCGTTTTTAGACCACCACCTCCGTCAACACCCACAAACGGCCTTTCATGTCAATCAACTCTCGGAAGCCATTTCCTGATCAACAGCATTTTGGATCGCAAGGTCTCGTACGCACATGCGCACAACTAACCGTACGCATGCGTGGTTTGGAAACATCGGATGCGTACGACCGAGTGGCCGCTTACGACCGATTCTGAATGAGGTCCAATATTCTTAATATCTGCTGCTCACTCTACCTAAAGCCCACTATTGGGGATTCAGTTATTATCACCCATGATTTAGTTAGCAGAAGAACACATTAACTCTACCGTGGAGGGGAACATTAAACAATTTAGATAAGGCAAGCCTAATTAGGGAGTCTGGAGGTGAAGGCAAACCACTTCCTAAATGGTATCTTATTAATCAGCTGAAGAGGATAAGTAATGCTTATGAGAATACAAAATGATTCATCTTTTGCAGAAATTAAACTCTGCACTTATTGGAAAAGATGCAGGGCACAGACCCGGGAAAGTCTGATAGGGAGACATTTCTTAATCTTGTTAAGTGTAATCCTAACCTTAATGAGAGAGTGGATGAAAATAAAAATATCTGTAAGACCTAACATAAGTAACCTTCCTCTAAAACAACATAAACATAAAACAGTGAAGTCTTCTCTTCACAATGAAAGATTGAAAAAAAAAATGTAATAGCTTTTTCATAGAGTTTTTCGTTTTTCTGGTGGTACTTAGCAGCGTGCAGTGCCGACACTTTTTGGGGGAGATGTATTTAAGCTTGGAGAGAGATAAAGTGGAGAGAGATAAAGAACTAACCAATCAGCTTCTAACTTTCACTTACAGGCTGTGCTAGAGAAATGACAGAAGACAATTGCTTGGTACATTACCTCTCTCCTTCTTTATCTCTTTCGAAGATTTGATACATCTCCCCCAAGTATTTGGTGCCATTTTTACTTCTTAGAACCAGTGCCGGACACAGGAAGATGTCAGTGAAATACTTCTAAAAAATGAATAAAATAAGCGTCTGAATACTTATCCAGAGTGTGGCAGCTACTATAATTCTGTGTAGCGATAAGCTCCTAAGTCTACGGCGAAGTACAACTCCTGGCAGCATGCGGATAACCGTCCACCTCCTCTCCCAATGCTGGCTGGATAAATTGTCTCTACAGGAACGCACTTTTGGCTGCATGTGTTTTTAGAGCTGCGTGGTAGTGCTGTGTTAGTATTGTATCTGTGAGTGGGGAGACTGGAAGAGAACAGTGGTATACGCATACAGAGGCCAACTCAGCCAAAGCAAAGACCCTCAGGCTTACTGATCTCTGTCATCAAGTAGGTGGTGCGAGGGTTACTCCAGCTGCCCCGAGGGGTCATACATTCACCAATTTAGGGGTGCTTAAATTATACCTGTTCTCCCCAACCTTGGGGCCAAGTATGTAGACAGGTGATTGGAAGGTGGAAAATGCATTGAATTAAAATGATAATCTTCAAGTCAGAGCTGGAGCAAAACTGAAGTGTTTTGCAGCTTCTCCCCACAAGCACAAATGCCACCATCTTCTTGCTGTGATGGAAATCTAAGCTCGTGTGCCCACAGTGAGATGCATGGCAGGACCAAAACTGGTTTTGCACTGCACAGTTTGCGCTTTGAACCTTTTAAGTGAACTTTATTTTATAGAATCTTGTACAATATTCATCTGTCTGAAAATGTGTACAGTATATTACTAGACAGATGGAAAATATTTGCAAATTTGTAAGGAATTTGTATATTTCTTGATGTTAAACATTTTAAAATAGTTAAAATAAGTTTCTAAACAACTGCATAACCACTGTATGTTTTATTAACCTTTCTCATGCAGGGGATAAATGGGGCATGTCCTTATGTTAGAACTGTGTTCCATGCATGACAGATTGCAGGACAGGGGATTGTAGAAAAATAAACTGATTAATATTTTTATGTTGCAGCACCATCTTCTGGCAGCTTCTGCTCAGTAGTGTTTTATACAATTGTTATCTGCTATAAAAAGCAAACGTTTGCTAAATTTAAATATAAAGTGTATGGAGGCATTTACAAGGCAGACCTAATGCACACTGCACAAAGCTGTGGTTATGTACACTGTATAGTGCACCAAGCACATATACTGTATAACCATGGTGGTACCAAAGCTGCTTTGCACTGCACAACAGATGAGGATGCAGTAGAATATACTAATACCAAACTGCTTCAGTAACACTTGTTTCTATGGGGCATATTTATCACATTCCGCATTTTTTATATTTTTTTTGCCCAAATTTGCAAAGTGAAGAATATATTCACACAAATTTACTAAAATCCCCTCGGCAGGAGCTGAGGTTCAATAAGAGCCCGTCCTTGCTAAGAGCTGGAAGTAGCGTAACGCTATCACACTTCTTCCTGGTTTGTCTGGCACATGCATCATCAGGGGGCGATGGAAAAAAGGTCGAAGGCTGCCTCTCCAAAAATTGTGCCAGTTAGTAGCTCATAGGCTACTATAGGGTAAAGGGATCTGGAGATGGCGTTATCCTATCAGTGCCAAGCTTTCCTTCGTAATCTGACAGCTTTGCAGCCCATATAGAAACCTACGGGGGCTGCGCTACTATTAGAAATTGAGCGATATCTGCTGCGGTTCCTCCTTCATACATTCAGGAGATCCTTAATATTTGTGAGTATTCCCCTAAAATGACTGTTTTGGGAACATATCCTGCAATATTATTGGATAAATAGGGCCCTATGTCTCAATCATGTCATGAAAATTCAAAATACACAATGCTGTGAAACCATGGAGGAACTCATCACAGCGAGCCTACATGCACAATGTTAGTTTGTCTACCATTATAATGATCTTCCTCCACCCAGCTATTTTGTCTGTCTGCTGGCCATTGCCCAATAGCAAATTACATAATTAAATTAAGGGCCTTTGTGGCAGAAATTGGATAAGATCCTGTGTCCACTCTGCAGCCTTCTAGAGATCCTTCCAGATTTAGAAGAGTTAATCACTTTCTGCAGTTGTAGGATGACTTACTCCAGAGACAAGATGAGAAGCATTAAAAAAAATCTTTCCAGCGTTTACTATTTCTTCTTGTACAGTGAATAAAAATCCTTTTATCAATAATTCACATTTACCTTCAGGCTTCCATTCCCAGCTATATCCCATTCCTTTAGGTTCCCATTCCCAGCTATATCCCATTCCTTTAGGTTCCCATTTCCAGCTATATCCCATTCCTTTAGGTTCCCATTTCCAGCTATATCCCATTCCTTTAGGTTCCCATTCCCAGATACACCCAATTCTTTTAGGTTCCCATTCCCAGCTATACCCATTCCTTTAAGTTCCCATTCCCAGCTATATCCCATTCCTTTAGGTTCCCATTCCCATCTATATCCCATTCATTTAGGTTCCCATTCCCAGCTGTAGGCCATTCATTTAGGTTCTCATTCCCAGCTATATGCCATTCCTTTGGATGAAGAGGAATAATTTATTATCGTTCCTGCGCTCTGTCCATCTAACACCGTCTTTGTGGTCAGTCCCTGGGATTGGGTCTCTGCCGTGGTCTATCAGAAATCTTCACGGTGAACTATTTCTAATAAATATGTACACTTGGATTACAGTAAACCTTTACTTAATTAGCATCTTTGAAGTTTCCAGATTGCAGTTTTTGTCTCTGGGATATTATCTCTTCGTCCTCAAGACATCTTTCTGTCAGAATAGCATTCAAGAGGAGACTTCCACTGTCTGCTGGTCATGATCATGTGACAGAACATATACTGGGTATCTGATATCCAGTATATTTGTTCAGACATCTGATCTCTCCTCCAATCTGTGTTTAACAAGTTGAGATTCAGTGATGAATATATATACAGAAAACAAACTGCAAAAGGAACTGCAGCAGCAGATCAGACATTAGCTTTTGTTATCTAATTTGCACATCAAACAAAAGGTAATTACTGCTTGGTTGTTATGATTAAAAGAAAATAACAAGACAGAATACCTTCAAAAGAAACAACTTGTACCAAGAAATATGTAAAACTAATAAGCAAAACCTATTGAACATACTTAATGAGGATCTGTGTGTAAGTTCTGGGCTACCTAGGCACAGCACCCTCCGCTTATTACTTAGCAGCGTTCATACCCTCCAACATAACCTGACCTCTGCCAACAAGTACACATGCTGTACTCCTGAACGTCCCACTAACTTTATGATTGCAGTCACCTGTGCTGAACACAGATGACTGCAGTGCAATTGTAGTCTAATGCGGCATATACATTAGATGATGTGCTCCATGAGCGAAATCATAAAGCTGACCACACATCTAAAGATTATCTGTCCAACCTACCAACTAGTTGATTGGTTGGAATGAAAATCTGGTAAGGTATGAAAGCAAATGACAATCAGCAATTTGCTACCAAACGCCGGAAAATGGACAAAAACTGTTGTTTGAACAAATTGTTTAGATCAAACATTTAACAAACTTGTCTGACGACCATTTTCATCTGTTTTCTGGCATTTAGGAGCAAATTGCTGACCATTTACTCCCATACGTTACCAGATTTTCATTCCAACCAATCAACTAGTTGGCTGGTTGGATGTAAGTTGGTCTAGTGTGTGGCCAGCTTTAGTGTTTGGCCTTGATCTCCCGGGCTCTCCTGGGCAAACGACATTGAGCATACACACTGAACGATATTGTTAACGATTTCGTTCCGTGACGTCACCCTGCACTTTCCCGAACATGCAGCTCCTGACGATATTGTCAGATTGACCTGCTTGTTCGGACGACAACAGACATCGTGGACGACGCATCGTCCATTGTTTTGAGCATACACACTGGACGATATGAACATTATCGTCCATATAGTTCACTTTTATTGTTTAGTGTGTATGCCCTTTAAGTGAGAAGTCCAGTAGCAGAGCATTGTGTACATAGTGGAAGGCATCATGTTCTAGGATTTCATCTTCTAATTCTTGGAAATGTGGTGCTGAGTTCTGACCTCATAGCCCAGAGCCACATCCTAGCACATTCAAAACAAAGTGGAGATGACAGCTAAGAAACTGTCAGCTGCTGCTTCCCCTCCATGTAAGTGGCTGGGACTCTATGTTAGTGGCTTGCACTCCGTGTTAGTGGCTGGCCCTCCATGTTAGTGGCTAACACTCCATGTTAGTGTCTGACGCTCCATGTCAATGCTCAGAGGTGACATTCGACACTGGGTGAGTGATATTGTCACCACTAAGAGGGAGATGTATCATACTTTTTAATGAGGACAAATGGAAGTGTTTCCCAGAGCAACCAATCATACTCTATCATTTTATACAATGGACTAGATGAATGATAGCGAGAATCCATTGATTATGGATGCAGAGTGTGCGGTGCACATGGGCCAATGGGTCCAGGGGGGCCCACACGACACACCCTGCATCCATATAATTATACTTACCTCTCAGGAGTCCCACGTTGGCCAGCACTGCAGAGCATCAGAGATCACTGGGAAAATGGCATGGCAGACTGGCACAAAGCCGGAATCTGCTGCTCTGCCAGAGAGGAGGGGAACTGCACAGGGCCTACCAGAGCAGTAACTAGACTTTTTGGTGCCCTGTGCCAGAGAGAGCATGGGTGCCCCCCCTCCCCATTTTTAAATAGGGACATAAGTTAGTGCACCTGAGAAAGGGCCATAGCCTCATGGGGAAGGCCAGTGTAGAGATAGGGGGAGGCGAGAAGAAGCTGGGGATAAAAGAAGAGGAAGCTACAAGTGAGAATGATATTAAACAGGAAAAGTGACAGGCCCAAACAGCTCGCCCTGCCCTGCGCTGCCGTTTATACATCAAATATTGTTATTTACCATGCCTGGCCTTTCTGTCTTTTTCCCAATATAATTAAAATTGTTACTTATATACAAGTAATATCACAGGAGATTCTTTGGGCTCCATTTAATATTGATCCTACTTGCCGATATTTATTATCACTACTAACCTGTCT
Organism: Taudactylus pleione; assembly: GCA_031769625.1. NCBI lineage: Eukaryota > Metazoa > Chordata > Amphibia > Anura > Myobatrachidae > Taudactylus > Taudactylus pleione. Next base: position 9,647,402 of record JAUIMM010000249.1, read on the forward strand.
GGTGATGTCCTGCAGTGTTCCCCTCCTTGGTTGCTGACACTTGCGCTTTGTGCTTCAACGCGGTGGGGACTAAGCAAAGTCTCTAAAGCATTACAAAAGCTGGAAGGGAGTTTGCTGAGTCTGCAAAAATGAACCTTATTTGAGGCTCGGATACCCACTGTTCATATTCTTGGAAAGTTTGATTGACTTTATATATACATATGAATTAGCATCTGTAAAACGCACAGTTATAGATAGATGTTGAAGGTGGGTAATTGTATTATGACAGGCAGAGTTCTCAAGTCATTTATAGCCTGTTTTTGATTCAGATTAATTATCATATGCATATATACATGTGTATATTTCTGCATGCATTGTAGGGTTCCTAAAATTTTATAAGGTGAGTGTATAATTATAAGTACTTAATGTAATTTCTCTTTTTACTGATCCAGTTTCACTGGTTACTGAGGTTACAACATATCAGGATAGGCAAAAGCCACTGATGATAGTATAAGGTTGTGTCCAAACCAAAATGAATTCTGTTTTTGTTAGGACTTTTTTTATTTAGATACACGAGGACGAGATTGTTTCCTGATTTTTTTATTTATTTCTATACAGTTTCATGGCACAAGAATCTCTCAAATACATATTGTACAACCACCACAAGACCAATAACTACAACAGCCAGGCTATAATATCTGAAATATATATTTAGCAGGATTGTCCATTTGTTAGAGATTTCCCAGACCCACCAGAAGGGGTCCCTGTAGAGCAGGGTTGGGGAACCTTTTTCTGCCGAGGGACATTTTGATATATATAACATTATTCGGGCCTGGTGCAGGTGCATACTGAGGATGCTCCGGGGAGCTGTAAGGGCAGCGGTTTGACCATCTGAAGTGTCCTAAGAATGCTCCAGGCGGCACTGCTGCTTAGATTCTGGCTGAAGAGTACCATTCTAGGCACCCTGCTAGCCAGATGAGACTAGCAGAAAAAAGCTCAGAGGGCCAGACCAAATGATTCAGCGGGCCTTATACAGCCCCCGGGCCTGAGGTTCCCCATCCTTGCTGTAGAGTATGTTGGAGATGGAGGTAAAGTAGTAAGCTCTTTGTCAAAAGTTTATTCTAAAGCAGTTGGTTAGATGTCTGGCAGTATGTAATGCTGATGCTGCTTTTTGCCTTAAGCCAGTTTTCATAGGAAAATACAGGAACTGGTTCTGTGCCAGAAAATAGGCAGCATGCATATGGACATGGTTTGCACTAATGATGTGTGCCTGGCAGATATGATACTGGTGCAAACCTGCCAACAATTGACTTAGGAGTAAAGCTGAGAATGGAGTCGTAAAAATTATTTGCTCCTGGACAAACCATGGGGTCTTTATACTAGGCCTTAGATCGAGATAAAGTGAACGGAGATTAAGTACCAACCAACCAGCTCCTGTCATTTTTCAAACACAGCCTGCGAAATGGCAGTTAGGAGCTGATTGGCTGGTACTTTATCTCCATTCATTTTATCTCCATCCAAGGCTTAGTAAATAGACCCCTATGTCACAATGTAAGGGGTATAAAATATAAACTGCTTTTGCATGTAGCGCCTGAATCCTGGGGAGCTTTGGCCCTCATTCAGAGCCGTACGCTCTGAGCAGAGCGCACGCTCTGAATGAGGGCCGCCCTCCATAATTATGGAGTGTCCTCCTGGACGCTCGTATAGCTGTGGGTCACCACCCACAGCCTATACGAGCGTGCATTTTGATGGCCGCGATGGTCTTGACCATCGCGGCCATCGCCACTGCGAGCCGGAGCCTGCGGTTGAGTTTTTCAGTGGGCCGGCTTCTGACGGTAGGCATTCCCTTGGGAACGCCCCCGTCAGGGAGGCACGCCCCCGGCACGCCCACCAAAGGGGGCGTGCTGTCAATCAACATCGACAGCACGCCCCCTTTGATCAGACACAACGAGCGAAGGAAAGTCCTTCGCTCGTCGCGTCTGGCGCATGCGCACGACGGAGCTCCCTCCGTCGTGCGCATGCGCAGTGCACAACATCGACCCACTTGCGAGCGGACAGCCGCTTGCGAGTGGGTCTGAATCAGGCCCATTATTTTTACACTGAAATTTAGAATTGAGCTGCCACGCCCCTAATAACACAAAGCACACCACCCCTCCCCCATCAAGACCTTCGTCTGAAAGTAAGTGTGTGATATATGTATGTATAGATAGATCGATCGTTAGAGAGCACATGTATGGAAACCCCCCCTTGCAAATCCTTTGTTTGCCCGTGAAGACCACTGAACATCTGTAGAAGCAGTCCCAAAGGCACTATCCACCGTACATGACTTAATAATAAATACAGTAAAAATGAGTTTAGTAACATATTTTATTGTTGCTTTAGAATAAAAGTAAATAACTGATTGTGGTCTCTGCATTTGTTTACTGTTATCTTTACGGTTTCTCCACCTGACTTCCTTTCCGCTCTCTCTTTTCCTATATGCACAAGACGCTGACGTTGGTTTTATTTAATGACCCAGAGATGTATCCAGCAAGATGTATTCAGAGAGACAGATCACATGGGCACTACACCAGCAGACCAATAGCAACACTGTAAGTAGCTGTCTGGCAAAACAGAGAATTCATTCGAACACTATGGCACCATATCTAATTACATCTACAATTGTCTGTTAATTTTTCTTAATTACATTACCTGTAGAAAACAACCAGCAATCCTATATGATAGTAACATTATGTATGTATGCAGTATGAAAGGCTTCCCTGGAGAAATCTACATTATGACCATTGCATAAAGACTTCACGTGCAAATGCATTTACAGCAGCTTCAATCGTAATAGTAATGTAATATGTCAGTTCCCAAGTGAAGATATTCAACATTATGGGGCCCATTTATCAAAGTGTATTTGAGGTATAATCCCCAAAAACACCCGTTTTCGGGGGTTTACCTCAAATATTAAGTATCCCCCGGATGTAATAAGGAGGGACCGCAGCAGGTATCTGAGATTACCGCATGCAGCCGCATTCCCCATAGGTTTCTATGGGGAATGCGATGCTGCCAAATTTACCAATTTCCAGAATGCGTTGCATTCCAGATATTGGCCCACGCAGCTAACGCCATCTGAACCCTCCCCGGCTATGATGGCTGTGCAATGCGCAGCACCCCCTGCACTGGCCGGCAGCTCTTCAGAGAAATCGCAGGGACGGGCTCCTTTTGGAGCCTGTGTCCCTGCATGTCACGGATGATACATCCGGCCGGTATGATCGCATTTTGCAATGCGATCATGGGTGTTACTGGCATTGCGTTGCAAAAGCGATCATTGATAAATGGGGGCCTGTGTGTGATCTGTTAGCTGAGCGTCAGCTATTGTCCTCTATTAATAGAATAGTTATTTCTAAACATGCAAAATGAATCATCCAACCGAGCATATTTAATTTCCACCCATTTTGCATGACTGTAACCAATTGATCTTCTGATGAGAGCACCAGCGTTCCTATCTGAGTAACAGCTGGGCGTATAAACGTGCTTAGTTATGTACCCTTATACAAAGGATTAAACAATATGAATCGTACAGTCCAGAAAGCCTATTTAGGGAAAACTGTGGCATGGGCGTGTTATGGGAGTGTCCCGGGCGTGCCAGTGAAAGGGGCTGCGTTCTCAGACACCACAGAGGTCATGTTTAGAAGGAGTTCAGACTGAGACACTACATCTGCGATAGGGCAGGTGCAAGTGACGATGGTGCACGCCATGGTGCGCTGACGGTGGACTGGCTTGAATCACCGGCGGTGTTGCGCTGTGCAGCACTGCTGAAAGTGGGCATTTCAGTGCTTGCACATCCAGGTGCATGCTAGTACACAAGGGAAAGGCAGAAGCTAGCATTTGTGACCTTACAGCTGAAGGTACATTTAGACTCATTTTCTGTTAGAACCATGAATCAACAAATGGTTGAAAATACCACTTTTCTGCAGGTAGTTTAAAAAAAAATCCTCTTTTTAATTGGGCAGCATGGTTGGTGTAATGGTTTGCATTACTACCTCACAGCCCTGAGGTCTTGGGTTCGATTCTCTGCTGCTATTATGTCCAACTGTGCATTTTTATATGGTGCCGCCTGTTCTTTTGTACATTGTTATGCTTTATTCATATCTCTGTAATATGCTCTACTCCCTATTGTATAGGGCTGAATACTTTTTTAGCACCTTATAAATAAGCAATAATAATAATCATGTCCTTGGTTGTGTGATTCAAATTATTATTTGTGATCATTTTAAAAAAGGTGTTAAAAACATGCAAAAAGACACAATGTTGCCATAAAATAACCCCAGTAGGGCTCATTTTAGAACAGTACATTTAGGAACCTCAACCAACCAATCAGCAATTAGCTTGCAGTGCAAGTCATTGAAAACAAGTGTCTGATTGGTTGTTATTGTATAATGCAAATCTTGCACTAAAAGGCAGTTAATAAAAGACCTGCAATGTAGAGCAATGAAACGGGATTCATCAGCTTCATGAAGAAAATACAGGAGAAATGGTGTCTCTCTGCTGTCTGCTTTATACCAGTTGCCAACCAGCATGTTCTTCAATGTCCTTCTAGAATATACCACGTTATGTATAATAGCATTTTTTGTTATATGCATATCATCCCTTCTAAAAGGGATTCCAAATCCTTCTTTGACTGAGCAAATCAGAGACAGTTCTGACCACTCTCCATTTGTCTCCAAAGCTGAAAGTCTTCTACAGCACAGAGATTGGTGCATCTTGAATTACATCAGGGACTTTCAACTCCAATCCCCATGTACTCCCAATAGGTCATGTTCCTGGATTTCTTTAATCAAACACAGTTAATATATATTGTTGGGTCATAAATTATACCACCTGTTCCATCAGGCAGAATTGCTAAAAACATGACGTGTTTTGAGTACTTGATAATTGTATTGAAAACCACTGGATTAGAAGGATCTGTGATCCCTGAAGAGCTGCCCACCCACCCCTCTCCTATACCTTCAGCTGGTAACTTACCATTGCTTACCTGTTTGCACTGAGAGCATTGTCCTGGAAACTGTTACCTGGGGTGAGTGCCTGAGAGCGGCGGCCATGTGAGGTGGTGATGGTAAGACGTCCCACAGAGAAACTGTCTCTATATTTCACTCTGTTGGTTGGTAGAAATGGGAGGAAGTCACTGGAATCCCAACACCAGTCAGAATCCCGGAGCCGGCATCCCGACTGATGTCAAACTGATGATAAGTAGTGGGGTTAGGGGGGAGAGTTAGGGGCAGAGCCGTAACTAGACCTTTTGGTGCCCTATGCCAGAAAGAGCAATGGAGCCCCCCATTATTAAAATAGGGACATAAGGCACCCAAAATAGGAGAATGGACTCATGGGGAAGGGCCAGGGAAGAGATAGGGGAGGCCAGGAGATGCTGGGGATAAAATAAGAGGAAAAATTGACAGGCCTGAACAGCGCCCCCTGCCCTGCAGTGCCCTGTGCCAAGGCACAGGCCGCACTACCCTAGTTACGGCCCTGGTTAGGGGTTAGGGTTAGGCACTAAGGGGAGGGTTAGGGTTAGGTTCTAGGGGGAAGGGTTAGGCACTAGGGGGGAGGGTTAAGGTTAGGCACTAGGGGGGAGGGTTAGGTTTAGACACTGGGAGGGAGATTAGGTTTCGGGTGCGGGGAGGGAGAATTAATTTAGGGGCAGGGTTAGGATACTTACAGTAGCGACAGGTGTAGGTATCCTAACCCTGTCGGGATGCTGGCTTTGGGATTCTGACTGCCGGATACAGAGTGTTTACATCCCGTACCCAACCCAGTAGAAACAGTTACCAAATTCACATTTATCTAATCTATCTATCTATTTATCTATCTATCTATCTATCTATCTATCTATCTATCTATCTATCTATCTATCTATCTATCTATCTATCTGTCTGTCTGTCTGTCTGTCTGTCTGTCTGTCTGTCTATCGCATATCTACCTGTCTATATATCTTTCTGTTTATCTACAATTACATGTGTAAATATCTGTATATATGTAAGTACCACATTTCCTGCACCCAGACACAATCTGCTGATAATATGGCTATTGATCGCTATTGATGGTTATCATTTATCTGGAAATGCTGATGGAGCAGGGAAGTGGTTTAACTCTCTAATATCCAGGTAACAGCTGGGGAGGGCAGTAGGTGTAGCTGTCCTTGTCTGGGTAGCATGGCTATAAATTGGGCAAGGAGAGCTGACTTGAGGTTGTAGTATGAATAGTGTCAGGCAGTACACTTACTGTATATCATTGCATTGTAAATGGCACAGAGATAGAAGAGTCATGCTATTGGGAGGCTGGCAGAAGAGGCATGACAATCTGCAGGACATGCTTCAGCACAAGACAGGTTAATGTGCTCTGCAGAGCGCTGACCGCCCAGGGACTAAGTGGAAGTTTATAAGTACTCAGAAGACCTTTCAGAAGAAAAGTGAAGCAATGTTCTGCAGAGGAAGGATACGGGTTAAAGCTGGTCTCAGCACTCTGATATTATATAATTTGCTTTGGGTCAATCTATCTATGCAGAACCTGTGACAGAGAGACAGAGACCATCGCAGAGAGTGCTGAACCTGAGGGAGACAGCAGAGCATTACAGAACAAGTGAGAATGAGGCACAATGTGTGTCACTCCTCACACCCTCCGATTACTTTTACTACCTCTCTCTAATTGATTACCTTTCTCGCTGACTTCTTTTCCCAACATCTATTTCTTCTTACCAAAGCGCTTTACCCTGTTCTCCACTCTCTATCTATCTCTGCCAGTATGTGATTGCCCCTGTCTAATCAGTCTTTCTCTTTTCATTTTTTATCATCTATATGTCATGTTCATATGTGTCCTCTCATGTCATTTATTATAAATATGATCATATATATCTCTAATACTATAGTTCTGTTGTTGCATATGTAACCGGCTCATTTAGGGGCTGATTCTGATTTGGGAGCAAAACTAAAAAAAAAAAAAAAAAAAACAAGTAACTTTGTACCTGAACTAACCATGCAGCAATGTAAGGGGTGCTGCTAATACATTGTTTTGCATGCAGGGTAAATACTGGCTGATTTCGCAAGTAGCCCACTGATGCTGGACAGCTTTATGTTTACACTGCAATTTTTTTACCTTGGTATTATTTTCCTTGCAATTTAGATTTAAGTTTGGACACACCCCTACAAAACTTAAATCTTTTTGAACATTGTACATCTGCCCCACCTGCAGTGCAAAGTTACTTGCTCTTTTTTTGTGCTCTTCTCCCAACTCGGATTAGCCTTCATAGACTAATCATCTCCAGTTAGTAGGCAATGTATGGGGTACACTAATTGTCCATTCCGACCAAAAAGTGATCGTAATCGGTAAATCATGTTGTCCAACATGTTGGATTTCTTTGACCAGTCTGGGCTGTAGATTGCTAGTGTATGGAGACAATCAGACAATTTGCAGACCGTTACTAGTAAAATGATGAACCTTTCATATTGACAAATCTGACTTTACTGAAAATGATCTGCAAATCACTGAAAAATATCTGTAATGTATGGGTGCAGATTGGTGGATTGGGGAAATAAATAACATAATATGTGAATCGTTCTTTTGTGATTGCTGATGTATTGGTCCCTTAAGGAAGGGAGACAAATCCCTTTTACTCCTGATACCTACTCATGTAAATATATTTATCACTGTCACCCTCAAGATATTGATTGGAATAGGTCATATAACGCACAGTAACTTTCTTGTATATATTTGTGAGTGTGTATGTATATATGTATATGTGCGTGTGTGTATATATGTGCGTGTATGTATATATGTGCGTGTGTGTGTGCTGTACAGAATGTGTTTAACCCCAAATGCCTTTGGATAATGATCATTACGTGCAGCAGAAGCTATTGCAGCATAGACAAAAATGGAAACTATATTCTGCTAGATTGTCAGAAAATGCAGCTCATGATAACTGATAATGGTGTGGTGCAAATATAATACCACATGCTATTATAAATGCATAACAACAGTTTCTACTGACACTTGTAAAAAATTACCTACTGTCACACTGTTTTTGGATATCCCAGTCCTGAGAAGGGGTTAAGTATTGAGGTTAAGTGGCAGGTAATACTGTTAGTGATCTGTATTGATTGTCATCATCCTTTATACTATGTGCTGACAGAGAGCAGGGTGGAAAGTTAACCCTCTGACAGCCAGGGAAGAGCTGATAATATAGTGGGAGGGGTTAAGTGACACTGCAGGTCTCTAACAGCAGTCAGCTTTAGGGATGCTCCCCTGCATTTTGGCAAGAAGGTGGGTGGGGTTATTATGCATTGCTATATGGCTGTAGCAGGCAATGGGCAATGCTTGGCACTGGCAGTGGGTACCCATTGAATGAGTGATGCTATGTGACTCAGAAAGGAATGGGCTAGGTCCAGGGGTTCTTTAGAGGAACCAAGCTTTTTGTGCATGTTGTGTTGTTGGAGTGGCCCATTACTGCATGCCTGACAGGGAATGGGAGAAGCAGAAGCACGGGTTATCTCTGGCCACTGCACACAGCATATCTTGTGAGGTTTGGAGGCATGAGTTAAAAACTATTGCATTAGATATGCCCCACAAGGAAAGGGTTAGTCTCTGCATGCTCAATCAGTGGAAGAGTAAAAATGGATTTCTAGTATGCTGACAGCACAGGTATTAAGGTGACCTTACATCCGACAGTGAGTGAAATGATGTTTATACCTAGCAGTGGAAGGGTTAAACAAGTCTCTTCCGTGCTCTTACAAAATAAGCATTAAATGAAGATCTGCAGGATTGTGTGGAGGACCAGTTACTGGTAAGTTTACAGTGACTCAGTGCGCATCGGTAAAATAATGGTTAACAAATGGTCTTAGCATGAATCTTGTATTCCCCACAGCATTACACGCTCTCTCTCTCTCTCTCTCTCTCTCTCTCTCTCTCTCTCTCTCTCTCTCTCTCTCTCTCTCTCTTCTCTCTTCTCTCTCGCTGTCTCTCTCTCTCTCTCTCTCCATCTTCTCCCTAAATCAATGCTGTGCTCTCTATTTCTCAAACCCCCAGTATCATATGTTTCGATGTTGAGATCTGTCTTTCACTCCATCCTGCTCTTATTCACTCCCTCCATCCTGCTCTTATTCACTCCCTCTTTCCACGCCCATGCAGTGTGTGGCTAGGAGGGAGTATTCACTCTGGGTATCACTCTTCTTTGGGCATCAGGAGCACAGGGTGAGCAGCAGGCCCAGCTTGTGAGGGGTTATACTTGTCTGAATGTTTGAGTGTGTAGTATGTATGTCTATTACAGTATACTGTATATATTTTTATATACCTGTTTTAACAACACCACAAACCATCCTGGTAAGTGAGAAGACTCAAGTCCACTCACCGAAGAAGCTTACACTCTCTCTACTTATAGAACTGATATAGCAATATATGTACAGTATGTGTGGGTATAATTATCTATATATATTGTGATATATGTGTGTTTGTATATATATATATATATATATATATACATATATATATATATATATATATATACACACACATGTATTTATATATATATATTTTTGTGTGTGTATATATAAATATATATATATATATGTGTATATATATATATATATATATGTGTGCATATATTCCTTTATATATAATCTTTTAACATTATGTTACTTGATTTGCAAAGAAGAATTTTATCATTTTAACATTGATGCATCATTGGGACTGAATTTCTTGCAATAGACATCTGTTTAGAAAATGTTAATACTTAATAGAAAATAGGCAATGTTTGTTCAAATGAAGCTCTTGCATAAACATGCTTGCACACTTGTATGTTAGGTTGCATTTTAAGTTAATTAAGCAATACTTATAATTGCTTCCATTTTTTATTGTCCCTGTAAATATCCAAAAATCAATACTAGTAAAACTGGTGAAACTTGGAGCATTTATTTCCCAAGCTTTATTAAATAGCTGATTTATAACTAAACTAATAAACATGTCATGCTTCATTTAATCACGTCATTGCATTATGGACTGCTAGCGATATTTGTTTCTATTACCTATAGAGAAGAATAGGTTTATTTCTATTCATCAGTTGAAAGAAACAGTAATATTTTAGCATACAGTAGTTAATAAATTAATTTTATTAACTATTGTTACTGTTCGTGTGTAGGATATATAACCCGTAGAAGTTTTTACTCAAAATGGCAACACCAACCCTGCTTTATGTACATCATAACCGACTGTTTTTGGTTTGTTTTCTTCCTTCTGTAATAATAAACCTTTTGTGCTTTGTTTCTGATGTTGTAAAGCGACTTTGAGTCTTGATGGTGAAAAGTGCTATATAAATAAAATTATTATTATTTACTTGTATGTATAATTTACTAACAACACACAAAGTTTGGATACAAACATGTTATTTACTAATATAGGTTAAAAGTGCAGCAACTAAGCAGTACTTAGCTGTGATTAATATAGTCCTAATTATTAAGTCTTTGATTGGTAGCTAAAAGTTCTTGCAGTTATGCGTTTTTGCACTTACTTTAGTAAATAAGGCAGTAACTGTTTATCATAGTCGCAGACAAGCTTTATTTTGCACAATGAATTGATACACATTGCAGGGTAAATTTACTTAGGGGTGGATTGCGCAAGCAGCCGCTTCTCATGGGTTTGACCCTGAAATTTCGGGGTCAAATCCAAAGAGAAATAGAAGCTTGCAAAATCTACTGCCTAGTAAATGTATCCTCTTTCCTTCTGTCTCATATCCGCACCTTCTTGTCTTCCTTATTGTAACTGTTCAATGTCTTGTTTTGTTTTAGATTTAAGTTGAACTTGTATAATTTTAGTGTAATCTTTTATACTTGCTCTGTTTTATGATAATGTTTTATTATGTCTGCTTTTTAGTGTTGTCTGTCTGGGGCTGCAAAACTTGTGACGCCTTACAAATAAACAATAATGATGATTATGCTTAGATGCTGAGCATCAACATCCTGCTGTCTTACACTGACACTTTTATATTAATGTTTATAAAATACTAAGAACCTTATTGTTGTTTTCTTCTGCAGTGTCTTGTCATTCTCCAGTAGGACACCTTCCAGGAGGCTTCCTATATCCACTCTCCTATTCATCCCAAGATTCTGTATTATTGGGAGACCAAGTTGAGGCTGAGGAGCAAGTAGTCGCCATTAAAAACGTCATGAAGAAGAAGACTGTGCTGGCTTTGTTTGGCATAGTTCTTGGGTACCTGGTGACAGGCGCAGTGGTCTTTCAGATGCTCGAACAACCCTACGAGACTATACAGCAGGGTCTTCTCATGAAACATCGTGCTGAATTCCTTCAGGAGAACATCTGCGTGCAAGAGGATGTCCTGGACAAGTTTGTGTTTGTGAGAGAAAGTGCTTATGTGGCTTGAAAGTTGAGGAATTCAAACAATAATATGATTTGGCTTCATATGAATATGCATATAGAGGCTAGTGTGTATGCTGAGCAGGACGTACCTGAAAATGAGTCCGGCTCTGCAACATTCACATATGCACCACGTTTACATCAGCAAATAGCAGTAGCATAGGCACCAAGTTTATGCCAGGAGATAGCAGTAGCATATGCGTCAAGTTTTCACCAGTAGATAGCAGTAGCATATGCACCAAGTTTATGCCAGGAGATAGCAGTAGCATATGCGCCAAGTTTACACCAGTAGATAGCAGTAGCATATGCACCAAGTTTACACCAGCAGATAGCAGTAGCGTATGCGCTAAGTTTACATCAGCAGATAGCAGTAGCATATGTCCTAAGTTTACACCAGCAGATAGCAGTAGCATAGGCACCAAGTCTACACCAGCAGATAGCAGTAGCATAGGCACCAAGTCTACACCAGCAGATAGCAGTAGCATAGGCACCAAGGGCCTGATTCAGACCGCTCGCGAGCGTATAGCGCTTGCAAGCGGGTCAATGGTGGCCCAGTGCGCACGTGCGGCGCTTGCTATGCTCGTGCACAAGCCCCGTAGCGAGTGAGAACTTCACTCGCTCTGGGGCTCGCTACAAGACGGGGCGGCTGTCGATGTTGATCGACAGCTCGCCCCATTTTGTAGGCAGGTAGGGCGGTGGCTGGACAAATGGAGGCGTTCCCGAAGGAATGCCTGCCATTTGTGGGCGGACCTACTGACATCACTCGTGATGTCAGTAGTGGACTTCCTGCTCTATTAGAGCAGGAAGTCCACTTGGGCTTGCAAGACCTGAGACCCTACCACAGGGTCTCCTCGCAAGCCCGTTGGTCGCGATAATCGCGACCATTGCCAGGCCGCCTGCTAAAGCTGTGGGTGGTCACCCACAGCTTAGCGAGTGGCCTGGAGGCCGGGTTAAAAAAATAAAAAAGCCCTGATTCAGAGCATGCGCTCACAAATAGCGAGCACCTCTGAATCAGGGCCCAAGTCTACACCAGCAGATAGCAGTAGCATATGCGCTAAGTTTACACCAGCAGATAGCAGTAGCATATGCGCCAGGTTTACACCAGGAGGTAGCAGTAGCATATGCGCCAGGTTCACACCAGCAGATAGCAGTAGCATATGTTCCAGGTTTACATCAGCAGAGGATGCATATGCACCAGGTTCACACCAGGAGATAGCAGTAGCATATACGCCAGGTTTACACCAGGAGAGAGCAGTAGCATATGCGCTAAGTTTATGCCAGGAGAAAGCTGTAGCATATGCGCCAGGTTTACTCCAGGAGATAGCAGTAGCATATACACCAGGTTTACACCAGGAGAGAGCAGTAGCATATGCGCTAAGTTTATGCCAGGAGAAAGCTCTAGCATATGCGCCAAGTTTACACCAGCGGATAGCAGTAACATAGGCACCAAGTCTACACCAGCAGATAGCAGTAGCATATGCGCCAAGTTTATGCCAGGAGAAAGCAGAAGCATATGCACCAGGTTTACACCAGGAGATAGCGGTAGCATATGCGCCAGGTTTACACAAGGAGATAGCAGTAGCATTTGCACCAGGTTTATACCAGGAGATAGTAGTAGCATATGTGCCAGGTATATACCAGGAGATAGTAGTAGCATATTTGCCAGGTTTACGCCAGGAGATAGCAGTAGCATATGTGCCAGGTTTACGCCAGGAAAAAGCAGTATCTTACACACTTGGTTTATGCCAAAAATGTAGAGACTATTTATATCAGGATAAGTACAGCATGTTCTGGAACAAGCCAACTAGAGATTAGCCTCAACGCGTTTCATCCATTCACACAATAAAGGACTTCATCAGGATGATTGAAGTACAGTACAGGTTGAGTCTCCCATATCCAAAATGCTTGGGACCAGGGGTATTTTGGATAAAGGAATATTCCGTAGTTTGGAATATTTGCATATCATAATTAAATATCTTGTGAATGGGACCCCAATATACACACAGAATGCATTTATGTGTAATATACACCTTATACACACAGCCTGCAGGTAATTTTATACAATATTTGAATAATTTTGTGGCTCAAGCAAAGTTTGTGTACAGAAATGAAATTAATTTATGTTTCATATACACCTTATACACACAGCCTTAAGGTAATTTTATACAATATTTTTAGTAATTTGTGCCTTAAACAAAGTTTGTGTACATTGAACCATCAAAAATCAATTTCTTTAGATCACGCTAAAAGTTTAATTGATTTATTGCACTAGGAGGTGCTTGTTGTCTCTAATATATATATATATATATATATATATATATCATAGTTTTAAGCTACTTATTATTATGTGGGTCATGAATATATGCATGAAGGAAGTGAGAGGAATTGTCAGAGGTACTAAATGTTATATCCCTGTGCCCTTTCAATGGCAAAGCAGCACTTACAGTTGATTGTTATGCTGTAGCAGGACACCTGTAATGTCCATGTCACACACTGAGAATAGGTAAATGAGGTGACTGTTTGGCTCCACAGCAGGTGAAAGAGGCTTTGGGTTCTGGAGCTGATGTTGCAGCGAATGGCACCAATGTTACAACACACTGGGACATCGGAAGTTGCTTCTTCTTTGCAGGAACTGTCATCACCACAATCGGTAATGGTCATGTGGACAATACACCATACATTCAGTAGTAGAATCATATTTACAGATCTAACCACAAGCAATATCAGATTTATTTTTGTAATATATTAATATACAGGATGGCCATCAAATTTTTTTTTACAGCTTGAAGATGTCAGTCTGATTACACTGATTACTTATTGTGGGGTTTGCTGAAGGTGCAGATTTAGGGGTATATTTACTAAAGTGAGGGTTTTTAGAAGTGGAGATGTTGCCCATAGCAACCAATCAGATTCTACTTAACATTTATCTAGCCCCTTCTAGAAGATAATAGCTAGAATCTGATTGGTTGCTATGGGCAACATCTCCACTTCTAAAAACCTGCACTTCAGTAAATATACCCCTTACTCTGGAATATCAAAGACACAAAACATCTGAGGCCGCACATCACAGATGCATATCCAGGGATTGGTGGAAATGCTGCGTTACAGCACCACGTTTATTCAGCACATAGAACTGTACATTGCTAATGAATGGAAAACACATTGAACATATAATGTAATATCATGGAACATATCAGGTATTGTAATGTTAAATTAATAAACCTTTTCTAATGTACATTTGCCTATGTCTATGGCCGTCCTGTATATGGGATAAATTACTGAACTGATGTTTTCACAGTACTAGATGCTAGGAGTGAAAAAGGGTTGGGGGTCACTATAATAGCCCAGCAATAGTGAAATAACTTAGCTATAGCTTGTCATACTTGTCACAATACCATGATAGTAGTTGCACTAAAATTATTATATCCACTAAATATATACAGATATTGTAGAAATGACAATAATAAATGGTATATTTAGACTACTTTATTTTATATTATTAAAGTAATGATATCAATGTGAAGAGCACAGCTCACATGAGTAGCCCTCCTCATCGTACTTGTCTACGTAACACCCTCATGTCCTCCCATAAGCAGAAAGTAAGAGTTACCATGAGGCACCATGAGGTGTTTATGGGTCTCCAGTATTCTTTTGGAACTCTTTTTGCCCAAAAACAAATAATGTAATTGTATATCTTTGCCAGGTACTCAAACATTAAGTCATAGTACATGGCAAAGATAATTCCTTGTTGACCTCTAATATTTTTGATATATAACCTATAAGGGACATTTTTCTGTTTATAATCTATACACCTGTTTAACAAAGTATTAATATATTGTCTTATCCACATCTGTACCCAGTTTGCCCATATTGGTAGGTCTATTGGACAGATTCACAATTAGTGCTATTGGCCAGTGACCACACAAACACATGGATTGGATTTAATCAGGATTGCTGGTCAAATTGGGCCCATATGAAAAGCTTTAGAGTTACTTCAAATTTATCATAACATAGTTGCTCCATACTTTCCTAAAGAATGTTAATGATGGTCTTTGTTTTGCATTGTACAAATTAAGGGTGAGCGGGTTCGGTTCTACTCGGTTCCGTTCGGGTGTTTTTACCGAATCTTATTGGCTATCCAAAACTCGTGACACCTGAAACCCAATAAGATTCGGTAAAAACACCCGAACGGAACCGAGTAGAACCGAACCCGCTCACCCCTAGTACAAATTATGTACAGTAAGCTCTGTAAACAAACATCACAGTTTGCAGCTGTATCCACTAGACGAGAAAAATGAGCGATTGAACGATTCCGACATCATTATCGTTCAATCGCTCATTAATCGTGCACTAATCATGCAGGAAAATGTCGGCAACGATCAGCGATGCGCGTTCCTGCTGGTCGTTGTCGGCATCACTCATTGCCCGAACATGACGATTAACCTGACAATATCGTCAGGTTGAGCATGTTCGGGGATGAGGGAGGGTGCCTGCACTGAATGACATATCGTTCAGTGTGGGCACTGCACAGTATAATGAACGGTTGAGCAATAACGGAACGCACCTTTACACTGAAAGACAGTATAGAATATGTTTCATTATTTTCACTTTCTTCCAATGATGTTCTTTTCCCTTTGTGATATGTTCCAGGGTTTGGTAACAACGCCCCTAAGACAGAGGGTGGTCGGATGTTCTGTATTTTCTATGCACTATTTGGCATTCCACTTTTTGGCATCCTGTTGGCAGGAGTGGGCGACCATTTGGGATCAGCTCTCCGTAAAGGGATTGGAAAAGTAGAAATCATATTCTTGGTAAGGTGACATATTTCCTGTAGCAATTCACAATTAAACCCCAGCACCTTATAGCACTTCCAGTTTTCTGCCCCACAGCTCATCCTAGAGTAAGCCTGAAATAGAGTAACTTACTGACCAGTGATCCGTGCTACTTTTCCCTCTGTAAGGGAGAAATATTTCCACCTTTATACAGCAGTAGCACATTCTGAGTATTTTCACTATTATTTCAGCAAATATCATTCTTACTAGGTCTTACCTTTTTTAGTTGTGTTATATCCAGCAGGCAATTGTATTAATCATATAAATTGTTCCATGAGAGAATAAGTAGTAGTCAGTAAGGACAATACACACAGAGATATAAGGATTACCTCATACAAGAAACTTGTTATAATTGGCGTCTATCAGATTATAATAACAACAACCCAGAAAGCCTAATCCTGTAGTGCAAATGCCCTATTGTGATTTGTGACAAATGTATGTACTGTATTAATGAGCAAACATGAGATTTCATGCTAAGGGATTAGTGGAGTGGGTATTGAGGACACTTAGGCCAGGTACACACTAGGACGATATCGGGACAATTTGCCGTAACGGAACGTCAAATCGTGCATTTCGTCTAATATGTATGCACAGATTGCGAGCTCCCACGGATGACCTACGAGAACGTTTGATTGACCATGCAGCTGTGCATTTTAATGAAGGACGGAACAAGGAATTGTTCCATTGTTCATTAAATCGTGTAGTGTGTACGACCAATCCGTGATGGACGTCGTTCTAATGTTGTTCTAATGTGTACCCGGCTGTAGTACTTGAGTTCCTTTGCTTGCAGGATGGCACCAGTCATTTTCACTTAACAAAATCACTTTCTTTTTGCACTTTCTTTTTGCACCACCTATAAGGAGGCATAGAACACATAGAAACACATATGGCACGTGACACGTAATACAGATAGTCCTGACATCCACTCACTCTATTTATTTAACTAAATTTAGGGTGGCTCTAAAGTAGGGGTGGGCAATTAGCGGCCCCCCAGCTGTTGTAGAACTACACATCCCAGCATGCCCTGCCAGTTTTGCAATTTGGTCATCTAAAACCGTTGCAAGGCATGCTGGGATGTGTAGTTCAGCAACAGCTGGAGGGCCGCTTATTGCCCACCCCTGCTCTAAAGTGTTGTTAGGTTGGATTTTGAAGTGACGTTTCATGCTTTCCATGTACATTTTCAGATGTATCCATAAATTCACACAGCCATGTGCAGTTTGATTTTCCAGGAGTAGCATTAAAGACCAACAAGTGGGTGGGCACCATGAAATGCACTGGGTTGTCAAGTAAACATAGGGGTAGATTTACTAAGGATCAGATGGTCAAAGCCGATCGATAGTTTCGGCAATAGGAATAAATGCTAAACAAGTCTAGTTTAGCATTTATTGCTATTGCCGTTTTAAAACTATCAATTGAAGCCATCGATAATCAGCAGCTTTGACAACACGGTCCTTAGTAAATACGAGGGCTGATTGAAATGTAATGAGACTGATTTTTTTATTGGAATCAGATGACTCCACAGGATCTGAACATTTTTCTTTTTTAAAGTAGCGTCCTTCACATTCAATAAAATGTTTGCAGCGTTTCAACTACGTTCAAAGACGTGCAGTAGACTGTTTTGTGACATCACTTTTAGTGTTGCAGCTGTGGCATTTTTCACTTCATCATCTGTTGAGAACTTCTTTCTGCGCAGTTGTTTTTTTAGGGTTGGGAATGCCCAGAAATCACAGAGCGCTAAGTCCGGGCTATATGGAGGACGTTCCAGTGCTGTCCCATTAATTTGAGTCAGCAACATGTGGTTGAGCATTGTCTTGGAGCAAAAACCACTGTTTCTTCAGCAAATGTGGTCTTTTCTTCCTCATGGCTCCGCGCAAATTGGTTTTCAGGACATTTGCATAGTAGGCACCATTAATTGTCTGTCCACGGGGAACCCAGTGCTGTAGGATCATACCGTGCGCATCAAAGAACAGCAGAAGCATGAGTTTACACCCCGAAGGAATCGCACAGAATTTTTTTGGTGGAGGCAAATTTGCGTGTTTCCATACACTGGACCGTTGTTTGCATTTTGCATCATAATGATGAATCTACGATTCGTCATGCGTCACAATCGATGTCAGGAAATCGTGTATCCTCTCCGACATTCGAACGGTGTTCTTGCACAATTCAACTCGTCGTCACATCTGCTCTTCTGTGAGATTTCTGGGTACCCAGGGCACACGCGATGCATTTTCAGTTCCTTTCTCACAATATACTGAACACAGTCGAATGAGATGCCAAGTGAAGCCAAAAATTCCCGTCAAGTTAACTTTCTGTCATTTTGCAACATCTCTGCAGCTTTGGCAATGCTGACATCTGTAACTGCGGTGGATGGTCTCCCAGAACGCGATTCGTCAGTCACTCACGTATTACCCTCTTTGTAGTGCTTCCACCACCAAAAAACTGCGCACGGCTAATTGTTTCTCCACTGTATACTTGCCGTAACATTTCATGAGTTTCAATTCTGCTTTTCCAAGTTTAACACAAAATTCAATCACACATCCCTGACGTAATTCACATCTGCCATGACGAAACGTACGAAGAGCTTCCACTCGCTGTGACCAAACAAAGAAGACTACGGCAGTCCAACCGCAGATTCAGACACATCGATGTATGAGCTTCACAATATTATTATTATTATATATTACCAGTTATTTAGCGCACACATATTACGCAGCGCTTTACAGAGAATATTTGTCCATTCACATCAGTCCTTGCCCCAGTGGAGCTTAGAATCTATATTCCTTATCACATACACACTAGGGATCATTTTGCTTGGTACCCAATTAACCTACCAGTATATTTTTGGAGTGTGGGAGGAAACTGGAGCACCCGGAGGGGTATGCAGTCTGGAAGCCGGCGGACCTAATCCCAACAGCCGGCTTCCCGACTGTCATATCTCGGCAAGTATCTAATGACAGGCGTCAAAATCCCGACACCGGGAGCCTGACACCCGGCATCCTGATCGAAGGGATGCCGAGCGCGGATAGTCGCGGGGGCGGGAGGGTTAGGTTTAGGGATCCCGGGGGGAACTTAGGGTTAGGCCCCCCCCGGGAGGTTAGGTTTAGGCTAGGGGAAGGGGGGGTTAGGGTTAGCCATCCCCCAGGGGACTTAGGTTTAGGCGCGGGGAAGGGGGGGTTAGGTTTAGGCACTTAGAGGGGGGATTAGGGTTAGGCACTGGGGGGGAAGGTTAGGGTTAGGCACCCCTAAGGGAGGGTTAGGGGGTAGAATTAGGTTAGTATATACTTACCTAGGATGATCGGGATTTCCTCCTCTGCCGGGATGCCGCTGTCGGGATTCCAACCACCTGGCATGGGTCCGGCGGTAAATCATACCGATTCCCCCGGAGGAAACCCACGCAAGCACAGGGAGACTATACAGACTCCACACAGTTAGGGCCGTAATAACCAGCATAGCGTTGCCATGTCTATCTATGGACCGAAAAACAGTCTAATTACTTTTCAATCAGCCCTCATATGCTCCCTAGAGTGAAAATAAAGAAACAGTGTGTTTGCCAGAATATACTATTCCCAATAACTTTTTACCTCAACTTTCCCTATTTCTTTTAAACTTTTGCCTGAATTATAGTGCACTTTATTGCTCTGGTAATTTATTTTTCTAAATGTATTTTTCAATATCTGTCTGTGATTACATTGTGCTAGTAAATTTCAGACTTGACTATTTTTCCACACCTGAGTGAAGGTGTAGGTATGTGTTTCCTGTTGAGTTTTGCAGACGCATTGCTCCTTTCTTTGTCCCTGGGGGAGCTGTATGGAGATACATTAACTCAGCCTTGTCTCAGAGAGAGCTCGTCCATCGATTTGGCCTACTGAAATTAAATTTTTTGTACTTTTGAAATTAGATTTTGAGTTGAGCTTGGGACTCTGTGCAGACTGAAAATCACATGAGACAACGTATAAATAGTCCGTTAGCATATTAATTCTCGGAGAGCAGAGTATGATATAGAAGGGTATATAAAAGAGAGGCAGAGCTTATTTAGTCTAGAAAGTCTGATCACAGAAATTATCCAGTTGACCATTTTGTAACGCAACATTTTTTGTTTAAATCTAGTTAGGTTTTCTAGAAAGATAGAAGTAAAATGAATGGGCCTTCTCACATAATGTAGAGAATAACTGACACTCTGTGGTTTACTGACCATCAGAAATAATGGAAACAGGTTAAGGGGAATTTGAAAGCAACTAACTAGTTTATATGATGTACAGTGATTTACACATTAGGCTCAAACTATGGGAAGCTGTAAGGCCTGATAGGAAGTTGGTCATATTGCTGCAGAGCATTAGAGGAAATCCGTCGACCATGAATCTACAATGACTGTATCATAGCTAAAGCTGGCCACACACTAGACCAACTTTCATCCAACCAGCCAACTAGTTGATTGGTTGGAATGAAAATCTGGTAAGGAATGGGGGTAAATGATGATCAGCAATTTGCTCCTAAATGCCAGAAAACAGATGAAAATGGTCGCTCAGACAAGTTTGTTAAATGCTTGATCTAAGCAATTTGTTCAAACAACAGTTTTTGTCCATTTTCCGGCTTTTGGGAGCAAATTGCTGATTGTCATTTGCTTTCATACCTTACCAGATTTTCATTCCAACGAATCCACTAGTTGGCTGGTTGGATGTAAGTTGATCTAGTGTGTGGCCAGCTTAAGTCTCTCTCTGCAACTTCTTTTCTCTGCAATGTTTCCCAAACTTGGGGCAAAATTTACTAAGCGGCGGTTTGACGGCGGTTTTTATATTATATTCTAAACCCCGGGGGTTTGGTGGCAGTTTTGCAGCTGTTTCTAAATGACAGCCCTGTTCTATTCTAAAATGTGTTTTGATGGCAGTAAACACGTTTTAAAATAGAATAGAACAGGGCTGTCATTTAGAAACCACTGCAAAACCGCCACCAAACCCCCGGGGTTTAGAATATAATATAAAAACCGCCGTCAAACCGCCGCTTAGTAAATTTTGCCCAAGGTCCTTAAGAGACCCTAACAATCCCGGTTTTAAGAGCATCCATGCTTGAGCACAGATAATTAAGTCACAATAACTGAGGGGATACTTAAGTCACTTTTACTCAAGTATGGTTATCCTTAAATCCCTGAACTGTTATGGTGCCTTAATGACTGAGTTTGGGAAACCCTGTATTAGAGAGATATAGGGCTAGACTGGCCGCTGCTGGAACCTTGTGCATAACAAGTACTGGACATATAGCAGCGCAGTCTCTTATACACATGAATCCTGCAATCATACAATAGACATAGGACCAGTGATTCTGGAACATATGGCAAAGCTGCAATTACCCCATGATATAATCCCATGGAAAACTAATAGCCTGGTGTGGCCCTATGTTGCCATTCTTGCTAAACAAACCTGTCAGTGAATAGTAAATGTACAGTGCTTCCACCACATCAAAGGTAATTAACAGGAAACCTTTTAGATGCTTTTTATCTCATTGCAGCTGATCTTTTGTCTGCTCCATTTGTTGGAGTATATTGTTACTCTGGGAGCCTAATGGAGGCCACACTCTGCAGGTCCTTTCTGTCCATCAACGTACAAAAACCCAGCAGCCAATGACAAGCATTATAATTATAGAGGAGGCAACTTACAGGTATACATTTGCCTTTATATAAAAGAAAGGGCAAAAAAGGGAGGTTCATGTAATATTTTGTCAATTTGTGATGAAATGATTTCAAATAGTGTCCAGTTATATGCGGTTAGAGCTGCATGATCAACTCATGAATATTCATGTGCATTCTGCTGCAAATTTCTTTGAGACCAATCACATAATGCAGACTTCTGCAAATTCCAAATGTGATCCAATCATTATACTCATCTCTTATCATGACAAATCTGTTACAACTGAAATCCAGGAGGTTCTTCACAATTATCTTGTATTCATGTTAATCTGTTTTGTGTATCTAAAGCGCGTGCCTGTATGGTACGAACAACCAAATTGTCCTGATACACAATCACGGAAAACCATTGTGTAGTACTGAGAGCAGCCCATGTGGCAGAAGCATGCTCATTGTGCTCCTGTAGCTTCCTGGGACATCAACAAACTCCAGGAAGTTTCCAGCTTAAAAGCCAGGCCTCCTGATTGGCTGTGCAACTTCACCTGAGTCTGCTGTCACAAGGTCTTCAGCCTGTGCCAAGAGCTATATTGCTGGAAATTCCAGGCAAAGAGGGAAGAGCACAGTTCTAAGATTATAGTCCTGAGTCACACGCAACTTCGGATGGAGCCGCATCTAGGGTTTTTTTCGTAAACTGTGACTGCGTCCCAGGCTTTCCTTATGCACGCACGTTTCAGAGTGGAATGTGCCTCAGTCGCTTCTCTGCAGCTGCTAAATGGGCCTTTCTGAGTGTCAGCAACAATGCAAACGCACACAAGAGATCCGTTCTATGGGGTGTTCTGGGCATGTTGCCAGAGTTACTCACTATTCTGAGTTACGCTTATGCATTGTGGACGCCAAAAACAGTTGGATCTCCTGCATCTAGCATGGGGTAGGTGTGAGTGGCGATGATAGTGATGATATTAGTGATGATGGCTGCTCTTGCAGACAGTGCAGAGGGAGACGCGTACGCAATGATGCGTATGACTCGAAATATGGGCATATAGTTACATTACCATCAATATCCGTTTGCAGCGGGCATCCGTGGTTACATTTGCATGACGTGTTACTCAGTATCAGGTTCTATGTGTATTTATACCTTTACACGGCAAATGTGCTGTCATTTACTATGTTCTTCTGATGTAGAATTTGTCAAAGCTGCTTGACTGGTCCGCTTTAGCTCATACATGTATCTGTAAAGGGTGTCTTAGTTTTAGTACATGTTGCCAGTGAACACGTGCTCTTGGTAAATGTGTGTCATCCATCTCTTTTCTCCCTCACCACAGAAGTGGCGTGTCTCTCCAACCATTGTACGGGTTATATCCGCGGTGCTGTTCATCCTGATTGGCTGTCTCCTCTTCGTTCTTATCCCCACTTTAGTCTTCAAGGAGATTGAGCAGTGGACCCTTCTGGAGGCCATTTACTTTGTAGTCATCACGCTGACCACCATCGGCTTCGGGGACTATGTGGCGGGTACACAGTATCACTATATTATGTGGTGTATTCAGTTCTCGAAATTGAATTGTTGTTCTTGCATTTTGTTTTTAAAGTATTTTATTACCACAAAATCTCTATTCCAGTCTGACTTTCTAGGAAATAACATGGTTTTGGTTTCAGGTTTCTGTTTTATTTTTTTTCCAGTTTGTATTAATTGCTAGCTTTGCTGAGATGTCTATTGCATTGTGGGCCTGATTCAGACCCGCTCGCAAGCGCATATCGCTCGCAAGTGGGTTGAAGGTGGCCCATTGCGCACGCTCGAGCCCCGGAGCGAGCGCAAAAAACACTCGCTCCGTGGCTCACTACAAAAGGGGCGGCTGTCGATGTTGATCGACAGCTCGCCCTGTTTTGTAGGCGTGGCCGGGGGGGTGGCTTCACAAACGGAGGCGTTCCCACGCGAACGCCTGCCATTTGTGGGCGGCCCCAATGACATCACCAGTGATTAGAGCCAGAAGCTTTCTGGGGCTTGCAGCCACGAGACCGTACCACAAGGGTCTCGTCGCAAGCCCGATGGTCGCGATGGTCTTGACCATCACGACCATCATCCTGGCCGCTCGCAAAAGCTGTGGGTGGTCACCCACAGCTATGCGAGCAGCCAGGAGGCCGCAACTAAAAAAAATAGTGCCCGCTCTGATTCAGAGCGAGCGCTCGCTTTTTCCGAGCGCCTCTGAATCAGGACCTCTGTCCGATATGGTTTTATTATTCTGGTGACAGTTTGCACACTTGGTCCAGGATAGTAGTTTATACAAATATCCAGCAGCCAGAGAGAAAGGTGTAAGGGAGGAAAGAGCACTGCGAGTGGGTGGTACAGCTACAACAACATCTCAGCGACGTCACTCACAGACATATCGCATCGGCTGTGTCTATAGCTCAAAGATATATCGGTCATCTGCTGGTGTGTACGGGTGACCCGCCGATCGCCCATTCACATGCTGCGTGTACCCTGTGGTAATTGACAGCTCAACTGGGAGGGCATTTAAATTGTCAATCACCGCCGAGTCCCTGCAGCATGTGTATGGGCGATCGGCGGCCCCAGCACATCGGGTAGACGATTGGTAACGGTGTATATACTTATCAATTGTCAGATAGGTCGATGGGTCGGCTGAATGACCTAGTGTGTACCCAGCTTTAGAAATCTCAATGCGTAGAGAGTGTTCAGCTTTATCAAAACTGACTCCGACAGCAATAAGTAACTTTACATGGTCAATTCAAATGAGTTTTACTAAAAAAAAAAGCAACATATTGAAAGCTATCAGAAGGCCATGGCAGTTTACATAGTTAGTCTTGTTTATTTCAAGACTGGGCCTGATTCAGAAATGTTCACAATGCCGATGTTTATGCAGTTTGAGCGACTATAAGTAATCTGTGCATGTGTGAGAGTCACAACTGTGCATGCACCAAGTTTCATTACTGATGTCTTTCTCACAGGCTCATTTATTAACGATACTTAGATCAAATGAAATTTACCGATGGCTATCCCTATCGATTTATTCGGTATTCATAATATTTCTACATCTATTTACTAAACTAATAATTACCGGCAGTATTTTCAGTTATTTACTGCTCCGGACGAATCAGAGGCTTAGTGGGCGTGGTGTAGCAGGCGCACGTGCTCTTTGACATGCAGTACGCCAAAGCATAACAGCCCCGCAGACATCTTGGATCCTCCGAGGAGCTGTGTGACGACACGCCGATTTTCAGAGCCGGGTATTTATTTTGCAGATGCCGAGAGTCAGCTTAGTAGGCTGTCTCTCCCATCTTGTCCTCGGGGAGCTGGCTGTGCAGTTTATTTTGGGGCCCATGCAAGGTTACCCCACCGACATCCTAACCCTGCCGCGCAGTAACTAAAGTTACAACAGAAACCCTGCAAAGAGCTATTGGAGCTAATTAATTCACTTCACTGGGCGTCCGGGAGACCATCGCTCGACAGCGCTGCAATAACAGCTGCTTGACCAGGCGAGTTCTTATTAGCGCAACAAACGGTAATACTAAAATACGGTTCATTAGTAAATACTGTTCCATATATGTTTAACCTGCCAAACGTAATTTATTTCTAAAATAACAATAATATTTAATTGTAGTTATGATAAATAGCCACCAGGGCTTTTTCAATTTGCTAAAAGCTCTAATCTCCGTATCTCCACTTGATAAATGAGCCTGTCAGTTAGAATTTATTCTCAAAGTGATTGACAGGCAGGGAACGTTTGTGGGAAGTAATGGGGAGGTGGCAAATGAATGCAGAAGAGTCCCAGCCGTTTATGGGGCATGTCACTGCGTGCGACTGCGATCCCATATGCAGTCAAAATGGCTCCGGCATCTCAATTCTCACGCCCATTCTGCGTGACCATAGGGTTACCCAGAAGACCAATATTGATCATAGGATCTACGACCGTGCTGCGTCTTTATACGCAGTTGCTTGGATTTGTAAAGCAGCCGGTGGGTCTTACTACAAATCACAGTGGCTGCAACATTTGCATATTTTCGCACACCTACTGCTCATAAACTTGCAGTTGCGACAGCAATAGCGCACATCTCTGGATCAGGTCCTGTGTCACAAGTTTGGAAGTCTTAGAGCCTGATTCAGAGGTGGAGACAACTTATTATGCAGCGCTAGTGTGGCATTATACTAATGCATACCTGACAAGCGGGACAGTCCCGTTTTTCTGGGACTGTCCCGCCCGCGGGCTGCAGTGTCCCGCGGTGGGGGGGAAGTTGGGGAAAGTACAAACCACTGCTCTGCAGGAGGAGAACAGATGCCGTGCACATGCGCACAGCAGGGGCGTATTTACCCATTGGCCAGGATGGCACTCGCCAGGGGCGCCGGCCAAAGGGGGGGCACCATCTGGCAGTGCCATAAGCAGCCAATGGGTGGACTACCCCAGGTGCTTGAACTAGCGGCGGCTGTCTGTTTGTTATAGCAGCCAGCCAATGAGAGTCAGACAGACTCTCATTGGCTGCTGCATCGTCCATGGAGGGAGCCGGTTGGAGCTCACTCATGAGCTCCGTCTTCTGACTCCCTCCACAGCGGGTGATGGGAGAGATGTCATGACGTCTCTCCCATCCCATAGTGCAGACCGAGAGCGGGCCCAGAGGAGTGGACAGTGGTGGTAGTCGGCAGGAGCAGGGATCCAGGTAAGTTGCTTTTATTTTATTTTTTTTCTGTGTGTGATTTTTTTTTATCTGGCACAGCACAGGGGGTGGGGGAATGTGGCTACTAGGGGGCACTGTATAGGGAGTGGTCGCTACTGGGGGCACATTATGGGGGGGATGGACGCTACTGGGAGCACTGTATTGTGGGGGCCACTACTAGGGGCACGTTATGGGGGAGATGGCCTCTACTGGGAGCACTGTATAGGGGAACTACTACTGGGGGCACTGTATAGGGGGGACTACTACTGGGGGCAATGCATAAGGGGGACTACTACTGGGGGCACTGTATAGGGGGACTACTACTGGGGGCACTGTATAGGAGGACTACAACTGGGGCACTGCATAGAGGGGACTACTACTGGGGGCCACGAGGCTCCGCCCCATTTTCTGGAGGCACCCCCTTTTTACTCAAGCCACACCCCCTTTTTGGACGTGCGCACCTTCGGCACGCTACCGGTCCCTCCTTAAGAAGTTTAAATGTTGGGAGGTATGCTAATGTCACAGTCAATGGAATTTGGACCTCATTCAGAGCCGCTCGCAAAAAGCGAGCGCTCGCTTTGAATGAGGGCGGCAGCTTTTCTTTTGAAAGGCGGCCTCCTGGCCGCTCGCTAAGCTGTGGGTTACTACCCACAGCTTTAGCGAGTGACTAGGTGATGGTCGAGACCATCGCGACCATCAGGGCTTGCGACGAGACCCTTGCGGTAGGGTCTCGTCTACTGCAAGCCCCAGGTAGCTTCCTGCTCTAACAGAGCAGGAAGCTCCCTACTGACATCGCTGGTGATGTCAGTAGGGCCGCCTATAAACGGCGGGCGTTCCTTGTCCGGCCACCCCCCCCCCCCACCCTGCCTACAAAACGGGACCAGCCGCCTCTTTTGTAGCGAGCCCCGGAGTGAGTGCATGTGTCTCTCGCTCCGGGGCTTGCGCACACGCTGGCCCTCACCATCGACCCGCTTGCGAGCGCATAGCGCTTGCGAGCGGGTCTGAATGAGGTCCTTTGTACAGAGATACCCACTTTTTGCATAAAAAGTTGCAGCATCTGCACCATCAGACACATATCGATCACATTATCGGACATTGCACCAGCCTATGGAGGAGCAGAATGTCCTTCTGAACACGGGCAGCAAAATCAGTGCAACCATGGAAAAAGCCGCAGTTGCTGGCCTGGAAATGCCCACAACACATCTGCGTTGGTCTAGCCACCCCCTGTTAACTCTCAGGAACGGGCACTGAAATTTTCTCTCTGTGACTAAATTTCGTTCTATGGGCCTGATTCAGAGCCGGACGCTATTTGCGCTCGCTTGTTCAGGAAAAAGGGGCGGCTATTCAAATGAACCGTTCGCTCTTTGCGTTCAGTTCACGCCTCTAGGTCTGAACGAGTGAACAAAACATGCGGTCATTTTTTGGAAAACTACGCCCCCTGGCCGCTCGCATCCTACGTCATGTCCGCTATTTATTAGATTAATCGAGTACATCAACCAGCGTATGAACTGCTCGCTATTCTTGTGGTTGGTTTTTCCTACCGCAATCTTGCGAGCAGTTCTGACTATAAAATAACCCAGTGACGTGGTCAATGACGCTGCTGTATTAATTATGCACACCCTTAAAACGCCCGTTTTGACCTTTAAGCACGCCTGCGTTCGGATCTCCACTCCCCGTTTTCAAGCACCTTCCCCTGTTACCACCCACATACGCCTCCTCCTGTCACTCAAAATAACAGGCATTCGCTATTTAGCGAACAAACGATTTTCGGCCGCACTGACTGGTTCGCGCATGCGTATTACGATCCGTACGCATGCGCAGTTGGGCAAACATCGCTCGGAACGAACGAGCGGCCGCTTATGAGCGGTTCTGAATCAGGCCCTATGTCCTCCACTGCTGAATCAGGCTCACAGTTAGGAGCTGATTGGTTGGTACTTTCTCTCTCTCCACTTTATTCCTCTCCAAGGCTTCAGCTGGGTACTCACCTGAAAGATATATCTGCAGATGATGGTTGTTAATGCACACTGAATGACCATCACTGCCATCTGGCCCAGGGTCGCGTTGCGCCCCCCTCCCCATCGGCCTGTGCAGCAAGTGTACGAGTGTTCGTCTGACCGCCCATACACAGAGCACGATGTGCAGTATCTGCCATTGGCTATACTACACAGCCGACACGATATGTCTGTGAACGATGTGTATGGTCTATACACACTGGCTGGCTCATCCGGCATAGAGACGCCCACTACTACTTCCTCACATCCGTACTATCTCGCACTCCTGAATATACATCGTTACCATTGACGTACATCAGGCCGTCACACAAGATTTACACCAGGTCTGACCAGCTGCAGAAACTGCAAGTCTCGTCGCACAAAGTGAGTAATCGCAGTGTCTAATTTATGCACACCCAGGAAACGGCGTTCAAACAGACAGACACGCCTGCGTTTTTCCAGCCATTCCCCCGACACCACCTCCAAACGCTCACAGCCTGTCACTCACTCTGCAATGGCTTCCTCAGTGCGTTTGTAATTGCAGTCTGATCGCAGCGCACACGTAGTGCGGTGAATGCGCAGTGGTTAACAATCGGGTTAATCTGCATACGTAATTGCAATTGCGTACACTGCTGAAACAGGCCCTCTGTCCTTTATTAGTTTACTTTTCTTAACCCTTTGCACCTACATATGAGACCTTGATGATACTTATTTAAGAGAACAGACTATATTTTCGCAAAAACAACTGTATACTCCAATGTACTCGTATTACAGTGCACAAGATAAGAGGATGGATCCCCTGGTATCTCACATATTATGTGTGCTGTGAAAGAATTATCTTTTGCTTGTATGGCGCAAAACACATGCAACTTTAGGACGCATGCAGTGCTGTGTCCCTAATCTTATTACAGCATCATCACAGAGGGGACTCTTACAGAGTATGAATGGTGTGTGATGCACGCAAGGATCTTCAAGTTTAGCTCTTGGATTTTATTGTTGCTTGTGAGCGCTGTTTATATATACCTCATATATACTGTATAGTATTCTATGATATGGCCTCCAACTAAATAGGAGAGATTCTGATTTTCAATGTCCCTCATAATGCATGTGTTGCAGCTTGGCTTTCCCACTTCCTCTCCTCCAAGTTTCTCTTATCCTGTGTCTCATTGAATAACCCCATGGATGCCGCTACTTCCAGGGAGCTCTGCCTCAACTCCTCCTTTCACCTTTCCCAATGGATCTCCTCTCCCTCAGACTCTAGCGGTCCCTCACTTGACCTAGTCTTCTCCCACTGTTGTGATATATCTGATTCCACTTATTTCCCCTCCCTATCTATGACCACCATATTAGCTCCTTCTGCCCTTTCCTCACACCTTCACCACCCTCATCTCGCAAGATCATGATACAACTCTACACTCACCTCCGTTCTTGACTCTGCTTCCCCAGCCATCACTCTCAGGCTTGGTTGGTCTGTTACCCAACAATGGCACCCGTTACTTGTTACCTTCAGAAATGCTCACTCAGATTGTACTGGAATAAATCACATATTCACACTGACTAGCTCTATTTCAGATTCATTCTCACTTCCTACAACTCTGCTCTGTCTCACACCAAACTTTCTTCAAATCTCTAATTACCTCCAAATCCTACAACCCAACACCTATTTGCATATTGTATTCTCTCCTCTGCCCCCTATTCCTTTGTTACACTCCTGCCTCTCTGCCCTAGACTTTGCTACCCATGTCACTACTAAAATCGAATCCATCCTTTCCCCTGGCTAATCCCCCTCACCCTCCAACACCTGCCTTCTCACTCTCTCTAGTGAAATCAGAACTTATGGACAGTGCCAAAGGAATACCCGAACCTGCAGTCAAAGGAGAATAGGGGTCTCCCAACTTGATCCCTTAGGGGGGATATTATAAGAACAAGGTTTTCTTCTGTAATGAAGAAAACCCTGTTCTTATAGTTTACCACTCTCTGCTTTCTCCACTACCACTGGGGATGAAGTCCAGCCTTCCTCTCTTCATCTCTCTCCACCACCTGCCCCATTGACCCCTCTCACACCTTTGCTCTCTCTCTACTGGTGCCTGCTCCCACCTCGCCCATCTCTTCAACCTGTCCACTCTACGCCACTGAAACTGCTCTCTCCGAGGTCAATATGACATTCTCACAGTGAAATCAGAGGGTCACTTCTCTCTCCTCATCCTCTTTGATCTGTCTGCCGCCTTTGACACTCAGAGCCACACACTCATCCCACTTCACCCTCCAACTGTTCTCCCTTCTCCTTAGCATGAAAGCTTTTACAGGCAGGGTGCTTCTCCCTCTTGTCTCTGCTCCCCCAGTTATTGGTTACATGATTACTGAGTACTGAATTGGTTCCCATCTGTGACTCGTGATAACTTCGGAGAGTTGCCCAACCCATTCCCCCCATTATCTGCCCTGCCTGTGGTGTGATATTAATGTTTGATATTTATGCTATGGCATTCTGCGGTGTATTATATATGATATTAATGTGAAAAGTTTTATATGCTTAATCGGTATGGCGTTGCGTACATTTCGTGGGGCCATATAAATAAATGTTAATAATAAATTGCTTTGTTGTAGCCAGACCAGAGCAGAAGGGGTTAACAGTAAACAAATATATGGGATATAAATGGAATATCTTGAAGTGATCTAAAATCTGCATTTATAAATGGAAACAATATAAGCAGCCTTGTGTTTCCCACTTTGTAAATGGAACCTTGGCAAGCAAGGGCGGAGGGGCACCTCAACGTCTACTAGGCTGTCCATTTCTGTGTCTGGTTCCTGGGCGTTGATCCAACTGGAAAGGTTGGCTGGGAAGAACTCTCAGGTGAAGTGCTGGACAGTGGCAGTAACTTTTTTATTTCAGTTGATGACCTTACTGTCCGGATGTTTTACAAATAAGTACTTGGTTAGTCTGAGGTGAGTCTTCCTTTATGCATGGGGACCTGAAGCTTTTCTCTGTTTCCTCAATGCAATGGGAAGTGGCTTATAGTCCACATATCCATTAATATAGTAGGAGCAGGAGCTTCTGACTGCTGCGTCCTTGTGACTCCAAGGTTGGTCACGCCCCCTCATGCTTTAATTTGAAAGAGAAATATTTTGCCCCTTACATTTGTATTTCTGTGGGAAAAACCTTTGAACGATGTAATAAAATTGTCAAAAAGGACCCATGGAATAAGAATAGTACTGATATCCACTGACTCTCACGTTTACATTATGTCATAAATGAAGCTAAACTGAACAGTATTTTTAGAGAAAAGCTACAGTTAGGGGTCTATTCATCATCCCTTCATTTCTACAATAAAGGCAGATACATGGAACAGGCACACAGGTAGGTGCACATAAAGACAGATACATGATATAGGCAGTCAGGTAGGTGCACATAAAGGCAGATACATGATATAGGCACACAGGTAGGTGCACATAAAGGCAGATACATGCAATAGGCAGACAGGTAGGTGCACATACATACAGATACATGCAACAGGCACACAGGTAGGTGCACATAAAGACAGATACATGATATAGGCAGTCAGGTAGGTGCACATAAAGGCAGATACATGCAATAGGCAGACAGGTAGGTGCACATAAAGGCAGATACATGCAATAGGCAGACAGGTAGGTGCACATAAAGACAGATACATGCAATAGGCAGTCAGGTAGGTGCACATAAAGACAGATGCATGCAATAGACAGACAGGTAGGTGCACATAAAAACAGATACATACAATAGACAGATAGGTAGGTGCACATAAAGACAGATACATGCAATAGGCACACAGGTAGGTGCACATAAAGACAGATACATGCAATAGGCAGGCAGGTAGGTGCATGTAAAGGAAGATACATGCAATAGGCACACAGGTAGGTGCACATAAAGACAGTTACATGCAATAGGCAGTCAGGTAGGTGCACATAAAGACAGATGCATGCAATAGACAGACAGGTAGGTGCACATAAAGACAGATACATACAATAGACAGACAGGTAGGTGCACATAAAGACAGATACATGCAATAGGCAGGCAGGTAGGTGCACATAAAGGAAGATACATGCAATAGGCACAGAGGTAGGTGCACACAAAGACAGATACATGCAATAGGCACACAGGTAGGTGCACATAAAGACAGATACATGCAATAGACAGACAGGTAGGTGCACATAAAGACAGATACATGCAATAGGCAGGCAGATAGGTGCACATAAACGGATACATACAATAGACAGACAGGTAAGTGCACATAAAGACAGATACATGCAATAGGCACACAGGTAGGTGCACATAAAGACAGTTACATGCAATAGGCAGGCAGGTAGGTGCACATAAAGGAAGATACATGCAATAGGCAGTCAGGTAGGTGCACATAAAGACAGATACATACAATAGACAGACAGGTAGGTGCACACAAAGACAGATACATGCAATAGGCACACAGGTAGGTGCACATAAAGACAGATACATGCAATAGGCAGGCAGGTAGGTGCACATAAAGGAAGATACATGCAATAGGCACACAGGTAGGTGCACATAAAGACAGATACATGCAATAGGCAGACATGTAGGTGCACATAAAGACAGATACATGCAATAGGCAGGCAGGTAGGTGCACATAAAGGAAGATACATGCAATAGGCACATAGGTAGGTGCACACAAAGACAGATACATGCAATAGGCACACAGGTAGGTGCACATAAAGACAGTTACATGCAATAGGCAGACATGTAGGTGCACATAAAGACAGATACATCCAATAGGCAGACAGGTAGGTGCACATAAAGACAGATACATGCAATAGGCAGACAGGTAGGTGCACATAAAGACAGTTACATGCAATAGGCAGACAGGTAGGTGCACATAAAGACAGATACATGCAATAGGCACACAGGTAGGTGCACATAAAGACAGTTACATGCAATAGGCAGACATGTAGGTGCACATAAAGACAGATACATGCAATAGGCAGGCAGGTAGGTGCACATAAAGGAAGATACAAGCAATAGGCACATAGGTAGGTACACACAAAGACAGATACATGCAATAGGCACACAGGTAGGTGCACATAAAGACAGTTACATGCAATAGGCAGACAGGTAGGTGCACATAAAGACAGATACATGCAAGAGGCAGGCAGGTAGGTGCACATAAACGGATACATACAATAGACAGACAGGTAAGTGCACATAAAGACAGATACATGCAATAGGCACACAGGTAAGTGCACATAAAGACAGTTACATGCAATAGGCAGACATGTAGGTGCACATAAAGACAGATACATGCAATAGGCAGACAGGTAGGTGCACATAAAGACAGATGCATGCAATAGGCAGGCAGGTAGGTGCACATAATCATAAAGACAGATACATGCAATAGGCAGACAGGTAGGTGCACATAAGGACAGACATGCAATAGGCAGACAGGTAGGTGCACATAAAGACAGATACATGCAATAGGCAGACAGGTAGGTGCACATAATCTTAAAGACAGATACATGCAATAGGCAGACAGGTAGGTGCACATAAAGACAGATACATGCAATAGGCAGACAGGTAGGTGCACATAATCATAAAGACAGATACATGCAATAGGCAGACAGGTAGGTGCACATAAAGACAGATACATGCAATAGGCAGACAGGTAGGTGCACATAATCATAAAGACAGATACATGCAATAGGCAGACAGGTAGGTGCACATAAGGACAGAGACATGCAATAGGCAGACAGGTAGGTGCACATAAAGACAGAGACATGCAATAGGCAGACAGGTAAGTGCACATAAAGACAGAGACATGCAATAGGCAGACAGGTAGGTGCACATAAAGACAGATACATGCAATAGGCAGACAGGTAGGTGCACATAAAGACAGATACATGCAATAGTCAGACAGGTAGGTACACATAAAGTCAGAGACATGCAATAGGCAGACAGGTAGGTGCACATAAAGACAGAGACATACAATAGGCTTTTGCTTCGTGTGTACATAAATTAACGATATAGAATAAAAGCATAGATAAAGTCATACATTTTATTTTTAAATTAAAAAAATATGACAATTATAAATAGCATTTTACTTTATATAATTGTAAATAAATCTGTGCCTGACCCCCATTCTTGGAAACACAAAACAATATATCCATTCTTAACCTTAGGCTTGCCTACCCTCCCGATTTGGTCAGGAGCCTCCCGAATATTGGGTGCCGCTCCGGACCCCCCGGAAAGGAAGGCAAGCCTCCCGGCTCCCGCCTAACCCCCCGACTACAACTAGAAACTCCGTCGCAGCGGGGGGCGGGGCCAGATGACGCGATCCGCTCTAAATCGTGTCATCGTGACTCCGCCACCTGTTTCACAATGCCTTTATTTTCGGCATTGTGAAGAGGGGGCGGGCCCACGATGATGCGGTCGCACGGACACGCCCTGGCCCCACCGCCATGCAGAGTCAGTGCCCGGCCACGTCCCCCGCTGTGTGCAGGCATTCAGCTCCCTCCCGGAAGGAGGGAGCTGATGCTAAGTTGTATGGAAATCGGATGCATGTGTTTCCACATTGATTGCAGTGACAAAAATGTGTTTATTTGCTCCTGTGTGTAAATGAGATTGAAATTTCTATGCACCACCCATATGTGCGTACACTTGGTTCTGGAGAAGGGGTAGACAAAGCGTAGCACTCCGGCTGCTATGGAACTGCACATCATCGCATACCCTGCCACAGTTTTGCTGTTAGGGCATGCTAAAACTGTGGCATAGAATGCTGGGATGTGTAGTTCCACAGCAGCCTGAGTGCCACTACGTTGCCTCCCGTTGTTTTGAAGCATGCACAGTTTTTAAACCTGCAAACAATGCTCCGCAAACAGGTGTATATTCAACTCAAACTCAAGCCCCGTGTTGGCAGTGTCACCATTCCAAAACCCTACGGGAAAAATAGTATCCACTGGAGTTTAAAATGAATTAAAAATTCATGGGAGTTTAAAACAAAATCCACAATAGGAGAACAAAAAGTGATACCAGTGCTATCAGGCACTAATGATACACACATTTAGAGGAGAATCTTTTATATAGACTGCTCTTTAAGGGCCTGATTCAGACCCGCTTGCGTGCGCGAGCCCCGGAGCGAGTGAGAACTTCACTCGCTCGGGGCTCGCAGCAAAACTGGGCGGCTGTCGATGTTGGTCAACAGCTCGCCCCGTTTTGTAGGTGGGTCAGGGGGGTGGCTGCACAAATGGAGGCGTTTCTGAAGGGACGACTGCCGTTTGTGGGCGGCCCTACTGACATCACACGTCACTGGGGCTTGCGGTGGACGAGACCCCACCATAAGGGTCTAGTCACAAGCCCGATGGTCGCGATAATCGCGACCATCGCCAGGCTGCCCGCACAAGCTGTGGGTGGTCACCCACAGCTATGTGAGCGGCCTGGAGGCGGATTTTTTTTTTTTTTAAATCCGCCCTGATTCAGAGCCCTAACTTCTAATTGGTTGAACACTTGCAGTGAACTGGGTCATAGTAAAATATGGCATTGCATCAGAAGTAAGGGAATAGTAACAAGGTTATCATTTCTTTGCTTCTGATTAAGTGCCAGGGTATACTTGAACCAATCAGAAGCATTGGAACAGTTTACATATACAGTATAGTCATGTTTCTGTTTTTTTCTGCTCATTTAGTGCCCATAACTGCTTTGCTTAATGCCGGATATCTTCTCCTGTGGGTTTATTACTCCTGTGGATTTTTTCAATTATTTTTAAACCCTTGTGGATTACTATTATGTTTTTTTAACCTTTTGTTGCTATTTTTCCCGTCTGTTTTATTTTTTTTGTAAAGGTGACCTCTTTAACTTGGGCTTGAAGTTGAGGAACAAAGGCATTGTTTGAAAGCACTTGGTATTGGGTTCAGGTGAGAGATTATTTTAATTTACATTATGTACAAAGCATAATTATAGGTATAAAGGGCCTGATTCAGAGGTGTATGCTAACCTGATAGATGCTAACCTGATAGCTAGTGTACATCTCCGATGGTGAGTGGTCTACACATGTGCAGGACCTGTTCTGCGAATGTACAGAAAGGGTCCTGCGATCTCGCCACAGACCCTCCCAAGTTGCAGCATGATTGACATGCTGCGATGCTTGGGGTGGCAGAGTGGGGGGGCATGGCTGGTCACCGTTCCCAGAAATGGGGGCGTCGGTGGATGCAGATTTCCTGGCCTCGCAAGTGACCACTGTCCAGGCTGCAGTAAGCTTTAGCCTCCGCAGCCTGGTCAATGGCACAACCAGTTGTGTGCGTCTCTATGAGGGACGGATTTGCACAGCCGCTTGTGTGCGTCTCTTTGATTCCATCCATCTCTGAATCAGGCTCAAAGTTGTAATTTATCTAGTTGACATAGTCTAAATAACGGAAAACTATGAGAATGCACATACATCAAATATTACACCTGAAGTTAGACTTACACATAGATTGCATTTGTGACCCCATATGGCTGGAGAGGCGCGCACACGTAAGTATAGCATGTCCACTAGAGATGCGTCTTATTTAGAATTGGATGTACTGTATAGTTAGATACACCATATTAGAGACTTATTACTGAACTAAAAAACATATTTAGTGAGCTGAAGTGCCAGTTTCTATGGAAGCCCTCAACAAAATTACTGCAGTTTATTGGCGGGGAAAGTAGCCGCTCAGCCAATCATAAAAGTCTAGTGTAGTATATTGCTTCTGATTGGCTGAGTGGCCATTTAGTATATCAGACTGCGGGGCCTATACAAAGCTGAATGCCAGTCGGTTTTGCAGATGTTAACTTGTGTGTTTTTGCACTGAACAATGCCTGGAGCTGAGAATACACAACTACAGTTTATGCTGAGTTATATATCTCCACTAGAAGCTGAAGTGGTGTAACTGGGAGGTAACAGGGCATTGGCATTTAGGCTAGGTACAGTGAAGGCGTATCCATGAATTGCGGGCTACACAGAGTTGTGCAAATTTGTATTTACCCGTCTTCAAACTTCTCTCTTACACCAAGGTCCTGATTTAGAGTTGTTCGTTAATGCAGCAGATACTGCATATGTGTACACAGCTGCAATGCGAAAATATGCAAATATGCTCCGCAGCCCCCCCAGGTAAAAATCCGCCACCACCAGTGAGCCCCCAGTGATTGGACTGGTAGACAGTGCTTCCGACGGGAAACCACTCCCCTGCCTTTCTGCTGGATGTCCAATATGCAGCTCTTCTAGGGGTTGCTGCCAATGCAATCCCTAGAAGCAGTGGGTGGGAAATGGGGAAGGAGGGGGGGAAGGGGGGTTTGCACATATGCAAGTTTCGCTGCCAGCAGTAATGTGTATCTAGGAGACAGGAGCGTGTGTGCGCATGAGCAAGACCCATGTTTTTCCTCCCCTTACAGTGCTGCTGCTTAGGCGGGCTGCAGGCAGTGCAGCCCCCTTATGACAGGAGGTAGGAGCCGCCACTGGCTTTAAGCACTGAACAACTTAGAGGGTAATTTACTAAAGTGAGATTTTGTCATACTGACTGCATGGTTTTTGGTGGTTTTATGTGTGGTATGTAAACCATTATTTCAAAGTCCCAGTTCTGAAACACAGCTGTGGCACTACAAATGATAGCATGCATTGTATGCGGTTTGAGTCTTCAGACTCTGGGCCTTTTTCAATATGGGGTGAAAAGTCAGTTATTGGCGATAATAATGATAACGTCATTTTCGGCAGTTTAATTTATCCCCATATTCAATATGAAAGACTTTTCGCCGGTGCGAAAAGTCTTTGTTAAAAAACGGGAATAAGTTTTCACCATGTAATACATGGCGAAAAAAATTGGGGTGTTGGGGTACAAAGTAATAAAAAGTAACCTGCATCCCTTGTAATGTCCCATTAAGGTATTGTGTGTCAAATTTTTTTTTTTTTCTAAAACCTCTGGTCACCCCAAAAAAAGTACTTTCATTTGGGGGTGGAAAAAAATAGTGGGGGACAATGTTCTAAACTAGCTCAATTGACTCATGTGGGGTTCCCAAGTATGCGTCAGGTGTTTTCTAGAATGCGAGTGGTAGCGGCAGGTGGATTTTTGAAGAATTTTTAAAAATCACTTTAGGGACTTAAAAATATGCTTGCACCCATTTTCATGTACCCCAAATTTGATGGGACTAGTTATTTTTTCAAAAAAATACCCTAAGTGCTATTCTTCACCACTTCTTCTAAAGCCGCATTTATGCACCTGCCGGAGCTATTAAAAACCCAGACTACCTTCAGCAGGCCATATCGGGGGTACCCATAGTGATCCCCCATGTCAGAACATCTTTTGGGGGGTGACAGCATGATTTCCCCAAAAACTGACAGGACTTTTCGTTACTTACCTTTCCGTCAGGTTACGTTTTCGGCGGATCCTAATTGAATATGGGGATAAGCAGGCACACACCCGATACTTTATCCCTGGAAAAAACAGCGATGATGGCGAAAAGTCCGACCTCTGACTTTTCACCTCAAATTGAATATGGCCCTCTGTGTGCAAACCAAACAATTAAATCTCCCCCTTAGGGGCATATTCAATTACCCGCGGGACCTCTCCCGCGAGTAATTGATGGGTGAAAGTCCCGCGGCGCGGGGTAAAGCTATTCAATAGAATAGCTTTTTCCCCGCGTCCAAAAAACAGGACTTCCACGCGAGAACACACTGATTCCGCGAGAACTGCGGAATCAGTGTGTTAATATTGCTCGCGCGAGGCCGAATAGGGCGGCCTCACGCTGATTTTACCTCGCACCTACATGAGGTGCGAGGTAAAATCAAACAGCGGGGACTCGCGCTCGGGGTCTCAGGGACACCCGCGCGTGGAATCCCCGCTAATTGAATCCCGTCAAGCGCGTCAATTAGCCACGGGGTAAACCCCGCGGCTAATTAAATATGCCCCTTAGTGTTCAAAAATGTTTTTTTTATAAAATAAATATATAATATTTACTTTAAAAGTGATTCTTCATATTCATTATATTGGTTATTGTAATCACTACTATTTTATTGGCAGTTGTATTTATAAGAAATGTAATATCAAAATGTGGATGCGGATAGTGATATTTCCCATGTTGTTTTGCAGGTGATGGTGCTGGCAATGAGCACACGTGGTACAAACCGCTTGTCTGGTTCTGGATATTGCTTGGACTTGCCTACTTTGCTTCCATTCTGACAATGATTGGGAATTGGCTGAGAGTTCTGTCCAGAAAAACGCGAGCAGAGGTAATAACAGCCCACAGGATGACAGCAGTAGTGCACCTTTGTACTATCACAAATCTCCCATGCATCCCTTTGGAGGCGGGAATCCTACTGGTATTGTATAAAGGAGTCTGGGGATAGTAGTTTACTCTCCTGCATCCCACTGACATGGGCGGGCATGACGATGAGATTCTCAGATAATTGCATCATCTCTGCCAAGCACCTCTTTTTTATCCAGTGATTTGCGTCATTATGCTGTGGGGGGTGGGGTCTGTTGATGCGTATTGCCTTTTAAGGCCCCCACAGTGATCACAATCCCCCTTAGGGAAGTCTCCTGGAGGAGAGAATTAAAATAGTCCATATAAAGTATGATACATAACTGTTGTGTCACTTTCACCATAACCGGCTGGGTATACTGATAGATCAATGAGGTTGTTAATCAGAAACCCTGCTGTTTTTCCTATGGCTCTCAGTCACACTTTCCTTCAGCCTCTAGTTGTATTGAGATACAATCAGCAAAATGAATTTTGCCGTAATGCTGTTTTAATGTAACCAGTCCCTTATGCCATGTAAAAGAAATGTCTGTCTTAGCAAGTTGACCCCGCTACTCTAGTTGAAACAAAAATGTTTAGTAATACAAATACAGACCTACAGATTCTTCAGAGGCTATTTTAATGCTGGATCACCAAATGGTTGGACGTGTTTGCTTTTAACATAGAACTTTCTCCCCTGTGTGCTCTATTTCACTCTGATGTCACTTTATTCATTCTTTTACGTGTTTACATTTCTTGCTGAGCAACCACACATTTTTAGCTCAAAATGTCGTCAAATGGAAGCTGCTCATATCAATCTGGCAATACTCTTCAGGTGCATGAAAAGGAGGGGTCATACTAAACAGAAAAACAGAAATGGGAGTATCCCCATAGATATCCCCCAGCACACTAAATTGTACCTGCAACAATACATGAAAATTATATGCTAATAGAAATTCAGAGATATTTGTTGCATGCATTTATAAGTACACGGTAAGCTGCCAGGCTACCACGTCTTCTCTGATACTGGCAGTTCTTACACTACATGATAATAGTGCCCACTCTGGGCCATGTAATTATCTGTTGTAAGGCCTCATGATAAAGGCACATACAGTGAGGCCTTACAACAGATAATTACATGGCCCAGAGTGGGCACTATTATCATGTAGTGTAAGAACTGCCAGTATCAGAGAAGACGTGGTAGCCTGGCAGCTTACCGTGTACTTATAAATGCATGCAACAAATATCTCTGAATTTCTATTAGCATATAATTTTCTTGTATTGTTGCAGGTACAATTTAGTGTGCTGGAGGATATTTATGGGATACTCCCCTTTCTGTTTTTCATTATTTTATTTACTCTGCAATAGACTTCCTTTACGTGTCTTACCTGTACACTATTTTCATTCCAGAGACTCTTTTTAAATCTGGTTTTCAAATTCTCCTTCTCTTTTTCTGTTTTCCATCTGAATATTGTAAGAAAGACATTTCAGTCTGTAACATTTAAACAGTTTGCATACCTCCCTGAGCCAAGGTGTGGGTGTGCCAAAGGTGCACGGTGATGAAAAGGGGTATCCTGATATGGAGGCATGGCCACGTGTCATACCCTAATTTTTCTTCACGCTGGGGTCAAGTCCACCACTTCCTGGACTACTGGGTTACCCTCTGCCCCTCTCAGTGGCACAGAGAGGGGGGGAGCGGGTACTGATTACCCAAGCTTGCTGGATGGGCTGGGTGGGGGCTCAAGTCCAGTCAGTGGCTGTCTCCTTTGTCTGGAAAGAGGAGGAGGAGGACCACCACCCAGGGTCCCCACCCCCTGGCGTTTTGGGGGAATATCTTGCAAATATTATTTGATAAATAGGTCCCCAATTTCCCAACTCTTGATTATACAAATTCATAACTTTTCAGACTCAGCAAAAAATAATTGGGTTCTTATCTCTTAATCCCAACTTTGTGTCTGAACATATTTGTATCACAGTATTAATACAGCCTAATCCACAAAATATTTCCCAGCTTTTCATTTTCAATACATTTAAAACACTTGCTTTCTTTGAAAAACAGCTACTACTGAACAGCTGACATATATTCTGATTCTCTTTTGTTTTTTAAAAAAGAATCCTGTCATGTCCATGTGACACTGGCAATATTAACATTTGGGGTTAAACTCTGCATCACCTTGTAAATCTTCACATATACAGCGAACAGTTCAACAACTCTGGCCACCTTCCCTGGGTTTGTTGCAGGTGCACCTGTAATATACTGTACTAGTAACTTGAACCTGTCATTTGCCGTGTCCCTAGCTATTGTGTCTGAAGTCTTAGGTTTCGTTTTAGGTTTGGGGCTTTTCAACTCTTTTTTTCCTCCACCTCTCCATCTCTGTCCTCCGCTTACCCCTGATTCTCCCTCCCTCTTTTTTGTCTCTCTCCCCCATTTCTTTCCCCTGTGTCTCTGTCTGCCTCTCTGTCTGTGTCTCCCCCTTTCTCAGTGTTCTTCTGTCTCCCCTTTCCTCTATCTTAAAGGAGTCTGTACCGCGTTTTGATGTCCTACCACAACAGTTGTAGTACCCTGGTTGATGTATCAAACAGTGAAAAGAGTGAAGTTGCCCATAGCAACCAATCAGCTTTAATGTAGCATTTATCATGAATATTCTATAAAACGATAGGTAGAAGCTGATTGGTTGCAATGGGCAACTTATCCACTGGTCCATTCCTCCACTCTTTTCACTGCTTGGTGCATTAACCCAGTGCCCTGGACCACTTTGTACCCAGTCCTGTGACTGTGCCTCATGGGGTATAGTGTACGCTGTTGCTGACAGCCTGACTCCCAGAACTACTTAGCTGCCTGCAGCTTTCTCTTAACTGCAGACTTGCCCAAGTAACCTCTCTACCCGGTTCCCCAGTGTTGTGATTGCCTGGTCCTTCTGTGGCTGCAGCTCTGTTGGACCTTCCCTGGCTGGTGAACCACACGTAACCCTTTGTCAGTTTCAGTGCTTGAGTCAATGACCATGGATAGTGCCCCTGCAGCTGCTGGCGGCACTCCTGACTCCCAGCCGAGGGGGATGGCTTCTTGACATGTTGAGATTCTCCTCCATTTAGGGTGGTGATCAGATGTGATCTGGCCTATGTCTCTAATCCTTCTCCTCTTCCTACCATCTCTCTCTTCCCTCTTCCTCCCATCTCAATCTTCTTCCCATTTGTCTCCCTTCCTCTCTTCCTGCCATCTCTCCCCCACGAGGTGTCCGCAAAGAAAAAGAAAACATTGTGTCCCCATGGTTTTGCCATCATGGCAGATATCCAATGGTTCTGCGCCATTTATGGCAAACCCATCAGCCATTAGTAGTTTACCATCAATGGTTGTTAACTATCAATGGTTGATGGCCATCCATACTCTCTCACTCTTCCACCATCTCTCTCCCCCTGTTTTCACTTGAAGCTGTAGAGAGGGGTGCCTGCTCTGTAGACTTCTCCTCCAGCAGGGTGGGGATGCTATGGTACGGGACCTTCTCTGGCGCAGGGCCTGGTTTTTCTGGGGAGAAAAAGAGAGGCTAAGTTCAGGAAATGCATCCCATTAGAAGTGCCGGACATGATCTGGTATAAAAATCAAGTGCTGTAGCAAGGAGACAATTGCTATGTACCCTTTAACAAAAGAAGCAATAGCATTAAAATAAGCCCTATCCACCAATGCATCTGATTTAATTTTATCCACTGCTCCACAAAAGGAGGTGAATTGATAGTACTCCTTATACCGGCAGGTACAACTACTCCACTTGTGGACATATTGGAACTCGGCACCAAAGAGGATTTTACAACGCTCCTCAGCTGTTTTGCACTCTGTGAATAAGACCCAATGTCTTGACCTAGAAATTTTGCTTACTATCCAGTGAAAGAAAGGAATTGGACACTGAGTACACCGTACAATCTATTCACCACAGTTAATCAAGCACCATGTATGCAGCCACATTTCAACCTAAAGCAGTGGTTTCCAGACGTGGCACCATGGGTGCTACGGGATGGTAGTCCATGACCAATTCAAATATTTTATGGTCAATGTGATAGGCAAAACCAGTACTGATGACTGCTATGTGAACAAAGCAAACACACCTAACACCTATGGATGACAGATAAGCACAATTTACATGATTTAATATTTTTTAATGAATTTCTCGATAGGATACTTTCAGCCTAGGGGTGCCATGAAACAAATGCTGATTCTCTAGGGCTCCATGATTCAAGAAAGTTTGGGGACCACTGGCTAAAGGTGCGTACACACGGGTCGATTTTTTTTGACGACTGAACGATAACGACGTCGTTATCGTTCAGTCGTTCAAAAAATTGTTCAGTTTCAGGGCCAAGACGATGAACAGCAACTACCAATGCGCGTTCCCGTTTGTAGTTGGTAGTTGCCGTTTATCGCTCGAACCTCCTGTCCAACCTGACGATAATGTCCGGTTGTTGCATGCTCGGGGATGAGGGAGGGAATCCGGCACTTAACGTCATCGTTCTTGATTTCGTTCAGTGTTTGTGCTCAGTGTTGTTAACGACACTGAGCACACCCCTGCCGGGGACACACAGGACGATTTTCGTTCGTGGAGAAAATCGTCCCATGTGTACGCACCTTTAGAGTAACATAGAGTCCCTACAAAAAAAAGATCAGTATTATTTGTTGTACAATCAGTAGATTATATAATAATATAAAACAAACGTTGATAACCTGTAATAGGTAATTTTAACAAAGAGATATATATTGTGAAATACAGAACACTAACAGTGAAATGTCAAGTGCACAAATTGCACCGTAGATATTTGCTTATGTATTCCACAAGACTG
This sequence comes from Taudactylus pleione, assembly GCA_031769625.1. NCBI lineage: Eukaryota > Metazoa > Chordata > Amphibia > Anura > Myobatrachidae > Taudactylus > Taudactylus pleione. Next base: position 9,691,955 of record JAUIMM010000249.1, read on the forward strand.
ATATGTACGTAATGCAGATGAGGCAAATGAATAGTAGACTTATGAAACCCCTTTTGATTCCCTTCTTTTGCAGATGGGTGGTTTTACAGCTCATGCAGCAAATTGGACAGCAAATATGACTGCTGAAATGAAGCTTCCCCACCGTGGGATAAGCCTTAACTTTCAGGAACGAATGCAGCGGCAGAAAGGGGTAAACGAGCCAGGAGCACTAGAAAGAGATGATGAGGAAGAAGAGGGGGATGTGAGAGACGATCACTGCGCAAGAGAAAGTGAAGACTTCCACAAGCCTCCAATTTCTACCCCTATCACTACACAGACACCGCCACACACTCCCGTGCCAAAAGCAGAGGATGATGGGAAACGAGTCATGGAGTGGGGCGAAAACATGGCTTTTATTGATGAATCATCAGATACTCAGAGTGAGAGGGGGAGGGGAGGGGAAGAGACAGGAGATGAAAAAGGGAAAGTGCTGAAAACCAAGAGGAGAAGGAGGACAGGAGGAAAGGGAGTCAGGGGAGATAATAATCCAGCTCCTCGGAATCGAGATAAAGGGGAAAGTGGTTAGAAATGGAATTTGCCTTAATATTAAAATCCTGCTTTAATAAATGTCAACCCTACCAAAGTGCCACTGCCCTCCCTGCACTGTATCACCATACTGTCCATCACTTACTACTGCAGGATATAGTTACCTGCTGGCTAATGTTTCTGATAATTCTTGCATTAGTCACTTGACTAGTGTTGATTTATAAAGTGATTTCTAACTGTAGCCAGATTATTTTGATATTCAGCTGGCTATTTTCAATAATAAACTGGTTTTCTACTTTCCCTCATTGCATATCATTGGGGTAATGTTGGCTGTATCAATGGCATGCAATCAGAGTTACTGCTGCACTGTCACCTCTACACTGGCCAAGTCCATCCACATAAACACGCAGCATACCAATGGTAAAAGCAGGGAGTGGAGTTCATCCCTACTGCAGCATGTTATAGTAACACAGACCTTGCAATGCTGGGCCCCCATCATAATCGTGCACTGCTGCCGCATCGTGACTGCACAGGAGTACGATCTCATATAAAATATAATGACAAATGATCACTACATTGGGAGATGATAAATGACAGACATACTACTCAACATATTTAAATGGCCACTTTGTTCTTGGTCATATGATTGGAAGCTGATACTTGAGGGTGGGAGAGGTGACTGTGATTGATAAATGATCTGTAATAAAGAGGTTTAATGAGATGTCTGTGCGGCTGCAGATTAAATGCTGTTTGTCTCATGTGCTGCCAAGGACTGCAATTTGTATTCTGGAAACACTCTTTGCTGCAGCCACTGCTCTGCCTTTCATTATGTCTCTTCCAGAACTATAATAATAACATTTGGCATCTTTCCATGTATTCTATCCCCATCCCCTTCTCACATCTTGTCTCATCACTGGATCAATTTGTGAACTTCTGCTCAATCTCTTGTTCCATACTGTTCTCTGGCCTGTCCTCAACATGATAGCTCCTGAAGTGGCCTCATCACAGCTGAACAGCACTGAGGACACTGTCACCTGTAATAACTACTTCTAAACTGATTCAGTAGTTTGTCTTGTTTGCTATGTTTTACGTAAGTTGTTATCAGTGCTATTTTTCTAAAAAAAAAAATAGGTTCAGGAACTCTTGTCGGGGGGCATATGTGGGCGTAGCTGTGGCTAAAGTGGGTGGGGCTACAGTGGGGGTGGGGCATCAATTGGTGCATAATCCATTTTTTATTTTAGTTTTCTCATTGTCAAAGTCTGGGCTGTGGGGGTGGGTGTTATTATAATGTGTCAATCACATAATATATAAAACTATACAAATACAGAAATAGAGAAGAAAAAAACTGCTGTAAATACACACACACACCAACAGAAAACCAAAATCCATACTAAATATATTGGGAGACACATCTATTCTACATATATAAGAAAAAGCCAGCTTAATATAAAAAAATATATATTTAATGCCAGATCCACATGCAATACTTTGAAAAAAACAGATCTACATAAAAAACATTGAAAAAGCCAGATCCACATAATAAATATTGAAAAAGCCAGATCCAAATAAAAAAGGGACTCCCAATGCTTTTAGAATGATGAAAAGTTGTGCTTACCTGCCACCTTTATGTTTAGTTATGCGTCATCAAACACGGTCTAGTCACCCACGCTACTACTGATCATCAGCCACCATCCTTGGGTACGATGGAGGCAAAGGCACAGTTGGGGATGGCGGTGGGATCACAGTGAGGGATGAGGAGGAAGTCAGATGAACACATGGGTATGGGAGGTTCAGAGGAGCCACACATGGGTAGTGGGAAGCAGAGGCACACATTGGAAGGTAAGATCAGAGAGACACATTGGAAGGTAAGATCAGAGTGACACATTGGAAGGTAAGATCAGAGACACACATTGGAAGGTAAGCAGAGGTGTCACTAGGGTTGGTGTCACCTGGTGCTGTAATGCATGGTGACACCCCCCCCCTCCACCCAAAAAAAAAAAATTGAGACCAAGATGCGCAGCGCCGCAAACTTTTCCCCCTTACCTGTCCAGCATTCACACTGTGCTCCTCCCAGGATGCCGGGCGCACCCAGCGGGCGTAATGATGCCACGCCCGGTATTCTGGGTAGCAGTGCTTAAAGTGGTCCTAGAGACGTGGTGGAATGACCGCCCCATCCTCAGCAATTTATCAATAAAAGGACAGCATGCGCCTAAGGCATATGGTGCAAAAAAGGGGCGTGATCTCGAAAGAAAATGGCATGTTCATACAATACTATCCCCAATTCAAATTACAACGCACAGTAGCACAATCTTATTCACATTACACCGCACATAGTACCACTTATTCACATTGCACCATAAATTAGTGTCCCTTATTTATGTTACGACACACAGTAGTGCCCCTTTTACACAATGCCCACAGTAGTGCCCTTTTTATATAATGCCCACATTAGTGACCCTTATACACAATGCCCATAGTAGTGCCCCTTAAACAATGCCCCCAGTAGTAGTGCCCCTTATGCAATGCCCCCTGTAGCTCTGCCCATTTAAGCAGTTCCCCCTTAAGTAGTGCCGCTTTATGCAATGTACCCTGCAGCTGTGCCCAATATGCAATGCCCCCTATATTATAGCCCATCATGCAATGCCTCCTGTATTAGACCCCCATATACTGTGCCCCCAGTAGTGCCCTTACACAGTGGCCTCAGTAGCGTCCCTTATGCAGTGCCCCTTATACAGTACCCCAGTAGCGCCCCTTATGCAATGCCCCTTATATAGTACCCTCAGTAGCACCCCTTATACAATACCCCAGGAGCTCCCCTTATGCAGTGTCCCCAGACAGTAATGCCCCTTATGCTGTGCCCCCAGTAGTACCCTTATACTGTGCCCCTTATACACTATCCCCAGTAGTGCCAATATGCAGTGGCCCCAGTAACGCTGCTTATGCTGTGCCCCCACCCCTGTGCAGTACTACTTACCTTCCTTTATGAAGTCCAGGCTGGCTTGTCCGGGTAGCGGGCACACACCTCCTTCTTCTCCTTCCCAGAATGGAAAGGTATATTTCCCCTTCAGCCGGCGTGCCGCGTGCCTGATGACGTCACCGCGGCCAGCGTCCAGAGCCACACACAGGCAAAGAGAGATGCTCTGTGCCTGTGTGTGGCTCTGAACGCCGGCCGCGCCGCAGTGAGAGACTTAACTCACCCGCAGCGGCGGCTGCAGGGCCAGTCCATTTGGGGTCGGCAGGGGGTGTGCGGGCAGCGTACGGGTCTGTGGATGGGGTGCGGCCCGCATGTGTGTGTGTTGCTCTTTTTGGTGTCACCCTCTTGAAGGGTGACACCCGATGCGGGCCGCACCCCCCGCACCCCCCTAGTGACGCCACTGAAGGTAAGATCAGAGACACACATTGGAAGGTAAGATCAGAGACACACATTGGAAGGTAAGATCAGAGACACACATTGGAAGATAATATCAGAGGCACACATGGGAAGGGGGGTGCAGAGGCACACTTGGGGATAGGGGGAGGTCAAAGGCACACATGGGAAGGGGAGGGGGACAGAGGCACAGCAGTTTTAGCTCCTGAGGGTAATAATACTATTTGGCCGCCGTCCCTGATTGCTGTGCTGTTGCAAGATTTATTTTTTAACATAATCTATGCTGCATGTGGCATAGTACAGTGCAGGTTGCACTAGGGGAATTAATACTATTTTGCAGCTGCCTATATGTCCTGATATTGACTCGGGCAGCAGCCATCTTGCAGGCATCTGGCTGGCTGCTCAGGGTCCTGACAGGCTCATGTTAGGACCCTGAGCAGCCAGCCAGATGCCTGCAAGATGGCCAAATAGTATTAGTTCCCCCACGCAAGCTGCGCTGTACTATGCTGTATGCAGCATAGATTATATTAAAAATAAAATGTTTTATGTGGTTTCGAAACGCCGTTCCGGATTATGTCATTTTTCACATGAACTTTCGGAACGGCATTCCAGAGCGTTCCTGCAAAAATATAGCCCTGGGTGTTATGTTGTACACTCTGGGCCTGATTCAGAGATTTGCGGTACTGCAAACACATCTGCAATCTCTCACGGATCACAATTGCTAAAATATGCTAATGATTTCCAAAACTTTCCCCGAGCATAGGGATGCCCACTGCTGCTTTCTCATATCCATCCCATGACATGCAATGGCGTAAACATTGCTTACATCGACACAGATTGGGCAGCCACGCAGCTTCTGAGTGAAGTCTGACCTGTCTCAAACACTGTGTCTCCTGACACACTGAGAGGTATCACGCTGCGAAGGAGAACGCAGTGGCTAATTTATGTGCCTGGTCCCGACATGCCTGTGTTTGCTTCCCCCAAACGCTGACTACCTGTTACTTACTTTGCAAATTAATCCCATGTGCGAGCGTAATCACATACGAATCACTGCGCGTACGCTGTACGGCTTTAACGCATGCGCAGTGGCTAACAATCGCTCTGTGAACGATGCAATCCGTCACTTGCTTTGCCAGGTTCAGTACCTGTTATTCGATGTGGCGCTTGCAGATAGGGTTCTGGTCCTGGGGCTTTGATGGCGAAATTAGATGTTATATCCATTTTTTGCCTGCTGCCTTTGCACTCTTGGTCCATACGTTTCTGGATTTTAAGTTGGAGGGTCTATTCTCGTTGACAGGTGCCTTCCCATGGGCTGCGCTATCTCGTGTGCATATTTTTGAAAAGTTCGGTATGGGCCATGCAGGAGCGGCATATTATTTGGACGATTTTTGTTTACCGGCCCATCGCAATTTGTACGGAGGTTTCGTTTTTCTGTGCAGCCCCTTTTACGGGTGATTGACATTGCAGTTGTATGGACAAGGCAGAAGGACAGATTTCCGGCTTGTCTTACCTTGATATTGAAGTGGATATAGTAGCTGGGTACTGCCGGTTGCCGGCTGATAAGGTGCAGCAGTTGCTCGTGTAGAGTCAGTGTTGTTTGACTCCTCCGGCGGGTTTAATTGCCTCAGGTGCAGCGTCCCTAGTTCATTTATTTTGCTTACTGGATTATGCCAATGGGGCGGGTGGTTGCAGTAAGCTAGAGCGTGCTATTGCGGGGGTTTCCAACCCGCATTTCTGTTCCGCATTTCCAGGAAATCTTAGATGACCTCTAGGTGTGGGCTTTGTTTTAGTGGATTTCAATTTTGGAATTGATTTGGCCCTTGCAGCCAGATGACAATGCTGAGTTACAGTTGTTCACTGATGCTGCTGGTTCAACTGAATGTTCTTTGAAGGGAACTGGTGCACTGCTCCATGGCCTGCGTCATGGATATCACGGGCCTTTCGGTCCAACCTCCTGTTATTGGAACTTTTTCCAGTTATAGTGGCAGTGGATTTGTGGGATGTTAAGTTGTCTATATGAATGTAATTTTTGGTGTGGCAAGCTGTTGGTGCACGCTATTAATAATTAACATTCTTATTATTCTTTGGCGCTGCGTCAGTTGATGTTCTTAGTTTTGAAGGGTTTGCAGAAGATCATTGTCTTTTAGGGCGCGACATGTGCCAGTCATTGGGAATGGGATAGCGGATTCCCTATTCCATTTTCAAATTGATAGGTTTCGGATGCTAGCCCCTGAGGCTAATCCGATTGGGAAGACTTGTCTGTCTTCTGTCTGACAGATTGTCGAGTCGGGCTAGCTGGCCTGGCTTGGAGGTCCCTGGCTCCATCTGCTTTGCGGGTTTGAGGGCAACATGGCGTGACCGGGAGACTTATCAGGTAGGTATCCTTCTGCTGGTAAGTCTTTAGATCGACACTTCATTGGGTTTGTGTGGGGTAGTTATCAGAGGGGCTACTCTCGCTTTCATGGTGGTCACGACCCCAAAAAGTTGTTTGTGCTGTCTAAGGCCCTTAAGAAAGCCCCATGGTGGGTGATTCTCGCCGCCCAATTGATGTGGCACTGCTGCTACGTCTGGTAGGGGTGATGTCGTTAATTGCTTCTGACTTTGAATCTGTTTTGTTCCAATTAGCATTTGCGCGGGCATACTTTAGCGCATTTCGATCTATTACTTAAGCATGTGGTACTTTAGGCCGGGGCTGTCCTGTGCAAAATCCCCCATTTTAATACTGATTAGTTAGTGCGCGGGTGTTGGGTTACCATAGAGCCTTAGCCTATTACTGAGTTTTGCCCTTTGTGCCTGGTTATTGAGGGTCTGCACCCATCAGCCGGCCCGTAAAGAATATTGCATGTGGACTCCTCCCCCTGGGTTAAGTTTCAGTTTGCTGCTGTCTTTAAGCAATGTTTGGGTCAGTTGGGTTTTGATGTTGCACAGTATGGTACTCTCTCTTTCTGTATTGGCGCATTTGCTTAAGCAGCGGTTTACCTCCATATGCCATTCAAGCTATTGGTAGATGGAAGTCATCCATCTTTCAGTCAAATGTTATATGTGATAAGCTTTAAGTTGTGTTTTCCTACCCAGAAACGTCGTTTACCCGCCAGTTTTTGAATGGCTAGCATTCAAAAATTGAGGGTGTGAAGGGATTTTAAAATTTTTCCTCCAACAAGGGCCGCAATTCAATTGACTTATTATTTATGGCTCCCGGGAGGTTTTTTAGATTTTCTCCTTCGCTTGGGTATTGCTACTAACATTCTCCTTCTAGGTTACCACTCTATTCTTTTTCTTCTATATGTTCTATTACTGCAGCGTTTTAGTTCTGTTTGTTCTTTTACAGTTTGACCGTGTCTTCTGAGCATGTGTGGCTTGTGGGCCATTCATTTATTTATTGGGCTGAGGAGCAAGGGATGGTAAGAAGGGCGGCCCTATTAGGTTTTCATCAGGTTCGGTGGTCTTGGGGTCTGAGTTATGCATTGGTCAGCTCTTTTGTACCTGCAGTTTTATCACGAGAAGCGCTGTGGGCGCCCATCATGGTTGGCGACTCACCATGGGGGCAATGTTATTAGACAGTCGAGGGTATTGAGCTGAGCTTGTGGATGAAGGCTGACTTGGCCCTCCTACGTTCATGGTGGCCTGAGGTGTGCTTGGTGTGGTTGGATAATGTCCCTCACCATATATGAATGGTTTCTAGAGACCTTTTGGCCTTGGATACGGCTCACCGGAAGATTACTAGGGCTGTTTTCTCATTTTGCCTCCAGGGCTGGTGGTTTGTTGGTGTGGCACCCAAGTTTGCGGCTGGAACAGGCTCAAGGTTTCCGCTCTGATGGTGTGCATTTGTTAGAATTATGGTAGGTATACTTTTGGGTGCTGTTTTTCTTTTTGGATAAGGGCTAGTGTTTTGGTTTGGGTGGCAGGCTGCGGTTCTTTGAACCTGGCGTTGGCAGGAGGGTGCTACAAACCAGCGGCCACATAAGGTGTTTGAAAACGCTGTGGAGCACATTTCCTTTGAAGGGTCATAGTATGGCCTACCTCTGCGGGAGGACTTTGGGCATCCGTCTCTGCGGACACGCTCATACTATGCAGTATTGTAGGGGGTTGTGAGTCTTCACAGCTCAGCTTACAATGACCACAGGGGGGGCGTTTCAGTCGCTCCCTAATATTGGTTAGGTAACGCTCAGCTTACAATGACCACGGGGGGGCATTTCAGTCACTCCCTAATATTGGTTAAGTAATATATGGCTGGAGCTGAGTGTTTGTAGCATCCTTCTTTGCCTCCCAAAATTAATTTAAAAGCTCAGGGTCATACCTTCAATTAAAGCAAGTTATGACCATTTAACCAAAGCAGTCTATGTCTGTGTCTTTATTTTAGTATAAGTTAGTTGTAAGTTGTTATATTGTTTTTAATTGCAATAAAGTTATGGACGCCTTACTACATTTTGTTTTGGGACCTGGCGATATACTGTTCGGTCCCACTCCTTGTACATCTACTATACAATGACATGTTTACATGCAACTTATCAATATTATGAAAATACTTGTTGAGAAGTGTTAAGAGCACTACAACCATTAATGGAGTTCTTCGCCTATAGCAGACACCTTCCCTTAAAGCTAAACATGCTGACCAGTAATCAGATGCTCGTAGGACTTCAAATAGTAGAGGCTTATAACTAATAGTATATTATTAATATCTATGGGTAGACAGGACACTAACATGGCTTTGAATGATGTTAGATATACCAGCTGAATATCTGCATAGTCAGATAAAATTAAATAACACAACCTAATACAGAGCCGGATTAAAGTCTGTGGGGGCCCCTGGGCAACAAACGTGTGGGGGTCTCTATCAATATTGTCAAAGTTGATTTTATATATCTATACACACATAAATATATACTTATATGTGATTGTATGTGTATATGTATACACGAATATTATACATATATATATATATATATCGTGATAGAAGCACTGGGATGGCATATACATGTGTCCCAGATTCCTTTCATATGTGTTTTAAAATACCCCAGGAAAAGTCTGTTATGCCAAACAGACCAGAAGAGACGGCTTTTGGTAAAAGTCGGATAATGGGTCCTGGGGGTGTGGATGTGAGAAGAGAGGGAGGGCTCCATCCACAGGCCATTCCAGGTGTTGGGCCTTTCAGTCTGAGAGCAGGCTGATTAGTAGTTGCACCTGGAAGTAGCTGATATAAGCTGTTTTAGTTTTTGGTTCAGTGTCTCACATACCCTGGGGAGAACAGACACAGATTTGTTCAGAGACACTGTGATATTTGAAAGTGCTGTGTTTGTGGTAAGGCAGTAGCCCCTGCCACTTGTAGAGAGGGAATAACCTGTCTAGTTAGTGCCCAAACTGGCTAGAATTTATTTTTATGTTAGGTTTATTTTGTTTATATTGCACTATAAAACTGTTTCCGACCAGCTTGCATGAAAACCCTGGACTGGTGTGCTGTTTCCTGGCTGCTGTGTGTAGTGAGGTGTCCATCTACCCTGGCAGAGGGACCCCCTACCCCGACTATATTACAATATATATATATATATATATATATAAGTCCATACTTCAGCACTCACATCAGTTGTCAGTACACATCAGTGGGGTGCACACCAGCTGTATCTCCTTAATCCAAGGTTCATCAGCAGAAATATATGTAGAAAAGATGGCACTCACCAGTAGAATTGCAGCTTGTTGAATAAGTCAAAAATTAGACAATAGTCCTCAAACTTCTGTTCACGGGGAACTGTGCGTTATGTTCTATATGAAACCCAAGGCTTGAGTGCTTGAGAAAGGTCCATTCTGGGGACTGAAATGTCGCCTGCCTGTATGTAAGCCTATTGTCTAATTTTTAACTTATTAAACAAGCTGCAATTCTACTGGTGAGTGCCATCTTTTCTACATATATATATATATATTACTCCAGTTACGGTGGCACTCAGGTCTCAACAGAATCACACAGCGGCAGGTGTAAACTTCAACATTTCGATGCCAAGTTTAATGCATCATCATCAGGACATAAACAAACAATAAAAACTGTACATACCTTTATACCATCACCAACACCTCGTACATGCCTCCGGCTTCCGTAACCCGGCCTGTCACGCCCACTGATGATGTCAACACCCAGCGTCCATTGCCGTGGCTACAATATCAACAACAACAACATATGGTGTAATAAATCAATGTACACGTTTGTAAACACCTCAGCACATAATATCTAAATCTAACCTCATCGCTAACCCCATAATGCATAAACATCAAGAATATCAAAAATACTACAGTCACACATAGTATAAATAGTATAAATACTTCAATATTATGATACTTCAATTGCTCCTAATAATTTTATTAATATTACAAAATGGGCACCTACGTAAAAAGAACCCATAATTAAGAGAGATTATATCACAGTACATCCCCAGATTATTCTATAACATCAAATAAAGCAGTGCAAGCCCAGTCCATCATTAAGCCCCCTGGGAACAAGGGTCCCCAATCTATGGATCCATCTCGACTCACACTGTAACAGTTTTCTAGAGTGGTCCCCTCCCCTAATTGAAGGTGGTATATGCTCAATGATCATATATCTCAGTACCGCCAGACTGGCCAGCCTGTGCAAAATGGAGTGCCACAGGCTGGTCACTCTGGCCCGATAATATGGCTGACCTAATCGCAGAGCGATGGAGTGCCATCCACTCCCGAAGTTCTCTAGTATTCAGACAAATTCAGTTGTGTAGATCAATGTCTGGGTTATATTACAATTGCCACAACTATACTTGTCTATATACAGGGATTCCCAATTTGTATGTAAAACACTCACAGTATTCTGGTGTATTGTCTATTCTATTTACTTTTCTCAGGAGGCTGTTTTTCTAGTTGTTTTTGGTAGATTATCAAAAACATTGCCATCTGTACTTAGCTCGTGAGTTGTAACTTAAAATGGCGCTGGTCGCAAAATGGCGTCTTGCAGATTCTTATTTTTAAGATGGAGTCTAGCTGCCATTCACAAGATGGCATCATTACGATCTAATTTTAAGCTGATCTTGTCTCAGCCAATTATCCAGCTTTGATAGTCCACCCTTTGATAGCGAACAACATGCTATCACAATGTGATTTTAAAAATTAATTTAGGCTTACATTTATATATTATTTAATGTTATTTTGGGATGACACAAGGTGGTTCTTAATCCATCAACAATGTGTCTCTGATTGGGGACATAAAACTACTATTATACACACACCGCGGATCTTGGAAGATCATGGGGGTGATGTGGGGATGCATCAATCCTCTTAAGGCAGTCTTGAAGGGAAATTGAGACTTTACATTATCTGAGGTGATTCAAAAGTAACATTTCAATAATACATTCTATGCACATCTAAATATAATACATTAGATGATGGTATTTCCTAGTTCAGGGTTGTAATGCAGTCCTATATTTACCTCAGTATTCATATTGCCATTACTGACCACCATCATAATTTCGTTCTTTCGTCTTACTCTATTTTTACATTTTCCACACTTCAACACAATAGGAACATACCGGACACATAGGCCAATTACTATGATGACAATCAGTATAAGGATTAAGAATTTGCCCATGCTGGCGATCACTTCCTGGACCCATTCCCCTAGGCCTGAGAACCATTTCACTGGGTTCAACCATGAGACCCATCCTTCTATTTTCTCCCCTACTTCAGCCACTGAAGCATTATGGTTCTTACGAAACTCCCATTTTAGCTGCAGAATTTCGTCCATCTTCCGGTCTATCACCTCTTTGGGGTCGCTGCAATCATTGGTGACATAGGTGCAACACTTTACTCCAAATTGGGTGGCCAAAGTTACGCAATACCCTCCAGTAACAGCAGTTAAATAATTTAACACTAGTCTGTGTTGCACCATTTCTTTCTTGTATGCTTGCAATTCTCTCCCTGTATACCTGAATGTGTCATCATACATCTCGGTGATATTATCTATTAATTTAGCAAGTTCCTGAATATATCTAAAATTTAATGTACCCCGAGCGATTCAGGTGGGATCCAGTGCGACTAAAACTTGGAAGCCAGTTGTCTCACTAATTAACTGAGTGGCTTTATGCACGTCACCAGGTATAATGTTTCATTTGCCTCTGTGTTCATACTGCGTGTGAAGATATGGTGATGGTGTGTTTTTATGGATACCGAGCATTTCAACATGTGTGAGGGTCATAACTTCTGGGACTACTCTTCGCAGGTACCACAAACCTTCGAAACTCTTCCACATATAAAATACACATTATCGGGGAGAACATAAGGAATAGTATGTATCATTATCATTAAACACATTTCCCTTGCAAACAATCCTATCTCAGGGTCTTCCATCTGGTACAGGCAAGTCTCTGGTAGTATTATTTTAGCACAATAACCATCTGGTACCTTACCAATAATTTCTTTGGTGGAACTCAGGACCTCATTCAGAGTCGGTCGTTGCGGCCGCACGGTCGTAAGGGAAAAGGGGCCGGATATGCAAATGATGCACTCGCAAGTTGCGTCCTTAAGATCGGATCGTTAGCTGGCCGACCAAGGGGAGGATGCAGCCGTAAGACAAAAAATACGCCCCCTTCTCGTACGCATTACACGTCATCTCCGGCCATATAAGGATTAATCAAGACCATCGGAACTGGTCGTAGAGCTTCAGGTTGACCATACCCTCTCTTAAGCACTACGATCAGGTCAGTGTACAAACCACCCATGTCACATGTACCATGACACTACTTTGTTAATTATGCACTCCCATAAAACGCTGTTCGCATAATTAGGCACGCCTGCATTCGGATCTCCACTCCCCCGTTTTCAAGCACCTTCCCCTGTTACCACCCACAAACGCCTCATTCTGTCACTCAAACTACCGACCTGGCTGTGTTCAAGGAGAGAGAAATTTCTGATCATAGCAGCTAGTTTGCGCACGCGCATTGCAAACTTTATGCATGCGCAGTTTAGCGAACATCGGTGACGTACGACCGTGCGGCCGCAACGACCAACTCTGAATGAGGTCCTCAATGTGGACCGGTACCTAGAATGTTTCCCACTAGATTTAATTTGAGCGTAACAGATCATGGTTTATGGACTCATTATCAGCTCTCTGTGAGAAGATCATCGTCTGATTATTCCCCGTCACTTCCCAACTCCAGGGTTTATTGGGGTTGGTTATGTTTAAGCACAAAAGTGATCTATCTACTTGGAATTGATAGAGTTTGAAATGAGGTGGTTTGGATGAGAGGAATTTTCCATCCAATGTTTTCCCTTTTTGTAATTCTAAAATTTCCGTGATATTCAGCGGAAATGGCACCAACCCTACGTTATGCTGTCCCTGTGGCACATGTGAACACACCCAGCAATCAGTTTCATTTAACACTTTGCCTACCATGCTATGATGATTCTCTAAAGGATACCCACCCCAGTACGGATTATATTTAGGCTGGCACCGTTGAATACAGTTCTCATCAACTAGGGACCCACAAAGCTCACAAATACAGGAATCTTCAGATGATAAACCTCCACACCGTCCCCGAGTATCCAGAATTCTAGCTCTCTTAACAATAACAGTACTAAGATTGGTCAGACACTCCCCTGATTGGCATTGCACTCCTCCTGACTCCACTCCATCAGCACTGCCATCAGCTCCCATCTCCTCAATTGGTCCCCCATCACAGAAACCGGATATCCCCAAACCAACCAGAATGGTGAAAACTCTGGAAAAGAATATGAAAATGAAGACAGCAGGCCAGTCCATTGTCACAACAAAGACCTGCAAATTTCTTTTAGTTCAGGTATCTCACAATGACCTTTTCAATCCTCCCGGAACAAGCTCGCGATAGACAGGTCCACGTTATCAGCCTTGTCTCCGACTTGTTTCTCCACCGGTTGATTGACCTTTTTGCAGTGAGTGGAATGGACCCAGGTATCTCTCTCAGCCACCTTCAAAGATGTAGTACTTGTCAGCAGCACCTGGTACGGACCTTCCCACCGGTCAGTCAAACAACCTGAACGCAAGAAATTTCTGATCATAGCATATTCTCCTGGTTCAACATCATGACAGTTAGTTTCAGGCATATCATTGGACAACAATTTCAGTTTCTGCTGCTGTTGTTTTAACTGCTTACTCATTGATATAGATACCTTACAGTTACCTCGTTGTTACACTTCAAGTCTTCCTGTGGACTTATAATCAAATGAGGTTGTCTACCGAACAGTATTTCAAAGGGGGACAGATTTAAAGGGGGTCTAGGAGTGGTCCTTATACTATGTAGAACCAATCATAACGCTTCTGGCCATCCTAGTCCAGTCTCTGTCATGATTTTACTTAACTTATTTTTAATAGTCCCGTTCATCCTCTCTACCTTGCCACTGGATTGCGGTCGGTAGGGGGTGTGAAGTCAGCTATTAATACCCATCAGCTTACACATATTTTGAAAAATATCACCTGTGAAATGAGTACCCCTGTCACTCTCGATGATTTTAGGGATACCGTACCTGCATACAAATTCCTGAGTTATTTTCTTATTTTATATTTTATATTTTTATATTTTCTTGGCAGTAAACGCAGCAGTATTAGTGGACGCTGGGTAGGCCTCAACCCAGTTGGAAAATACGTCAGTGCACACTAACACATACTTAAGATTCCTGCAGGGTGGTAATTGGATGAAATCAATTTGTATTACCTGGAAAGGTTCATCAGTCGGTGGAATGTGGGATGGTTCGATACGGATCGCTTTCCCTATGTTCTTCCTCAAGTAGGTCAGACAGGAAATTGCTCTCTTTTCTACTTGGGAAGCAAAAACCAGGTGCACACCAGTATGCCCTCACCAATTTACACATACCTTGCTTTCCCAGATGAGTCGGACCGTGGGCTGCCTCAGCCAGGCTAGGGTAATATGCTTTGGGGGCTACTGGCTTACCTTGTCCATCCCTCCAGAGCCCGGAGGACTCTTGCCCACATCCCTTGGACTTCCAGATGGACTTTTCCTGGATTGAACACAAATTTTGCATCTCAATTAATTTCAGCATGTCAATTGTTTGAAAAGACATAATTTGTTCAGTTGGAGAAAACATTTTTAACCCTGCTGCCCATTTTGCAGCTTCATTGGCTCTGTTGTTGCCCAGTGACACTGGTTCACTCTCACATGTATGGGCTTTACATTTAATTACTGCCACTGTTTTGGGCAGTTGAATTGCTTTTAATAATTGTTTTATGTGTCTGAAGTGTGCAACTGGTGTGCCTGCTGCTGTCATAAAATTTCTCAGACGCCATAGAGCCCCGAAATCGTGCACCACCCCGAACGCATACCTAGAGTCAGTGTAAATGTTAGCAAACTTGCCTGCTGCCAGTTCATCCGCTCTTGTTAGTGCTACTAACTCTGCCACCTGGGCTGAGTGAGGAGGATCAAGAGGTTCAGCTTCTATAATTTCTGTGTCATTTACAACAGCATAACCTGTACATAACTCACCTGTGTCTGTTTGTCTATGACAACTCCCATCCATGTAAAAAGTCACATCTACATTCTCTAAAGGTGTGTCACGTATGTCAGGTCTAGCAGTAAAGGTCTGATTTAGATATTCCATACAATCGTGTGCATCATTATGTCTGCTGAACTCACCTCCTGCCAGCAACTCGTCTCCTTCCACCCTTTGTACATCATGTTGTACATATGGTAAATACGTTGCTGGATTCAGTGTGCTGCAACGTTTAACAGTGATGTTTGCAGGTGCAATTAGAGCTAGTTCCCATTTGGTAAACCTAGCTGAAGAAACATGTCTGGTTTGGGCAGAGTTAAGCAGAGCAGATACAGCATGAGAAGTGTAGACAATCATATCATGGCCCAATACTACGTCCTCACTTTTACTCACCAATAGAGCAGTAGCTGCTACACTTCTCAAACAGGTGGGGAGTGATCTTGCCACAATGTCCAATTGGGCACTGTGGTATGCTACTGGCCTACTGGCATCACCATGTTTTTGTGTGAGGACACCTGCAGCACAACCATCGGCTTCCGTACAATAAAATCAAACGGTTTTTCATAATCAGGTATTTCCAATGCAGGTGCTTTTGTCAGATTATCCTTAAGACTAAGGAAAGCCTGCTCTGATTCCTCTGTGTGTGTATGACATGATCGGGCTTTGAGGAAGAGACTAAGGACCTTATTCAGAGGCAGCCGTACGGTCTACGACCGCACGGCCACCTCGATGTTTAGCCAGTGTGCATGCGCACGAGGGAGCCGGCTCCCTCGTACGCATGCATGAGACCCGCTACGACCGACAGCGCTGGTCGTAGCGGGTCTCTTGCCAAAGGGGGTGAGCTGTCGATGTTGATTGACAGCTCGCCACGTTTGGAAGGCGGGCCGGGGGGGTGGCAGCCCAAATGAAGGCGTTCCCATGGGAATGCCTACCATTTGGGGGAGGCCCCACTGACATCACTAGTGATGTCAGTGGAGAGCTTCCGGCTCTGACAGAGCCAGAAGCTCTCCGGGGCTTACGACAAGTGAGACCCTACCCTAGGGTCTCGTCGTAAGCCCCGATGGTCGCGATGGTCTCTGACCATCGCGACCATCACCCGAGCAGTCGTTAGAGCTGTGGGTGTTAACCCACAGCCTAATGACCGCAACAGAGGTGGGCGGTCAGGATGCAAGTGGCCGCCCAGTTTCTGAGCGACCGTTTGCATCCTCCGACCACCTCTGAGGCCCTAATTCCTGTAAAGGCAAGGCCAAAATAGAAAAACCTGGGATCCACATTCTACAGTATCCACACATTCCCAAGAAGGTACGAATTTGCTGCTGGTTCTGCTGCAGTGTCATGTTCTGTATGGCCTGGATTCTGTCATTTGTGAGATGTCGTAATCCCTGAGATAGGCAGTGTCCCAAATATTTTACTCTGGATTGGCACGGCTGTAGTTTGTCCTTAGCAACCTTGTGTCCTGTATGCGAGAGATGAAGCAACAAAAGTTTAGTATCATTCAAACATGACATAAACGAATCAGAACATAGCAATAAATCGTCCACATATTGAATTAGAATAGATCCATTGGCAGGTTGAAAAGATTGTAAACAGTCGCGCAAGGCCTGGGAGAAGATACTTGTGCTGTCTATGAAACCTTGGGGCAACCGTGTCCATGTATATTGTACACCTTTGTATGTGAAAGCGAATAAATACTGACAGTCAGGGTGGAGAGGCACAGAGAAGAAAGCAGAACAGAGGTCAATGACAGTGAAATGGGTTGCATTTGGTGGGATCTGCATAAGTATGACAGCTGGATTTGGCACTACGGTGAATTGGCTCTCTACTACCTTATTAACACCTCTAAGGTCTTGTACCAGCTTATAACCCCTCCCACCACTCTTCTTCACCGGAAAGATGGGACTGTTGGCTACACTAGCTGTATGAACTAAAATTCCCTGTTGCAATAATCGCTCAATTATTGGAAAAACCCGTAATTCTACCTCCTGTTTTAGTGGGTACTGGGGAATTTTTGGAGCTTGCCTACCGCCTTTTAAATTTACCATTACAGGGCTTACGTTTGCCATTAATCCAGTGTCCTGTCCATCCTTAGTCCAAAGGGAATCTGGAATTTGGGACAACATTTGATCTACCTGAGATGGATGTTCATATAAACTGGTAGAGTGATACGTTATACTTTGGGGAGTGTCCAACATATCCCGCACCTCGTTCACAATGCTCTCTGGGATATCTAGAACTACACCATCAGGGGTGCAGTATATAACACATCCCATCTTACATAACAGCTCTCTACCCAGCAAGTTAGTAGGAGCCGCTGCAGCCAGAAGAAAAGAATGCCTGGTATGCAACAGCCTGATAGTAACCTCTGTGGACTTTGTTAAAGGATAATGTTGCACTTTACCTATTACACCCATTGTTGGTACTGTCTCGTTGGTCACCTGTAAATTAACGGGAGATTTTATCACTGACCTGGTCGCCCCTGTGTCTACAAGAAATTTAGTACCAGCTACATCAACCATCGTGACCGGTTCTTCCCTAGTACTTCCCGTTAACCTGACTATCTGTAGACTACAGGTATGACCTGACCCCTAGCATTGGCTACCATTCTCCAATAATGCATTTACGGCCACAATTGGAGCTGGTGCCTGTTGGACATTTGCTGATCTCTGTCCATATCCTTTATAGGGATATCCAGGTACTCTCTGGTTTGGGGGTCCTACCCTTTTTACCGGACAGTTTCTATTTAAATGTCCTAATTGTTTACAATTAAAACATGCTCGTGGATCTGATGAGGACACGGGTTGTTTTGAAATTTGAGCAGGGGGGAAGGTGGTGGATATGGGTATTGTGTTGGGCATGAAGTTTGTGGGTAGTATGGTACCTGTGGTTGTGTAGGGTATGTGGGATAGAGCTGTGTTTGCTGTAGCGTGGGATTAGTGGGGGCGTATAATTGTTTAGGTGAAAGTGTGTGTGTGGGTGCAAGTGTATCTGCTGGCTGTGATGTTACCGTCATTCCTTCCAGAGCTTGGATACTGACAGCCATTAGTTTTTCGCTCTGGGTCTCTCTCTTCTTTGAGATGTTTTTATCATGTTCTATGGCAGATTCTATAAGGGTATCTATTGTGACTCCCCTCCAGCCAGGCTGTGAGGTCTGAACCCGGGTCTTTAGGTTCTCTTTAAGACCGTCCATGAGTATGTTGACTATCATTCCCCTGTGGTGAGTGCTATCTTTAATATCCTCTAACCCAGTGTACTGGGTGTTAGCCTTCAGAGCCCGGTCACAATAATCTTCTGCAGATTCACTCTCCTTTTGCTTTATGGTGAAAATTTTGTTCCAGTTAACTACTACTGGAAAATATATACCCAATTGAGTTACAATGCGGGAAATGTTACCTTGGTTTACTTGGTCTGTTAAGGGAACATCACCATCCAATACACAATCCGTGATAAAATTTGTCGCGTCGATATTGCGTGGTAGACAGGCCCTTAACACCACTCTTTATTAGTTGGCTCATGAGAACTACCCAAATTCCTCAAAAATCTTTGACATTTGGCTAGTTCCTTTTTGGGATCGGGGAAATCATTTATGATGGAATTTAGTTCTGCCCTTGTCCAAGGACAATGCATTACCACTTCCCTCATGGGCACTACACCGTTCGCATCTGCATTTCCATTTGGAACAGTTATTGTCCGAATGGGATGCAGACCGGCAGCGCTGCTACCTTTGACCTTGTTACCTGGCTGGGGGTTTAATCTGTTGCTGCTACGTATGGTATTAGCAACTTCCTCTACGGGTGCAGAGGGTGTTAGCACTTCCCTTGCTGTTACCGATGGAGATGGCGGCACCACTCGTGATTGTCATGGTACAGCATCTATCATTTGTACAGCATGGGAAATGGCAGACATTGCAATAGGCTCATCATCCACATCATGAACATTTTCTTTATGGTTGCTTAAGAGAGGGTACAAATTGCTTGTTACAGTTTTATGGGTTTTTTCGATAACTGTACTTGCACCCCCATCCATATTAGATGGCGTTGCTGTGCATGAACTGCTGGCAATACCTTCCGCAACGCTACCTTGCTGCATGTGTGCTCCATTTTGCGGCTCGCACGCATTGCAATCCAGCGCTGCGGGTGTATTTTCTGGCAATGCGTTCACGACGCTAGTTTGTGTCGCTTGCACATTTTTAAGCCACGCATCCCCTTCATGCTGACACAATTTTAAACATTCATAATATTTTACCTTCTTACCTCGAGACCACATCAGACTGATGTGGTCCCGGACATTATCCAATACATCTTTATCAAAACTACCAATTCTGGGAAACGGTCTAGCACTCTTCATCGTTATCTTAAACCATACATCACAATACCTTATTGCATAAGTACCTTACTTAGTATGCATGATACGACGGGCCGATCCAAGCGGCGCTTCCATTAGCAGTACATCATTGTCTAACATCTCTATTGTTTGTGTGGCTCCCATCTTGAGACAACTCCTATGTTTTTCAATAAAGATTTAAACTGGTGAAAGACAATTAAGATACTTTCACTTACCTGCAGACGCCTTTGAAAAAGGGTGTATCCAGAGCCGGATTTAGACCTCATGGGGCCCTAGGCAAGGTACTAGTTTGGGGCCCCCTCCCTCAAACAATCCATACCACTATTTGTGAGCTAATGATTCATGCCCTTACATAATTTTTTTTAGCTTTTCCTCCATATATTCAACTTTTTAAAGATTTAAACATTACGGACATCAAAACATTATATAATATGTGTGTGTGTGTGTGATATATATATATATATATATTATATATACACAATGTAAAAACTGTGCATATATCCAGTAGGTGTCACTAGGTCAAGTCTTGACCTAGTGATACCTACTGGATATACACGGTCTTTACAATGTCACTAGATGAGAGAAAAAAGCAAAAACATATATATATATAATTATTCCCAGTGAGATATACGCATATATATATATACATAGTTGTGTGGTCCAGCTCTCCTAAACGAACATCTAAGTGGCAGGATGCGCATGTTACTCACAAATACAGACGGATGGTGCTGCACTCCATACACTTAATGGATTCCATTAAGCGCATGGAGTCCTGCACCATCCGTCTGTATATAAATATATATACATGCATATATACACACAGATATATATATATATATACACATATACATACAGTACATATATATATATATATATATACATATACATAACACATACAGTACACATATACATATATGCATATACATTCATACAGTACACATATACATGTGTATACATACAGTACACATATATATATATATATATACACATATATATATATATATACACATACAGTGCACATTAATATAGATATATACATACAGTACACACATATATATATATATATATATATACAGTACATATATATATACATAATACATACAGTACACATATATATACATAATACATACAGTACACACACACATATATATATATATATATAATATACATAATACATACAGTACACGTATACATATATGCATATACATACATACAGTACACATATATATATATATTTATGTATATATATACATACAGTGCACATTAATATAGGTATATACATACAGTACACACATATATATATATATATATACACATACAGTACATATATACTGTATATGTAATACAGTTCCCTACCTGCCTGGCCTTGGGTGCTTCACTGCTGCTGTTTGCTGCTGGTGGATGGCGGAGGGCCTGGAAGGCTGACAGAGTGGCTGCTGGGGCGGGTCACAGCGGGGCTAGCTGGATGAGGATGGATCAGCTGGGAGGGACAGGGCGGCGGGTCTCCGGTGAGTTAACATGTGCAGTGTGCACACACACCATTCCTTCTTGCCGCGCGCAGGCGGCAGCGGACACACAGGCTTCCTCTCCGACAGCCGCGCTGGACTCTCTGGGAGTGGAGGTGGGACCGCTTGACCTCATGACGTCACGCGGTACTCGCGCAGTGCTCCTCTGGGAGCGCTGTGATCGGGGATATCTTCAGGCAAAGGGGCCCGTCCACGGGCCCCTTGGGTCCCGCCGGGCCCTAGGCGTGCGCCTAGGATGGACAGCGTGAAATTCGGCCCTGGGTGTATCCACCAAACCCTATGAAGGACCTCTAGATGCCTTCACTCACCTATGGAGGGAAGATGCTCCCATACAATAAAATCCCTTTTTGACTATGTTTCAACTGCTAGGGGGCATCTAAGTACCCTTTTTGTTCCAGTTGATTTCGTCCACCCTCTCACCAGCTCACAATCAAAATCTAGCCAAGATTATGCAGTTCAATTATAATGTTCAAATAACAGATCACACACATTGATTACTGAACACTATAATCACGCTGGGAGCCGAACCCTAACAAAAATAACAAACCATACACCTGCTCTGTGTAAAAGTAAACGGTATGCTGCTACCGAGTCACTAGGATACATTCCTGCGCCTAGCACTTAAGGGTCCTACGATAACCTTAACATTTAGGTCCCGTGTTACACCCTAAACAAACACTCACAGTTACACACTTTTTTCCTGCGCAGAAAAATACACGTTAACTCAGTTATTGGCAACAATTGAAAAATGTAAACCTCAACGGCTTTGTTTAAACACGTGGCAGCACAACCAGAAATACATATACGCTATTGTGCGACCAGTCGCATTCACAATAATGCGACTACTACGCAACCGTATGACTTACCCTTAGCTGTGTATGCAAAAGTGCGTCTTTACCGTGCGCGCAAAACTGCGACTCAGCCGTGTGCGCAATACTGCGGCGCTCCCTTTTAACGTAAAATACTATCAACAAAGGAAAACAAACTTCTTCCTCTCTTGTCCCTGGATTCTAGTCAGCGTCTCTTGGTCACACGGTAGCGATCTCTCAGCATTGAGTGGTTGCAGGTAAGACTGCTTGTGGCCACTATCCACCCTTTGCTGAGATATAGATATCCGTGTATATATCGTGTGATTAGGTACGTGACTTCACTATGAGCCCCCAACTAAGGATACTGGATTTGAACCTCTATACACTCCTGCCTAGATCTTCTAATATCCTGCCTATAAACCTCTAAGGTTGACGCAATTTGCGTACGCAGTCATACATTAAATAAAGACTCTAGACCTTGAACCTGTGTTTCCAAAGCACAAAGCATTATTCAAGTAAAAGTACAGTCAGTTACACGCTATGATCTAAGTACAATTTAACGCAAAGAAATTATACAGACCCAAGTACAGTTATACATACGCATGCGCGCTGGACCAGATCCCGGCATCAGCAAGAAACCTGCATCAATCAGCATTCAGCAAGAAGACTAGAAACCCAGGGTCAGAGCACACATATTTATACCCCCCAGAAATAGACAACACAATAGAGGAGTTTGTTGCTGATCCCATTGGTTCCCAGTGGGGGTCATTTGTTACAGGGCATTTAACAGGTTGGTTCAAATGGACATAGAATAGCCTCTAACAGCTTGTTGCCTCCTCTATTTCCCCTGCATGCAAATCTAGGCTGTTGGTTTCACAAAATACATTTTGGTTCTTTATGTCTTTACGGTCCATAAGTTGCGAACGCATGTTCCGATCTTCACACCGATGGTACCGGAAAGCTGTGGATAAAGTGGAGATCAGTATAATATCAAACACGGCTTACTTATCACGTATTAAACCTTAGATACCAAAATAGTCTTTATTTCACAGCATTTGTAATAAATGAATAAAACTTGGATCTTTTACTTTATAGCTATGGAACCTTTTGTGTAAGTGTGCATTATGTAAGTATTAGGATATGGGAAAATATGCTAGTTAGGTTTATCTGATTTGGGGCAGATGTGCACGCATGCAGCTAATAAACAGCGTTCGCATGCAGGTTATTGTATATTCGCTACTGAGCGTCATGTTAGCAGCGCAACTGTGCGTAATGTGCAGTGTTTATGTATGAGATTCTATCTATGATGGACATATATATATATATATATATACATATATATATATATATATATATATATATATATATATACACACACATACATACACACACACATCTCATTCCTTACTTACAGTTTCAAACTGCAATGCAAATGTGTTACCCCCAGCTGTGAAGCTGGGGCCATTCTATCTGGGAGTGGGACTAAAACCTGTTTAGGATTCAGACAAATTCAATTGTGTAGATCAATGTCTGGGTTATATTACAATTGCCACAACTATACTTGTCTATATACAGGGATTCCCAATTTGTTTGTAAAACACTCACAGTATTCTGGTGTATTGTCTATTCTATTTACTTTTCTCAGGAGGCTGTTTTTCTAGTTGTTTTTGGTAGATTATGAAAAACATTGCCATCTGTACTTAGCTCGTGAGTTGTAACTTAAAATGGCGCTGGTCGCAAAATGGCATCTTGCAGATTCTTATTTTTCGCAAGATGGCGTCATTATGATCTAATTTTAAGCTGATCTTGTCTCAGCCAATTATCCAGCTTCGACAATATATATATACAGTATATATATATATATATATATATATATATATATATTTACATATGTACAGTGGTGGCCAAAATTGCGGACACTTTTTGAAATTTTAATGTTTTTCAACTTCGAATGCTTATAAAAACTGTTACACTTCATGCAGTGCAATGATTCATATATCAAATGAAAGGAAATTTAATGCTGAATTCAACACAATAAACTGAGGTCAAATATTTGCATTCCAAGGGAACAACACTTAGGGTGAAAATCCCTGTGTACTTATGATCTTACTGTCCTGTCAGTATTTAGTTGGGTATCCTTTATTTTTCAAGACAGCATTGAGTCAACCAATGTTTGGAGCTTTTCCTTCTTTATTATGTGGTGCCATGAGACAATTATAGCCTCAATTAATTGTCTTTTATTGGATGGACGCCTCAGATGTACCAGTTTTTTCAAACGGAACCACAAATGTTCTTTGGGGTTCAGGTCTGGGCTATTTCCTGGTCATCCCAGCACCTGTATGTCATTCTCTGTGAACCACGGTTTGCATATCCATGCAGTGTGGCAGGAAGTTGAATCCTGCTGGAAAAAAAATGGGGCATTAACTGGAAAAAGATCCCTGATACAAAGGAAGAAGTTTTGGTTGTAGGATGGTGTCAATGTACTTTCTGCTCTTCAGTGTGCCATCTATGACATAAAGGCGGCCTACAGCATCTGCTGTCATACATGCCCAGATCATAACACTTGTAGGATTCTTTGTTGTCGCTTGAATGCAATCTGGATGTACCTCTTCCCCGATGCGACATCTCACATATTTTCTCCCATCACTACCAAATATCTTAGTTTCGTCACTCCATATCACTTGTTTCCACTGACCTTCTGTCCATGCAATGTGTTATTTTGCCCACAGTATTTGTTTCAGACGCTGCTTTTTATTCAGCAATGACTTTTTTTGGAAAATCCTACCTTTTAGGCCAACCTCCTTTAGTCTTCTCCGTTCCGTTCTTGCACTAACAAAAACACCAGTTGCACTGACATCCATCTGTCCCTGACACAAATTTATTTTATTCTCCTATCATCAACAGCTGTTGTGCACTTTTTCCGGCCTTTTCCTTCTTTGTTTTGTATAGATTGTGTTTCCATATAGCGTAAACAAAACTTTCGTGCTCCTGATGTTGTCACATTCCCACCAACTTCTCTTGCAATTGCTGCATACGAAAGACCATTTTTACGTAACGCCACAATCCTGGATCTCTTCCTGGGTGACCGGTCACCACTTTGCCTGGACGATATTGTTGTATTTATTTTTTACACCTTCGTTAGCACTAAACAATACACACAAACATCCAACCATAATTGCACATCTGTAACCAACTTTATTCTGCAAAATGAAATAGCCAAACTGACCTTTCCCACCTTTGAACATGACCTTGCACCTGCTCATAAACGACAGCTGATTGGTCCTCAGAACGACGATTCCAATTGGCTGGTAGTAGCTGTTACTACAATCCGCTTCTTGAATCTCACGCATTGGTGCTTCTTTGTCTGACTGAAAGTAGCATAACTTCCCTTGTAATGCAAATATTTGACCTCTATTTATTGTGTTGTATTCAGCATTAAATTTCCTTTCATTTGATACATGAATCATTGCAATGCGTGAAGTGAAACAGTTTTTATAAGCATTCAAAGTTGAAAAACATTCTAATTTCAAAATGTGTCCGCAATTTTGGCCACCAGTGTATATATAGACACGGATACACATTACTTGTTGTCTCCTGGTGTCAGCGGTAGGCGGGCAGCAGCAGAAGTTGGACCAGGTCACTGGTCCGATTTCTTAGAAGAAGGGCGGAGCCAAATGACAGGGGGGTGTTTAATTGTGGGCCGCAGAAGGCGGCTTCGGTACAAAAAAAACAAAGAATTGGTTCATCAGAGGGATGTGAAAGGGACAGTGTCGCCCCTTCTACAATCGTAATATCAATGTAATAACCTCTATTGTAGAATAGATAGATGCTATCCAATAGAAAAGTCAATGTCTAATTGCCAATCAATCAAGTAAAAGTTTTCAGAGATGGTATGTTGAGTAATGTGCTTCACATATAGTACATATAGTAATAATGTTCATCTGATAATAGATAATGTGCAAAAGGAGTAAATCAAATATAAAATCAGGGTTAGAGATAACAGAATAACCTGTCCCATGGTCAGGGGCTGGCTACATGCAACAAGTCAAAGAAATAGAGCAACATTAGCAATTTATGGATCCAGTACCTGCAACAATTAGATAGATCTCAGGCACATAGGTCCAGGACCGGCGCTTCCAGTTGGCAGCTTTAGGCAGCTGCCTAAGGGCACCGGGTCCTAAGGGGGGGCCTGCTGAGGATGTTTGGTAGAAAAGTCAGAGACATCCCTCTTTTAGGGGTCAGCAACCCCAGGGGGGGTGGAGCAGGTACTTGTTGTGAGCGCCTGGCGAGGGTACTCAGATGCTGTGGGGGACAACAATCGATTATGAGCGAGCGGCATCTGCGGAAACCTCCAAGGCGGAAGTGCACAAAGGTGCTGATCGCTGACGGCTGCCACCTAACAGGCGCTGACAGTCGCAGCCTGTGCTACCTCCTAATGAAGGACTGTGCCCTCTGATGTAATTTTTAAAAATCAAATACGAGGGTGGTTCAATAAATAAGGTAACAAGACCTCTCATTGCGTGAATTAATTCAACAGGACATCACAGCTTCCAGAAATTCACCATCGGCTGAGAATCGCCTTACACCCAGTTGCTTTTTCAATGGTCCAAATAGATGGAAATCACTTGGTGCCTGTCAGGGCTGTAGGGAGGATGGTCCAGTATTGCCAAATGGTAGTGCCGTGCTTGGCTGGCCGGATCGCTGCTCATCTTGAACATCTGTCCTGCCGTTATGAAAGGCAGGGCACCAAACCCAAATCTGTTTCCGTGATATGACATTATCACCGTACACCTGGTGATAAATGTGCCCTTTAAGTGCAGAAATCTGTTCACACTACGCACCTCAATGTTTTACCATGTTTCCGATAGCCCCGCCATCTTACAACTGATGTTGGGACAGTATGACTGATATAATATCACAAAGAACAAGAGAAGAGCTGAAATATCCTGTGTGGGGCACTATGCAATTAAAATATAACTTTTATTAATCCGTTAATATCACAGTATCACAAAAAACAGGTTAAAAAAATAGAACTGTGTCACAAAAGAAAGAATAGTGATTTAAAAAAGATGCAGCACATTCGCATTCCCATTATATGTAATAATAAAATTATCTGGCATATCATTCATAGCGAAATGCTGCGTCGGTCTGCAGCGCATGTAAGCATTACCCTGCATGTCCAAATAGGAGACGTATATATGTTCAGTTATGTGATGGGAACGAACCCTGAATGAGCTTACACTGTGAGGGTCCCTTGAGAATCTATAATATAATCCCTTGTGCGACTGGTACACAACTTTCTTTGGCTGAAATGATATCAGTCTAATGGCCGTGAAGGGAAGCAGTGGTCTACCTACTCTGGCTTGTTGGTAAATTAGAATGAAATAGAGAACATTACACCTGTGAGAGGTCTTGTTACCTCAGTTATTGAACCATCCTCGTATAAAGAAGAAAAAGTGCAGATGTTCACGTTATGCAGCATGTGTGTCATATAACAGAGGTTCCCAAACTGCGCCATTACAGTACACTTTTAAGGATATCCATAACTGAGTACAGGGTACTTCATTAATACCTCAGTCAATTTGATTTAACCAGAGGGACTTAAGCATGGGCATCCTTGAAACCTGGACTGTGATGGCGAAGTTGGGAACATCCTGGCCTTCACTAGGAACCACCGCAGGGTTATAGGGATAGTTGTTAGAAGCCCACAGGTTGCGGCCCTCTAACTGACCCTTCGTTACTAGCTGGGTAATAAGCTGGGTAATAAGGTAGATTGGTATAGAATCACAATACACGATCAGAATGTGGACAATGGTAACATGTAGCAATGATCAGGGTAACATACTATAGATCAGGGGTTCCCAAAATGTATTGAATCGTGGCATCATATATCACCATTTTCTTCATGGCACCTCTAGGACAAAAGTTTCCTATTGAGAAATTCATCAATAATTATTAAATTAAGTCAATTGTGCTTACCTGTCATCCTTAGGGTCAGTTATGTGTGTAGTGGACAGGGTTGTGCTTCTGTTTGTCCACATAGATATTTTATGATTTGGAGCCACCAGCAATCGTTTTGCCTATCACATCGACCATAAATAATTAATTTTGTACTGGAGCACCAACCAGTGGCACTCATGCAAGTGTCTCATGGCACCCAGTTTGGGAACCACTGCTCTAGGTCATAAATATTAAACCATAAAAGGTCAGGATGGAAAATATGAGATAAAAATTCAGGAAGCTGGAGATAGGAGTGAGACCTAACAGACTGGCACTGCATATTACACAGTAAGTTATAAAGATAGGCCTGAGTTTAACTTTGGTGACACTGCTGCCAGTGGTCACGTGGATGGAATGTCTTTATTAGAGATGACGGGTGCTGTCCAGGTGGGGATGTGCTGGCTGTCTGTCCATCCAGGGGTGTGATGTCCATCTAGGGGTGTGCTATGCTGTCCATCCAGGGGTGTGATGTCCATCCAATGTGCGGTCTGCGGTCCATCCAGTGTATTGTCCATCCAGGTGTGTGCTGTCCATCCAGTGTATTGTCCATCCAGGTGTGTGCTGTGCTGTCCTTCCAGGGGTGTGCTGTCCAACCAGGGGTGTGCTGTGCTGTCCAACCCAAGGTGTGCTGTCCATCCAGGGGTGTGCTGGGCTGTCCATCCAGGGGTGTGCTGTCCATCCAAGGGTGTGCTGTCTGTCCAGGGGCTATAAATACAATTTAAAAAAAATAAAACAAAATTAACAAGTTAAAAAAAGTTAAAAAGTAGATTTGTTTTTGTGCTGTACACCGCCATGTATCCATATAAGCACTGTGATGCTGCAGGCCATACCCCAGTGTATCCATACAAATACTGTGATGCTGCAGGCCATATCCCAATGTACAGAATGCTGCAGGCTGTACCTGAGTGTATCCATAAAAGGACTGTGATGCTGCAGGCTATATCGCACTGCGTTCACATACAGTCAGGTGCATAACTATTGGGACATTGACAGAATTTTCCTATTTTGGCCTCTATTCACCACCACAATGGCTTTGAAATTAAACAAACAAGATGTGCTTTAACTGCAGACTTTCAGATTTAATTCGAGGGTAATTACATCCAAATCAGGTGAACGGTGTAGGAATTACAACGGTTTCTATATGTGCCTCCCACTTTTTAAGGGGCCAAAAGTAATGGGACTATCAACTCAAAAGCTATTTCATGGACAGGTGTGGGCTATTCCCTCGTTATTTCATTATCAATCAAGCAGGTAAAATTTATAATTTGGAATCAGTTGCTGTCGACTCTCAATATGAGATCCAAAGAGCTGTTACTATCAGTGAAGCAAACCATCATTAGGCTGAAAAATCAAAACAAACCCATCAGAGAGATAGAAAAAACATTAGGTGTGGCCAAATCAACTGTTTGGAACATTCTTAAAAAGAAAGAATGCACCGGAGAGCTCAGCAACACCAAAAGACCCGGAAGACCATGGAAAACAACTGTGGTGGATGACAGAAGAATTATTTCCCTGGTGAAGAAAAACCCCTTCACAACAGTTGGCCAAATCAAGAACACTCTCCAGGAGGTAGATGTATATGTGTCAAAGTCAACAATCAAGAGAAGACTTCACAAGAGTGAATATAGAGGGTTCACCACAAGATGTAAACCATTGGTGAGCCTCAAAACCAGGAAGACCAGATTAGAGTTTGCCAAACAACATCTAAACAAGCCATTACAGTTCTGGAACAACATCCTATGGACAGATGAGACAAAGATCAACTTGTCCTAGAGTGATCGGAAGAGAATAGTATGAAGAAGGAAAGGAACTGCTCATGATCCAAAACATACCACCTCATCAGTGAAGCATGGTGGTGGTAGTGTCATGGCGTGGGCATGTATGACTGCCAATGGAACTGGTTCCCTTGTATTTATTGATGATGTGACTGCTGACAAAAGCAGCAGAATGAATTCTGAAGTGTTTCGGGCAATATTATATGCTCATATGCTTCAGAACTCATTGGACGGTGCTTCCCAGTGCAGATGGACAATGACCAGAAGTATACTGCAAAAGCAACCAAAGAGTTTTTTAAGGCTAAAAAGTGGAATGTTATTCAATGGCCAAGTCAATCCCTTGACCTGAATCCGATTAAGCATGCATTTAACTTGATGAAGACAAAACTGAAGGAAAATGCCCCAAGAACAAGCAGGAACTGAAGACATTTGCAGTAGAGGCCTGGCAGAGCATCACCAGGGATGAAACCCAGCGTCTGGTGATGTCTATGCGTTCCAGACGTCAAGCTGTAATTGCCTGCAAAGAATTTGCAACAAAGTATTAAAAAGTGAAAGTTAGATTTAGGATTGTTTAGTTTGTCCCATTACTTTTGGCCCCTTAAAAAGTGGGAGGCACATATAGAAACCAATAAAAACTTGACAGCGCTAACAGATTATTAATTTAATATTGACAATATAATAAATATAATAAATGCATGTATAAAATAAAAAATACATATAAAAATCAATACATATAAAAAACAACAGTCGGCCGGTGTTGAAAAAAATATATAAATATATAAAAAACCCAAAAGAGCAAACGGATGAAACTCAGTAACTATATTGCAATTTCAGCATAGAATATAAAAATTAATCAGTGTCCTTTGCCTCTATAGACAATTTTGTTCCTTCCGTTCCTTAGATGTATAACAGGTAAATCTCCGATAGCAATATTTATAATGCTGTACAATGTCAGTCAAGCGGAGAGCAGAAAGGAATCATTAGGCTTGGTTTAGAAATTGCTGATATATATAGTAAAATAAGCAAGCAGTCACGTCAGGCAAAAAGACAGCCATTTTAAATGCATGCAAACAGGGTTCCAGCGGAAGGATAAATAACTTGGATTGGCAGCTGAAGACAAATGCGGTCATAAGCTCGTCAGTTGTTAGTTTGTGTCCGCATGATTAGTTGAACATATATTATGTCACATGCAGTAAATACCTTGATCCACATCAGTGGACATACGAGCGCTGACAAAAACTGCTCCGCTGTAGTTTTAAATCCTGTACTCACAGTGCTCCCGGGAGAATATTAGATAGATCAATACTGGCCAGTAGATTCAATTGTTGTCAATATAGTCACTTAACGCGTTTCTCCGCCTTCTTAACCCTCAGCGGCTTCCTCAGAAGTAGACTGTCAACTCTATTTAGGCCTAGACTTTGATTGTCGCCTATATGTTGACCATAATTCAGGTCTCATATATGTGCTTCCGTATGGTGTACATATATGTTATATGTGCACGGGTTCCAATTTGGTCACATCTTAAATGATATATATAGGCACGGACGTTTATGTTTATGGATGTGCATGTGTTCCATATATATATGTTTATGTTTTCTGTGTACATGGGTCTTATGTGTATATATCCATGTATATATATATATAATATGTGTGTAGGCATGTATGTGTATGTATATATGTGTATAGTTATTTCCCTCTTTTTCCTTTCATGGTTATTTTGCACGTGTTTGTATACATTTTTTAATATTTTCATATATGGGTTACTTTACCCATTAAATAATGAAACGTACATTATTAGTTATATTTGAATATATAAAGTTCTAGATTGCATTGAAACATGAATAATATTATTATAAAAAGTTTTATTCGTTTTGATCTGTTGCAATGAAAGGGTTAAAACGAAATGTCCTCTTTGAATGAGCAAGAAAACATTTAGAGTTTCAGTTTTGTACTGTTCAGAAGTTGATATTTATAAAGCTTGGTCAAACGGACTATGAAATGCCTTTCTAAAACGAGGCTTGGATTTTCTCCGAGTGCGCATGCGCGCCACGCCGATCGCCGGGATAAAAACCGGGTTTGTCAGAGTTGACAGTCTACTTCTGAGGAAGCTGCTGAGGGTTAAGAAGGTGGAGAAACACGTTAAGAGACTGCACAACAATTGAATCTACTGGCCAGTATTGATCTATCTAATATTCTCCCGGGAGCACTGCGAGTACAGGATTTAAAACTACAGCGGAGCAGTTTTTGTCAGCGCTCGTATGTCCACTGATGTGGATCAAGGTATTTACTGCATGTGACATAATATATATTCAACTAATCATGCGGACACAAACTAACAACTGACTGCATTTGTCTTCAGCTGCCAATCCAAGTTATTTATCCTTCCATTGGAACCCTGTTTGCATGCATTTAAAATGGCTGTCTTTTTGCCTGACGTGACTGCTTGCTTATTTTACTATATATATCAGCAATTTCTAAACCAAGCCTAATGATTCCTTTCTGCTCTCCGCTTGACTGACATTGTACAGCATTATAAATATTGCTATCGGAGATTTACCTGTTATACATCTAAGGAACGGAAGGAACAAAATTGTCTATAGAGGCAAAGGACACTGATTAATTTTTATATTCTATGCTGAAATTGCAATATAGTTACTGAGTTTCATCCGTTTGCTCTTTTGGGTTTTTTATATATTTATATATTTTTTTCAACACCGGCCGACTGTTGTTTTTTATATGTATTGATTTTTATATGTATTGTTTTTTTATTTTATACATGCATTTATTATATTTATTATATTGTCAATATTAAATTAATAATCTGTTAGCGCTGTCGAGTTTTTATTTTTTTCTGTATGTTTATAGGTCCAGAGCATATACCTATTTTTGACAGCAGCCATAGGTTATTTGTTCACTAATCTTTTTAATATTTCAAGAGATTATTCATTAATTATAGTGCGCTCGATCTCCCCCTTGTTACATATAGAAACCGTTGTAATTCCTACACCGTTCACCTGATTTGGATGTAATTACTCTCAAATTAAATCTGAAAGTCTTCAGTTAAAGCACATCTTGTTTGTTTCATTTCAAAGCCATTGTGGTGGTGAATAGAGGCCAAAATATGAAAATTCTGTCAATGTCCCAATATTTATGCACCTGACTGTAAGTGGCATGACACCGCAGTGTCATTTGCGAACAAAGTAAAAACATAAAATTGTTAATATGCCATTCACCACACGAAGTGGCAAGGAAAGGCTAAGGCCTTGGTCTTTATTTATGAGTGGTGGTTCTGCAACTGTCAGTGATGCATGTTCTTCTGCCTCTTATTATGACGATGTAAGCCCTTCTCACTCTAGAAGAGGTGTCAAAAAATTAAAACCACTAAGGCACAGGAACCAATTGTCACAAGCCGCCGCTGCACCTTGTCTGACAATGGTGCGTCTGGTGGTTTTCTCAGGCCCGTTGCTAGGAGACAAGAACGCCGGGCTGCTGCTCCATGAGGTTTTCCTACCTGACTGTTCTGTCTCAGCCTCCCTGCAGGGTCTCCTTCCTTTTTTTTACCCCTGCTGGTTCTCTGCTCTGGTGCCGGCTATAGCGTTTGTGGCTTAAAGTTCTAGTGAGAAGTTCATCCTTCTGTGTGTTCCAGCTCCTAGTGTTCAGCGTCTGTGTAGTCTAGTGGTGTCAAACTCGGGCCCTCCAGCTGCAGTGGAACTAGACATCCCAGCATGCAGTGCCACAGTTTTGCTATTAGAACATGCTAAAACTGCGGCAGTGCATGCTGGGATATGTAGTCCCACAAAAGGTGAAGGGCCCGAGTTTGACACCACTCCCTGCAAGTTACATCTAAGCAATGGCTGCCACTTCCCAGCGTATGTGTGATTTACCTGCAAGTTGTCAGAACAGTGCCTGCCACACCTCAGCGTCTGTGTACTCCCTGCAAGTTACATCTAAGTAGTGGCTGCCGCTTCCCAGCGTATGTGTGATTTACCTGCAAATCACATCAGAACAGTGTCTGCCACACCTCAGCGTCTATGTATCCCCTGCAAGTACACAGTGGCGAAACTTCATCCCAGGTGCCCGGAGGCAAGATAAATGTTGGTATCCCCCAAATTAAAATTTACCACCCCCCGCCTATGCCATCCCAAGCTGCCGCCGCCCCCTGTGCAGTTCCTTTTATACAGTGCCCTCAGGAGAGGTCCCCCTATGCAGTGCCCTCAGTAGAGGTCCCCTATGCAGTGCCCACCTATGTAGTGCCCCCATTAATGGTCCCCCTATGCAGTGCCCTCAGTAGTGGTCCCCCTATGCAGTGCCCCCAGTAGTGGTCCCCCTATGCAGTGCCCCCAGTAGTGGTCCCCCTATGCAGTGCCCCAGTAGTGGTCCCCCTATGCAGTGCCCACAGTTGTGGTCCCCCTATGCAGTGCCCCCAGTAGTAATAATGCCCCCTGTAATAATGCCCCTAAAAGTAATGCCCCCTGTAGTGGTGCCCCCAGTAGTAATGCCCTGCAGTGCTCCCAGTAGTAAGGGTCCTTGTAGTGCCCCCAGTAGTAATGCCCTTGTAGTGCCCCCAGTAGTAATGCTCCCTGCAGTGCCCGAGTAGTAAGGGCTCCTGTAGTGCCCCCAGTTGTAGTGCTCCCAATAGTGCCCCCAGTAGACCACCCATTTGATGCCCCCAGTAGTAAGGCTGTTGTAGTGACCCCATAGGATGCCCCCAGTAGTAAGGCCCCAGTAATGCCATCAGTAGTAAGCCCCCCCACACGCGCATGCAGACACACACACAACACTTACCTTAAACCCCGCTCCAGTGCCTGCTTTCATCTGTCCCTGGCTCCCGATCCTCGGAACTATGGGAGTGATGTTATGACGTCACTCCCACAGTGCACTGTGGAACCCGGAAGCTGGAGATCAGGAGTGAGCTCCGTCTTCCGGCAACCGCTGGCGCCGGGGGGGGGGGTGGGGAGAGCGGAGAGAAGGAGTGCCTATCAGTGGCACTCCTTCTCCATGCAGCTCCTCAGCAGGAACGGCTGGGTGGCAATGGAGCCAGGTGCCTTCTTCAGGGCTGGCGCCAGGCAGTGTTTATGTGTACTGTCTGCTATTTAGAACACCTCAGTTTCAGTTGCATTTCGTTGTTTGTATATACAAGCAAACAATAAACATTTACAGCAGTTTCTGATATACCTCAGTGCATACCAGCTCTCAAGGCTGCAACTAGCCAAGTGCATACCAGCTCTCAAGGCTGCAACTAGCCAAGTGCATACCAGCTCTCAAGGCTGCAACTAGCCAAGTGCATACCAGCTCTCAAGACTGCAACTAGCCAAGTGCATACCAGCTCTCAGGGCTGCAACTAGCCAAGTGCATACCAGCTCTCAAGGCTGCAACCAGCCAAGCACATACCAACCCTCAAGGTTGCTACCCGCCAACAGAGCCGGATTAAGGGGGGGCATAGGGGGTGAGTACCCTGGGCCCCCCTCTCTCAGGGGGCCCCCCAGCCAGAGCTGCTCTGCCCCAGCTCTGGTGCTGCTATCTCCAGCCTCTGCAGTCAGCAGCATCGGCAGAGGCTGGAGATGAGAAGAATCAGTCCCTGTGCTGCCAGATAAGCAAGGACAGATCCAAGGGAGGGGTGGGCATGCGCACAGCCGCACACGTAATGTCATACAGCGGCCGGAAGAGGGGCTTGCGAGTGGTACAGCTCCTCTTCCCGATACTCTAGGAGGCAGACCCTACTAGTACATTGATCTGCCCTGCTCCGTGCATGTCACGTCTGGCGAGGAGGGGTGACAGGGTGCCTCTGCATTCACCTGGCTGTCTGCAGACAGTGCTTGGGATTCTACATTGTCTGTGCTGTGGTGTCCACAGTCCGCTCCACCCTAGTGTTGAGACCCGCCACCCCCAGCACAGTAGTGAAGAGCAGTAATGGGTGCAGAGCCAGTAGGAGGAGAGAGAGAGCCTGAAGGTGCATGCATTGTTCAGTAAACAGCCCAGACCAGAAGATATCCATAAGGCAGGCCTGGTGTAATACATAGAGTTATGGTATGGCACACAGAGATCTAACCACTGAGGTGCAACAGCCGCTGATAGAATATATACAAAACATACTATTTTCCAGGACAGTCAGATTACCTAGATGTGTGCCCATCTCCTACTGCAGACCAGTGTGTAGCTCACAGCCAGTCTCCCTGCACACCATGCATAACACGGTCTGTGCTACAGTTCTCCTCACACATTACTGACCAGACGTGCTGCAGACACACCGTATAGTGCCAGTAACTGCAGCAACGGTGACGGCAATACCTGGCCACACAGTGTAACGTATAATACACAGACCTGCATCCCACTCAGTAGATGTGCTCAGCCTGTGTCCAAATGCGGTGTAGAGAGGTGCAAGGCCCAAAAGAGTTGGGACTGAAAGTGGGAGTAGGCAAATTTAATTTTTAAACCACCCTTCCCTATAACAGGAAAGTCTAGATCCATCCATACCGAGAGGAGGCTCCAGAGTCTGCCCCCGGTGTAGGAGTGCAAGTAGGACCTGAGCTGCTAAGTCATGGAGGTGCTGGGGGACAGACACAGTGAGCACAGCCAGACGGTGGCGTTGCTGACAAGAGAGAGAGGTCCCCCCTGTCTTTAGTGCCCCGGGCGCCCCGAAGGCTTGATCCAGCCCTGCCCGCCAAGTGTTATCAGTCCTCAAGGTTGGAACCTTCCAAGTATTTATCAGTCCTCAAGGCTCCAACTTGCCAAGTACATATCAGTCCTCAAGGCCACATTTCATATAGGACCCATCTTATCCTCACAACTCCTTATCAATCGACTCGTTATCAATTGACTCTTCAAGCATCTTTTATCAATCGACTTTTAATCAATCAATGGACTCACCTAAGCTTCATAATCAATCAACTCACTATACTATATTGAGTTTCATATTCCTAGTAATGGTTCCATTGTGAATCTTCCCAGAGATTCATAACACCAACTGTGTGTTCAGAAACATCACAAATCTCTGAGGAGAGTCTAAGTGTGTCCGCAGGTGCAATGTGTGAGCCTGACCTTTCCAGTACTGTTCTCAAAGAGGAGCCTCCTTCCACCATTTGCGTGCCCTGTGCAACGCAATGAGGTGCTGAGGGTGTAGGAGCCACCAATTAGCCTGACCAGAGAGAAGAGGATCTACAACTATAGTCTATCCCGGGCACGGCGCATTGTGGAAAATGCGTTTGGAATACTGAATAACCGGTTTCGCATTTTCCACACCACCATAAACCTTCGTGTGGACAAGATAGACTGGGTCGTGATGGCATGCTGTGTGCTGGAGAACTTTTTGTGAAGGAAAACTACACAACGAGAACCAGTCACAGCTAGACCAGAAGATGCAGGACATCCGGAGGAGATTGCCCAGTTTACATCAGTGTCTGCACCTCCAATTCAAACAACAGTGACAGCATGTGCCAAGGAAGTGAGGGAGGAGTATATGGCCTATTTCAATGGACCAGGTGTGGTGCCATGGCAGGAGGACTGTCTGTGAGATAACTGACTAAAGTGGACATTTGGGATTATTCTAAAATGTTTTGTTAAAAAAAAAAGTTTTGGTGTATGAACTGTGGACCTCATTCAGACCCAGTCGCAAGCACTGAGGACATGCAGTGGCCAAACTGCACGTGCGCAAGCCCCGGAGCTCACTACAAAAGGGCCGGCTGTCGACCCGTTTTGTTGGCGTGACGGGGGGTGGTTTCACAAACGGAGGCGTTCCTTAAGCACGGCAGATCTGAAGATGCGATGTCTGACCTGCGGGTACGTGCATCGGCAACATGATCGTGAGTGGAAACTTACGATTTGGGCATATTTTACGATTTGTCGTCACGATTCATCAAAATTGGGCAAATCGTGTAAAAAATCGCCAAGTGTGTAGGCACCTTTACGCTACTACTTGGGAGGGGAGAGAGGTACACGCCCAATTCATCATGGAGGTGTCAGGGGATATTTCTAGGAGGCAGCTCAGGGAGAGAGGATCATTGCTGCCATCTTCTTTCTTCTGTCCATGATCTCTGTACCCACAGGACGTGCTATCCCTCCCCCCTTTCTCATCTGGAGTGTGGACCAAGGACCCCTGCAAGACAGCGAGGTGAGGCTTCCACTATGCTGGCTGTGCTATTGTGTGTCTATGGCTGCTGTGCAATGGCTTACATCAGACGTTCCCAAACTTTGCTATTACAGGCCAGGTTTTAAGGATATCTAATTAAGTCATCTATGCTTAAGCTTGGATATCCTTAAAATATGGATTATAATGGCGGCGTTTGGGAACCACTGGCTTACATGATATTGCCAATGGGAGGTACATTCTGAAGGTGAGACCCCTTCTTTGGGCTAGCACTCTTCCTGCCTGCCCCAGGTGATTTTAACTGGTATGGGTCCTTGCATTGCAGTACACACATCTAATGGCCTCTATGATAGGTAAGACCTAGATAAATTAATTAGTGCATTAGTATTAGAGATGTTAGGGACCCACCTGTATAAGATTCACCGTGATGTGGTAGGTGGGCAAACATCTTTGGCCAAACATGTACTAAGAAACCTTACATTTAAAACCATGTTAATTATTGCAGTCTATTATAGATATTTTGATCATTTGTATTCTTAGTGCTTATAGTGTGCACCTGCTCCTCCCCCCCCCCCCCCCCTCTCCCTCTCCTTTTTGCTGTAGAACTACTGGTCTCAGCATGGTAGCACCTATTATCATGTTTAATATTAGGATATGCAGCCCCGCCCCTCCCATTTCCTGTGTGTGTATTTAAGGTACATTCTGAAGGTGAGACCCCTTCTTTGGGCTAGCACTCTTCCTGCCTGCCCCAGGTGATTTTAACTGGTATGGGTCCTTGCATTGCAGTACACACATCTAATGGGCTCTATGATAGGTAAGACCTAGATAAATTAATTAGTGTGTTAGTATTAGAGATGTTAGGGACCCACCTGTATAAGGTTCACCGTGACGTGGTAGGTGGGCAAACATCTTTGGCCAAACATGTACTAAAAAACCTTACATTTGAAACCATGTTAATTATTGCAGTCTATTATAGATATTTTGATCATTTGTATTCTTAGTGCTTATAGTGTGCACCTGCTCCTCCCCCCCCCCTCTCCTTTTTGCTGTAGAACTACTGGTCTCAACATGATAGCACCTATTATCATGTTTAATATTAGGATGTGCAGCCCAGCCCCTCCCATTTCCTGTGTGTGTGTATTTAAGGTACATTCTGAAGGTGAGACCCCTTCTTTGGGCTAGCACTCTTCCTGCCTGCCCCAGGTGATTTTAACTGGTATGGGTCCTTGCATTGCAGTACACACATCTAAAGGGCTCTATGATAGGTAAGACCTAGATAAATTAATTAGTGTGTTAGTATTAGAGATGTTAGGGACCCACCTGTATAAGGTTCACCGTGACGTGGTAGGTGGGCAAACATCTTTGGCCAAACAAGTACTAAGAAACCTTACATTTAAAACCATGTTAATTATTTTAGCCTATTATAGATATTTTGATCATTTGTATTCTTAGTGCTTATAGTGTGCACCTGCTCCTCCCCCCCCTCTCCTTTTTGCTGATGATATTGCCAATATAAGATATACTTTTTGCTATCTGCAGGCTCGTTGAGACAGGCTTTTGCAGAGCAATTGGGTTTATATTCAGAGGCGTCACCAGGGTTGTTGTCACCTGGTGCGGTAACTCATGGTGTCACCTCAATGGAACTCCTCCAGTATCAGCCCATGCTGAATTCTTATTAATGTTTTTTTGTACAAATGTTACTTTTTGGACACAATTTTTTTTTAACTGCACCCAGATACTGCTCAATTGCTTTTTGGGAACACACATTTTTTTTATTTCTACCAGTGCCTACATACTGCCCAATTGCTTTTTGAACCACATTTTATTCTTAACAGCACCCAGATACTGCCCAATAGGTATTTGGACTAGAGATGAGGAATCTGAACCGCTCCAAACAGGTGGAATCCGAGTCCACCCGAACGCAAGTTCTGGTGTTCCCGCCTGCCTCGGATTCCACCTCAAGGTTGAACGTAACCTGGGCGACGTCGGATTCTCGCGAGACTCGGGTGACGTTCGGCCTCTATAAAAGGCTCTGCGCCATTTCTGCTGTCTGTTGAGAGAGTACGAATTTGTTCCTTCCTGCCGCTGGATGTTATTTTCGAGAGCATTAGCCCTCTGTGTATATAACCTAAACTCCGTGACTTCACTTTACTGGGCATAAGTCCACTGTGTATACAAGCTCCGTGACTGGGCATAAGCCCACTGTGTATACAAACTCTGTGACTTTACTGGGCATAACACCACTGTGTATATAAGCTCCATGACTTTACTGGGCATAAGCCCACTGTGTATACAAGCTCTGTGACTGGGTATAAGCCCACTGTGTATACAAACTCTGTGACTGGGCATAAGCCCACTGTGTATACAAACTCCGTGACTTTACTGGGCATAAGCCCACTGAGTATACAAGCTCTGTGACTTTACTGGGCATAAGCCCACTGTGTGTACAAGCTCCGTGACTGGGCATAAGCCCACTGTGTATACAAGCTCCATGACTGGGCATAAGCCCACTGTGTATACAAGCTCTGTGACTGGGCATAAGCCCACTGTATACAAGCTCCGTAACTTTACTGGGCATGAGCCCACTGTGTATACAAGCTCTGTGACTGGGCATAAGCCTACTGTGTATACAAACTCCGTGACTGGACATAAGCCCACTGTGTATACAAACTCCATTACTGGGCATAAACCCACTGTGTGTACAAACTCCATGACTTTACTGGGCATAAGCCCACTGTGTATACAAGCTCTGTGACTGGGAGGGCTGCCATCAGAAATTCTGGGGCCTGGTACTAACAAAATAGGCAGGGCCACCCACCCCCCCCAGGTATAAGGCAGAGTTGGGCAGAGTGGTGGATAATGTGGGTGGAGCTATAGCATGGGTTTTGCCTCAATTGGTGCAAAAACCAGGGATGACTAGGTATGGGGGAGGGAGTGGGGGATCACAAAGGGCAGGGAACACTGGACAAGGGGGGGCACTGGGCTGGGAAGGGTGGACTGGGGTGGCAAAGGGCAGGGAAGGCTGGTTGGTCTAGGGGGGCAAAGAGCAGTAGGGGAGAGGCAGAGAAGACAGGCAGGCTGGCTGGACATGAGGAGGTGGCACAGGGAAGACATGCTGGTTGGCTGGACTAGGAGGGGGGCAGCAGGGAAGACTAGCTGGACTGGGGGAGGGGCAAGGCAGGGAAGACAGGCTGGCTGAATGGGGGGTTGGGTGCAGGAAAGACTGGCTGGACTGGGGGGAACAGCACTGGCTGGCCAAGAGAAGGAGGGCACAGGGCAAGGTCAACATACCTGCGATCTCCTGTCCTGAGAGAGATTGGGCCCGGCTAGCTGCAGCAAGAAATGCATCGGGCAGCAGGCAGGGAGAAAGACAGAGCATCAGCGCTATGGAATAGAGATGGCTAGTGAGTGAGTGTCTCAACACACTGACTCGAATCATTCAGATATTCGAATGATTCGAGTCACTCGGCGTTCAGTGTGTTGAGGTACCCACCTCCCTAGCCTCTCTGTCAGTGGGAGCTAGAGTGAGTAGCAGCTCCGCCCCCTACACAGCTGATACGACCTGATTATACGTCTCCACTGAGTCAGATCAGCAGTGTAGGGGGTGGAGCTGTCAGCGACTCACTCTGAGTCTCGAAGCTAGTGCCAAGGCTCGGGGCAAGGCTTGGGACACTGCTCTGACTCAAGAGAGTCAGTTCAGTACCATGAGCTGTAGTGCTGAGCTGCAGGGGGTGGAGCTGTCAGCGACTCACTCAGAGTCGCTGGCACCTCTGCTTCCTACAGCTCTAAAGAGCCGTGTCCCAAGACACTGTCTCGCGACACTTCACTGAGTTGAGTCATGTGGCTCAACTCAGTGCAGTGAATCGTTCTACCCATCCCTACTGTGGAATTCAACTATGGAGCCGGACTGGAGGAGTCCGCCAGCATCCGCGCCGCTGCAGCTTTTGAACTACGCAGCCGGCCCCGAGCCAATCACAGCTCGCGGAATGGCAGCCAATCAGGAGCGGCTGTTCCTGATTGGCTGATAAGAAACTGCTCCTGTTTGGCTGCCGTTCCGCGAGCCAATCACATCTCACGGCTCCAGTACGTACTACATAGTTGAAATGCCACAGCGCTGATGCTTTCTCCCTGGCCCCTGCCAGCCGCCCGGTGCATTCTTTGTCGCTGTCAGCTGGACCCCCTCTGTCTCTGGGCCCGGTACTAAAGTCCCGGCAGTCCCCCCTTGATGGCGGCCCTGCCACTGTGTATACAAGCTCTGTGACTTTACTGGGCATAAGCCCACTGTGTATACAACCTCCGTGACTTTACTAGGCATAAGCC
This sequence comes from Taudactylus pleione, assembly GCA_031769625.1. Classification (NCBI taxonomy): domain Eukaryota; kingdom Metazoa; phylum Chordata; class Amphibia; order Anura; family Myobatrachidae; genus Taudactylus; species Taudactylus pleione. The sequence goes on from JAUIMM010000249.1 coordinate 9,734,191, forward strand.
CACTGTGTATTCAAACTCCGTGACTTTACTGTGCATAATCCCATTGTGTATACAAGCTCCGTGACTGGGCTTAAACCCACTGTGTATACAAACAAACTCTGTGAATGGGCATAAGCCCACTGTGTATACAAGCTCTGTGACTGGGCATAAGCCCACTGTGTATACAAGCTCTGTGTCTCCAGTTCACAGTGAGTGGTAATAAATAAATATTACAAATAAATACATAATACTATTACGAAGTAGTTTTTGTACAATTTAGTGATTTCATTAATATGGATCACGACAACGAACCGAGAGAAGAGCAGAAGCAGCAAGCAAATGCTAGCACTGTAGCTGCCGGAAGTCCATCACTATCATCTAAAGCTGATGCTCAAGGGCGTAGAGGCTTTAAAAAATTAGGGTATCTGAAATAAAAAAATCTGGTTTTCACAGAGGTAAAGACAAAAAAAAAAATCTCTAAAGGCTAGTGCAGGAAAACAGAAAATTGGCAACATACCATTCACCACACGTAGTGGCAAGGAAAGGCTCAGGCCTTGGCCTTTATTTCTGAGTGGTGGTTCTGCAACTGTCAGTGAGGCATCTTGTGTCTCATAACAATGAAAGACCTTTTCAATCTGACTATAGAAGAAGTGTAAAAAAATTTAAGACAACTAAGGCAGTAGATCAAACTATGTTTTCAGAAACAAAAATGTCAGAAATCCCTGAGGAGAGTCTAAGTGGGTCGACGAGTGGTATTGCTATGTGTAAGCCTGACCTTTCAGAGAAACCGCCCTCCACAGTTTCTGTTCCATCTGTATTTGTGGGGATAAGCAGTATTGCCGAGGACATAGAAAGTGAGGATGCCACCGTGGAATTGCAAGAGGATTAGGGGAATAAGGGGGTCATTCAGACCCACTCGCGAGCGGCAGTACGCTCGCAAGTGGGTCGATGTTCCCCACTGCGCATGCGCACGATGGAGGGAGCTCCGTCGTGCGCATGCGCGAGACCCGGCCAGCGAAGGACTTTCCTTCTCTCGGAGTCTCGCATCAAAGGGGGCGTGCTGTCGATGTTTATTGACAGCACGCCCCCTTTGGTGGGCGTGCCGGGGGCATGCCTGCCAGACGGAGGAGTTCCTATGGGAACGCCTACCATCTGAAGCCGGCCCCACTGACATCACTAGTGATGTCAGTGGGAGTGATTTTGGCTCTGATAGAGCCAAAATCACTCCAGGGCTTGCGGTTGAGAAACCCGACCACAGGGTTTCACTTGCAAGTCCGATGGTCGCGATGGTCAAGACCATCGCGACCATCTTGTTGCGCACTCGTATATGCTGTGGGTGGTGACCCACAGCTATACGAGCGTCCAGGAGGACACTCCAATTTAATGGAGGTGGGCCCTGATTCAGAGCAAGCGCTCTGGTCAGAGCGTCCGGCTCTGAATCAGGGCCTAAATGTGCAGCTGACGCTGGCACAAATGAGGATGTTGAGAATGAGGATCTTGTTTGTATAAGTCAGGCACCAGAGGAAGCAGCTCTTGGCCAAGATAAGAAGGCCATTGCCATGCCTGGGTATAGAACCAACAAATCCACATCTTTTGTGTGGAATTATTTTTACCCAAATCTGTTAAGCATCTAGGAACCTCCACGCTAGTACATCATCTGCAGCGAGCTCATGACAAGTGTTTGATAACATCAGAAACTACTGCTAAAAAAATAACAAGCAGTCCAGCATTAGCTAGATGCCTTCTCTCTACTAAATCCCCGCACCTACAATCTCCACCGACAACACCTTCAACCTCAATATCCTCAGGAATGATCAGTGGTAGTCCAGCATCCAAATTTTTAATGCTAAGTCACAGTGACTATTCCTCTTTCTAGGACACCTTAGAAGAAATTGAATCTTTGAGGCCTGCTGCTGCTGCTGGGGGTGGATCTTCATCCTAGAAATGGACCAAGAAGACTACTAGTAGTAGTTTAACAAAAAAAAAATTGACTGTTAAAGAATCTCTTGCAAGGGGAAGCAAGTATGACAGCTCTCACCCTGTCGCACAGCGGATCATGAAGGCTATGATAGTATTAGATCTGCGTCTAATATCCACAATTAATGCAGTGGGATTTACACCGTTAATTGAGGTCCTGTGTCCCCGGTACCAAATTCCATCTCTGTTTCATTTTACCTGAAAAGCCATTCCTCGGCTATACAGGACGTTAAACAGAACCTAATTATTGGCCTGCAAAATGCTATTGTACCCACTGTCCACTTAACCACAGATATGTGGACAAGCGGTAGTGGCAAACTAAAGATTATATGATTGTGACAGCCCACTGGGTGGGTGAATCGCCTTCAGCAGCAGCAGAAGCAGTATCTAACAAACAACACCAGCTCATTCAGAGGCAGGCTACTCTGTGTATCACCGGATTTAATAAGAGGCATACCACTGACAACCTCTTAGAAAAACGAAGAGATGACATAGAAACATGGCTTACTCCTACTCAGGATTTGTGATTTCTGACAACGCTCCAAGTATTGTGAAAGCATTACAGCTGGGTGAATTCCAACACATCCCCTGTTTTGCTCACACAATCAACTTAGTAGTGCAGAGTTTTTTCAAAAACAACAGGGGCGTGCAGGAGATGCTGTCTGTGGCCCGAAAAATTTTGGGACATTTTCAGCATTCAGCAACAGCGTGCAGGAGATTGCAGCACCTGCAAAAGCAGTATAATTTGCCCTGCCATCAACTGAAGCAAGAGGTGGTTACGAGGTAGAACGCCACCCTTTATGTGCTTCAGCGGATGGAGGAGCAGCAAAAAGCCATCCATAGCTATACGTCAAGCCATGACATTGGGAGAGGAGGTGGAATGTATCTTGTACAAGGTGCTCAAACCATTTGAAGTTGCCACATGTGAAGTGAGTGCTTACACTGTTAGCATGACTAAGGTGATTCCCCTGATTAGGCTTTTGGAAAATCAGCTGGAGAAATTGAAGGAGATTAAACAAAGTGATTCCGCAAAGTATGCTGGACTGTTAGATCAAGTCCTTTATTCGCTTCGCCAGGATCCACTGGTAGCCAAGATCTTGAAATCTGATCATTATATTTTAGCAACCATGCTTGATCCTAGGTTTAAGTCATATGCTGTGTCTTTCTTTACAACTGACCCAGATCTTAAAAGATCCAAAGCACTCCTGGTAAGCAAGTTGGCAGCTGAAGTGACACATGGCACTACAATGACGTCTCCTCCTTCGGTTTCTCCAGCAGCAGCCAGAAAAACATTCACATTTCCCAAAAAACCCAGTGGTGATGCAGATAAGTCAAGTCAACATTTTGACATCTGGTTGGTCTAAAAGAATTGCCCAACACCAGTGACACCTCTACCGTAACCCCATCTAATACGATTACCATCCAAAGAATGGTGGAGGATTATTTTCAGGACACCGTACAAGTAGACATGTCACAGAGTCCCTTCGAAATATTGGAAGGAAAAAAGGCAATTTGGAGACCCTTGTATAAACTGGCTTTACATTACTTAAGCTGCCCACCCTCCAGTGTGTACTCAGAGAGAGTTTTCAGTACAGCCGGGAACCTTGTGAGCGAACGACGTAGGAGGCTACTTCCACAAAATGTAGAAAAAATGATGTTCATTAAAATGAACTGGAAATTTAATGAGGAAATCCTTTCCTGCCAATCACGTCACAGTACAGATACTTCTGTAATGGTGGATTCCAGTAGGGATGAATTAATATTGTGTGAGGAATCTGTTGATGTACACACTGATTAGGGTGAGGATGGCATCTTGCCACTATAGAGCTGTTGCCGATTTGTAGCTTTTTTGTGGGTGCCCAAACAAACCAAGCACTTCAGCCACAAAGTGGCAGTCCCTGTCGCTGAAGTGCTTGGTCGGCCGCACCCCCTGCACCCTCCATTTGCTAGGCGCCTGCTGAGTGTGTTACCAGCGGGCGCTCGCTCCTTCTCTCCTCCCCCCTGGCGCCAGCGGCAGCAGGAGCTCACTACTGAGCTCCGGGTCCCGCAGTGCACTATGGGAGTGACGTCATGACATCACTCCCATAGTTCCGAGGAGCGGGCACTGGGGACGGACGGCAGCAGGCACTGGAGTGGGGCTGAAGGTAAGTTTTTCTTTTTGTATATGTGTGTGTGTGTGCGTGTGGGGGGGCACTATTGGGGGCTTAATACTGGGGGCATTACAGAGGGCACAATACTGGGGGCAGTACAGGGGTATTAATACTGGGGGCATTACAGGGGGCTTACTACTGGGGCTTAATACTGGGGGCACTACGGGGGGCTTAATACAGGGGGCATTACAGGGGGCTTACTACTGGGGGCACTACATGGGGCTTAATACTAGGGGCTGTACAGGGGGCTTACTACTGGGGGCACTACAGGGGGCTTACTACTGGGAGCACTACAGGGGGCACTAAAGGGGGCTTACTACTGGGGGCATTACAGGGGGCTTACTACTGGGGGTACTACAGGGGGCTTAATACTGGGGGCACTACTGGGGGAATTACAGGGGCTTACTACTGGGGGCATTACAGGGGGCTTACTACTGGGGGCTTAATACTGGGGGCATTACTGGGGGCATTACAAGGGGCTTACTACTTGGGGCTTAATACTGGAGGTTACTACTGGGGTCACTACAGGGGGCTTAATACTGGGGGCATTACAGGGGGATTACTACTGGGGGCACTACAGGGGGCTTATTACTGGGGGCTTAATACTGGGGGCATTACAGGGGGCTTACTACTGGGGGCTCAATACTGGGGGCTTACTACTAGGGGCACTACAGGGGGCTTACTACTGGGGGCACTACAAGGGCCTTACTACTGGTGGCATCATATGGGGGCACTAAAGGGGGCATTACAGGGGCCTACTGCTGGGGGCACTACAGGGGCCTTACTACTGGGGGCATCATATGGGGGCACTACAGTGGCATTACTACTAGGGGCCTTACTACTGGGGGCACTAGAGGGGCCTTACTATTGGGGGCACTACAGGGGCGGACCTTACTATTGGGAGCACTACAGGGGCCTTACTACTGGGGGCACTGCATAGGGGGACCACTACTGGAGGTACTGCATAGGGGAAACACTACTGGAGGAACTGCATAGGGGGACCATTACTGGGGGGTACTACATAGGCGGGCACTGCATAGGGGGACTTCTACTGAGGGGACCACTACTGGGGGCATTGTATAAAAGGGATTGCATAGGTGGGCGGCGGAAGCTGGGGGGGTAAAATTTAATTTGGGGGGGCACCAAAATTTATCTTGCCTCTGGGCACCTGGGATGAAGTTACGCCACTGCACCCACCCAGTGACGCAACAGTTATCATTATTATTAGTAGTAGTAGTAGGAATAATACTGTCATCACTGTTATAATTGCAACATTTTATCACTAATTCTTTTCATGAGATTGTATAATATGTACCTTTTGATCTCTGTATAATTATTATAAAGCATTATTTATAGGGTGCCACATGCGGTTCGCAGCACCGTACACATGTTCACCTGTAACTTTGGATCTGTTTAATGCCTGGGAAATGGCAGAGATTGTCTATACGTGCGCTGTATGGAAAGCACTAAACTGTCTAAATTGCTTTTTTTATATTCAGAAAACAAAAGGAATGGATTTTACAGGCAGCCACATACCTAGTAATTATAATACGCAGAGCCGAATTCCCCGGCTGGTCCCCAGACATAAGACCGTACCATCTTGTGGGACCCCAATTCTATCTGCTGGGACGGTAAGTAGAAGAGAGACAGAAGTATATCTACTGCACTGGGAAATAATACTCTAGTGGTGTTTAGTAAATATAATGTATATATGTATTTGCTACAAATATCTTATCAGAAATGTAGGGGGTGCAACCACAGACTGAGGTATAACCCATTTGTAGAGAAAGAGAAGTCTGTATAGGGCGCACAAATAATCAATAACATTTAACTGTTATTAATTCATTATAAAAACATAATTTTAACTAATAGAATAAATTACAGCTAAATATTTATTAAAATGAATAGAGATGTATAGTGCTAATACAGATGTGTCCCCATACCCCTAGCATCAGTACGCCACGAGGCGCGTGACGCCTGGAGCGAGTGAGCTGCCAGGTCCCAATTTTGCGCTGGGCATGTTTTTTGCAACTTTCTCAGCTGATAATTGTATTAGTCGTAATATGTGACAACTGCACTGATTTATTTCATATGTGACACTTGTCTATCTGTGTGCGATTGAGAACTTGACGTGAAAAAAAGCTGCGACTCCTGCATCTTAGCACTTAGTATACAGATACAGACGTAGTCGCACATAAGTGACGATATATCAAATTAATCAGAGCAGCCTCCTGGTGAGTCCTAGTCACATTGTGAATAAGACGTATTTGCGGCCGAAAAAAAAGCAGGGTTAGGGTTAGGCTGCGGGAGGGGAGTGTTAGGCTGTGGGAGGGGAGGGTTAGGCACTGGAGGGGTTAGGGTTAGGCTGCATGGGGGGTTAGGCTGTGGGGGGGGTAGGCTGCCGGGGGTCATTAAGGTTAGGCTGCAGGGGGTTAGACTGTTAGGGTTAGGCTGCAGGGAGCTTAGGCTTATGCTGTGGGGGGAGGGTTAGGACACTTACCTGCTTGAGTCAGGATTCTGACTGTCAGGATACCACTGATATGAGACTGCCTCCAGTATATCTGTCTGCTGTAGGATTTTCTGTTCTGACTGACGTGCGCTGTATAGAAGACGCTAAACTGACTTTTTTTATATTCAGAAAACAAAAGGAATGGATTTTACGGGCAGCCTGAGCTCAGAGGAGGAAGGCTTCTATGACATCTCAACATGCCGGACTCTGAGGGCCTGATTCAGAGCCGGACGCTCAGAACGAGCGCCCGCTCTGAACCAGTGCGTGTTTTTTTTTTTTTTTTTTCATCCGGCCTTTTGGACGCTCGCATAGCTGTGGGTTACCACCCACAGCTTATGCGAGCGTCCATGATGATGGTCGCGATGGTCAAGACCATCGCGACCATCGGGCTTGCGACGAGACCCTGCGGCAGGGTCTCGGTGGCCGCAAGCCCTGGAGTGATTTTGGCTCTATCAGAGCCAAAATCACTCCCACTGACATCACTAGTGATGTCAGTGGGGCCGGACCCAGACAGTAGGCGTTCCCATGGGAACGCCTCCGTCTGGCAGCCACGCCCCCGGCACGCCCACCAAAGGGGGCGTGCTGTCACTCACCATCGACAGCACACCCCCTTTGGTGCGAGACCCATAACGACGGCTACCCCATCGTTATTCGGGTCTCGCACATGCGCACGACGGAGATCCCTCCGCCATGCGCACTAGGGCATCAATCGACCCGCTTGCGAGCGCTCAGCGCTCGCGTGCGGGTCTGAATCAGGCCCTGAGTTCCTTCTCCACAGGTAATAAACTTGTTATCTTGGCTACATCTCTTTATAATGCAGGTGTGTTATTGGCAGACAGCATTTCCAGAAGAGCTTTTATATACAAGCTGCCACTTCCCACGGACCTTATTGAGTCCTCCCACTTCCCCAGTAGGGTCACTTACCTGGTTGGTTGCATAGGAGTATATTTACTAAAGTGCAGGGTTTTAGAAGTGGAGATGTTGCAACCAATTAGATTCTAGCTATTATCTTATAGAAAGTGCTAGATAAATGATAAATAGAATCTATTTGGTTGCTATGGGCAATATCTCCACTTTTAAAAACTCACACTTTAGTATATATACCCTATAGGGTGTAAAATAATACTTTGAGATATATGTTTATATATTAATTGAAAACATTCAAGTTCACAACATAACATCAAGGGTCTGCCTGCAAGTCCTCCACTAACATATATATATATATATATATATATATATATATATATATATATATACAGTATACGCTAACCTGACTGTATGTTTTCTTACTGGGGTAGTGGCGTATCAGTGGTGTAAGTTCATCCCAGATGCCCGGAGGCAAGTTGTAATTTGGTGCCAAACCGTCCCCCCCCCCCCTAGTCACAGCCGCTTACACTGTAATGTAGCAATTCGCATGCAGACAGGCTATAGATAGACAAAATAAGCAGCTGTTGGTCTGAGATGGACCTGTCCACTAGTGTATGGTGGCTTCTCAGGTGCCGGGAAGGGGTGCCCAGGGTCGGACTGGCCCACAGGGGTACAGGGGAAATCCCCGGTGGACCCCACTGCTTGAGGGCCCCTCTCCCTCCTCTAGGGGTCAAGTTCCAGCCTGTTTATAAGTTACATTATACTGAATTCCCAGGATTATGGTGTATTCACTACAATGGATTGTTGTTATCAATCTGGCACATTATCACAAATTCTGTATTTACTACTTTAAAAACTATATATTTATAAAGGGGCCCACACCATGCACTCTCTAATGGTTAGCCAAGGCCCTGTGGTGGCTTGCCATACCCTCTCGGGTGACTGGTTATACACCTTTAGCATGGGCCCTTACTACTGCATTCACCTGGTGGGCCCTTTATGCCCCAGTCCGACACTGGGGGTGCCATGTATTGGGCGGCCGTGACGCTACACTCCGGGTACATAGTTACAGCCCTAAGTAGGGTGAATATGTTGTGGATGATGGAGGAGGTGTCCCTTCGGAGCCCGACGGCAGGCGCCTCCATTGTCTCCCATAGTTCTGCCCCTATGTCTTATATATATATATATATATATATATTCACGCAGCACTGGCATGCAGGTCACATAAATCGCACTCACACCTACGGCACGGAGTCTAACCTGCAACAAAGAACTGACATAGGCTAAACCCAAACAGCCATAATAGGCTGGATGGCAGCTAATGCCGCAAGGTGCAGTATGTTATTAACTCAGCACAGGCTTATTTCTTTTCTATAATGTGTCCAAATATTGACTAATGTCTTCGCTTCTGTTCATCCCTCCAATTATAACGTAATCGTCCCCTTGTTACACCTCAGCCTCCATAATTGACAGGTTCATTTAACCTTAACTTAATGTCAGTGTTTGGAGAATACAAGGCATTGGCGCAGGTTGGTTTTGCCTTTTGAATTATTGCTGCTTTAAAAATTTTCCCACATAGGCCTCTATTCAATTTGAGGCGAAATCCCATTTCCGCGTGGTTTTGGCGGAAACTTTTCGCAGATGACGTAATTTTCGCCTGGTTTGATTTGACTCCATATTCTATTTGAAAATGCAATATAATAGGCGGTAAAGTTTCGCCTATGAATGGGAGGCGGAAAAAAGTGCAGAATTGGGGTTTTGGGGTGCAACGTTGCGGGAACCCCCATGCAGCCTTCAGACAGTCTCCCAAAGGTAAACTGTGTCAAAAATGTTTTAAAAAACACTCAAGAACACCCCAAAAAATGACTTTGAATTTGGGGGCGTACAAAAAAAATGTTGGGGTACAAAGTTAAAAACTTGCGAACTTGACTCTGGGGGGGTTCCAAGTATGCCCCAGGTGTTTATTTGATTGTAGGTGCTTGCGGAAGGTGGATTTTTCACGATTTTTTTAACATCACTTTAGCAACTTTTAAATATGCTGGCCCCCATTTTTAAGTACCCCAAATTTGCTGGGATAAGTTATTTTCTGGAAAAAATACTCCTGAATACTATTCTGCACCACGTATAGAAAAATGCTATTTAGCAGCAATTCAGCCCGTTAAAAACACCAAATACCTTCAGCAAGCCAAATTGGGGATAACCATAGCTAACCCCCATGTCAGAGCAACTTTTGGGGGGTGTCAGGCTGATTTCCCCAAATCTGGCAGCACTTTCCGCCTGTTCAAGTTTTGCCGGGTCCCATTTTCGCATACTTCCATATTGAATACAGGGTAAAGCCGGCACGGCCGTGATACTTTTCCACCTACAAAAGACGCGATGTTGGCAAAAAGTTTGGGAGGCGGAAAAGTATTGCGGATCCGCTCTAATTGAATACAGCTCATAGTCTTAGATCATGCAACATATTAGGGAACACGGATGCAAGATCCCCAGTGTCTAGATAGACAGTCAATAGGTTAGAGTGAGGATTAGGGTTAAAATAACCAAAGTGTCAACCTTTTCTATGTCAACCATGTGTGTGTTGACTCTTTGACCGTGTCAACTATTTGAACGTGCTGACCTTAGTCCATGTCATGCATTTCCCAGTCGACTGTTTGACCCTGTCGACCTAATGCATGCCGACCATTCAGTGTTGACTTATTGACTATCTACTTAAATACTGTCGATCTTTCAGTCCACACCCCACGTTTAGATATTGCCACAAAATGTATTACATGCAGCAAGCGGTGCCAGGCAGTGGACACGCACAGATCTCTGAGCTGCTCATGCAGTACCGCTGTGCCATAATGAGGATGGCTGGTGTTATGGGACACACACACAATAACAAAATAAACTAAATATTCCAATTATAACGGATACAATATAACTATACTATATAATAAACTTCTAACTTATAATACCGTCTGTGATGAGGGCCAGGTATAAATAGTCACTCATCCTTGTGCGAAACGAGGTACCACATGGCTGTGGGTTAAGTGAGTTTTGGGCACAGGGTGTATCATTCTATTGTGTTTATCTGGCAGGTGTATGGCAGCTTAATCACTTTGGGCTCTATTTACTACAATCCGCATATTGAATGCAGATTGTAGTGTGATATTAACGACTGAATTCGCATTGCGAACTCAGGCAATATCACAGGGATTTACTACAAATCCCTTGCAGGGACAGAGCTTGCGATAAAGCTCTGTCCCTGCAAATCCCATCCGCACACTAGTCACAGTATTTTTGGAAAAAATACCGTGAAAAAGTGCCCGCGAGGACATCACCTGGAGCCCCCGACCACCAGTCCCTGGAGTCAGGTAAGTTAATTTTTTTTTTTACTATTTTTTTTTTGCAGTGAATCATCTTGCGGTCTGTTTAGACCACACAGCTGATTACTGGGACCGACTCCCGGCTCTGCTCTCCCCATTAGAGCGGAGCAGGAGTCCGGTAATCGGGGGAGACCCTGGATAACGCCACCTCCAGGTGGCGTTATTATCACAGCGCCTCCCTAGGTATTTTTTTCACAATTTATTTTTAGTAACTACCAGACAGATCACATTTCCGATTACAATTATGGGAAATGCGATCTGATTACTAAAATTAAGTGATACTTAGGGGTTGGAGTAGAATTTTACGAATTCTATTCCAATTGCCCTGTAATAACTATAGGTGATACTAAAATAATGTGAAAAGGGTGTGAAAACACCCCTTTTCACTTTATTTTAGTCAATATAATGTTAATAAATAGAACCCTTTGTGTCTTTCTTTTCTTTTTACAATTTAGGAAGTGATACATCAACACCAAACAGTATAAGCACAATTTCATCTATAGACATCCCTGCCAGGCCCAGAGGCCACAAGACGCCTTTCCCTACCAGGTAAGAGGTCACACTGGTGCACCTGTAGATAGTGTTCCCCGAGATGCTGTATGGGGAAGGCTATGAAAGTAACAATCCGCCGCTTAGTGTGATCCCAGCACATTACATCCATTCTCCCTGACAGCTCTAGGACTTTAACAAACCAAATATACTGAACCAACGACACATGACTGGGGAATACGCTTCCCAGCAATAAGACCAGCCACAAAGGCTCACAGTACCCTTGTACCAACACCATTCTGGGTCTTTAGAAAAGTCTTAAGCTGCCAACACACTAGATGATATTTTACAGGATTTGCCCGATATCCACACTTTGGAACGACAAATCGTGTAAAACATGTCCAAATCGTGAGTGTCCACGATCACGATGCCAATGCGCGTACCCATGGGACGTACATCGCATCTTCAGATCTTGCCTACTGCAGGTAAGATTTGCCAATCTCATACACGATTTAGTGCACACTAGGTCGTTGGTCAGATTAGCACCATATCGTGTCCAGGAGAGCCTGGGAGCTGCCAGGGAGAGTTCATGGGAAATCGTTCACTATATCTCATCGTGAGTACATCATCCAGTGTGTAGCCACCTTAAGAAGGGTCTTAGAATATGACCACAGCGCAATCACCGACCACAACCCCCACCCACCACAGATCCTACACAAAATAGGCCTGATATTTTATGTTTGTGTTTGTGTAGTTGTGTTTCGTTGGAATGATCAGTAAGGATGGGTATGGGATGCCGACGCTCAGGATTCCGGTGGTCAAAATCCTGATGCCAGCATCCTGACAGGGTTAAGATACCGACACCTGTCGGTTTATATCCTAACCCTCCCACTCTCTCTACCCCTAACCCTCCCTCCCTGGTGCCTAAACCTAACCTTGGCCCTAGTGCAGGGGTTCCCAACCATGGTCCTCAAGGCACACTAATGGTCCAGGTTTTAGGGATAGCCATACTTGAGCACAGGTGACTTAATTAGTGCCTCAGTTATTTTGATTAGACCATCTGTGCACAATCATGGATATCACTAAAACCAGTACTGTTAGTGTGCCTTGAGTACCGAGGTTGGGAATCACTGCCCTAGTGCCTAACACTGACCTCGCTACTTACCTTCGGGATGCTGGCGATCAGGATGCCGGCGCTGGGATTCTGACAGGTGTCAGGATTCTGGTGCCGGTATTTTAAGTACCAGGGTCTCGCCTGGGGACATAGTCATCTGCAAAATATGATCTTATATCCTACAGAAAATATACTGAAGCCCTTTCCTTTGTGGTTTCATACTGCCCACTACTGGTAACTTTGTTGTCCTGCACATTCATCCTTAATTTCTGCATTACTCTGAACTGCACTGAGTACTACTGGCATGTTCTGTCATGTTTTCATCAGTAAAATATAGAGCATTTTCTTACACTTTTAATAACTTGTTTCATGCTGCTGCCAAACCTGCCTGTACTCTGCATGATGATACTGCTGCAGGTATACACATATGTGCTCACTTATGTTACTGCCATTCCTGCCTGCACTCTGCATGATGATACCGCTGCAGGTATACACAGATGTGCTCACTTCTGTTACTGCCATACCTGCCTGCACTCTGCATGATGATACTGCTGCAGGTATACACAGATGTGCTCACTTATGTTACTGCCATACCTGCAAGCAAAAAATATGGTAGTTGCTCAATCAGCTTAATGATATACTACAGGTGCTTGAAAAGGGCGGGGTTTACACTGAACTACAGAAAAAAAGGAATTTGCCCTCCAGCACACTGCAGCTAAATCAAAAATACTTAAATCCTACATGATAATAGAAATTCAGAGGTATTGGTTACATACATTTGCAAATATATGAATAAGCGCTGGGCCAACGTCAAGGGTCCTCTATACCAGCGTCCCTAACATTAAGGGATTCACGTCCGAGAAGCAAGGCACCCCAAAAAATTCCAGCCAAGGACCATCCCCAGGGCATCACACGAAAAGGGGAAAAAAGGTGATAGTGAAGTGGAAAGGATAGATGTGTAAAGATAGATCAATAAGTGTTCATGAAATGTAAAATAATTAAAATGACATAAATAATATACAAACGATTAGAGAAGTTAAAAAATATTCTATGTGAATTAAGTGGTGATGCCATGAGAAAGGTCCAGCCAGAACAACCCCGGGGGCCCCACTCCCAAACGCTCACCCCAAAATAATTATTGCTACATAATAGTAGCACCCACTCTGGGTCATATAATTACAAATTGGTGTACTGCATGAATAGCTGAGCGCTAACTAATATTTTGGGGTGCACTACATTATCATGTAGGATTCAAGTATTTTTTATTTAGCTGCAGTGTGCTGGAGGGCAAATTCCTTTTTTTTCTGTAGTTCAGTGTAAACCCCACCCTTTACAAGCACCTGTAGTATATCATTAAGCTGATTGAGCAACTACCATATTTTTTGCTTGCAGTTTGGAGGCATGAAGGGAGTCAGCATTAGGAGGAGGTGCTGATCCTTATAGTGCCATGTGGAGGTTTTTTGGGGTACCTCCAAGGTAAGTTAGCTCTCAGCTCATACATGTACTGTTATCATGCAGTACATCAATTTGTTATTATATGACCCAGAGTGGGTGCTACTATTATGTAGCAATAATTATTTTGGGGTGAGCATTTGGGAGTGGGGCCCACTTCACTATCACCTTTTTTTTCCCCTTTTCATGTGATGCCCTGGGGATGGTCCTTGGCTGGAATTTTTTATGGTGCCTTGCTTCTTGGACATGAACCCCTTAATGCATATTTGCAAATGTATGTAACCAATACCTCTGAATTTCTATTATCATGTAGGATTCAAGCATTTTTGATTTAGCTGCAGTGTGCTAGAGGGCAAATTCCTTTTTTTCTGTAGTTACTGCCATACCTACCTGCACTCTGCACGATGATACTGCTGCAGGTATACACAGATGGAGAGTGCTCACTTATGTTACTGCCATACCTGTCTGCACTCTGCATGATGATACTGCTGCAGGTATACATTCAGATGGGCAGCACAGACGGTGTAATGGTTAGCATTACTGCCTCACAGCACTGAGGTCATGGGTTCGATTCCTACAGCCCTAAACTGTGTGGAGTTTGTATATTCTCCCTGTGCTTGTGTGGGTTTCCTCCGGGTACTCCGTTAACCTCTCACACTCCAAAAATATACTGGTAGGTTAATTGGCTCCCCACAAAATTGACCATAGTGTGTATGTTTGCGAGCATGTGGTAGGGAATATAGATTAACTCCACTGGGGCAGGGATAGATGTGAATGGTAAGATATTCTCTGTAAAGCGCTGCAGAATATGTGTGCGCTATATAAATAACTGGTAATAATAATAATGTGCTCACTTATGTTACTGCAATACCTGCCTGCACTCTGTATGATGATACCGTTGCAGGTATACACAGATGTGCTCACTTGTGTTACTGCTATACCTGCCTGCACTCTGCATGATGATACCACTGCAGGTATACACAGATGTGCTCACTTATGTTACTGCCATACCTGCCTGCACTCTGCATGATGATACCGCTGCAGGTATACACAGATGTGCTCACTTTTGTTACTGCTATACCTGCCTGCACTCTGCATGATGAAACTGCTGCAGGTATACACAGATGGAGCGTGCTCACTGTGACAAGCATAGGCGTACAGAGGACATCAGGGACATGAGCCCCACACTGAAAGCATGCATGGACACACTCCTGCAAAGGTATCTGCTCCTAGTGACATATTAGCTGTGGGATAATGCATCTTGCCTTCACTTTAAGTGTTTCTCTGCTTAAAAGAAAACTCCAGTAAGATTTTAACTAAAATCCATCTACGGGGACACTTGTTTGCACTGTACCTGCACCAATCATAGAGTTCCTATGTGTCCCAACAGTCCCCATTTTTACACAAGAAATGTCTATCGGATAGGGCTCATTTTCCTTAAATTCTCCTTGTGCACCCAAATTCACAGAATAACTGGTTCATGGAGCTTACAGTCTAAATACCATAACACAAAATCACACGCTATGGCCCATGTATAGTCTGCAGCTAATTATCCCACCAGTGTGATTTTTGGAGTGTACCTAGTGGAAACTCACAGAAGCATGGAGAGAACATACAAACTCCAAACATATAGCTGCCAGGTCAGTTATCAAACTAACTAACCACTGTGGTGCTATCAGCCTTTCACTTAAAAATATGGGAGCCCATAACCACTCTCTCCATTTTCTGAATCCCAAAAAGCAAGTGGGGCTTCCTGTGTTTCAGCTGTCACCAGTCCGGAGCTTGTCCATTCAGCTTAGACACATACAGTATATCCCATTACACTGTGCATTACAGCACTCGTTCTAATCAGTCAGGTGAGAAGAAAAAGTCACAACCCAAATGCTTCATTATATACTGTAAGAGCAGCTCACAGCCATGGCCCGACATGGGAAAATCAGGGGCACAGCGGATGTAAGGGGAGTATAGTTGATGTTTGCTACTAATACAAAGTTGTCTCTAAAAGGAAGGGGGTAGGAGTTATATATGGGCTTTGGGTGAATTTATTGAAGACAATTATTCTATGATCAGTTAGACCAGTGCAGGACTTGTAGTGTCACAACAGCTGGAAAACCACAGGCTGGCCAGACCTGAACTACATTGTTACATGGGTGATATCACTGACCCAGGGGCAGGTGCTGTGGAGGCCCTTACACAGAGGTGCATTGTACTAATGTGGCACCAATGCATTACATTAAGGCATGCTTGCCTACTTTTGAAGAAGCATTTCAGGGAGACTGTGAAAGCAGCACCTATGAGTGCGGCGGTAAAGTGGGCGTGTACTGCTACATCTGAGAGGCGAGTCATAAAATTTACTTATATCCACATGTATACGAGCCCAAAATCAGTTAGTAAGATCTATTTTTTTATGAAAACACTGATACATGACAGAAAATGCATGTAGCCATAGGGATCATTGTGCCTTATAACCAATGCAGGGAAATGATACTAATGATCCCATTTGAATGTAAATATCTGTTTATTTTTATATATAATATATTCATAATGGGGGTAAGGTAGAATCAGGGAGATTGCTAGGCTCTTCAGAGAGACAGGGAGATTGCTTCTGTTTCAGGGAGTCTCCCTGACAATCAGGGAAAGTTGGCAAGTATGCATTAATGCTACCTCCCAGTATCCTAACATGAACCCTTACAATATTGCTACATATGGAATTTTTCTTCCCTGCTGACCCCATCACATTCTGGCAACTTCTACTCTGGTCAAACATTTTTATTTTCATTAGTAAAATAATGACTGACCCTCACAAGCCATCTCTGCAGCCATGGAAATAATTAGTGCGGTCCGCAGAGTGATCCACCTTGGCAATGTCTGTAACCGTGGTAACAATCTTTAACTATCTAATTGCAACAACAGTGTGTTACTGTATTTTAAACGGATGATTCCTTTCAGAAGTTCTAGTTTGAGTACCAAGAGTAATTTTTAATTGTCATTTAAAGTTGTATTTTCAGGCTATAACCATTCTTTCTGATATTGCAGGGAAGCTGAAATAGCCCTTCTGAAAACCCAACTTGCCCAAAACATAGAGGCTTGTTTAGAGGAGGAGTGCCGCTTGGTCGAGGCCCAGATATCCCTCAATGAAGCCCACAAAGAAATAAAACACCTGAAGAGAAATTTGGAGACATTAAATAACAAAGTGGCTGAGAGGGATAATTCATGGGGCAAAGTGACTGCATACCTGAGCCAGCAATAATTCATGGGGCAAAGTGACTGCATACCTGAGCCAGCAATGTAACAATCTGCTTTCTGTGGCTGTGCCAATAACACCTATTATCATCATGGCACTGAAAGGAGGATCCAGCCCTGGCATTGGCATAGGATGTCTGATACATGGCCTGTTGGGAATATATGGACTGAGAAAAACTACTGGTGTGTAGACTCGGACAGAAGAAGGGGAGCACATAACTTACTACCAGCAAATCTCCCCAAAAAAGACAAGTAATAAACACATAAAGTGGTGTAATATTCAGGGCTGTCTTAACAGCAGTGTGGGCCCTGGGCAAAGCAATGCACTGGGGCCCCTGCCCACCTATTCTATTCTAGCCTGGTGGTATTTATTGCACTTTTTTTTTTTATATATAGTGGGAGTGGAGAATGTAACATCCATTCCCCCTTAGGAAAAAATAAAACACATTGGCCTCGACAAGAAAAAAAGATTGGCCCCATGGGGAAAAAAAACACACCACCATCCTCCCCCCCTCAGCACCATCTTCAGCCCCTCAGCACCTTCCCTCAGGACCTTCTGCAGCCCCGTGTCTCTTAGCATCACCATTCCCCAGCCCCTGTCTCTCAGCCTCTCCATTCCCCATCCTCACCATTCCCCAGATTCCCCTAGCCCCCTGTGTATCCAACACCCCCCCTCCCCCCCTATGACACTATCGGACAGGCAGATTTAATAAAGTTTACTTACTGGCCGGCGCTGGCTCCTGCTACTCCTTCTGTGTACACCGTGGGCTGCCTACTACCGCTGCTGCTGTGCGCTCAGGGAAGGCTGGGCTGCACTGCAGACGAAGAGGGTGATGGAGGCGGGCCGCAGATGGACTGGAGGCGGAGCCGTCAGTGGTGACTGACGACTCCGCAAGGGCTTATTGGAGGGGCTGCTGCGGGTGGCAATGCGCAGCAGCTCCCCCGTCGGCCATTTTTCTTCAACTACAGTACGCTGCTCGATCGGAGCTAAGCTCTGATCGCAGCAGCAGCCAGTCAGGCTGGCGGAGAAGAGCAGTGGGGAATGAAGGGAGGCCACACAGGGGACCCAATCCGCCCCTGGGGGTGAGTACTCGTCAACCGCGGGCAGGGGGGTTGTGGTGTCACTCATCACGGAGGGGAGGTTGGGGGGAGCTGGCGGATC